>CM066163.1:23745000-24441756 GCA_033629205.1 Lithocarpus polystachyus | reverse complement strand
TACTAGCCGTTTACTCTATTCTTCAATTCTGCAGATTCACTTGGTCTTGCTCCTATCAAGGCATGATTCGTTCCTTGCTCCTCATGCTCTTCATCCTTTTTCTCCATATTCTGACACTCCCCCTCAAGGGAAACTACAGAATGGATATTAACCATTCCCATCTTACAAACCAGATTAGAGGATTGATTAAATCCTAATGCTTTAGTGAGCAAATCAGCAAGTTGGCAGTGTGTCCTTACATGAATTAACTTGATTACTTTCTCAAGCATTTTGTCCCTCACTACATGACAGTCAATCTCAATATGCTTGGTCCTCTGATGAAAAAATAGGTTTGAGCCAATATGAAGGGCAGCTTGACTATCATAGAATAGTAAAGCTTCTCTGTTATGTTCAACCCTAATATCTCTAAGGAAGTACAATATTCACACAATTTCACAAGTAGCTACAGCCATAGCTCTATACTTTGTTTATGCAGATGATCTGGACACTGTACTTTACTTCTTTGACTTCCATGACACTAGAGAATCTCCGATGAACACACTAAAACCTGTCACAGACCTCCTTGTGTTAGGGCATGAAGCCTAATCTGAATCAGCAAAACCTTTAACATGAAGTTCTGATTTTGATGAAAACAATATCCCTTTCCCTGGTTCATTCTTCAAGTATTGCAAAACTCTATACACAGCATCTAGGTGAGGCTTTCTTGGCTTGGCCATGTATTGACTTAACCTATGGACTGCATAGGTAATGTCTGGCCTGGTAATAGTCAAGTAAAGCAACCTTCCAATCATTCTTCTATACATTCCTGGATCCTTGAGTTCTTCACCCTCATACTTACTTAGCTTGACATTTTGTTCCATTGGTGTCTTGGCTGGTTTGCATCCTAGAATCCTACATCACTCAACACCTCAAGAGCATATTTTCTTTGACACAAGGCAATTCCTTGATCTGATCTAGCAACCTCAAGTCCAAGGAAATACCTCAAATCCTCCAAATCTTTGAGTTTGAATTTCTGATTCAGCAACACCTTAAACTCATCTACTTCTGCTTTGTTGTTGCTAGCCAATAACACATCATCCACATAAACCAAAAGAATCAAGAAGGACTAACCTGTCTGCCTAGTGAAGAGAGAGTAATCAGCTTTAGACTGCATAAAACCCAAATCTTGAACCAAGGTACTTGAAAACTTAGCAAACCATTGTCTTGAGGCTTGCTTGAGACCATAAAGTGACTTGTTCAGCTTACACACTTGCTCCCCCTAGCTATGAAACCCTGGTGGAAGAGCCATATAGACCTCTTCAGACAAATCCCCCATGTAAGAGAGCATTATTAACATCCAACTGGCCAAGGTATTAGCCCTAAATTGCTGCCACAGCCAAAAGACACTTAACAGAGACCATTTTTGCAATTGGAGAGAAGGTCTCAGTGTAATCAATCCCCTCTTTTTGAGTGAAGCCTTTGGCAACTAGCTTTGCATTGTATCTCTCAATTGACCCATCAGACTTATACCTGACCTTATAAACCCATTTGCAGCCTATAAGCTTCATGTTAGGAGGTAAGGAAGTTAAAGTCCAAGTATGATTAGCCTCTAATGTAGCTATTTTAGCAGCCATAGCTTCCTGCCACTTAGGATCAGAAACTACCTGATAATAGTGGGAAGGCTCAACAATTGAAGAAATAGAACAACAAAAGGTTTTGAAGGAAGGAAAAAGAGAATCATAGGAAAGATGGGAGGTTAAGGGATGAGATGTACCTAAGTGGAGAACAGCAGGAGTGGAATTGGAAGTAACCATGTTACATGTTACAATGATAAGCTTCAAGATAAGATGGCTTCTTATGAACTCTAGAAGACTTTCTTAAAGAAATGGGATCAAGAAGAGGCTCGGGAGGTTCATTAGGAACATCATGCAGAAAATCATCATCAAGCTCATGATGCAATTGAAGAATTGTTCATCCATAGAAGAAGTAGATGGTGAAACCAAATGAGAGGAAGAAGGAGAAGGGTCATCAAAAGGAAGGGGAGAAGTGCAAGGTAAAGGAATAGGCAGATCAGTATTGGAATGTGAAGCAGATGTTTGGAAGGGAAAAACAGATTCATGAAAGACAACATCCCCACTAAGGAAACAGTATGAGTGTGTAAATTAAAAACCTTATAACCCTTGACATTAAAAGGGTAGCCAATGAACACACATCTTCTAGATCTAGGGTCAAACTTGGACCTAGTATTGGCAATTGTGGAAGCAAAACACTCACAGCCAAAAACCCTCAAATGATCATAAGATGGAGGTTTATGAAAAAGAAGTTCAAAGGGAGTCTTATTGTGTAACAATGGAGAAGGAAGTCTATTGATCAAGTATGCAGCAGTAAGCACACAGTCACCCCAAAAAGGAATAGGCAAATTGGACTGAAACTGTAAAGCTCTAGCAATTGAAAGAAGATGTTGATGTTTTCTCTCCACAACAGAATTTTGTTGTGGAGTATAAACACAACTGTGTTGATGGACAATGCCATTGGAAGCAAAGAAATCTGGCATGTGAAATTCTAAAGCATTATCAGTTCTTATTTGCTTAATTTTGACATTGAATTGAGTAAGAACCATGGTATGGAAAAAAACAATAAGAGTCCTCACATCAGATTTAGATTTCATTACGTAAATCCAGGTAGCTCTAGTTGCATCATCAACAATAGTCAAGAAGTACTTGTAACCATCTAAAGTAGGAGTGGAATATGGACCCTAAACATCCATATGCAACAAATCAAAAGCAAAAGTATTGAGATTGTTATTAAAAGGAAAAGGCAAACGTTTTTGCTTAGCCAAAGGACAAATGGTACAAGTATTATTACAAGAATTTTTCAGGAAAGGAAAAATATGAACTAAAGCTTGTAACCTAGAATCTGATGGGTGTCCTAATCTACTATGCCAAAGAGAAGAAAGTGCATTGGTTGAAGTTGCAGCGTAGAAAGAATTGGAGACTGTACTCAGATTATGACATGCCAGAAAGTCATCAAGAGAGCTTGAAGATTGAGTGCTACCAGATTGTAACAGGTACAAACCAGTACTTGCTTGTCCCACTCCAATCGTTTTCCAATAGGTAAGGTCCTGAATAAAACAAAAGGTAGATAGGAAAACAAGATAGTAAGGGTGAGATTTTGTGATGGTGTAAACAGAGAGAAGATTACAAGTGAAGGAAGGCACACATAAAATATTATGAAGTGTGAGAGAAGAAGAAAGGTTAATAGTTCCAATGTGTGTGACAGAAGCAGTTTCACCATTGGGCAATTCAACTATAGACTGAGCAATAGCTGTAATAGAAGACAAAAGGTTCACTGAGCAAACAATGTGGTCAGTTGCTCCAGTATCAATAACCTAAGTGTCAGATGTATAAGCCCTTCTGTTAACTATCTCAGCAGAGAAAGCAGAATGAGAAACATCTATACCTGTCATGGCAGAAGTGGAAGTAGAAGGAACATAAGGTGAAGAAGCATCCTTGCCATGAACATCCTTGCCTTGAATAGCAGATACAAGGGGAGAACAAGGACTAATCAATGCAAGAAGCTGTTGACACTGCTTTGGAGTAAAAGCTGAACTGTTGGGACTTGGACAAGACATCAACTCCTGTGACTGAATGGCTGAAACTTGATGAGCCATTGAAGGCTTATTCTTGAACTTAAAGCCAGATGGAAAGCCATGTAATCTATAGCGCTTGTCTGCTATATGGCCAGTCTTGCCACAATGGGTACAAATAGGTTTGTCCTTGCCCTTGACACCATTACCACCAAAGGATTACCAGCATTGAAGTTTTGCATCTTTGCAACCAGAGCAGTTGAATCAACCTTTACGCCAAATTGATTAGGAACTGATCTCTGCATCTTTTCTTGAATCAACAAAGCATAAACCTTACTAACATAAGGCAAAGGATCCATGAGCCAGACTTGAGACCACACTTGTGAAAAAGAGTCATTTAATTCCATTAAAAACTTCATCACTGACTCTCTAACTTGCAAATCACTAAGCCTCTTATTCACATTGCGCACACATTTTCCACATGTACATGAAGGAAATGGACTTAAACTTTACAATTGGTCCCAAAGCACTTTTAATTGAGTAAAGAAATCAGTTATGGGAACTTCACCTTGGTGTAAATCTGCAATTTCTTTTTGAAGATTGTAAATTCTTGGTCCATTACTCTGAGCAAACCGATTCTTCAAATCAGTTCAAATCTCCAAAGCTGTGTCCTCGTAGATGATACTTGCTTGAAGTTTTGGTGACACTGAGTTGGTTAACCAAGTTCCAACCATGTTGTCACATCTAATCCAAGCTTGAATAGCTTAAGGAGTAGACACCATCGGAGATGATAAAGTGAGTGAACCATTAATGAACCCCAGTTCGTTCTTGGTGAGTTATGCTTTCCTCACAGCTCGAGCCCATGTCGAGTAGTTCTCTACACCAATCAAAGGTTGCATGACAAGAACTGTACTCGGGCTCTCTGCATGATGCAAGAACAGGGGATCATCTATTGGTGAATCTTGTGAAGAGAAAGACGAAGCATTCTCTGATGCAGTAGCACCTTCAGTTGCAGCGGAAGCCATTGTTGTCAATGAAGAATTTTCTTAGAGAAAGAAAGTGATTTTCTTAGAGAAAATTGAGAGAAAGTAAAAACCCTAAGAACCCTAGAATTTGGGAATTTGCTCTGATACCATATCAAAGAATTTGGGAAAATACTTCTCAATATTATTAGAAGAATCAGCTATCCAACTTATATACAAAACTGAGCAAAAAGAAACTAACTCCACTAGGCATGTGTGAACAGTAAAACATCAAACCTTCTCACGTGTAGTAACTAACTCATTAACAATTAAATACAAAGCTACATGTAGTTTTAATCCTTAAGCTACTAGCCGTTTACTCTGTTCTTCAATTCTGCAGATTCACTTGGTCTTGCTTTTGTCAAGGCATGATTCGTTCCTTGCTCCTCTTGCTCTTCATCTTTCTTCTCCATATTCTGACAACAATATCTTTAATTCTTTTGAAAGTAATGCTACAATTACAAATTTTTTTTACAATATTTTTATAAACTATTGAGGTAGCAAATTTTCATTGGTTTGCATATGAACCCACCACTTACTTCACTTTTTTACATAATAAAAGCAATTTATAAAAATGTTTGTAACTCTAATATTTTCCTCCTTTTAGAGGCTATAAAAAATTTATAGATTTAAGATTTAAAACAAAATATACCAGCCTAGAAAAATTAGCCCATTAACAAAGATTACCAATAACAGAAAAAAAAAGTCCAATCAACTAATTTTATTCAAAACAAACAACTTGGCAATTTAAAAAATTTTAAACAAAACAAATTTTCATTACCTTCTCTAATTCTTATGAATTATTCCATTCTTGCTTAATCTATAAGAATTGAACCACTATATATAAGGTCATGACCTGCACATTGATCCCTCACCTTCTCATATGATTCATAGCTCCTAATTGGTAACATAAGTACAAGACAAACCAGTGTGATCTATTCTACACAGTTGAATTCCGAGGCAAGAAAAAAAAAAAAAATTTTATTTTGGAAGAATAATGACGATATATGGTTTTCGGAAAAGGAAAAAACTCTTGCACATCTTTTTTTGGATGGAAAAACTCTTGTACATTAATTGTGTGTTACACACTTGAGTTTTTATAACTAAAAATGTGATTATAAAAACACAACGTCTGTGTAACAGTGTGTGAAATAGACACACCCTTTTGGGAAATTATTCTGCTATAGGATTTGCATGAAGAATGCCATAAATGGTATAAATCACCAGAGAATTACATACCACTCCCCAGTTCCCACTGGCAGTATTTTCCGTAGTTTTCCTCGAAATGATGGGCAGTAATCAGTATTCTGGTCATTGTTTGGTTGAGTGCACAAAAAAAAAAAAAAAAAAAAAAAAAAAAAAAAAAAAATGTGAGTGAGGGTGGAGTAATTACACCGGGTGCCGATCCTGATCTGATTTTTTTGAGTGCAAACTTGATTTGTAGATGATATGGTCACTTTTTTTTTCCTCTTTCCTTCCCATATATATCAAATAGTTAAGGAAGATAAATTTGAATCCTGAATGACTTTGTTAAAAATTATAAAATAAGCCAATTGAACTACAATTGTGGTTTTGACTTTGTGATTCTAAAACATGTGAGCCGCTATTAATCCATATATAAATAAGTTTTCATACTTGTTTGATTAATCAGGGGCGGCTCTAGGATATATTTGTAGGGGGTACGGTAAGAAGATGCATTTTAAGTAAAAAATTGAATCTTGCGGTCTACGTAATTTCTTTATGAGAAATGATATGTCAACAACATTTTCACAACATTTTTACAACAAATCCTAAGTGGTAGGTTGTTATTGGTTGTTATTGTTGGAACAAAAAAGTAATCTTAATGTTTTGTTCAAATTTGAACCAATAACAACTAATCACTTACGATTTGTTGTGAAAATGTTATAAAAATGTTGTGGATATAGCACCTCTCTTTATTTACTACAAAATTTTTCACAGTACGTACTAGCAAGAGAATAAAAGATGAGAAGTGCTACATCTACAACATTTTCACAACACTTTTTCAACAAATTTTAGGTTATAAGTTGTTATTAGTTCTAATTTAAACTCACTACTGAAATTGCTTTTTTCTTCCCATCGGTAACAGCTAATAACAATATGTCATTCAGGCTTTGTAGTGAGCGAATTATGAACATAGCGTTTCTCATATAAGATAAACTATAAGGTCATTGCATATTATTTATTAATACAATAAAGATATTAATTATTGTTACTAAGATTAAATCTTGAAAATCATCTTTTGTTTTTAAATACAATCAACATATGAATTATTGTTGTTAAATGAACTCCAAGTGAGATCTAAATACAATGAACTTTTATGTGTTGTTTATTTCAAATTTGTTAAGATTTAAATGAATTTTTTAGATTTAAGATGAACAAATTTATACTTTTTTTGTTAGACTTACTATTTTTTCCCCCATATTTTAGATCAAATTGGATTCTTATTGGTTTTTTTTTTTTTTTGTTTAAAAAGACCAAAATATTGTCAAGATGATCATATTCAAGTTCATTTCAACTAGACTTAAAAAAAAAAAATTAGGTTTAGGGAATTCAAAATTTATTTTAGGAGGGTCAAATAAAAAAAAATTATATATAATATTTTTTTTTGGCTCACCAGCTCAGGGGGTTCATTTGAACCCCCTAGACTATACCTAGAGCTGCCCTTGTGATTAATTATGGTCACGATATGGAATGTGATGTAAATTAGAATGATTAAAAACATACTCAGAGTCTTGTAACTTAATTGATACTTCCCTATACACAAAATACTTGAGAGTCTAAGAAAGAAATTTTTTGAACTGCAAAATTAGCGGCATATTGCAACTATCTCAATTTTTTTTTTCCAAAAAATATAACTTAGTCAATTCAAGGTGATTAAACCCTTGAACTTTGTGAAAGTTCAAGAGAATAGACTTATAGGGATTAATTCTCTATTTCCTTCTCCTTATGTATTCAACTTACATACAAATAGACAATACTAAAATGAGATTACCTTATTAACAAATCCTAAAATATCGGTACAAATTATAAATTTTAAAATATAGAAATCAATTTGAATAACACTACTTAAAAGTAGGGGTGTCAAATGGGTAAGTTTGAGGTGGACATAATTGGGTTGGGTATATAAAACTCATTTACCTATTAAAATCCATTTATCTAATTGCTTCTAACCCAAATCCAATCCAACCCAATTATTATGAGTAAACCCCAACTCACCTAATTACTCAATTATTAAAATTACCAAAATGCCATTAAAGTGAAAACACAATACTTTCTTGGATTCCATTCTCTAGTCTTCACTCTACTTTCCCAAGAAAAAGAAAAAACAAAGAAAAAAAATTTCTTGGATCTGGAAAATCTTTTTTCTGAAATGATTTTTAAAGTACGTATTTGTGATTTGAGGTGAATGTTATTATACTCTTGACTGATTGATCTGATTTCGAATCATGATTGTTATTCTCTAGTAGCAAATATTTTTTTTAGGTGAAAATTTTTGAACTCTGTTTCCGTTTGAATTGGTTAGAAAATCAAATTGAGAAACATATTCAAGTTTTAGTCAATTTCCTGCGTTTTCTCAGCAACCAAACATGAATTCATTTAGATTTTTTTTGAATTCTCTCTGACTAACTTTTGAGTCAAACAGCTAAAAGAGAGCCTAAAAACAAAACTCAAACTCTGTTATTTGACTCAAATAACAGAGTTTTAGTTTTAGACTTTTTAAATTTAATTAAATTTGATTTTTTTTAATTTTGATTGTTAATTGTTTGCTTGAAGGTACGAAGAGGACATGTGGACAGAGATTACAAAGTTTCTAGAGGGAAGGTCTCTGATGAAGCTGGTTGTGATGAACAAATGGTTCAAGCGTGTGATCATGGATGATAGCATTTGGAAATTCGTGTGCCTTTGTGGTCTCTGTGTTGTGTTTGTTGTGGCTCATTGTTCTCTGAGAGAGAGAGAGAGAGAGAGAGAGAGAGATATTTGGAGGCCGAGAAAATGAAGGAAAATGAAAACTTGAAACACTTAAATGTGAGGGCCGTTTTTTTTTTTTTTTTAATTATGGAAAGGGCTGGATTGAATTTGTGTATATTGTTTTTGGATTAAATGGGTCTCAATGGGTTTTTAGTTAAAACCCAGTAATCACTGAGTCTAATTGGGTTGATACCTATTTAACCCAATTAATAATTGGGTGAGTTTGAGTTCAATTAAAATAGGTGAATTTAGATGAACAAATGGATTTGAGCTTACTCTAGAAGTTAAAACTAGGAAAACCTCACTGTAGTAACAATAGTGGTAATGCAGTAAAAAAATTGAGGTAAAACGGTAAGAGGAGTTTGTATTAAGAATCGCACTCTTTTATGTTGATTATAAGAATAGTGTTTCTCCAAAAAAAAAAAAAAAAAGATTATAAGAATAGTAAAAGGTAACAGGTGTTAATTAAAAAAAAAAAATAGTGGTAAAAAAGGTAACAGGTGTCAGTAAAAAATAGTGTCTGTCGCATACCTGTCTAGGTTTTTTGTTTTTGTTTATAAGAATCGCAGTCTTCTATGTTGATTATCTCCCAGACTTCTGTCAAATACAAATAAAGTAACAGCTGAGTCAAGCCACCGGCCCACCAAGCCCCTCTCTCTTTTTGAAAACTTTTTTTTTCCTCACTTTGTCTTCTGCAAACAGAAAGCCATTGTTTTACGGGAAAAGCTCCAATAAATTCATGCAACCAGAAATCATCGAAATCCCGCCCCCATTTTCTCGGACCTCCAACATGCGCAAACAAAAACAGGTTCGAAAACAATGCAATTTTTTTTTTCTTTCACAAGAGTGAAATTCTCGCTCTCAATCAAATGCTTTTAATATTTCTCCACGCCTAATGCATTATTTAGTTTATCAAAACATAAATTTTAGTTTTTTTTATAAATGGATTTTTAACATTTGGGAATTTAGGATTGCGGTTGATCATACTATTGACAAAAAGTTATAAGCTAGCTTGTTTTCAAAAAAGCTAACACTAGTTTATTTGTAAAAAAAAAAAATGAAACAAAAAAAAAAAACTTATAGGTTTTATTTGTAAAAAAAAACTCATACAATAAGAAAAAAAAAATTTTAAAAAAAACTTTAGGTTTTTGTCAATCGCACAAGTGCTAGTCTCAAAAAAAGGTTTTGGTGATATATAAAACTTGTTTGCATTTACAGTTTTTTATTATTATTTAATTTTCCACATTTTTTTTATATTTTTAAATTTTTTAAGTTTATTTTAACACACTTTTAATAAAAAATTAGATAAGTTATTCCCAAATGGATGCATGGTGAGTCTTTGTATAGAAAAGAAGTATTTTGAGATGTAGATGGATTTTCTTTTTGCTGCTAAGGAGATCATTGTTTGTGTTTTACTATTATCCCGTATTAATTTTATGATTAGTTGTTATTTATAAATGACACATCATATTAAAACATTGAACTGGTCAATCAATTTTGAGTAGCAATGAGTGGGCACCGAAAATTCATTGAATTGTTACTCACCATTCTTTTGTTGAATCCTACACAATGTTTCTACGGAAACACCATCCTTTTAGTAGCTTCTTTTTTTTTACCAAAACCATGGAATTCTGTAATTTCTACTGCGTTTTGTGTTCGCTGTGTCTTTAAAAGCAAACTAGCTTGCAGCCATAGAGGCTGTATCAGTACATATTACAGCCCAGACCAGTGAGGTCATACAACAATCTCCAGAGATCCAAAATAAGAAATAAGTCTTACGAAATAAAATGATGGAGAATGGAGAGATTTGTGATGATAAGAGCATGAATTGAATCTTTTGAGAATTTTATTTCTAACATGCTGGCATATAAAGATTTTGCTTAAAATGTTTGAACACCTTGGAGAAGGCTTAGAACATTCTTGCAAACTCAAACATATTGATGTTTATTTTATAAAATTGCATCTAATATTAAAATTTTCTTCTTGAATTTGTTTTGTCCTGCTCAAATGTATGGTTCTTCCTTTTTCTTTCTGTTCCTTGCTTGACTTTCATTTTTTTTCTTTTTCTTGTTGAACAATTTTGGGATATGATTAAATAAAACAAAATTATAACATATACATGTGCTCATTGGCTTTCGAAGTTTGAACTAGTACTTGACCCTCCATCCTATTATATCGCGGGAAGAGGATGTGCCATTTGAGTTAATAGTTCATTGGCTCCTTAGATTGTTATATATTATTTCATTTCTGCTTAATTAAAGGATTTTTTTTTTCTCTCTCTCTCTCTAGGTCATTCTGCATGATGTGATTGATGTGGACAAAGAGGAAGATTCTGATGATGTAACGTTCATTGATGAAAAAGTTCACAAAAGTAAAAAAGGGAAGGAAATACGGGATGTATCTGATGGTTATGGTGGTCATCAGGCTAAGGTTTGTGATTTTAAATATGTTTTAGTTGCTGATTCGTAATTTATATTAAAAAAAAATAAACATCTAAGAGCAATTGCATCAGTTGATGTATAATTGTGCAAAATGAAAAAAGTAGCTAATTTTGCACAATTTGAGCAAAAAAACACCCACATCAGTAGGTGTAAAATTGTGCATATTTGCACAATTGCTACAGTAACCGTGCATATATGCACGATTACTGTAGCATGTGCATTTAGTTTTTTATTAATTTTTTCTCTCTTGTCTCTGCTCTCACTCTCACTCTCACCTGGCTCTCTCGTCTCTGCTCTTACCTCACCTCACCTCACCTCACCTCCCCTTTTCCTCATTTGCTCTCACTCTCACCATTGCCGCCGGTCAAACCATGCCACTGCCGCCGATCATCAAACTCTCCACTGCCGCCGGTGAAGTCCATCACACTTGCCGCCATGAGTGAAGATGCTTCATCATACCCTCGAATCGAGCCGACCAACTTCGATCTAATCATCCTCGACACAGGCCCACCAGAAACCGTGATCGTTGCCGATGCCTCCGCCAACGGCAAAACCGTCCTCCACCTCGACCCTAACCCATTCTACGACTCCAACTACACCTCCCTCTCCCTCCACGACCTCTCTTTTTTCCTCATTTCCCATTTTGCCCCTCCTCATTCTCCTCCCTCCGCCCCATCCAACGCCCACGATTTCATCCCCATGGCTCTCACCACCAGTCCCCTCTTCTCCCACGTCAAAATTTCCTCTTTTGCCCTTGTCGTCCTTGGCGAAGAACATTCCAGAAATGGGTTTCGGTTGGGTCTGTGAGAGAGAAGCTGTGAGGGAGAAAATAATAAAAAATGGTAAAATAATGAATATTTTATTAAATAAATGTGTAGAATAGATAAACTGATGTGGGTGTTTTGTAAAAATGAGTGTGTAAAATAGAAAAAGTAGGTTTTAGATGTGTAAAATGCAAAATTTTTTGCATCAACTGATGTAAATACTCTAAGGTAGCTATACCGTTTATGATTCTTTGCTGTCTTCTTTTTTTTTTACACCCTTTATCAGGGAGATTTGGATAAATATCTTTTTGGTGCTAGTGTGGAAAGGTTTGGATCAGTGAATGGGGGGGTTGAGTCTTCTATTTGTTAAATGATCCAATATACTGCTTGAATGTTAAACACAGTAAATTAAAAATATTTCAAGTACCTATCAAAAACATTATAAATATTTCGAGTAATAGAGTCAATAAGGAAGATGATATATTTAATATTCAAAATTCAAGACACCATACAAACTCCACATTCCCCACTTTATAAATTTAATAATTACTTCTAATTAATTTTAATTTTGAGCTAAAAAAAAAGACATTTTATTTATTTTATTTTCTTAATTATTGGGAAATCCATTACTAAAACTTTGGTCCAATTAAAAGTTCAAATGGTAATTGAGTCAAAGCAAAAAAATACAAAATACAAAACCAAAATTCTTGTAACTCAACTAGTTGGCACTTCTTGACGCATTTTTAAAGAACATATTTTTAGTTCAAATCCCATACCCTCAAATTATTGAATTATATAAAAGAAAAAGAAAAGATTTGTTGACATGCTACTTTGCTTCAAAATATTACTAGGAACAAGATAAAAATTGCTTCAAATTATATGTGACTTAAAGAGACTTTTTACTTTCAAAAAATTAGAAACATATTATTATGATGTATGTAATCACTTATTACTCTTATTAATTTGAGTAGTGAAATATACACCATAGATTGTATATGAATTTAAAACCAATCATATTAAAATCATCTAAAGTTCCTATGATACTCTACTAGATAAGGTTCTTTTAATTTTAACAATTGATTTTATAATAAATGGTCCATATTATAACATGTCAGCTTTCTACTCACAAAACCCTTAAAATAGTGATTTTTTTTTTATTTCCTTAAAACAATCCAGATTGATTGAAAAAAAAAAAAAAAAAAAAATCCCCACCCTTCCGTCTCGTTAGTCTCAACAAACCATGAAACTGCCAATAACACCCTTCAATTAACACCCGCTGCCAAGCTTACCACATATCCTAATAAATCCATGAAACACACGATTCTAAGACCCATTGCTATAGGACCGAGAAACAGTGGCCCAGTCACTGCCGCTTCAGGGCCTCCATTTATTGCTGCATAGAAGTGATGTTTAGCAAAATAATTATTTTTTCTTTTAAAAGAACACTAAAAAAATCCGACACTAAAAAACACTAAAAAAATAATTATTTTCACTAGGCCATCTTTTCTATCTCATCAAGAACTCTCTTCGTTAAAAAGTTTTCGTATGAGACGGTCTCATTAGATCTATGTCTCAATGACATGTGGATACCACACATCATTGAGACATAAGTCTCGTGAGACCGTTTTATGAGATACTTTCTTTTCTTTATTATATTTTTCTTTCTAACTTTCTTTTCTATTCTACCAAACCTTTCCATTTCTTTTTTGATAATTCGATATTTATAGCATGAAAGGAGAGATTTGAATCTTGAATGTTTTTATTGGTAGATGAAGAATTAAGAAGATGTGCAGGGTGCCAAGAACCTTGTAGCTGAGCTTGTTGGGCACTTCTTGCTAATCCGTGCGATGCATGGGATAGCTAACTAAAAATTAAAGTATTTATTTTGCTTATAGGTCTATGACTTGATTTTAAAAAAACTGTATAACTTGAAAATGAATGAAAAAAAGTAATTTTTTTTTGTTCAATATAAGGTTTTAGAAAAATTCTTTTTCTTTTATATTATTGATTCCACATAACACATCCCAGCATGTGCTACTCTATGGTGATGATTTCACATAATACTCAATTGCAATTAAATCTACTATCTATCACCAATCTAATATTTGTTATCTTGATTGTAGATCTACAAATTGCATTCTCATATCTTCCATCATTTAGAAGGTAACTGAAGTAATGATTGTATGTAATGTATAAATTTTATTATTTTACAATATAAAATTATTAAAATAATTAAAATAAAATCTAATGTTCTGAAAATTTTTTGAAATAGAATTTTAAATTTCTTAAAACTTAGTTAATAGCGTTTCTATTTTACCTTAAAGTGAACTATCACAATTAATGAGAATTTAACTATTTTTTGCAAAGAGAAGATAATCATAGGTCCAATTTTTATTTTTTAGCATAAGATGTTACAGTTAGATCTGTACAGTGTGTAATACATTAGTCCATTATGATAGTTCCAAATAATATCCTAATACCTATCTATATGAGTTTTCTTTTTAATGATGCCATAAATGATGGAGTTTAATAGAAGTCATTTAAGATCCAAAATATCCAATAAATTTTTTAAAAAAATTTCAAGTCTTTTAATCAAGGAAGTCAATACGGTACCGGAAGCTGTACTGGTTTGGCCACCGGTACGATATATTTCGGGTATCGGTCAATACCGGTATATCGTTTCGGGTTTACCGCTATTTTTTATATTTAATACACACACACACACACACACACACACACACACACACACACACACAAAATCTCTATTTACCATAAAACATTACCTCCTGTTTACGATAAAACATTACTTCAATTGTTCATTGCATACAAAGAAAAAAAAACACAATATAAAAAACAAAAATTTAATTGTTCATTGCAAACAAAGAAAACAAATAATTAAGTTAACACAAACTACATAGGATCATCTACTCCCATCCATCAAAATGATCTACTTTAGGACCATAATATATATGAGTATTACTATCATGCCCTTAAAAAATTGCCACAATTACCAAAAAAAAAAAAAAAAAACACAACATTTTGTGTTCAAGTCCGGTACGGTCGGAATTCGCTGGTACGAGGCCGGTACGGCCGGTATTTTTTCCGGTACGAAATAGGAGGGGTACCTGTACTGGTACGAGGCCGGTACGGTACGGTACGGTCGACTTCCCTGCTTTTAATAGTAATTTTTTTTTATCATAAAAAAGACTCTATATAAACTCTAAAGGAAAGCATTCAAAATGATCACATCATTAATACCATATCACGATGGTTGCAAATAGAATATTATTATTCGTGATTAATAGATGAACAATGAAATTGTAAATTAACAATTTAACAATTCAAATACCAAGTTTAAACTACAACAACACATATAGAGAAGACTCCAAATATTAGAACATACTTATTCTGTCATTTTCATTATTCATTCAAAACCAAAGTTTCAAAGATAATTCCAATTCAATTAAATCCAGTACATACATACACATGAACGTAAAGAATTCCAAAAATAATAACAACAATCTTCAAAAGCCTCTGCCTAATACAGTCACTATTTATTTATTTATTTTTAGATTGTGCATTCTTTAGTTCTTTTTTCTTTTATATTTCATCAAACTTTTTCTAATTGACCAAAATATCTCTCATATATGTTAACATTAAACCTGATAAGAAAACATTACATACCTTTTTTTTTAAGGCGCTCCAAAAACCAAAATCAATGCAAGAGACTTTATAGTAGAGTGGTGTTGGAAGAATAATCCAAAAAAAAAAAAAATTAAAAATATAATATAGGAATAAAAAGCCGAGTTGAAATTGTAACAAATAATCCCTAAAAAAACTATTTATAATATAATATAGGGTTATGGATTCCTAATCAAATTTGATTGCATAATTTTTTTTAAGGAAGAATATGTTGGTAGAGTCCATTTGATATAAAATTTAAATCCAATTGAAATTAAAAAATGATATTATTTGTTGAGCCTCATTTGATATAATTATAGAATTTAAATCCTATTGAAATTATAATTTCTAATTAACGTTAATATATATATATATATATATATATATAAAAGAGAAAGAAACGTGATTAATAGATATAAGGAAATATGAATGAATTTTTTTTTTTAATTTCATCAACTTAGAAATTATCAAATATATATATATATATATATATATTCTGTTTTTTGGAATAGATTTATATTAATGAAGTTATTATATTGTTTGTTAGAATTATCTAAAAATTCTCTGATTAGGTGATAATTTAGGTCTCCTTAAGTATAGTGGTTGTATGGCACCAAACAATTAAATTTAAATTTTTTTTAAAAGAAATTTAATAAATTTTCTGCAATTTGGTGCTATAAAGTCAAAAGAATTAAATCAAATTAAAAAATATAAATAAAGAATGGTGATGTGGAAATTTGTAGAATGGTCAACCAAAAATCAAAAGTTTTGGTTTTATATATATACTAGCATTACGTCCGTGTAATGCATGGTTTAATTAGAATTTATATGTAAATAATTTTTTTTATTAATTTACTTAAAAATAAATGAATATTTTACTTTTAAGTTACATAATGAATGTATATTGTGTGAGACTTATTAAGGTATCATAATATATATATATATATATATATATATATAATTGAATGGAAGATGGTAGAAATACCTTAAAAAATATATAAAATGATTTTCAATAATACATTGAACTATAAGGCTAAATTAATAATATGTATTTAAATGAGTAAAACTTGAATTTAATAATTAAAAACTATCGAAAGTAACAATTGAAATCATATTTAAGTGGAAACCTCAATTCAATAATTAAGAACAATCTAAATTACTAAATATATAAATTTTTGAAGTAGAGAGACTCACACGAGAATTTAATTTTTGTCCTTGAAAGCATGAGAGAAGATACTGAAATTTGAAATTTAAGTCCTGTCAGTTTAAACTCATAAAACCTATAATTTTATTAAAAAAAATTATAGCTAAATGAATTAAAATTATACAATCAAAAGTAATAATTGAAAGTAAAAATCATGCTACATGTTTGTGTATATGTATGAAAAAAGAACTAAATTTAACATTTTTTATAATACGCGTTGCTAATTTATATATATATATATATATATATTTTTATATATTAGGATTAGATGGATTAGATGAAGAATTTGAGAATGATTAGATTACACTATGTTGTTGCATTTTTTTTTTAATAATACACGTTGCTACCTATATATATATATAAATGTTTTCTCTTATGTGTATATAGTAATTAAATAAGATTTAGATAGATCAGATGAAGAATTTGAATTGTAATTTAATTAAGATATTTATCTACATAGAAATTATAGGAGAAAAAAATGATATATATTTTTTAAAAATGATAAATGTTTTCTTTTACGTGTAGTATAGAATTAAATAAGGATTAGATGAATCAGATGAAGAATTAGAATTGTAATTAAATTAAGATATTTATCAACTTAAAAATTATAGAAGAAGAAAAATTATATATATATATATATTTATATTTTATAATACACGTTGCTGTTTTTTTTTTTTAATAATACACATTGCTACCTTTTTTTATATATAAATGTTTTCTTTTATGCATAGTATACTAATTAAATAAGTATTAGATGGAACAGATGAAGAATTTGAATTTGAATTTAATTAAGATATTTATCAACTTAGAAATTATAGGAAAGAAAAATTATATATTTTTTTATAAAAATCTAAAAAAGTAAAAAAAAAAAAATTTTGCAATATGGTGCAGTCACTTGACACAACCACGACTAATATAGTAATTAAATAAGAATTAGATGGATTTTCTTTAGTTCATATAGTATATTCTATATGAACTAAAGAAATGTAGCCCGTAAAATCTACAAGTAAGGAAATGGGCCAACCTAGCTAAAGATTCTTCCTTTGATTTCATCATAGCATACAGTGATGCATGCTTGATTACTGATTAGTTTATTGACAATTGAGGAAGAGTCATCTGCTCTCCAAGATTCTAACTGCAGGTGGCAATTTAAGGGAAATTTTGTTGCCAATTCACAAATTAAAAAATGGTGGAAAATGGAGATTTGAGATGAGAAGAGCATGAACTGAATCTTTTGAGAATTTTATTTCTAATATGTTGACATATATTTTGCATAAAATGTTTGAACAACTTGGAGAAAGCTCAAAACACTCTGCCCAACTCAGACCTATTGATGTTTATTCTATAAAATTGCATCTAATGTTAAAATTTTCTTCATGAATTTGTTTTGTCCTGCTCAAATGTATGGTTCTTCCTCTTTCTTTATGTTCCATGCTTGACTTTCATTTTTTTTCTTCTTGTTAACAGTTTTGGGATATGATCAAATAAAACAAAATTATAACATATACATTTGCTCATTGGCTTTCGAAGTTTGAACTCAAGAACCAACCTTCCATCCCATTATTGTGGGAAGAGGATGTGCCATTTTAGTTAGAGTTCATTGGCCTCTATGATTGTTATAAATTATTTTATTTTTGCTTAATTTCCACATCTCGCTCTCTAGGTCATTCTGCATGAAGTGATCGATGTGGACAAAGAGGAAGATTCTGATGATGTAATGTTCATTGATGAAAAAGTTCACAAAAGTAAAAAAAGGAAGGAAGTAAAAGATGTGTCTGATGGCTACGGTGATCATCAGGCTAAGGTTTGTGATTTTAAATATTTTCTAGTTGCTGATTTGTGAGTTATATAAAGACAATAAACATCTAAGGTAGCAGTACCGTTTATGATTCTTTGCTCTCCGCCCTCCTTTATCAGGGATATCCATTTGGTGCTGGTGTGGAAAGGTTTGGATCAGTGAGTGGGCTTCAGCCTTCTGAGATGCATAACTCCTACGACCGTCATGGTCGTCATAGTTCTAATATATGTCGTTATTATCGTAGTAAGGGGAAAGTTTGTAATTCTTCGTTTAGTAGTGAGTATTCCATTTTCCTAGCCCAGTTTGAAAGCTTGGATTTTCCACCCGGGATAAAGGCACCAACTTCTACGAATTTAGAAACAGATTCATATACACCTTGGTCCTATTTGGAGAATTTGCCACCAAGAATGCTCTGGCAGCCACATCCTCTTTTTGTTGATCTACCATTTTTTTATGTTCCAGTATATGAGTTTTATGCTCCTAAAGATGTGAAGAGATTCCCCTGGCTTCGGCCTTCTTCCCAAAAAAATCAAAATAATGCAGCTGCTGAACCTATTGAGGCAAACTCTGGCAATGACAAAAATGAAATTTTGAGGAGGTTCCAACTTTTTAAACAATTTGATATCGTGGAAGACTATTCTGACCATTACTATGCTAGCGATGGTTTCACCGCAATGCAGGTGACTAGGTTTTGATGATGCCTTCTGTTTTCAGTCCCTAGTTTGAAACATATCTATCTAAGATTCTAAATATCGTTTCATTATCCTCTTTCTTACAATTACAGACATCAAAGACTTGGGCAAAGAAAATCCAGGAGGAGTGGAAGATCCTAGAAAAGGATCTACCTGGTGAGCTTTAATGCTTTCTTTTTATGTAATGCCTGCACTTTTTCCAATACATAGCCTTCACTTTGATTAAGCTGTCAGAATTAAATACGTCGGCAATAATTGTAGGCCTGAAATCTAAATTTGCTAGTAAATTTTTGCCCCTACAGTTCATTCCCAATGCACTTTTTGGGTTGGCTATAATTTTTAATAATATTTGACATAACCTATCAAAAAAAAAAAAAAATGCTAGTAAATTTAAATGTGAGTTTGCAGAGCATTACTGCAGAAATGTAGTTGTAGTGTGTGACATTAGTGGGTTTAATGTCTGCTCCTCCCTGATCCACTTTTATTTTTCGCTAAAATTTTCATTTTTTTTTTTTTTTTTGTTATCAATAGATAATATATTCGTTAGAGTTTATGAAAGAAGGATGGATCTTTTGAGGGCTGTCATCATCGGAACAGAGGGCACTCCCTACCATGACGGTCTCTTCTTCTTTGATTTTTTCTTCGACTTTAATTATCCTAATGTACCACCGGTATGTGACTCAAACTTTTAGAGTACTGGCGATATTTTTATATCTTCTGCGATATTTTTAGTTTTTACATTGGTCTGAAAACTGCAAAACTCTTGTTTATGCCAGAAAGTCCACTACCACTCTTGGGGCCTTAAACTCAATCCTTCTTTTAACAAAAATGGGTCAAGGTAATATGCTTGTGTCTATATAAACCATTCACAATGAACCACTCTTGGGGCCTTGAACTCAATCCTGCTTTCAACAATAGTTATTGGCTCCCAGGTGTATCAACCATGCTTCAACTTCTTGTCTCCTTACAAGGGTTGATCCTGAACACAAGACCCTTCAATTGGCATCAGCCGATACCCTCAGATAATCGGCTATACGACGAGGATGTATTTGTTCTATCACTGAGAACAATGACGTTCACTATGAGGAGTCCACCAAAGGTTATATTGCATTGATTATTTATTCCTACATGTATGTTCTATTCATATTTTGGATATGGTATCATTAATTGCATCCTGAATTGTAAATATAAATTTTGGGTCTAAAAAAAAAATATAATTGCAATGGCCAACATGCTGACTAAAGTTTCATTATCACGGTCTAGTACATCAATTCATGCAGATTCCTAAGAGCTTTTTTAGCATTCAATTGAGTCAATTAAACGTCAATGGGTGGTATACCTGAAATCCTAGCAAACAACCATGTTATGTGTAATAATTTAGTGCATGAGGAATTTGAGAAGAAAAGATATAATGGAGTCATGGTTGACTTTACCATTTTTAATATGATATCATGTAATTTCTAAAAAAATGCAGGCTTGCTCTTTTTATTTTTATTTTTTTAATAACCATTAATGTATTGGGCCGTGTTCTTTTCTCCAAAGCATTTCACCTAAAATTCCAATTAAGGTAGGTGGTTTTTGTATGTTCGTAGGTTCATAGGTTGGGTTGGATTTGATTGGATTTTTACTTTAAGCTTAGGGTTGGGTTGAGTTCAAGTTGATTGATTTTTCAATGCATTTGACCCAACTCAACTCATCACATATATAAATTTATTTTATTACACTTATTTTTTATTTTTAGTTCGATTTATTTTTGTATTTTGAGAAATTAGTCTTGATATATTTGAAAATTTGCAATATATATTATGTGTACAATAATAATTTATTGAAAAAATGGATTAAATAGTTTATAAAAGTTCAATTATTAGATCATGACATGAAATATGTAAGCACTATGCCACTATGCACCAACCCCACCTTTTTCAAGTGGGTTGGGTTGGTCTTTACACATGTGATACATGTGCTCAGTTTGGGTTGGAAAAACCCTCCAACCCAACCCAACCCAACCCAATGCATACCCCTAATTCCATTCATATCCCAAATGCTTTACAAAGCTTGTTATGGGAGTTTGGAGAGAGTGCTTTTTTTGGTATTAATTTATTTGTGGAATAAGTTCTTCCTCTGGACTCCCTGGTTACAATTTGCATTGAAAATACTGATGCTTATTATAGAATGAAAATGAATGGTGGAGAGAAAAAAATATTTTTTCAGGGGCGCACGTGCGCGCGCGCGCACACACACACATACATATACATTCATATATATATATATATATATATATATATTTATCTATTACTTCTCTGCATGAAGAATGTTTACATAACCAAAATATTTACATCGAGTTAGTCTTTACATCTTTGCAAAAAATAAAGAATAAGTCTTGACTTTTCTAAATTTAATAAAAGCATAATTGAATTACAAGTGATATACATTAAATACACATTGAGCTAATGAGCTATGTATAATGTAAGAGTAATTAAAGGGAGCAAAAATGCATTAGTCAACTACATAAATGCATTACATGTTTTTAACAAAAATCTAGTGGGCCATTATTTAAATTTTTGGTCCAAAATTATATTGTTTTGCCAAAAATACAAGAGAGATGGACGAATTTTGAAAAGTTAAGGGGGCCATGGCCCCCCTCCCTCCACCCCTGGTGGAAACAGTGAAGTTTTTTTAATGCAGATGGTCATGTGTTTTAAAAAAAGAAAAAGAAATGAATGTGTCTGTGCTTTATAAGACAGTTTAGTACAAAGATCCAATTGGTTTTTACAATCCGTAAAATTAGTCGTTTTTTGACTGTTGATGGTTTTCTAATTATGTTTTCTATTTCTTTTGTCTTTCAACACATTTTTGTTGTACATAATTGATTATTTTGAGTGTTGAATCTAGAATTAGATTGTAATGCCAATGAGCCCTAACCCAAATGGAACTTCATCCTTCCATAATAAAGGGATGAAGGGTGCAGTTATGGGTTCAAGAAATTACCTATTAAAAAAAGAAAGTCTAAGAATGTTTTGTTACATTGATATTAATTTGTTAGCACTCAGGGTTTGCAATTATCTTCTTGATTGTTTTACTGCACCATGACCATTGGCAGTCAAAAATTCTTACTAACTGTCTTTCTGTCATTAGTTTACATCTGAATTATGGTCTGATTTCGTCCATTGTACACACTTGGAATAGTTATTAATGGATTTGATGCTCTCTGTACCATTTGAGGGCTCAACATCTAATTCTGAGTCATGCGGTTGCAGCATTTTGAGGACTTTGTTGTAGGGCATTTCTGCAACCGTGGCCGTGATATTCTAGTGGCATGTAGAGCATATATGGATGGTGCTCAAGTAGGATCTGTAGTCAAAGGTGGGGTGAAGGATGTCAATACGGATGACAAGAGCTGCTCACAACGGTTTAAGAATTCTGTGGCTGTCATGTTGATATTATTGTCAAGGTATTTTACCGAAATTGGAGCTGAGGACTGTAAGAAATTCCTGTTACCCGTGTTACCTGCAACTGCAATGAAAGTGAAAAAGCGTAAGGCCGTCCAACATGTGTCAGCTGGTTATGGGAATCATCAGCGTAAGGTTTGTGACATTAAATATGTTTAGTTGCTGATTCGTGAGTTATATAAAAACAGTAAAGATCTAAGGTAGCTGTACCGTTTATGATTGTTTGCTCACCCCCCTCCTTTATCAGGGATATCATTTTGGTGCTGGTATGGAAAGGTTTGGATTAGTGAATGGGGAGATGCTTAACTTTGTTGACCTTCATCGTAATATTTCTATCATGCGTGATTTACATAGTACGGGGCAAGTTGGTTTTTCTCCGTGTAATGGGTATCTCATTTTCCTAGCCCAGTTTGAAAGCATGGATTTTCCTCCTGGAATAGAGGCACCAACTTCTGGGCCTCCTATGCCATATGCAGTAGATGCATACGTACCTTGGTTCTATTGGGAGAATTTTCTTTGGCAGCCATCTTCCTCTTTTGGACTTTCATCTTTTCATGTTCCAGCTTTTGAGTTTTATGCTCCTAAAGATGTGAAGAAGTTCCCCTGGCTTCAGCCTTCTGCTCGAAATCAAACTAATGCAGCTGCTGAACCTATTAAGGCAATTTCTGGCAAGGACAAATATGAAATTTTGAGGAGGTTCAAACTTTTTAAACAATTTGATATCGTGGAAGACTATTCTGACCATTACTATGCTAGCTATGGTTCTACCACAATGCAGGTGACTAGGTTTTGATGATGCCTTGCATGCCTTCTTTTGAAACATATCTAAATATCGTTTTTATTACCCTCTTTCTTACAATTACAGCCATCAGAGACTTGGGCAAAGAAAATTCGGGAGGAGTGGAAGATCCTGGAAAAGGATCTGCCTGGTGAGTTTTACAGCTTTCTTTTTATGTAATGGCCGCAAATTTTTCCAATACATAGCCTTCATTTCGATTAAGCCATCAGAAATAAATTTGTTGGTCATAATTGTAGCCTGAAATCTAAATTTGCTAGTAAATTGTTGCCCTTACAGTTCATCTCCAATGTACTTAGGTTGGCTATAATTTTTAATAATATTTTTACATACCTATATAAAAAAAAAAAGCTAGTAAATTTTAAATCTGACTCTGCAGAGGACATCTGTAGAAATGTAGTGTGCGACATTTGTGGGTTTGGTGTCTGCCCCTCCCTGATCCACTTTTATTTTTCCCTAAGATTTTCATTATTTTTTTTTTCCAATAGATAAAATATTCGTTAGAGTTTATGAAACAAGGATGGATCTTTTGAGGGCTGTCATCGTTGGAACAGAGGGCACTCCCTACCATGATGGTCTCTTCTTCTTTGATTTTTTTTTCGACAGTTATTATCCTAATGTAGCACCGGTACGTGATTAAAACTTTTGAGTACTGGTGATATTTTTATATCTTCTGCTTTACATCATTGGTCTGAAAACTGCAAAACTTGTTTATGCCAGAAAGTCCACTACCACTCTGGTGGCCTTGAACTCATTCCTCAAATGAGCAATGATGGGTCAATATATTCTGCAGTCTCTACAGGCCATCCATTGGGGGATGGTAGATACAATAATTTTTGGCTCCCAGGTGTATCAACTATGCTTCAACTTCTTGTCTCCATACAAGTGTTGTTCTTCAATACAAAACCCTTTTTCAATTTGCCTCCGAGATTCTCAGCATATAATGAAAAACAATGCCAGGTATACAACGAGGATGTATTTGTTCTATCACTGAGAACAATGACGTACACTATGAGGAGTCCACCAAAGGTAAGACTGCATTGATTATTTCTATAATAATTTATTGAAAAAAATTGGATTAAATAGTTGATAAAAGTTCAATTATTATGTAATATGAAATATGTAAGCACAATCCAGCAACCCAACTTTATCCATATGAGTTGAGTTGGGTTAGATTAATTTGGTCTCTATACATGTGATAGGTTGGATTGGGTTGAGAATTTCTCAACCCAACATGTGCTTGAGTTGGGTTGGAAAAACCCTCCAACCCAACTCGAGTACCCCTAATTCCAATGATTTTCAACCCAACCCAATGAGTACCCGTAACTCCAATCACATCCCAAATGCTGTACAAAGCTTGTTGAGGGAGTTTGGAGAAAGTGTTTTTTTTGGGTATTAATTTATTTATAAAATTAAACTTTCCCATGCACTCCTCGAAATACTGATGTTTATTATAGAGTGAAAATGAGTGGTGGAGCTTGAATATTATTTATTTATTACTTCTCTACATGAAGAATGTTTATGTAAACAAAAATATTTACATCAACTCTTTACATCTTTGCAAAAAATAAAGAGTAAGTCTGGACATGTCTAAAAATATATAAGTCAATTAAATAAAAATAAAAACATAATTGCGTTACATGTGACATTAATACACTTTGATTTAGTGAGCTACAATGATGTAAGAGTAATTAGAGGGAACAAAAATGCATTAGCCAACTATATAATTGCATTACATGTTTTTAGTTCGCTGGGGGGAGGGGGGGGGGATATTTAAATTTATGTAAAAAATTATATTGTTTCGCCAAAAATACAAGGGAGATTGAGGATTTTTGAAAAGTCAAGGGGCCATGTCCTCCCTCCCACAACCCCTTGCGGAAACAGTGCAGTTTTTTAATGCAGATATAAAATTTAAAAAGAAAAAGAAATTGATGTGGTGTTTCTACGCTATATAAGACACTAAATCATTCAAGCATTTCTTATTTTTACAATACCTAAAAGTAGATCTTTGACTGTTGATGGTTTTCTAATTATGTTCTCTATTTCTTTTGTCTTGCAACATATTTTTGTTGTACATAATTGATTGTTTTGAGTGTTGAATCTAGAATTAGCTTGTAATGCCAATGAGCCTTAGTCCAAGTGGCACTTCCTCCCTCTGTAATAAATGGATGAAGGGTGAGGTTATGGGTTCAAGAACTTACCTATTAAAAAAAGAATGTTTAAGAATGTTTTGTAACGTTGATTTTTGAGTGTTGAATCTAGAATTAGATTGTAATGCCAAAAAACCTTAGCCCAAATGGCACTTCCTTCCTCTATAATAAATGGATAAAGGGTAAGGTTATGGGTTCAAGAACTTACCTATTAAAAAAAGAATGTTTAAGAATGTTTTTTTACATTGATATTAATTTGTTAGCACTCAGAGTTTGCAATTATCTTCTTGATTGTTTTACTGCACCATGACCATTGGCAGTCAAAAATTCCTATTAACTGTCTCTGTCTTTAGTTTACATCTGAATTATGGTCTGATTTCATCCATTGTTCACACTCGGAATAGTTATTAATGGAATTGATGCTCTCTGTACCATTTGAGGGTTCAACATCTAATTCTGAGTAGTGTGGTTGCAGCATTTTGAGGACTTTGTTGTAGGGCATTTCTGCAACTGTGGCCGTGATATTCTGGTGGCATGTAGAGCATATATGGATGGTGCTCCACTGGGATCAGTCAAAGGTGGGGTGAAGGATGTCAATATGGATGACAGGTGCAGCTCAAGACGGTTTAGGAATTCTTTGGCCGTCATGTTGATGTTATTGTCAAGGTATTTTACCGAAATTGGAGCCGAGGACTGTAAAGAATTCCTGTTACCCGTGTTACCTGAAATGAAAGTGAAAAAGCGTAAGGCCGTACAAGTGCAACGACCACAATGGATGGTGTAGGGGCCAAATCTTGCAGCCCTGCCCAACTTGAATAAGGTTGGGTTGAGAGGAAGGTCCGATACACAACTAATTTGTAGAGGTTGATGATCAAGGTCAACCTTTTAAGCCTTGGTGGCCTTAGTTTAGTTTAGTTTAGTTTAGTAATTTATAGAAAGAAGATTAGCAAGGATATATAACAATTTTAACAAGGAATTACAACGAGGAAAGAGAGCTTGTTATTTAAGTCCTTCCTCAAGTTGGCCGAGGAGCAATGGTTTCCTTAGGTTTACATTTTTTAGTTTTACAATGATCAATTTCTTTCTCTATTTCCCTATTTCTCTCTCCCTGAACTTTTTTCAATCTCCCTCTAGGAGGATCTTCCTTCCGCTTAGATTGCATCCTAGCCTTTCACTTGGATGGCCGTTGATTCCTCCTTAGATAATTGTCTCATTACTACTTTATTGGTGGTGGTAGAGTAGATTGCAGGCTATGGATGCACTATTCAGGGATCATTCTACAATTAATGCCGTAGGCTGAGTTGGTATAGTGTATTAAATGTAGAGGTAATGGGTGCTTAATCTGGAAGCTTCCTTCTTCCCTTGCTTGCACGTCTCTACTTTCTTCCTCAGCCTTCAACCTTATGGCCTTTGTGGTTTGTTTCTAGTCTCCTGATTCTTCCCTTGCTTGCACGTCTCTACTTTCTTCCTCGGCCTTCAACCTTATGGCCTTTGTGGTTTGTTTCTAGTCTCCTGAGGAGTATCTGCTTCTCAGGCTCCTCGGGTGGGCCACTCTCCTCAGTTTCTCTGCCTAGGTTGTCCGAATTGGACTAGGCCTGATTTGATGAATAGTTGGACCTAGTGGCCGCTCGGGTGGATTCCAATCAATAATCCTCTCTCTTCGAGCTTCCTCCTCCCATAGATGATATACATTTACAAATAGATATGTCACCAATCACGAGAATAAATTCAAACACAAAAATACTATAAATTTTTGTACATTGCCTTTACAAATTTATGTCACAAGAAATATAATTGGACTCAAAAAAAAAAAATGCATGTTTGTACTTTTTTTTTTGGTAATTGGTGGTATATTTTTGCAAGCTTCATATTGAAATATTGAAAATAAAAAAAATTAAAATTTTTTAATATTTAATATTTATTTTAGATATTTATTTTAGGTTTTTAAAGATTATATTAGGTTATTTAATTTTAAGTGATAGTTAAATCCACATGTCATTTTTTTATTGGTTCAACTATCACATGTGAAAAGTCATGCGTGACACTTAACAGGTATATCAGCAAAAAATAGACAAATGGTTGTTAATCAAGACAGACCACAACATTATGTGGTAAAATTCAAATTTTAAAACGTTAAGGACTAAAATTTCAATAACCCTTGAGCTTTAGGGATGTGTTTTACATTTTAACCATTTTATTAAATTTTGAATGTTGCTAGGCTCTCCTATTTTTGTGTTAACCATATTAGCATCGTTTACGTGATTGGACTCCCATTAGATAACAATAGATGGTTTTTCACAATAATCCGGATACATATTATGTTTTTGATGAACTGATAGATAGTTCCACATTCTTTGTTTAGCAAGTCAGATAAGGATTTGACTATTTGAGTCCACCTTATGAGGAAATCAGGAAAAGTTTTCCAACGGATTCAACTGAAAGTAACGCGTAGCATTACCCTTTATTTATCAGGTAGGTAGGAGCTAAAATATTAGCTCCAAAGATCATTGATAACAAAATAATAGATAAGATTTCTCGGTTTCGTTTGTGTTTCCATGGGCCAAGTGGGGTCATGAATGGAATTGCGGCCAGCTGAATCAAGAAGAATTTAACCAATGTATATAGGACAAAATTTAGTTACAAAATTGATTGTAGTTTTAGATTACAACTATACTTTAATATGTTTTTATTGGACCCCATTGGATTGCATCTTCTTCTTATATCCCCCTTACAAAATTTTTAGAAAATTAAAGATTAATAGCTATATTTATGTCATTAATAAAGTTGTGTTTGGCAATATGTAAAATGTTTTCCAAGTGTTTAAATAAAGGAAAATATTTTCTACTGTTTGACTGTGTTATGAAAATTATACTGGAAAATTATTTTTTGTGTTTGGTCTTGGATGTAAAAAATTTATTTTCAAAAAATGTAAACCCAAGCCAGCCAGCCACCACCAAGGACAAGCACAACCCACCACCACTCACACGAAATCCAGATTAGGAAGAGGGAAAAAACCACCACCATTGCTTCATTGCCATCACCACCCATAAAAAATCCATCACGAGAGGAGATGATTAGCGAGTGGCAGCGATGAGATTGAGAGGAGATGATTTGACCCAAAGGGCGGCGATGACGAGATCGAGAGGAGGACGAGGCAATCTAGAGGGTGGCAGTGACAGGCTTTAGGCAATGGCAACGATCAGACTCAGTTTAATCTCTCTCTCTCTCTCTCTCTCTCTCTCTCTCTCTCTCTCTCTCTCTCTCTCTCTCTCTCTCTCTCTCTCTCTCTCTTCTGGAAATTGTTTGAAAGTAAAATAGAAGTGTAATTTATTTTACACTCAAGGCCCACATATTTTACGGTCAATGAATGAGATTTTTGGTTTAAACGAATTTCCAGAGCATCCCAAACAGCAAGCATAGTGTAAAATGTTTTCTTGATTTCCTTTACAACCGAAACAAATGCAGTCTAAATTATTTAATTGCAAGCTTTTGTAGTTTAAAATTATGCATAAAATATAAGCTTATATATAATATAGTAAACTAGCATCTATGTACGCGCGTTGTGTGTACTCAAAAGTTCTAATTTTTTTGTCTATAAAAATTAATTTCATATATACTAATTTGGGATTGTTGCATTATTCAATCACCAAAACTCCTAGGAGTGTGATGAGATTTATACGTTAGTGAATAAAATAAATTTTCCATACTACATCTCATCACTCCCCTAGAAATTTTGGTGATTGGATAATGCAACAACCCCAAATTAGTATATATGAAATTTATTATTTTAGACAAAAAAAAAGAAAAAGAAAAAGAAGAGCCTCTAATCATGCGCAACACACGTGCGTAGAGGCTAGTTGTCTATAAAGACAATGAGATGAAATTTTTTGTAAAGAAGGTACTGGAAGAGGGTGGGTGCTCCTAGAGCATACTCTTTCTCCAAATTTTGTATCTCTGTTCTGCTGTTGTTTTGCAAATATTTCAAAATTAATTGTGAAGTAAGATTAAAAAAAGAAAAGAAAAAGAATATGAACATGATGATATATATATATATATATATATAAATATATATATATATATATATAAATATATATATATATATATATATATATATATTATCTTTCAAACAAAAGGATAAACTTTAGATATAAGCAGAAAATGTCATTTCTCTTTTGAATGTGTGTTTGAAAGTGGTGGAGTGATATAGAGAAAATATTGGAATAAGAATAAGTAATTCTTTTTTAAATGGGTAGCATATTTTTTTTATTAAAAAAAGGTTGAGGTGTTTTATTCGTAATTAGGACTTCTTGTGACGTGAGATTTAAAAAGAAAGAAAGATGAACATGATAATTTTTTTATTTCAAACAAATAAAAATAAAATAAAAAAAACTTTAGAGATAAGCCGTAACTATAATATAATTTCTTTTTCAAAAGTGGTGTAATGATATAGAGAAAAAAATGGGTAGAAAAACATAAGATGAACGTATGGGAAAAAAGGCTAAATTTTAGGAGTTTTTTTAGTTTTTTTTTTAATTTTAAACTAGAGGTGCTTTATTTAAATGGAAAATGAACAAAAAAATGGCTAAAGTGTAGGGAATAAAAAGATGAACGTGAAAGAAAAAAAAAAAAAGATTAAATTTTAAGAGTTTTTTTTTAAAATTCAAAATGATAGTAGTTGTAGGTGTTGTAGAAAGTATAGATAAATTTGTTATTTCTTTGACATTTATGACCCTATTTTAAAGAAAAGTTACCCTTCATTGTATTTTTGAAACATATAAAAATCCATTTTTAAGAAGGAATTCCTCTTATAGATAGTATAGATAACATTTGATTGACATAAAAGTTGATATGTATATTAAGAGTATAAAGAACATGCAATTCAACAATTAGATTTTCAAAATATATAATAATGTTTATTTTATTGAGTAAGATTATAATCTTACGCTACAACTAATTTTATAGCTAAATTTTGTTTATATATATTGTAAGGACACAATTTTGCAGGATGGGTCTACATGTGGGATGAACTCAGGCCCATGACATGAACAACATCCTTGCAATGAATTTGTAGAGAGTGGGTCAAATAAACTGGGCTCAAAATGAGATTGTTGATGGCCTAAGTATGGTTATAAACAGACCAATGAAAACAAAGTGCCAAAGTTGTATATAGTTGTCCTTGGCTTGATCCGAGGAGAAGTGTTTTTACAATTATCTGAGTGTCCACAACTCTCTCTCTCTCTCTCTCTCTCTCTCTCTCTATTGGTTGCTTCTTCCCTTTTTCTCCGGGGTGTTCAATGAATCTTTTTCTTGCCCCCAACTCCATTTATATATCAGTTTCTCCCACGTGCCAGTTAGGTGATTTTTCCTTGATACTTGTTCCATCAAACTTCCCTTAAAGTCTTTACACGGCAGCGGTAAAGATGGAAGTCACTGTTCAGATATCCTTTCCTCATTAATGCGGCCAGAGGGTTAGCTGTAAAGTCATTAATACGGTGGTATAGTATCAGATAGCTTCCACCTATCCTATATGCTCGTTGGATGTTCATATACCAGAAGTATCCTCAAAAATATCTTATTAAGTGCTAGGGTGTGCATTTTAGCTTCCTCTTTGATTATTCGAAGAGGTAGTTCTCGGACAATTCCTCTCAGTTCATTATGTTGGCCACATCCTTACGCGGTTCTTCAGACGGGCCCACAGCCCAATATCTAAAATTGGGCTTTTGCCCCCTACATACATACATACATACATACATACATACATACATACATACATATATATATATATATATATATATATAAGTTCAATGTGCAGGTCATTATGATTTGGCAATCTACACAGTTGAATTTCAAGGCAAGAAAAAAAAATAATTTAGCTTGGAAGAATAATGACGATATATCATTTTCGGAAAATATTCTGCTACAGGATTTGCATGAGGAACTCCACAAATGGTAAAAAGCACCACAGAATTACACACCACCGCCCAATGGCAGTATTTTCCATAGTTTTCCTCCAAATAATGGGCAGTAATCGCAGCCCCCAAATCGCAAAGCCAAGTCGATATAAATAACTGTGGGGTTCCACTAATAGGCCAGTCGTGGCTGAGATAATGGTAGCCTGTACCTATTTCATCTGTGTTGTTGTACTAAGATATCAATGTCAAGAGGCTTGTAACTTATCCGGCACTCATTGAGGAGCGCCACTAAGCACGGCCAGTATATACTCGTCAGATGGATTGCTTTATATAGAAGAATGAATACAATGAAGATTATCTCATCAACAAAACCCTCCATCAAACTTCGATGACATTCATGTATGAGAAAAAGCTCTCGCATACATCAAAATCTGATGTGAAGACAAATTTATACAAACACCAAAAAATTTTACATCAATATACACTTCATGTTCTCCAGGCACATTAGTAGATAAGAAAGGAGCATTAAATACAGAAAACACAGAAGAACAAGCAGAGCTTTCCTCTTCTACAATCACATAGAACAGAAGAAGTGAAGAACATCCTTAGCTGAGAACCAATGTGTAAAATTAAAAATGAATCACAATGATCATGCTAAGAACAAATGTTGTTATTAAAGTACCAAAGCTAGGGAAGAAGGACATTCTTGAAGACCGACAGACTAAGAAGGGATAATAGCTTTAAAGCTGGAATAAACAAGGTGAAGAAAGAATAGACAAAGGGTTCAAAGGGAAATCACCATAATGACTCATTTTGTAGGAATTTTCCAAAATGAGAAGATTTTGAGGAAAGTTGTGGGCTTTGAAGAAGATATCAAAATCCAAAATGACAAGTCAATAATATAAGACAGCCAGATATTCAATACAAAATTATAGATTCCAAAACACAAGGAGTTCATGAGCTAGAATGGTCTACCCCTTAAGAACCCCTAGTTTCCCCAATGATGCTCGAATGTCATCACTATTGCATCCCTCAGTTTGAACAACATTGGGACTATCAAATGGAAAGACATGTTCTAGAGGATAATTTCTGTTAGCATGAAGCTTATGTGCACCAGTACCAACTCCCTTCAATATCACAGTCTTACGGACACCACCAAGCAATCCTTCATAATCTGTGTCCCCACACTCTCCCACAAAGACCACAGTATTTGACAGGTCCATGCCCCAGCGGACAAACAGATACCTGGAGAGGATGTATTAGTGCTCTATAATTGATCTCCATAAAATATAGAGAACATATGCATGGCATGTAATCCCAAAGAAAACATCAGACATTGAACAGTAAGAAACAGAAGTGAGAAGTGGGAGGATAGAATGTTTGGCACATTAAAAATAGAAAGTTTGGATCGTGTGCCTCAAATGTTTTCCCCCCATGATTGAATGAGTACTTTTGTTCTCATCAAAGCTTGTATAGACTTATCTTCTCAATGTACTCAAGATGACCTTACTTAGTTTAGTGATGCTTATAGCATACGTCAGTTAGACATTCAAGGGTAAACAATATAAACGATTAGCTTTGTTTTAAGTAATATTATATCAATTCATCACAAATCACAACCCAGAGTTCCAGGTCAATCACTATAAGGTACCTCTAAACAGAGTGTATTAAATTGAAAAGCAATGAGTATACAAGTGGCTTCCTTCCTGCAATAAGGATCTTGAGATGAAATTATGCGTTGTGGACCCTATGGCTGATTGAACAATTTTTAAATTTGACAGCCAATGGAATAGTTTTCATAAGGATTATAATGATTCAACTAATAGAATTTCTCCAATAATGCTTCAATAACTCAAAGCCAAGAACACATTTGAATATCTGCATAAACCTGTCTATAGACCCACATTTTTTAAGCTGTGCTAAAGATTAAAATTTCACCTATATCAGTAGCTTAGATCAGGATTGAAGAGCTTGAACAAATAATTTTAATGACTGCTAGAATTCTGCCATTTAAATACTTTCCACCATCAATTTTATCAAGGCATATTTCTCTTGAGAATTTGCAATTAATCATCACTGACAGCCTTGGCCCACTTTATCTCAGCTATATTTATCGTGACAGCTTTTTAATGGATTTCCCACTTGTCTTTATGCTTTTGAATCTTTTTAATTTAATCAAATACACTGAACAGGATAACACTTCTCAGCTCTAACATGTGCAACACACTTTCTATGAATTTGTTGAGAACTATCGCATCATATAAGGTGCCAAAAAAAAAGAAGAAAAAATAACAAAGAAACAAGGTAGCTGTGCAACTTTAAAAAATAGAAAACCTCTACATGCATACCTGAGGGCTTGGGATCTAGAGGCCAGCACAGGGATTACATTCAGCTTTGGACCATTTTGACAGTATATAACATGACATCGGAGAGCCTGAATTCTCATCAATTTCCGAAGTTCCTTAACTGGGGGAATCTGTGATTTCAAAATAGTTACTAAAATTTGAAAATTCTAAAAATAAGAATCAGTAATCAACAAACCTTATAAATGTAAGTAAAATTCTCCATCTAAAAATAAATTGCTATAAAAACTAACAGTGCAAGATGTGGGCTTTATATCAATGAGAGAGAGAGAGGGTGGATTGGGGGAAACACCACTTTTGCTATTAGTCTCTCACATATAAAATAAAAAGAAATATTACCAATGACGGGTCTTTCACTTTAAATGCATAGCAACGCATGGACGATCCTGTTTCATCTTCCTCAACAAGTTGTCCTGCTGCCTTTCCATCATTGATAGAAGCAACCCAACGTACCAGAGTCTTCCTCAAACCCTCTCCACCCCAGCGGTATTCAGTGTGTGAACGATAATCCAAGTCTACCACATAGGGAAGCCCAGAAGGACTGTCCTCAGTGCTTGATGATGGATAGTAGAGCTCACTACCACTGTTACAGATAAAAGCATCAAATTCGGTTGGGCTCAAGCCTCCTGAGATCAAAAGAGAGTGTATGTCTGATATGGTCAAGGCTGTTGACAATATGAACCCAAAGGATCCTGCATCCCTGTCCTTCCCTGCTACCTCAACAACTGTTGAAATAATTTCAAGAAGATCTGAGGTTGTATCACAATCCACAGAAATTACAAATATATACTTCCTCTTTCTCAATGCTGGAAATTTACTAGGGCCGACATTATTGTCTGCTCTCTCTGCGGATGCAGCCTTTTGTGTGCCTTCTATAACACCCCTAGACAATTTCAAAACAGCATTTTCTGCTCTACTCATTTCATCAACAGCATTTTCTTCAGTATCTAAAACATTATCAAGATTGGAACCCCCTTCAATTTTCTCACCATCCAATGAAAGCTTCAAGTTTAAAGATAAATCTTGTATATCTCTCAAGGAATCACCGGGTGAATCCGTTTCTGAATTGTCATATTCAACTTCACTTTTTTGCCATTGTGGCTGCCTTGGTCTGCAACTGGCTATTCGAGATAGGTATGTCTTACAATGCTCTGGCCATGAAAAAAGGTGAATATTTTTCAGTCCATTCTGCCGGCATTTTGCCCAAAGTTGCTTATCTGAAACAAGTTTCAGAAGAGCATCTGCAATAGACTGCTGATCATGGGGGTCAACAAGTAGACCATTGTCAAGAACCTGTAACAAGTCCATCATCAGTATTTTAAGCTACAATCAAACTTCGACTGTATATGACTCCAATAAACAGAGAAATTCCTCTTAAGTAATAGGAAGGCTCCACAGATGGACACACCCTATGAATATCAACAGGACCACCATTCTTTGTGGCAACAATAGGCAAACCATAAGCTGCTGCCTGCACAGAAGAGGAAAGAAGGTTGGATTTTGCATAAAATAACATCTAAAAAGTAAAGCATTCTGATAAAAGATAAAGAGAAGCACCTCAATTAAAGTAAGCCCAAATGGCTCAATGAAAGCCGGATTGATGAAAACACCCTACAAGAACAAAATTATTGAGATGATGGGTTAAACAACACATGTACTAAAGAATTTTGAGCCAAATAATTTTCTCTGGTAAGAGAGCTGAATCAATATGGTGCTGAGATGAATAACTTAGTGAGAGGGAAACAAATTAGAAGAGTTGAAAAAATGAGTTCTTTTGACCAAATAGAAATTTAATTTAGCCCAGACCTATTCCAAAAAAATCAACATGAAAATAGTAACACTTACTCCCTCCCCCTCCCCCTAATGCATTATAGAGAAGGGTGTCCTGCTTAATTGAGTGGTCTTCTTGTCATTTTGAGCCCTGCATTCTCTTTCTATTCACTAATTAACCTATGATTTATATTTGAGTCCCAAAATCTAAGACAAAATAGGCATTTTCTCCCCTAATGGAGCCCAGTTAGGCCCTGAAGATAATGGCAGCACCAATGACTATCTCTCCCTCTCCCAGTTACCAAACTCCAGAACAGCCACCTCCTTCTTGGACAACTGAAAGGAGCAGGGGGGGGAGGGGGGGGGGGGGAGGGAGAGGGGAACCGTCTTTTGACCTTAACCGGTACCAAGCTTGAACACTAGTTACCATGCGAGCCAAAGCACAGCCTTAACTTAACTAAATGAACCAAACTTAACATGCTCAACCAAGTTTAGAACCAACTTAAGCCTGACATGCACACACACTCTTTGGCATCTGGATAGATCAATATTCTGCTGAAACAAGCTAAAACATTCCAAAATTCAGTTCAGCTTGACTTTATACAAGAAGGTGCATATGGAAACTGATTATTGGAGGCTTCAGTATTGTAATATCAGGTAAATAGCTTGATAAGAAAGTTCTAAATACCTAAGACATAACATGCCTCTATTGCCATTTCATAAATATTAAGATTTCATTTTATTTTTTAAAATTGCTAATTTCCGCAGCATACAATGAGTCTTGAAACCACAACCTTACCCTCCCCGCTGTTCTTATGAGGGAAGTGCTATTTGAGCTGGAGTTTATTGGCAATAAATACCAGGATTTCCTTCTTCAGTTACTTAATTTTCATGTGCCTTTTACCTCTCTTTAAGTTCTTCTAATACTATTTCTTGTGCTAAAGAAGATCTCCCTGTATACCTATTACTTTTCTTGTCTTTATAAATTTCTATTTCAAATGTGTGTGTGTGTGTGTGTGACCCAGTAAAGAAAGCCAGTAAGTGAATCTTTGCATTTCTTTTGCACTTCACCAAAACTACAAAGAAATTATGCAAAGGAACAAAAGAATCTAGAAGAGCTAAGGGCAAAGCATATACATCAATGAAATCACCAATGATCTAATCATACCATATTTTATGCAAATATCTTTTTCTTTACAGAAGTTCAACCGGTAGATCTGACTCTCACCACAATTTGAAAAACAGATTAGAAATTAGTACCTTGGTTTTTGCCGCTAGACGATAAATGTCAGGAACGTCAGACTGCTTGTGGTGTTTAGGGTATGCCACTTGTCCATAGAGATCATATTTGTCGATCAGCTTAAGAATTGAAAGAACAACAGATGCATTTGTGCTAGACATTTCATCAATATCATCACGGTTTCCCATGATTAATGTCTGCAACAAATTTACAACAACAAATAAAGTGAAATTATTGGCATGCAATTTAAGGCATTTTTTATGTGGGGATAAGACAGGGGGGGGGGGGGGGGGAAGATATTGAAAGGTAAATCCCTTTTAAGTGGGTCATCAAAATATATATATATATATATATATATATTTGATAGGCAGGATACAGTTCAAGGATTAGTACAGACAAGGTTAGCAAGTTCCCTCAATGGGCGGCATTCTCCAAATGCTTTGACTAAAGTTGTAATATTTTTTTTAGGGTCTGCTCTAGCAAGGGCAAGTATCATAGGCTTGCGCGGATTGGAAAAGAAACGCATAATCTGCCAAATCAAAATCAACAAGATTGATATTAAAATCAAAACTCCTGCACCAAGAAAATGTTTCTTAACATGGTATTTGCTGTGGGACAAACAAAATTGAATCGGCAGTAAATTATAGGTTCTCACACAATCACTAACAAAACAATGGTAAGAAAGATTAGTCATAACCTCAGACCAAATTGGTGGGTCAAGAGAAGAAGGACTGTCTTCATTTCTTTCCACATCTCCGTCCATATCACCATCATGTGGAACAATATGGTGGAATTCCATCCCAGGTGGAATTACCTGGACAAATTTTGGCAATTCAAAATACAAATGATATCAAGTTAGTACAACAAATCAAACTTGCTTTATATTCACAAAAAAACCTGTGAGTCTAATAATAAACTTGGGAACAGTTCTTATTACTTACAACCATGCGAGGCATAAACCTGCCATGACAGTTCACACCCCTTTTTATTCTTGCTCTCAGTTTGCGTTCTAGTATTGGATCAAAGCCATCATATAGGCGCCATTGCTGTTCTATCTCCTGTCTAGTGCTGGTTATAACAATTTCTGTTGCATCAAGAGCTAGCTCCTCAGCTTCTATCCGCCGCATTATTTTGTATGTTGAATTTATCTCTTCTCTTGATTGTCGTCCTTGCTTTAAAAGTTGTTCAAGCTTATCTCGTCCTAGAGAATGGCCAGTAAAAAGCATAGGTACATTTAAAGCTCCAGACAGGAGAGCAGCAGAGTCACCTGCATCTGCATAATGTCCATGGATTGCAACAGGCCAGATTGGTTGCCCACCACCAATTTGCTCACCCAAAACTTTGGACATCTGTAGAATGTGGTGAAGTGCACCATCAACAAATTCAGGAATGTAAGGCCAAAGGAGTTCTTTAGGAATATATTTATCTTTTGGGCCAAATGGTATACGGACTATATATGCCCCACTACTCTCCCCATGCTCCTGCATTGAATTCTCAGAGTTTACTGGATTGAGCATTTCTGTTGGTTCACCATAACTCCAATCTACATCTGGAGCTGACACTTGTCTTGTCAGCAAGTCAACCCGATAAACACCTGGCATTGAACCTAAGGCCCTGGCAAGTTCTACTACGTACTTGACCTGATCATAACAGATATCATTCAAGAACCACTGTAAGCGATCAGTCAATATATAGTTCTCAAAAGCACATAAAAATTTATTGCTAAAAGTTACCTGACCCCCTGTATCAGAATCACGACCAAGCTCCATGTTTTCACCACGTATCAGGCCATGAAGGCTGCATAAAGACTGCTTGTTAAAAAGATTTTCATTCCAATGTCATACCTAATTTTTGTTTATGTCTTAAAAAAAGAGAAAATAAACTTCTTCAAATTTCATAATACACCCCCATAAAACCTCATATAAACTTAAAGCATGAAAAGGTTTTAGTTCATGCCTTATTAACACAATGTAGAGTTTCTTCTCCTTATGTTGATTGGCCCAGTTCTCCATAACATCAACAGAACTGATTCTAGGCATTCTTCCTCTAGTGCTATCACCATGAGATGAAAGATCACCAACCAAATCTCCTTTTTCACCCTCAGACAAATCTTCTGACATATCAGCTGTTGCCTCTCTGCGGCCTCTTTCACGTTCAAGATGGCGCTTAGCTTCCCGCTGAGCTTCTTCTCCCTCAAACTGATCAAGATAACATCATCAGCACAAAGTTTTTAGGAGTTATTGGGGGGAAAAAGATTTGGGATTTTATTCTTCGATAAGCACACGCTTAAGAAATATATCCAACTAGTTATTATGATGATCAATCATAACTATCAGTTGGTTTCTCGTTACTGCCCTAAATGGCTGACAATTGTCAAAAGCTGAGCAATACAAAAGTGATAATAAGTCACATATTCTAAAGCTTGCTTTCTCCATTGTTTGTAAGGAGAGATTTTCATAGCTTAGTTCATAATATAAAAGAGCTCAAAAGAACAATGGAAACAATAGTAGATACTAAGTTGCGCAAACACTTCAATCCCTTGATGTGTTCGTGTCCAACACACAAGGGACACTCCATTGTTTTAAAGATTTTGATAGTTGTTATTTATTTTGAAACTTTTTTTTTTTTTAATAATTGATAATTACAACAATGGAGGTGGGGAGATTTGAATCCTGGTCATTGGGTGTCATTTTAGGTACAAAGATCTTGGAAAAAACATAAAATAAAAGACTATATATATACATATATATATATATATATATATTCGTGTCTCAATTTTGAAGAAATTTTGAGTCATGTTGTGTTCGTGTTAGTGTCCGCGTCCATGCTTCTAAGAGTGGACATTAATATGTGAACACAAGGCATAACACATTCAAACTCTCAAACACCACAACCATTCATCAATAAGAATGACAAAAATTACCAGATAGCTTGTAACACACCGTGCACACTCAGGCAACCAAAAAAAAATTTGCAACTTGAATAATCAACCAAAAAATAAAAGACGAACATTAAAACATTTCAATTTTCAGATCAAAATATATATATATGACCTGTTTTTTCTGGCGAGCCAAATTCCAAATCCGCCAACACATGTTCTCCAATCTTGTGTTCCTCTCCTGCGGACTCCTGGTGGCCGCAGCCTAAACCATTTCAAATTTCAGATCAAAAAACAAACATGAACGAATGAAATTCAAAAATTTAAGGAAACGAGAGACGTACTCGAACCCAGGATCGGTGGAGATCGGTCTCATCGAAGCCGGTGATGACTTCCTCGACGAAGTATCGAGTGGGACTGAAATGTCCTCTCTCTCGGAGCAACAGCGACGATTTCTTCGGGTCGTCCAGACCCGGCCCGACGTCCAGGATCGCCTCCAAGTAACTGTTTATCCAATCATTTCCCGCCATCTTTCTATTCACAGAAAATGATCTCAAAGTGGAGAGAGAGAGAGAGAGAGAGAGAGGTCTTTTTTATGGCGACTATGAAAATGCGAGAGACGACAGAGAAGGTGTGTTTGTTTGTTTGTTTGTGTGAGTGTGTGTGTGTGTGTTGGCAGTTGGAAATGGAGGAGAAGGGTGTGTCATCAGAGAGAGAAATTCAACATTTCCGAACTTTATGCGATCTCTCTGGAACTTGGAATTTGTATTCTTTCTTTTTTCTTTTTTGATTCGATACTCTAACCGACTATTTTTATTGTTACAACCTTCCTTACGTGGAAGCAATCAAAACCTTCCTTTCTAACAAATCCCAAAAGTCAAAAGTAATATAGTACTAATTTGAATGAGAAAATGACGTTTTTGTTGCTATTTTTTTTTTTTTTTTTTTTTGTTGCTAATTGATTATGACTTTGTGAGCGAGAGTTGTAGTCGAAAATTGTTTTGTACAAGCACGGAGTAATAGTGCTCAATCTTCTGATATTTAATGTGGATTTATTATGAATATATTGAGTGGACTTTATCCTAAATTTGATAAGATAGAGGATTACTCTCTGTACTTTTGAAATACCTAAGAATTACTTATTACAATAAGCTGAAAAATGCCATGAACACATTAAAGTTTTGTCGTAATTGTTATGTCGCTAGTTGCTAGGGATGGAGAAAAAGTTGAGTCTATATGAGTCTTCACCTCTCTTACTCCTAATTTGCCACGCAAAGGGTTATGACAAAAATGGTATAAATAGTTGTGGCTTGAGAATTGTGCCTCATTAGCTGGACTAATCCAATTTTAACATCAATTTCTTTTTGTAGTGTAGTTGTGTCAAAATTTAGGTTCTTTTCGGTAAATATAGTACAATAGTTTTCTAATTGAATTCCAGATATAGTTTTTTTTTTTTTTTTTTTTTTTTGTATTTTCAAGTTCCACATGTCTTCATATTTTAATATGAATATAGCAGGGACAAGGAAAGGATAATTAAATAAAATGAAGCCAAGTGTGTTCGGGAAAAAAATTTAATGTTTAATTATGTCATACTTTCTTTGGTTTAGGTTCATTAAAAAAAAAATTCATTGGCTTATGGTTGCTTTTTTTTTTTTTTTTTTTGAATATTTGCTTTTCATTCAGTCAATGAATGACATCTAGCATCAAGGATATGTTTTATTCATTTATTAAAGAATTAATCATATGTTAATTTATATTGCTTTTTTTTTTTTTTTGAATATTTGCTTTTCATTCAGTCAATGAATGACATCTAGCATCAAGGATATGTTTTATTTATTAAAGAATTAATGATATGTTAATTTATAATAAAATTACAATTCTACTTCAAAAAAATATTACAATTCAATTATAAATTGGTTCATGTTATCAAAAAAATTTTTTTTTGATAAATTGGTTCAGAATATTTGAAATCATATCATATCATATACTATATAATAAAAGTTGGGCTTAGAAACCGTGGTTGTGCTAAGTGGCTGCATCAAATCGCAGAAATTTTTTTAGATTTTAAAAAATTAAATATAATTTTTTTTGTTCTTATCTCTTCTTCTCCTATAATTTCTAAATTGATAAAAATCTTAATTTGATTACAATCCAAACTCTTCATCTAATCATTTTAATATTATAATTTATAAGTTGATAAAAAATATTAATTTGATTACAATTCAAAATCTTCATCTAATTTTTTAAACTTTTAAGCTGATTATAATTTTTTTTTTTAAATCTATCCTATTTCCTTATTGCCATCATTCATGCTTACTTACTTTTTTTTAATTTTTTTTCTTTTTTACATTACGATCATCTCATTGATGTCAACATTTTTTTTTCATTCAATTTATATGACATATTTTTTGGATAACTTCTTCTTCTTCTCTCCCCCATTATCAATAATTATCAATAACTCTCCTTTGATTTTTTTTTCCTTATTACTTAGGCAATTTGATGTTGTGAAATCCATAGTAGAAGTTTTTATCATACCTACCATCCAAACTATTACAGATATGTATTTCTCTTCTTTGTTTTTGTGTGTTTTTTTTTTAAGGTTTTGCTTATGAGTCATAAATGCAATTTTAAATTCATGAAATCTATTATATAAACCTCTATAAATATTTACGCTTAATCTATTTATTATTTAAGAATTATCAAATTTTGTATTCTCTCCTACAACAAAGGTTCCATATGTATTCGTGTTATGTTTATATATGTGTTATTAGATTAAATTAATATTCTTGAGTAGTAAAATTTTTATTAATAAAAAGGAGAATAATTGAGCAAAAGCATGATGTTTTAAAGATTTAGATTTTAGCTTCACACCTCCACAAATTAAGAGAGGACTTGAATTTAAGTTTAGTATTGATTTTTACTTTTTAATGACACTCTTATGAAGATATTTTTCTTGAGATTAAACTCTATTAGCTAAAGTTTTAATAGTATAAAATTCTATTTCCACTAAATCTAGAGTAAGTTTACAACTTTTAAACCATTGCTATATTAATTTTTGGATAGATACAAAAGTTTATTTGTTGATATCAACTTTTTTCCCCTCTTCATCACTATATGAATTATCTACAATTTTTATTTTGTCACTACAATTTTTGTCATATTTTAATTTAAGTGTTAATTTTATACTTTTAAAATTTTCAATCCACACACTTGAAAAAGTTTAAGTTTTACAAATTTCAGTTATTTTCCGTGAGTTAAGAGTTTTAGTTTAGTATTTATTTTACTTTTTAATGACACTCATACGAAGAGTTTGTTTGTCTATTTGGTTAAAAAACATGTGAAGATTTCATATATAATAATCTCAAGCAACTTTACTCCACACATAAGGTTAATACTTATTCTTTCTTTGTTTACATTTTGCATTATGAAAGTCAAAATAGTGCTCATAAGCCTTAAATGCCATGTTTATTCTCCTCAAAATGCCCATTCCTTTTCAAAATTTTCCTTTCAAAATTAAAGTGTTTTGGTAATAGGTTATACTACCATATGCATACTGTCATTAATTATTAATATAGTGACAATAGATAGTTAATGTAGATCAAACTCTTTTACCAATAATTTAAAAATCTATTTTCTAAACTATAAGAAATTTAATATTCTACTTCATCTAAGATTCTATTAGCAAAAGTTTTCAAGTAATTTAAAACAAATTTAATATTTATTTTAATTGTATATCATAATTTTATGTTTTAATATGTCAAATTTATATATTACACACCATGCTCATAAAAAGTGACTCAAATGTATGCATTAATTATATGTCATAACATTAATGTTTTTTATAATGTGACTAACTAATTATTAATATAGTTTTGAATCTTTTAATTTATTTACATATATCTTTTTAAGTAAACCGTGCAACGTATGGGCCTTTAACAAGTTTTGTTATATATTCCTTTAAATCCATGCAAAGAGAAGGTATAGTTCTCGGGTTGGAAGCCATGCCCAAGTGTCTTAGGTCTGATCATATATTTAATTTAGGTACTTATAAACAATCTAAACAACAAGACGTCTTAGTTCATCTAAACAACAAGACGACACATATTACAAAAGATTAATAAAGATTTGAATTGGAACCAAATTCTCTCTGTCTGTGTATTAGTTCATCTTTTTTAGTCTTTTCCTCGCCTTGCTTAAACAGAAGGCGGTGTTGAAATTATGGGATGCTAGAATACGAGGGCAGCCTTGAAAAATACTAGTCTAATTCTAATCTTGACTCCCTAGTACAATTAGAAGCTTTACAATGGCTTAACAGCAGATTCCCTTTAATTGGATTAGATAGAGAAAGGCAATTAGGACTTATAACAAGCTAAATTGAACTGGGTATTAAAATATTAAAACTTCATTTAATTTTGCTGTGACAAGGTTTTTGGAGTTTAGTGTCATAATTTTCCATTAATCTCAGTTTTAGGTATACACGTTTGTCCACAAAAGTTAGAGGGATATATGTTAATAAATTCCTGCTATATGAGAACAACCTTTTTTCATTGGCTACTGGCTAGATGATTGAAATAATGGTGTATTTTATTTCTAGGTATTTATAATATGTAATCAACTATAGTTTTACCCAAAATCTAATCTCTATATATGGCTTAGGGTGGATAGAGATTTGAATTTGAAATCTCGTCACCATCAATGAAATTTATAAAATTATTGATTAAAAGCAGGGGATATAAGCCAGCACTATCCTATGGTTCTTCAGTTTTTTTTTTTTTTTTTTAATTCTCCAGATATATATTTTACTTTACTATCAAAGTCACAAGTTTCCTGGATTTTAGTTTAAATAAGTGATTACTGATTAGTTTAGTCACGTATGCATGTGCTTTCATTTGAATTCAACCTCAAACCAAGGTTTTCAAACCCGGACCGTTTATTGAACCGTAAAAGGGAGAGGTTCAAGGTTTTTGAGGTCCAACCGAGGTTGAACCGGGGTCGAACCGTGATGATGTCATAATTAATTTAATAATTAATTAAAACCTAAATATTAATATTAAATTTATAAAATTAGCAAAATTGACTAATATATCTACATATGTGAGGGAAATTTAATGATTTTTAAGCATATATTTAATAATTAAATAAGAAATTTAATAAAATAAAATAATAACCATGAAAACATTAAAATTTATGATTAATTTTTGAAGTAAAGTTGAATATCTTTGAAGGATTTTAATTATAATAGTTGAATATTCCTTGTAAGAGATGGATAATTTAATTAAGTAGAATAGAATTATGTTAAGTTGTTTTTATAAAAAAAAAAAAAAATTTGCATTAAGTTTACTTCAAGTATTTTTTTTTTATTATTATTGAGCACAAGCTTGCATGCTTGGCTGAGTGGTTAAGTTTTAGCAAAACCTCTGACCGGGCCTGGGTTCAATTCCTTCCATCCGCATTTCTCAATTTTCCTGATTTTACTGTTTGAACCGGTTTCTCAAAAAAAAAAAAAAAAAAAAACTGTTTGAACCGGGGTTGGACCGCACGGTTCATGCAGCCGGTTCTGCATGAACCGTGCGGTCCAACCCCGGTTCATGCGGTTCACGGAATTTGCCTCACTACCCGGTTCTGGAGGCTTAAAAAATCGGAAATCACACCGGTTCCCGGTTTTCCCGGTCAGACCGCCCGGTCCGGTCCGGGTTTCAAAACAGTGCCTCAAACTTCCCGTTGTCATACTACCATTATAAAAAGTTTTTTCTTGACTTTACCATTATAAAAAGTTAAATTTATAAATGAATAATGCTAAATATACTACAATTTCTTTTCCATAGAGATTACAATGATGAGGCACAAAATAATAATAATAATAATAATAATAATAATAATAATAATAATAATAATAATAATAATAATAATTGTGAGGTACGAGAATTCTAATAAGGTGATTTGCCATGTGTCCTACATGTGGCCGAAAATGGCCATTATCATGTCGAAGAGGCTAGCTCCACGTACAGTAAGGCCATGTCAATGGCACGTCACCAGGGAAGGCCATATTGAAGAAAAAGAATTTCGGAAAAGGGATTAGCACTGACATGACTGGAGGGATGGTGGCTACCACCACATTTAATGCATTCCATTAAACCTCCTAGCTGAATTTATGTGGAGAAGACTCCTAAACAATGTTGTATTGGCTGCCGCAACTCACAAAGGGGTCTGAGAAGGTATCTGATGGGACAAGCACTCAAGTAGTGACTAGGATAACCAACAAATGGAGGGCCAAGATCATTTGAAGGGAGCTATATAATGTAAGAGACCTTTAAGGGAAAAAGGGATCGGAACTTAAGAGAAAAACATTGTAACAACAAGAGATGTACTTGTAATCAAATTCAAAAGAAGTATATACAAGAACCAACCTCCTCGAATTGTGCCAATGACGATTTTCTTTAAATAAAACATGTCTATCTTTATTTTCTTATCATCTAGACCCATTATAATTGTTGTTCAATTCATTAGAGCCTAGTTTTCTAACCCACTCTCTACAAATTCATTATATTAGGCTTTTTGGGTTTAAATCCATCCATCCCTTGAGCTTGGGAACCAAATTGCATCCTTACAATTGACGCCGTTTATGGGAAGAAACCTAAGCTTTAGTGTGATAAATGTTCAGTAATGGTAGGTTCCGGGCCAAACTAGGTAGAATCTATAGGGTCCTAGCGTCAAGATCATTTCCACAATTTTGAACAAAAAAGGGACCGGAAGGGAAATGTGAATACCACCAATACTAGTAGGAGCCAATCTCAAGGAAGAAGCCACCTCTCTCATAAAGAGAATGCCAGAAATGTGCAACAAAAGATTGATCATTTGAGAAGGAAGTTAAACCACAAACGACAGAAGACAACTCCTTCAAGTTTTGTTTCTTATTCTGATGGGGATGGAGATGGCGATTGCAGGCCCAAGTCAAGGACTCCCCACAGCGAGTCTTTCTCGTGCGACGAGGATCACCACCGTAGGCGCAGAGGTAAAAACCTGTCTTGTAAAGGTCTAGGAAACGACGCTATGAATAGGGCGTTGATCCAAATTTCCAAATCATCTTTCACACGCAAGATTGAAGGAGGAAAACTTCCTCAGCACTTCACTCAGCCAACGTTTACCATGTATAATGGTTGTACAGACCATGTGGAGCATGTAAACCACTTCAACCAGAGAATGGCCGTATACTCCAAGAATGAGGCCTTGTTTTGCAAGGTATTCCCATCCAGTTTGGGGCCTGTGGCAATGAGGTAGTTTGATGGCCTATGAGCAGGTTCTATTGATTCCTTTAAGAAACTCACCTGGGAGTTTGGATCTTGCTTTATTACATGCAGTAGGGTTCCTCGGCCCTTAAATTCCCTGTTGTCTATGACCATGTGAGAAGGGGGGACCTTGAAAACCTACTCAGAAAGATACTGAGAGATATTCAATGAGATCAATGGAGACTTTGATGATGTGGCCATAAGCACTTTCAAGGTTTGCCTACCTGCCGAGCATGATTTGAGAAAGTCGTTGACCAAAAAGCCTTTAAGGAGTGTACGTCAACTCATGGATTGTATTGACGAGTATAAACGGGTTGAAGAAGACCAACTGCAAAGGAAAGGGAAAGGGAAAGGGAAAGGGAAAAGGAAAGCTAAGGTTATCCCTCAAGATAAGAGAGATTTCAAGTTGGACCGATACAACAGTAACCGACCCCAAAGAGACTTTGCTGGGTAGTCTAGGACTACTGCTGCCCAGGTGGTTAATACGGTGTTCCAAAAACCAGTACATCAAGTCTTAGAGAAGATTAAGAACGAGCCCTACTTCAAATGGCCAAATAAGATGGGAGGAAACCCTATAAAGCGCAACCAAAGTCTCTATTACCAATACCACCAGAAGCGAAGCCATACCACCGAAGACTGTAGAACTTTGTGGAACCATCTGGAACAGCTGGTCAGAGATGGAAGGTTAAAATAGTTCCTGTATCGGCCTAACAAGCCAGGGGACCAAGTAGGGTTAGGAGTTTAGAGAGATGTTTCTTCAAGACCACCTTTTGGCACAATTAATGTCATTTTCACTGCTCTAGAGAGAACTGGCACTCACTCTTCCAAGGTGATGTCTGTAGCTCGGCTACCTGCCGAGGACTCTAACCCTAACCCGAAGAGGACTAGGATGGAGATCTAACCAGTGTTGAGTTTTTCAGATGAAGACAAGGTTGGAACCATACAGCCACATGATGATGCCTTGATGGTCACTCTCAGGATAGGGGGAATGATGTGAAGAGGGTGTTGGTAGATCACGGCAGCGAAACAGAGATTATGTACCCTAATTTGTTCAAAGGGCTAACCTTAAAACCTGAAAATCTGATAGCTTATGATCCATCTATGTTAGGCTTTGACGGGAAAGTTGTTGTTCAAAGGGGCCAGATCAGACTACTCGTGTAAGCAGGTTCAGAGGTGGTAAAGGTGGATTTCATTGTGGTGGATGTTTATTCTCCCTACACGGCTATTGTAGCAAGACCCTTGCTTCATGCCTTAGGAGCCGTTTTTTCAACTCTACATTTGAAGGTGAAATATCCATTCGGGGACCAAATTGAGGAGTTAGTTAGGAGCTAGTCCATGGCTAAGCAATGCTTGGTGGCTGCAATAATGCATCAGCCAGGAATTGAGTCCTTGGCCTCTGCTGAGAGGGGCTTATAGCAATTAAGGACTCCGTTGTTATCTACAGACACGGTTTTTGAAGAGGCAAAGTGTGAGGAGTTAGGGAAAATTGTTATTGACGATGATTTGGAAAAGTTCTTTCAAGTCGAAGCTCAGCTGCCTCCTCGAGAAAAGGAAGAGCTGGTGGTGTTTCTCAAGAATTGACGTGTTCGCATGGAGTGCTTACGAAGCTCTTGGGGTGGATTCAAACTTCATATGCTATCATTTGAACGTCAATCCATCCGTCACTCCTAAAAAGCAACCGCCTCGGCGCTCATCTAAGGACCATTCTGATGCTATCAAGGACAAGGTGATCAAACTTAAGCGGGCTGGGACTATTAAGGAAGTGTTTTACCTTGACTGGTTGGCCAATACTGTGGTGGTGAAGAAGAAGAATGGAAAGTGGTGAGTATGTGTGGACTTCACAGACTTGAATAAGGCCTGCCCAAAGAACCCCTTCCCTCTGCCTCAAATAGATCAGTTAGTAGATGCAACGGTGGGCCATCCTCGGATGAGCTTTCTAGACACCTTTCAAGGGTACCATCAGATACCGTTAACTTTGGATGATCAAGAGAAGACAGCTTTTGTTACTTCTACTGAAAATTACCATCATAAGGTGATGCCTTTTTATTTAAAGAATGCAGGCTCTACATATCAGAGGATGATGACCAGAATGTTTAAGCCACAGCTAGAAAAAAGCATTGAGGTTTATATAGATGATATCGTGGTAAAGAGTAAGGTAGAATCTGAGCATATTAATGACCTCGAGAATATCTTTGAAATATTAAGGAAACATAAACTGCGACTTAATGCTTCTAAGTGCTCTTTTGGTGTCGATTCAGGTAAGTTCTTGGGGTACATGATCACTCACCGTAGAATTGAAGTCAATCCTGACCAGATTAAAGCAATTAACAATTTACAGCCACCTCGGAATCTCAAAAAGGTCCAGAAGTTAACAGGGATGACTGCTGCTCTAAATCGATTCATCTCTAGGTCAGCAGATAGGTATAGGCCTTTCTTCCAATTATTGAATAAGTGGAATGGATTTGAATGGACTGCAGAATGTGTCTTGGCCTTCCAACAGTTGTAGGAATACCTTTTTCGGCCACTTATTATGTCTAGGCCCGAGGTAGATAAGGTTTTCTTTGCTTACATCGTTGTGGCTTCCCATGCGGTGAGTTTGGTGTTGATACAGGTTGATAGTGGTGTGCAAAAGCTAGTTTATTATGTGAGCAAGTCACTACATAAGGCCGATGTTCGTTATCTACCATTGGAGAATGCCATTTTAGCAATGGTGCATGCTACAAGTAAGCTCCCCCACTACTTCCAATCCCACACGGTTGTTGTTTTAATCCAACTTTCGCTTAGATTGCTACTTCGGAATGCTGATTATACAAGGAGGATTGCCAGATGGGGTACGATCCTAGGGGCTTTTGATATCACATATATGCCTCATGCCTCTATCAAAGGCCAAGTCCTCGTAAATTTGGTGGCCGAGTTTGCTAAATCCTTAATGGAAGAGAAGGTTGAAAAGCAAAACATGGATGGAAAATCAGTTGGCATGGTCTCCTTGCAAGGGCTTTTATCATGGAGAGTGTACGTTGATGGCGTAGCAAATCAAAGAGGATTTGGAGTGGGGCTAGTTATAATTTCTCCTGAGAAAATCATCATTGAAAAATCCTTAAGGTTGGGTTTCTCGGCCACAAATAATGTGGCCAAGTATGAGGCTCTATTAGCAGGGATGACTATAGTTCAGAAAATGGGAGGAAAAACAGTGGAGATGTTCTCAGATTCGAGATTAGTTATAGGTCAGGTAAAGGGAGAGTTGGAAGCCAGAGATCTGAGAATGCAAGAGTATTTGAATCAGGTTAAACACTTGCAGCCAGGGTTTGAATCTTTCACCTTATAGCAAATCCCTAGAAGTAGAAATACCCATGCTGACTCTCTTGCCACGCTCGCAACCTCCTAGGCACAAAATTTACCTCAGGTTATCCTTGTGGAAGACTTGTGTAGACCTATTGAATTGAGGTGAGAGATGGTCCATATTCATCAAGTTAAGGTAGGACCTAGCTGGATGGACTCTATCGTGCTATTCCTCAAGGAGGATATCTTTCCCGAGGGGAAGTCCGAGGCTGACAAAGTGCAGAGAAAGGCTCATTGGTTTTGGCTGTTCGACGACCAAAAGCTATATAAGCATTCTTTTTCTAGACCATATTTGCTATGCATACACCCTGAGGCATCAAAGCTACTCCTAGAGGAGTTACATGAAGGGATTTGCGGAAGCGATATAGGAGGCAGATCTTTGTCTTACGGAGCCCTCACTAAGGGATATTGGTAGTCGAACATGCAGAAGGAAGCACAGGAGTACGTAAAGAAGTGTGACCAATGCCAAAGATTTGCCCCAAACATTCATCAACCAGGGGGCGTCCTCAATCCTCTGTCCAGCCCTTAGCCTTTCGCTTAATGAGGCTTGGATATTGTAGAGCCTTTTCCTAAGACAGCAGGGAATAAGAGATGGTTGTTGGTTGGCACGGATTACTTCACCAAGTGGATTGGAGCTGAAACATTGGTCATCATCAGGGACGTGGAAGCTAAGAAGTTTGTTTGGAAAAATATTTTCACCCGATTCGGGATTCCTCAAACCTTCATCTCAAACAGTGGCCTTCAGTTTGATTGCAAGGCCTTCAGGAGGTACTGTTGTGACCTAAGAATTACGAATAGATATTCCACCCCGACTTATCCACAGAGGAATGGTAGGCCGAGGTTGTCAATAAGGTCATAGTCAATGGACTCAAGAAAAGACTAGATGATGCAAAGGAAAAATGGGTGGATGAGCTATCACACGTCCTTTGAACATATCGGACTACACCTCGTAGGTCAACGAGGGAGACCCGCTTTTCAATGACTTATGAAGCTAAAGCTATGATTCCTCTAGAGATTGGATTTCCAACATTGAGGACGAGTTCTTTCACTCTAGGCAACAATAATGGGTTGTTAGAGAAGAATTTAGACTTAATTGAAGAGCGAAGAGAAAATGCCATGGTTCAATTGGCGTATTACCAACATAAGCTCAAGCAAGGGTACGACGCCAACATGAGGTTAAAGCCATTAGCGACTGGAAACTTGGTGTTAAGAAAGGTTTTGGGTACTGCAAAGAACCCAGCATAGGAAAAGTTAGGGCCCAACTGAGAAGGGTCATATCGCATCACCTCAGTGGCTAAAATAGGTGCATATTATCTTGAAGATCTAGATGAAAATGTTGTACCACGCCCCTGGAATGTAAATAACCTACAAAAGTATTATTATTAATGAAAGTCTTTTCTGCCATATTTTCATCTATTACATCATGCGTTATACTTCCCATTTTTTAAAGTGCTAAACAGAACCTTAATCATGCCTGGATCCTCGGATCACATACTTTGGGTAAATTAACACTTCATGTCATTTTACTTAAGTATTAAACAGAACCTTAGTCATGCCTAACTCCTCAAACCACATGCTTTGGGTAAATTAATATTTCGTATCATTTTTCTAAGCGTTAAACAGAATCATGGTTATGTTTGGTCATTCAGGCCACCTACCTTGGGTAAATTAACACTCTTCACTACTTATGTGGATATTAAACAAAACATTGGTTATGCTTGACTCCTCGGACCACCTGTCTTGGGTAAATTAATATTCTAAATTATTTGTTTAAGTGTTAAATAGAATCTAGTTATGTCTGGTCCCTCAAACCACATGCTTTAGGTAAATTAACACTCTCCATTACTTATGTGAGTATTAAACAGAACCTTAATTATGACTGGCTTCTCAGACCACATGCCTTGGATAAATTAATATTCTAAATTATTCATTTAAGTATTGAACAGAACTTGGGACATGTTAGGTTTCTCGGATCATATGCCTTGGGGAAATTAACACTCAGAGAGCTCACCCTGGGTCTCAATTAAAGGATTCTAAGGATACATTAGTAAGATACTCTTAAAAATCAGATACCTTAGACACCCTCTTTTCCTACTAAGTATTTCATTTTTCTTTAAGGACTTAGCCATTTTTATCACCATGTACACAGGTTTAATTTATTTAAGTTAACGGCGAATTATTTTTGCTTGCTTTTGTTAAAGTGTGGGTGTTCACCTTTAGAAGCATTATTAGTCTAAAGATTTAAGCAGAGGGCAAAACAGTAATTACAGCCAACCAAAGATAAATATTGTAAGGAAAAAGAAAGATTCATAAGGTAAAAATTGAAGTCTTTTCATTAAAAAAGAAAAAAAAAAGGTACATTATAAACAATAGAGCCACTACAAAGGGAAAAGTACAACAGAAAAACTACAAAAGGGAAATAAAATCCTAAAGCTAAGCCTTGGCTTTGGGAGGAGGGTCTTCTTTGTTCCCTGGCAGGAAGACAAGAGCATCTTTGGCCTTGAGATCAGCCTCCTTGGATTTGGCCTCAGCCTCCTTTGCCTTGATAGTAGCATCCTTAGCCTTGGAAACATCCTTGTGTTGGAAATCTAGTTTTTTATTTCATACAAAACACACAGCAGAAGCAACAAAAATGGATCTATTTCATTCATGATTGATAACATGCATTATGTAAATTTCAGAATTCAAGAACGAGATTGCGTACCTTGGTGCGGTGAAATTCAAAACAAAATATTCGAAGTACTTGGGAACACTTTTAATCTTCACTTTAATTCCACTTTAAGCCCAAGAAGTGTGGTCTCTCAATCAGTTTCTAAGGGAGAATAATTGAGTGGCTTTACTCGCACATACACACCACTTCACAATGATGTCTCTTTTTTCTTATGAAAAAATTCTATATATTTCTCCCTTTATAACTAACTAATTATCTAATTGGGCTGGCCTATTGGGCCTTTCCAATTGAGCTTTAGTATGTGGCTTGGAGTGGGATCAAAAGGGACCAATAAGACACAAACTCCAATAGGACTTGGGCTTTTCTATCAACTCTTGACAACTCCAAAGTTACCATTAATTATATTTAATATCACTATATAAATATAATTGCACTGTAGGTCTTATTGATAAATTATATCCCAAGACTTTATTATACATACAACCCCTTCATAAAATATTCGTAATAATACAAAGTCATGAATGTAGACTGCCACTTTGTTAATTACTACATCTTAATCCTTGAGTGCCCAGTTTAATCCGTTTAAGTTATTCATCATATATTTATGAAATCCAATTCCATAAATATATACTTTAGTATATTTTTACTAAAGTGGTTAAGCCTAACACTCTGAATAACCAAACCCAATAAACTTATCTCAAGGGAATATTTTATATCTCCGTTAAGAGATTATGAATTCCATCTTGAGAATATATGTTCCATCAACATTAAATGTGGCTTCTCAACATACTGAGGTTTTGATCGTAACTTTAGACCTCACTCCTGATATATCAAAGTAACTTACATCTCATGATCAGGTCAATTATTCTCTCAGGATTAAGAGTTCATGCAAATAGAAGTCGTGAGATTTATTATTCATTTGACAGTCGTTAGAAGAATAATAAATCTCACAGCAGTCCAGTTCAATATGTCTTAACTCTTAAAACATATCAACATATTAACTGGAAGCCTCCACTTCCATGATCAAGACAAATCATCTTAGTTAATATGTTATAGTCTTTGCAGATAAAATGCCCAATTTCATCACCGACTACGAATTATAATTCTGAGTTTACAAAGATCTTGTGATTTATATCTTCCGTGACTAAATCACATAAATCACATAAATCACATACTATACATCTCATGGACTATATGATAATGTCCAAATATTCATGTTACAATTATTTTAGATAATAATAAAACAACTTTATTAATCATAATATTAAATCATACATAATGTCATACATAACATCATACAATAAAATTTAAGGGCACATATCCTAACACCTTGGTCTTTAACAGGGGCATGACTTCCTTGCCCTTGCCCTTATCCTTAGCCACTTCAGCCCCCTGACCTTGGTCACTAGCTTAACCAGGACTTTTGGAGACCTCGGAGGGGGAAGAGAGGCTTGAGAGATAAGGGGCTGCTCGGAAGAGATTAATGCAAAAGCAGCGGGAGGTGGGAGTGCAACTGGGACTTCACGAATGTCCGGCGAATAGTAGACATTCCTAGCCTGCCTCTACTCTGAAGCAGCAGGGACTCCCACAAGGTTAAGGGCCTCCATCCACACCTCCTTATAGTAGTCCCTGCAGACCTCGACCAGCTCCTCCACCAGACGGGCCTCGGTTTCTTGCACCCCAAGGTTGTAGGATGATTGCTTCGAGGCTTCCACAGCTTCATTAACCGTCTGAGCAGCGGCCTTAGCTTTCTCCAGCTTTGTCTTCGACTCCAGGATTTATTACTTTGCTGTGGCCAGCTCTATCTTAGTATGATAGAGCTTTTTTCGTTGGTCCTCAGCCTGGTCTTAGGCATTCTTCAAGCTCGCCTCAGCACTCTTTCGTGCCCTCTCCCCGACAGTCAGCTTGGCATTGAGCTCTTGGTTCTTCTGCTCGGCAGCTCCTAAGGCCCTGCTGGTCTTGGCGCAAAGGTTGGCCTCAACCTAAGCCTCGTTCTCGGCATCCTTAACCCACTTCTCGACCATAAAGACCTTTTGGATAGCCTACGCAAAAAGGACAAGGGAATGCCATGTGAAAAAATGGGAAGGCCAACTTAGCATTAAAAAAAATAATATAAAAAAATATGACTGGGAGCTTACCAGGGCCAAGTCCCTTTTCAGCAATAGGAAAAGATCTGGCTGCCTCATGGTCTGAAGGCCAGCCATGTCTTTAGGCAGCAATAGGAGTTGCTCCAGGGCCTCGGCCAAGTGATGGTCATTCCCTTTTGAGAATTCTCAGATAGAGAAACTCCGTGGTATGGCTGCGCCCTCCAGCTTCAGCCGAGTATCCCACACTGGGAACGGAGGGCACACCTCTGCCACACTGGGGTCCTCTTTACTTTCAACTAAGGAGACTCTCACCTGGCCCTTGGCCATCTTTTGCTACTTCGCCTCCTTATGGCGGACCACCTTCCCTTCCTTGGCTACCTCCGTCTCATTCCTTTTCTTCTTTAGGTTGGGTATGGGGAGCAGGCCAACTATAGGAGGAAGAAGAAGGGGGGGGGGGGGGGGGGGAAGTAAAAGGGGGCTAGGACCCCGAAGCATCCTTGGGTGTTGGCCCCTTAGCTCTGTTAGCAAGGAGGTCACACAAGCCTTTCCTCCTCTTCAAAGCCATTTCTTCTTCTTCTTCTTCTTCTTCTAAACTATCTTTTATGCATGTAACTACTAGGCCAGGGGTGCGAACACCTGAAAGCCTGTCAAACTCGTCCTTTGCGTCCGAGATATGGATAATAGGATCTACCTGCTCCTCCCTCTCTTCCTCAAGTTGGAATTTGTCTATTTCTTCCTAGAGTGATAGGCGTGAGGAAGTAGTCTCTTCCCTCGGAGCCGCTGCTTCAGGGGGAGCACGTTGGGAGGGCCGATCAACTTGCATAAAGTCCTCTCGGGCAAGGAACCCCGATACTGAAACGTCTATCCTACGTAGCCGAGGATCACCTGCTCTTATCACGTGGCCCACCTCCTGAAAATTGTCAAATAATGGCACGAAATCGAGGATGAGGTGGATGACCCTCAGCTGCTTGTCTTCACTCATGAACACTTCGGCCCTCAATACCTTGTTAAAGTCCACAATGTTGACAAAGTTGATGTTGGTAGCTACGTGCCTTTTATCTGCGAGAGTAGCCGAGAAACAAAATCACGGTTAGAATAGTGAACCTTTTATCAGAAGATAACAAAGTGAAAGAAAGAAAGAAAGAAAGAATCACTAAACTAAGTCTCGTGCCAAGGGACCTAAGCCTAAGGTACCTCACCTAGCTTTCCCTCCCAGGTTGGGCAGTGAAGATCATTGAGTCATTCCTTAGAGGCGATTAGGTAATCGTCTTTCATGCCCTTGTTGGACTTGGGAAGACACGAGACAAGCCTAACAATTGAAGGCCTAGACTTGAGGTAATACCCTGAGTCAGCAAGTGAGTGGCACTCGTACATTCAGACAACGTCGTGTCAGGTGAGTCTTAAGCCCATTTGCTCATTAAGAGCATTAACACTACCTAAGACTCTAAATAGGTTAGGCGTGCATTGATGGGGACAAAGCCTATGGGAAATTAAGTAATCTCTGGTTATCCTACCCATAGGAAGCGTCATTCCTCTTTCTATGAAGGCAATCAAGGAAATGACAACCTCCCATTCGTTCCTATGGGTAAGCACCTGATTCGGAGCATAATACCTCAGGGAAACTCTCTGGGGAATGTGGTACTTGGCCCTAAAACCCTCCATACCAACGGGAGAATCTACAAGGTGAGCAAGTCTACCCATCTAAGCGAACTAAAGAGAAGTGAAGGAAATGTTTTTGAAAAAGGACTAAAGATTAGAAGTCTGAGAAGGCTGGCCGAGAAGAAAAGAGACTAGGAGCATAAAAACTTAAGAAGATAAGGATAGGTAACACTTTAGGAGCTTCTTGAGAGTTGGGAGATTTGGGAAGTCTTGGAAGCTTAAGAGTTTGAGAAAGTCTTGAGAGTTTGCAAATTTGTAAAGTGGAAGAAATAAACCCCCCAGGAGCCTTATATAGGAGGCGGAGTTAGGTAGGAGTTATCCCGCTCAAAATTCGAAGAGAAATGAGATATTGCGAGCTCTGAAGCGTCAAGAACAGTTACGGGACACGCGAAGCGACATTCTCACATGTAGAAGTCAAGAAACATGCTGAGTTAATTGCTCAAAGTTAAAACCCCATTTTTCTCCTCGGATAGGAGGAAGAAAACTGGAGTTTTGAAGGGCTATTGTGGGGTATGGGAATTCCAATAAAGTGATTTGCCACATGTCATACCTATGGCCGAGAAGGGCCATTATCATGCCGAGGAGGCCACCTCCATGCACAGTAAGGCCACGTCAATGGCACGTCACCAGATATGGCCATCCTGAAGAGAAAGAATTTCAGGGAAAGGGTTAGCATTGACATAACTGGAGGAATGGTGGCTACCACCACATATAATGCATCCTACCAAATCTCCTGACTGCATTTATGTGGAGAAAACTCCTGAATAGTGCTGTCTTAGCTACCACAACTCACAAAGGGGTCTGGGAAGGTGTCTGATGGGACAAGCACTCAAGTAGTGGCTAGGATGACCAATAAATGGAGGGCCAAGATCATTTGGAGGGAGCTATATAATGTAAGAGACCCTCTAGGGACAAGGGGGATCGAAAATTAAGAGAAAAACACTATAGCAACATGTACTTGTAATCAAATTCAAAAGAAGTATATACAAGAACCAACCTCCTCGGATTGTGCCGATGACAATTTTCTTTAGATAAAACATGTTTATCTTTATTTTCTTGTCATCTAGACCCACTATAATTGTTGTCCAATTCATTAGAGCCTAGTTTTCTAACTCACTCTCTACAAATTCATTGTATTGGGCTTTTTAGGCCTAAATCCATCCATTCCTTAGGTTTGGGAACCAAACTCTGTCCTTATAAGAATAATAATAATAGAACATCTATTCATTAAGTGTAAAGTTTATACAAATTGAAATACTCATAAAATTCTTCATCACACATATGTTGTACATTGTACAACCAAAATTAATCCCTCCAAATATCTCATTTATCTCTGTTGCTCCATCCAATTGATACTTCTCACCTTACTCTTCTAGTAAGTAATGATTTTCATGATATTAAAGGGAAGATAGCAATGAAGTGAGATAAAATTTGAGGAAATCAAATGACTTTATAAAGAGATAGAGAATAAGAGATTAAATCTAATATGTATGTGTGAAAAAATGCAGAATGTACAAATAATAATAGAACATCTATTCATTAAGTGTAAAGTTTATACAAATTGAAATACTCATAAAATTCTTCATCACACATATGTTGTACATTGTACAACCAAAATTAATCCCTCCAAATATCTCATTTATCTCTGTTGCTCCATCCAATTGATACTTCTCACCTTACTCTTCTAGTAAGTAATGATTTTCACGATATTAAAGGGAAGATAGCAATGAAGTGAGATAAAATTTGAGGAAATCAAATGACTTTATAAAGAGATAGAGAAAAAGAGATTAAATCTAATATGTATGTGTGAAAAAATGTAGAATATACAAATAATGAAATAATAATTTCAACATTGTCAAAAGAAACATACCTCTTTGAAAAAAAAGATAGTGATGAAGTGAGAAAAAAATTGTGGAGACAAAGGATCTGTGGAAAGAGACTTGAGAAAGAGATAAAAAAGAAGAAGAAGGAATTAATAGAGTGTGAGATTTGTAAAAAATTATAGAAACAAAAATACACAAACTAACAAAATATTATTTCAACAATGTCAAAGGGGGAAAAAAAAACCTTTCTGAATTGGAGATGGTGATGAAGTAAGCAAAAAGTTGAGGCAATCCAAAAGCCTATGCAAAGAAACTAAAAAAGATAAGTGTAAGATATATCTAAATAGAGATAGTGTCTACTAATTTTTAGAAAAAAATTATTTGTGTGAGATATATTTAAATAGAGAGAGTGTGTAATAATTTTTAGAGGAAAAAAAATACTCGCGTGAGATATATTTTAAATTTTAAATTGAGTCCTCTAAATTTCAAATTTATTCAATTTTAAGTCTTTTATCGAATTCTGTTAAAAAAATTGAAGTTAAGTATGCAATTTTTGGGAATAAAATTCTTAAATAAAAATTTTATAAAATATTTTTATTAATTTTATATATTTTTTTTCATGTGAAAAAAAAATAATGGTAATTTTTTAACAAAATTGAATAGAAGACTTAATTGAATGAAAGTAAAGTTGAAAGATTGAAATGAATTTTTAGGCATAGTTGAAGAATAATAAGATAATGAATAGTTGAAGAATTTGGATTGTAATCAAATCAAAATTTTTATCAACTTAGAAATTATAGGAGAAGAAGATAAGAACAAATATATTTATAATATGAATTTGGATTGTGCTTATCCCTTAATAATCAAGTTTTGTAGCTTGATATTCTGATAAAATAATATTAATTTAATAATATTAATATTTTGAAAATTTAGATGATAAATATTATCTAAATTAAATTTTTGTATGTTAAATATTATCGCCTTATTTAAGAAATATATCCTAACAAATAAAAAAATAATGTTAATTAGATGATAAATATTATCTAAATTAAATTTTTGTATGTTTGTATGTTCAATATTATCCCTTAATTTAAGAAATATATCATAACAAATAAAAAATAATGTTAATCTAATTTATTTAATAATAAGAATAAATTAGAGTCCTAGTAGTATACTATTATTTTTTAGTTCTTTAAAAATCTAAAAATTTAATAAAATTTCTACACTTTGGTGAAGTTAGTGGCGCAACCACGGCGTTTAAGCTCAACTTTTATTATATATGATATGATATAATGCAATATAATATGATTTGTATGCAAGTGTCACTTCCTTTCCATTAGAGAATTGTATCTTTACTCAACTTTTACCGGTGAACATCAAATTTTTTTTTTTTTTATTTGTTTATAAATTTTGATGTCTTTGAGATTCTATAGTTCTTTTATGTTTCCTTATATATCTTGGGATGGAATTGCAACAACTATTATTTTAAGGTATTTTGTTCAAAGTAAATGTTATGCTGTTAGGATATGTGCCCTTAAATCCTATTGTATGATGCTATGTATGATATTATGTATGACATTATTTGAGAAATGATGTATGACTTAATATTATGTTTAATAAAGTTGTTTTATTCTTGTCTAAAATAATGGTAACATGAATATTCGGACATTATCAAATAGTCCATGAGATGCATAGTATGTGATTTATGTGAAAAGTCACAGAAGATATGGATCACAAGTTCTTTGTGAACTCAGAATTTTGATTCGTAGTCGGTGATGAAATTGGGCATTTCATTTGCGAAGACTATAACATATTAACTACGATGATTTGTCTTGATCATGGAAATGGTGATTTCTAGTTAATATGTTGATATGTTTTAAGAGTTAAGACATATTGAACTGGACCGCTGTGAGATTTATTATTTTCCTAACGACTGTCAATTGAATAATAAATCTCACGACTTGTATTCACATGAACTCTTAATCCTGAGAGAATAATGGACCTGATCATGAAATGTAGGTTGCTTTGATATATCAGGAGTGAGATCTAAAGTAACGGTCAAAACCTCAGTATGTTGGGCAGCCACATTTAGTGTTGATGGAACATATATTCTCAAGATGGAATTCATAGTCTCTTAACGGAGATATAAAAATATTCTCTTGAGATAAGTTTAATGGGTACAGTTATTCAGAGAGTTAGGCCTAACCACTTTAGTAAGACTAAAGTATATATTTATGAAATTGGATTTCATAAATATATGGTGAATAACTCAAAATGATTAAACCGGGTACTCAAGGATTAAGATGTAGTAATTTACAAAGTGGCAGTCTATTTTCATGACTTTGTATTACTACGAATATTTTATGAAGGGGTTGCATGTATAATAAAGTCTTGGGATATAATTTATTAATGAGGCCTAGAGTGCAATTATATTTATATAGTGGTATTAAATATAATTAATGGTAACTTTGGACTTGTCAAGAGTTGACAGAAAAGCCCAAGGCCCATTGGAGCTAGTGTCTTATTTATTCCCTTTTGGTCCCACTCCAAGCCACACACTAAAGCCCAATTGGGAAGGCCCAAAAGGCTAGCCCAATTAGATAATCAGTTATGTGGAGAGAAACATACAGAATTTTATATTAAATGAAATGGTTTGTATGTGTAAGATTATGAAAATAAGGAAGAGAGACACTCTTTCATATTCTCTCTAGAAACATAGAACTGATTGAGAGACCACACATCTTGGGCATCGAGTGGAATTGGAGTGAAGATTGAAAGTATTCCCGAGTACTTCTTCATTCGGTTTTGAAATTCACCGCATCAAGGTACACTCTCTTGTTCTTATATTCTGAAACTTACATAGTGAATGTTATCAATTGCGAATGAAGTAGATCCGTTTATTTTCCGCTGCGTATGTTTTGTATTGGATGCAAACATGTTTATATCCCAACATATGCGTAATTATTCTCATCCACTAAAGCCCTATATATTGATTAGTATGGTCATTTCAAACAATTTTTTTTTTTAAGGAACAAAATGAAATTACATAAATATTACTCGATGAATATATAACAATTTCGAATTATAATGTATGAAAACTATATTAACCTTTACAAAAAAATAAAATAAAATAAAATAATAGTAGAGCCTTTAAAGCTATAGTGTGTATATATATAGAACGATCTTGGAGGAATTTAGTTGAGTAGTTTACACTATAAATGATTCTAGTTGTGATTGGCTTTAGGATCATAAACTAAATGTCGGCTCTTTTTGCGATATGTTTTTTTTTTTTTTTTTTTAATTTTTGAGAATCTTTTTTTTTTTTTTTTTTTTTGGCAATATGTAATTGGTAAAAAAAGCATCAAACTCAACCTCCCAGCATATTTTCTAACCTTTTACTTCACGTTTTTGAATAATGTGAAAGTTGCACCCGACAGACAAAGCATACATGTAAAAGATCTACTTTGAGAGTCATACCGACAATTTGGCGTAAGAATATAAATAGAGAACGAAAGAACATAGGAGGCAAAAGAAAAGAATCAATTTCTTTCTTTCCATACACACCAAACTTCGATCCAATATAGATCAAATAATTAATATTTAATTAATTAATGAAACAATTAAGGTGGCAGCCTCTTTATTTCTCTACGTTAGCTCTCCTCCAATCTCATTCTCTGTCTATGTGACCAAAAAAAGACTCTGTTTTCACAATGGGTCTCCCTTGAATCACAAAGAAATTTATGTTTAAGCTAAAGATAATCTCGGAAACTAATACATAACATCTGGGTTCCTTTTGTTTTTCAATTTTGGATACTGAAAAAATATGTCTTTCTATGTGGGTATGATTATGGGTGTCACCCTCGGCATTGGGTTCATCATAGCTTTTGCTCGTTATGAAAAAGTCCGATCCAAGCGTCGTTCCAATTTGGTATATCTATAAAATTCACGTTCTCGTTGTCAATTCAATCACATTTATTACCATCTTGTTATACACTTTTTATAATTTTTTTTACAATATATATATATATATATATATTTTACGTTTGGAATATTGCTTTTGGCATTGATTCAATTCAAATTTTACTAAATTCTTGTTCATTTATTTTGATATCTATGTTGATCCTAGGCGAAGGTGGTGGCAGGATTTTCAAGAATGACAGTGGAGGATTCAAGAAAGATTCTTCCAGATGATTTTTATCCAACTTGGGTCGTATTTTCACAGCGACAGAAGTTAAGTTCAATCTAGAAGCTACAGTTTCGTAACCATATATATCTATGTATGTCTGTTTCCATGCATGCATGTTTATATGTATGCATTCTTTTCTCTCTTCTTTTGAATAATTTGAAAGTTACAAAGTGAGAGGAGATTTGAATTTGGACGGTTGGAAATATCAAAGGTGTCATTAGAGTTACAAGATTCTTGGCACCCAAAATATTTGTTCATTATTGATCGGTGCTCTTACACTAATTTCTTTTTTAATTGCAGTTAACTTGGCTTAATCTCCAACTTGACAAGATTTGGCCATATGTTGATGAGGTCTTTTTTTTTTTTTTTTTTCTCCTTTCTTTTAGTCTTTTAATGAATTTCACCCCGCCAATGCTGAGTATTTGTTGCATTTGATGTAGTATTAATGAGAAGTTGTTATTTTTAGGCGACATCAGAGCTGATAAGAAGCAAAGTGGAGCCAATTCTTGAGCAACATAGACCAGCAATCTTAGATTCACTCAAGTTCTCCAAGTTGACCCTCGGCACTGTGGCTCCACAATTTACAGGTATATTTGATTTTTTTTTTTTTTCCTCAATGGAGGAGAAGTTGGATTGATTACAGCATCGGTTGATGGGTGTGCATTTGCTGTATGATTAAGATGGCATGCATCTTATTCTAATTGTCTACTTAATGTGTCTATGACACCCAGAATAGCATATATCATCATTTCTATAATGTGTGATTTTCTGTATTATTTTTACACTTATTCCTGTAATATGCTTGTCAAAACTCAATTGTTTTTGTAAAACCAAAAAAAAAAAAAAAAAAATTATTACCAAGAGATAATTGAAATTTTTTGGGATTTGGGAAAACATTAGTTTTTTCTTTTTAAATTTAGAAGCATCAAAATAAGCATTTTCTTTGTGCTCATATAAACATAAAAATTTTTATAAAAAAACATGCACATCAAATTAAAAAAATTCAAGTGCCAAATATCATGTGTTGCTTTGTTATTTAAACTTCAAACATGTTCAGAAACTTGTTTTTGAATTGAAAAGAGGACTTTAGTTAGCTTTATGTAGAGAAAACTAATATGGAGAGTCTTTCCTTATTCAGGTCCAGTAGCCAAAATTGAAGGAAATAATAATAATAATAATAAAAATAGTAAGATAACTTGATTGAAAATAAGGAAATCATAAACAATGTGTAAATTTTGTTGATACATTCTGAAAGAAGATGCTGGTTTTACTCATTCATCAGAATTTGTAGTGACACTAATTGAGTTATTGATGTTGCTTAGGAGTTTCCATCATTGAAAGTGAAAGTGATTCTCAGGGAGTCACTATGGAGTTGGAGATGCAGTGGGATGGTAATCCACATATTGCACTTGATATTAAAACCAAATTTGGTGTGGCACTACCTATACAGGTTAGCTTTAAGCCTTTAACTTACTGCTCATGCTTACGCTAGAATAGATACTTAATCTGACCCTTGTGATCTGCTAGGAATTACAACTTTTGACTTCCTTTTTTAATAGAAAATTTAATACATCCCTATGCTTCATAGAGTTTCATGTATATTCTAATAGAAGCATACTTTTTTTACCCCAAAATTTTAGTTATCTCACTAAAATCTGGATATTTTTGAGCTTTAATGGTCAGAATATCAGCAACCAACATGAATTTTGTTTTGTGTTTTAGATACATTGTTTGTATGTTGTTTAAAGGTATGATCTAAGCATCTGAATACTGGGATAATTTATGGTTGTCATAATTTGTATGCTAAGGAATCCAATACTCTAATTGTAGCTGTCAAATCCTATTGATACTGACAACAAGCTTCACACGTGATTTTTTCCTTTCCTGATTTATTTTTTGAAAATCTTAATTTGTAACTGATAAATATTGTTGGCCTGGCTTAGTTGCATTATACTAATATTGCCATAGATGAGTTAGCTGTATGCTGACTTAGTGGTCCCTGTAAAGCTCTTTAAAGCTCAGTATTTTACTTTGTGTTAACCTCAATAGCCTGGATAGAATCTCACTCTGTGCACAAAATGCACAGATATGTGGTTAGGATTTTTTATGTCAAGATTCAAATTGCTTGACTTGTGCATCATTTGCAACATTCTAAGAGACAGAAACTTGTGCTACTGGAAAAGAAAAGAGTAGTAATAATGAAATAAAGTATTCAAAAAAGTGAGAAAGAGTGCCAGTAGGCAACATTTGCGCAATGACTTCATATATCCATTTTGAAAAATGCAGGAATTTGCTATTTAATATGTCCCTGCAAATTAAGTTAGGTCTACAAAGTTATGAATAACTAAATTATTTCATTTAGAGTGCAATTTGTTTCAAGATATACTAATATCATATGGATGGAAATTGATACACAGAGTTTCTTTCTGTTGTGGACAAATGTAATAATGCTTCACAGAACCATATGCCACTTTGAACTTAAAATGTCAAATTCCAACTATTTCCTACTGACACCATTTTGTCAGAATTTCTACTTGTGGAGAAATGAAAATTTCCAGTTACTGTCTACCTTTTGGATGTATTTATTACCGTTAGCAAGAATATGTATGTGCCTTTCATATATACCAAAAATTTGTTGTTTTGATGAAGCATAGGCTCTCATGAAATATATAAGATTTAGCCTTTTGAATTATTGTGTTCTATCTTAATAGATACCTCATCAATTTTGTTTTCTGTTCTAACTTGTTCATTAAGGTAAAAAATATTGGATTCGCTGGGGTTTTCAAGTTAATCTTCAAACCATTTGTTGATGTGTTTCCTTGTTTTGGAGCTGTTTCTTGTTCACTGAGTGAAAAGGTGAGTTCCTAATCAATTATAGTTCCTCCTTAACCTTGTTAACGCTTATTTTAACAACTGGAATAAAAGAAACTTCACTGAGGTGACATTTATAAACATTCAAGTGCTTCTTTCTCATGCATGTACTAAGCCAGATTGCATACTTCTATACTGAGACATGTATCTGTAGACATGTATTCATAAATAATATTCTTCAAAATAAATTGAGAAATATTTTTTAAATATGTTTATGACCATATTTTCCGCATAACTTTATAAACAAGTGATGTGATGCCATTAATATTGATATCCCATTTGTTTTTTGGCTTCTGGCTACAGAAAAAGCTGGATTTTACTCTTAAAATTGTTGGGGGTGATGTATCAGCAATTCCAGGGGTTTCTGATGCCATTGAGGTTTGAGCAAATTTTGCCTTCTCGTAATTCTGTTGTTTCTACCACTTTCATAGTATGACTGACGAATTTCACATAAGGTGTATTACACAGATATGGGGTTTATGTCTAGCGTGTACGGATCTAGAATTGCATATTAAAATTAACAATGACTGTTCACTTCATTACAATAACCTTATCCAAATGAAGATATAGCTGATTCCAGACAGAGAGTTCACTCTGGCCATTTCAAAGTGATAACAGAATATCTATAGACAGAGAGCTAGGGAAATTAACGTATACGTATTATTTTTATAGCATAAATGAGTGAGTTTTAGGCCTATAAAAGATTAAAATTTTATCATTCTGGCTTTTGAGCATAGAAAATGGTTCTGCTTTGTTTCTAATGGAATCTAAGTGAGTCTAATTCTTTTTCTTAACATTTGTTCATAAATAGAAAATTATACAGGAAAGATTTGGCTTTACAAATATAATAAAAGAACCCCCCTTAACTTTTACAAGAAAGCAGGGTGAGTTACCTGAGTTTACCACTTAATAATAAGACTAGCTTCTAATAAAATATTTTGGACTCCCTTTATTCAAGTGCTTCTTTGCTGGTTGAGGAAGTAACAGTAAAATATCATCTCATTGAGTTGAAAGATGTAGATGGTAATATTTTACTAGTCAAATTTCCACAATCCATACACCTAGATCCCAGATGCCAATTTAGACTATGTGATTGTATATAGGTGTTATTATTGGACTAGTGTTGGAAGAAATTATTAATTTGGTCTTATAACTAGCCCTCTGGTTAGGCTGAACAAACCAACAAGAAGCACCAGCTGGAGTAGTCCTATCCTTGTTAATTCATATTTGCAGGAACTTCATATGGCATATAATGAAAGATCACACGTGATATTAATGCAGATGTGAACCACTCTGCCTGCGTTGCATTCTGTCAATATATCTTAGCTCATAAAGCTAAATCATGAACAAGACAAAAGTCTAATGAAATTTATTTTGTTCAGGATACCATACGGGATGCTATTGAAGATAGTATAACATGGCCAGTTCGGAAAGTTATACCCATATTACCTGGGGATTATAGGTATGCTAGTTTACAAGGAACTATATATCCTTTTTTCTCATCTCAAATAATACACACACATAATAATCACCTATTATTTTATCTTCCTTTTTTAACTTATTAAATTGATCAGTGCTTAAGAATGACATAATTAAAAAGTTCTTTATTTAATAAAGAACCTATTTTTTATAGGCTATCAAATATACAAGGATTCATAGACCATTTTTCTTCTGAAAAACTTCATCAGCGTTTCATTTGGATAAAGGAATTTGAAGAGATGGATTTGGATTTCAATCTTTAGTTTAAATGACTTGAATAAGGAATAAAATGATAATAAAAGTTTCTATTGATGAAATTTATGACGGGATTTGAGCTTTATTAATATGAGGATTTGAAATGACTAGATGTAAGATGATGTCATTTCAAACCATAATATCATAAGTGTTATTATTTGAGCAAAATCTTCGAGCAAAATCTTCAAAGATTACATAATCATGTGTGGTTAAATTTATTTCAAGTAATTTATACTAGAATACCTATTAAGTTGAAGAGAAAATTTTATAAGATTGCTATACAACTAGTTATGCTCTATGGTACCAAATGTTGGGTGGTTAAGAAGCAGCATATCCATAAATTAAGTATAGTGGAAATGAGAATGTTAAAATGGATAAGTGGGACACAGAAAGATAGGATTCTAAAAATCCGTTCAAAGATAAAGGGTGGCCCTTGTTGATGAAAAGATGAGGGAAATTAAATCACTTGAGATAGTTTGATCATGTTTAGAGGAGAGCGAGCAATGAACCTGTAAGAAATAGTGAGTTGATCCAAGTTGAGGGAACTAAATAAGGTAGAGGAAGGCCAAAAATAACAATAGTAGAAGTAATAAAAAAAGGCATATCAATTAGAGAAGTAACAGAGAGCATGACTTTAAATAGGATAGAATGGAGAAAAAATATTCATGTGACCGACCCATTAACTATCGAGGATCCATAGCTAACCCTAAATTTTGAGACTAAGACTTTGTTGTTGTAATTTATACTAGAATTGTTCTTGAAATCCCTTGATTTCAAATCCCCAAATCCTATATGCAACCTTGGTGAATAATCCACATGTACTCAATCAATAGCATTTGTGTCAAAGCTCACTGAGGGCTAGTGACAAATGAAATATTGGGTGCTATCTTTTGATAACTCCTATCCATTGTTAAATTTGACTCAGGATGCAACCTGTGTCAAATCCCTTAAACCTAGGGCTGCAAATTGAGGTATGCCAACCTGATCATGGCCTTTCATCTCGGAACTTGGGCATCTTGAGCCATGTCTAGCTTATGCCAGGCTGATTCTACCTCAGATTTAAGGGCCCTAGTTTTGGGCTTAGTTCCATTTATAAGAAATGGATGTTGATCTTCAAAATTTTACTAGCTCAAAGTATTATATTAGCGAAAGGTATATCAAATCTCAAAACAAATATAATTTGTAGTTTTGACTTTAGGACACCCTAAATTTAATCAAAACACAATAAATCGTGTTGGAAAAGGCTAATGCTTGGGTATTTAAGTTGAAATTGGTGTAAGTGGACCTCATCATAGCTAGACTTGCCTTACAGTTGGAATTTAGTTGCCTCTAGTGAGGCTTATAGGCCTAATATTTTGTTGAATGTTTATGCTTACTATGTGCAATTCTCCATTATGCATAACATCAATATATATGTGTGAGCTCACTTACAAAAATGTGTGTGTGTGTGTGTGTGTGTGAGAGAGAGAGAGAGAGAGAGAGAGAGAGAGCTCAAATAAGGATTTGATTTAGTGTTTTGGATTGCACTTTCTATAAAGGTTGCGATTCAAACCTAAACAATAAAACCCATCTCAATTTAGAGGATAGCTGTCTTGGTTGTATTTCAATCAGGTCAATTTTTGACACTAAAGATGTTCTTCATCCAAAATCCAGGATCATACTCCATTGATAAATTTCCTTTTCCTATTTCCCTCACTCATCACGGGATGGTCCATGCATATCTATAATGTAAAAACTTAAAAGCAATAACTGGTTACATTTTTGTTTTGCTGAAAATTTTCCTTTATGTTCATACTGGCATGTTCAAAATTCAAAGCAAATTTGTTTTTTATTGTTATTTTTTTTTGTTCTAACGAGTTGTCTATATTTTCTGTAATATCCTAGTGACTTAGAGTTGGAGCCCGTTGGAACATTAGAAGTGAAGTTAGTGCAAGCAAAGGACTTGTTGAATAAGGACCTCATTGGGAAATCTGATCCTTATGCTGTCGTATTCGTACGTCCACTACGTGACAGAATGAAAACCAGTAAAACAATCGTAAGATAACTAACCTTCTTTGTAAACATGTCCTGCTATTTTTCTTGGGGTTGAAAGGAAACTCTTTGTTATATATTCAGAATAACCAATTGAATCCAGTCTGGAATGAGCACTTTCAGTTCATTGTTGAAGATGCATCTAGCCAAAAGTTGACTGTAAGAGTTTATGATAATGAAGGAGTTCAGGCTTCTGAACTCATTGGTTGTGCTCAAGTGCCACTGAAGGTCCTTGAGCCTGGTAAAGTTAAGGATGTGTGGTTGAAACTGGTGAAGGATTTGGAGGTTCAAAGAGACACTAAATACAGGGGCCAGGTGAGAATGCTGCAGGAGTGTTCTTTTCCATCATATCTTTTGATAAATTGTAGTATTTGTACTGGGTATGTAGAGAAAATAGACATCTCTTCTTTTCAAAGTTAAGAGATGTTATAAAATTTGCATTATAATTTAAGGTATTTGACCACAAGGTATAAAGATTTGTTGAATTGGCTTAGCTATCAGAATAAGAACCAACAATGGCTTAAAAGACTAGAAAACCCTAATAAGCAGGTCAAAATATAATTTTCACCCCTGAACTATGTGTCAATTTTAATTTCAACCCAAAATTATTGATTATTTCAATTCAGTCATTGGAGGTTTAAAAATGAGGCAAATGTTATGGATGGAAATTTCTGATGCGATAGACCTTTTTTGTACAAATTTCTTCATAATGCAGACATGACATACCAAGCCACATAAGAGTCACAAAGCCAAGGTTTAGGGACCATAAATATTTTCTATTTATTTACTTTTATCAAATATTAAAGTCACATGCCTCCAAATGTCTAGAATTTGTGAGACCAATACATTTCCTAATGTGTCACATAAGCAACAAAAGGACATGTGCACAAAAACGTCTACCACATTAGTAAGTGCCATTTGCATAGTAACTACAAGTTAAGGTAAGGTAACATTGTAAAATTTTTAGAAGTACTAAATCGAAACAATCAGTTGTTCAGGGACAAAATTGAATTCTAATGCATGTTTAGGGACCAAAATTATAATTTGACAAAAAAGAACATTGTGTTGATAGAGCTGCCACAGATTAACTCATGCTTCCCCAACTTTGGACAATAGCTCAACCAAAAAGTTAAAAGACAGCCAGAAAATTTCCCGAAGTACTACAGTTACTTCATGAAGTTCTCATCTATGTATTAAGCTTATTAGCAAATCATAATATTCTATTGCCACATTCAATAAGAAATTCAACAAGTTAAATACTAATTATTCTCTTGAACTTGTATCTATTGCATTTTTCATGGCCTTAGGTGCAGTTGGAGCTCTTGTACTGTCCTATTGGCACAGAAAGTAGCTTTACAAACCCTTTTGATCCTGAATACTCAATGACCGCTTTGGAGAAGGCCCTGAAGAGTGGAACTGATGGAACAGAGATTGGTGGTCTTGGAAAAACTACATTGCATAAGAAGAGCAAAGTCATTGTAAGAGGAGTATTATCTGTGACAGTTATATCTGCTGAAGACTTGCCAGTAGTAGATTTGATGGGAAAGGCCGACCCCTATGTCATCCTTACTATGAAAAAATCTGAAACAAAAGCCAGGACTAGGGTGAGATTTATGTTCTCAATCACAATAAATCAACCATGCCTTTCAAAATCGTTACCTATTTTGAATAATAGCATTCATCTGAATGCTTAACTTTTGGCTTCTAATTGTTCTATGGAGTGGACTCTCTTAACCGCTCTCTTAGAGCCATTTAAACATTTTATTCTATAGTTAGATATGAATTTATATACATGATGTTCAGTTCAAAATTCTAGAAATTATTCTGTCTGCTTTTTCAGGTCCTAAATAACAACTTAAATCCAGCCTGGAATCAAACATTTGACTTTGTTGTGGAGGATGCATTACATGAAATGTTAATAGCAGAAGTTTGGGACCATGACACTTTTGGAAAGGTAATGTTCTAATACAAGTTTCATCATATTCTTTGTTTTTGATGGTAAGCTTGGTTTGAGTTTGTCCCCATTGATCATTTAACAATCTAATAAACAATTATGATTCTCTCCTGTAAATTATATACTAGAAATGCATTTATAGAATCTCACTATTTAAATTTTAAATCTAACCATTTGGGTTGATTTGTAAAGAAACCAATTCAAGTCGTCAATAAAAATCCTGAGATTGACCAGATCACAACAATATATCATGAATCCAAGTTGACCCAATGATATATTAGCTGACCCAACAATATATCATGCATATAAGGACTCATTTATCAAAAGTGTAGGTGCATATTTATTTCAACTCAAATGTTTCTGTAAAATTAGGATAATAGTGTAAAATACTCATTTAGAGGTTTAAAACATCACTATTATGAATGATATTAGGTACGTTGATTATTTTTGAGTTGCACATTTATGCCAGATATATCTATGCTCTGCATCTGAAATCAGAGTTTAATGATTCTAATAGTATATGACTCATTCTCTAAAATACTATGAAATTGATCTTTTTAGTGTTTCTCACAGAAGGACATGCTGAAATGCATACACAGGGAAAAACCTTTAAATCCTCTTCATGTAGATATACTGCAGGATAGATCAGATTCATATCTCTTCAGCTGCTTTCTTGTGATGCCAAAATCATCCTGTGCAAATTAATTTAGTTTCCGATTTTTCCATCCTTCATTATCTTCTTCTTCTCCTCTCTTTAGTTTGTTCTCATTGGCTAGACTGTTGCATTGAAAATCAAGGTAGTTATAAAATATTAGCTAGAAACTGTCTGTTACCTCAGAAATCTGTAAAGTGTCTTTTTTTTTTAAATGGTTGTCATTGGAAATATCAGCTGCTTCCTAAAATGTGGCCACCACTTCATAAGTTTGATTTAGGTGGACTCAATTCATTGGATGAGGCATCAAGCCTGTAGTGTAGGTACTTTACAGAACTAGTATGTGGATACCAGGGTGATGAATTATGGGTTACAAATCATATACCATGTTGCTCGTGCTCACCATTTGTTTGCATCATCATCTGCATTTCAAATTACAATGGTTATTACAACTTTCTTGCTTCAGTCATTAAGCATGCTGACCCTATCAAACTTTATGGATCTTTCAGGACAAAATAGGAAGCGTCGTCATGACACTCACTAGGGTCATATTAGAAGGGGAATTTCAGGATAGTTTTCAAATAGATGGTGCTAAATCAGGAAAGCTTAATTTGCATCTAAAGTGGATTCCACAGAATAAAATACGGGATTTTTAATCTGTGTAACATTAAAGGCATCTGAGTTGACTTAAATTTCACTTCAATTCCTTCACCATCCTTATAGGCAAATGGCATTGGCTGTTAATAGCATGTAAATCTGTAAGGAAATCCAAGGCAAATCCTCAAAGATTTTTCAGTCAGTCCTCTCTTGCCATACACACCAATCAGATTGGTTTTCTATGTCAACGCAACAAAAAAAATCTCAGGGGAGCACAGACATGGTGTAAATTATTTGACATGGCACTTGCAGATATTTACACTTTCAGTGCTGTTGATGTAGATGAGACTGAATAGATTACAATGAGAAGGCAGATGTTTATATAGGACACAAGATATTCAAGCTTTTGTAAACTTCCACAGGTCATTTATTTATGTAAATTCCAAATTTCAAATTTTTTGTAATCTGACCACCTCCAATTTATGTTAGTGACTGATGGAAACATAATTTGGTTTAGGCAGGGAATGACAGAAGAATTCTTGACAAAATTCTGAAGGGCCATGATTTATTTTTTTATTAAATGTGGGGGGATTATGCAGGTGGGCAGGTAGTGTTCAAAATCAACTCAGCCATTAAAGTGAATTTCTTCTGGTGACTAGTAAATTTTCATTTAGAAAGAAAGGGAAAGAAAAAAAAATTCAGATGAGGTAGTCATGTTGAACACTGCATAGCAAGTTAGCAACATTCATAGCCTTCAAAATTTGGTGAAAATGGGTGGAAACCATCATAGTGAGTTAAAATGTGAGGAAATAAATCAACTACCCTTTTTTAATTGGTTATCAAGTAATGCATGCAAATGAGCTGCAAACGAATATCCAACCACAGCCAATTTTAAGCAACTTAACGTGAGGTTAATGTAAGGAGAAAGTAGAAAAGTCACACTGAAGTACTTCAGTACTTGATAGGAGGATATTTCTCTAGTAGAGAGGAATCACACAACCAACTCCAATGAGTATAAAAAGGATTGGTTTGAGTTGTAGTAAATCCAAAATGACTCAAGACTCAGAATATGATGGGAAAGAATTGAGGAGAAACTAGAACCGGTTATATTGATTCAATCAGACAGGTACTTCCTAGAAGGAACTCAAAATACATACTAGTATTTGCACATATGTACGCACGTCAAGCAGACCCCTAAAGCGTTTGAGATCACATACTGGAAGAACAACTTTCACACGGTTCAAGCTATCGACATCTAGCAGGCATTGTAACAATAATGTTCTTGACGATGTAATGTAGATGTGAGAGAGACATTACATATATATATTGGCATATTGCATAATATGCCACCTTTAGTTTTTTTTTTTTTTTTTTTTGATCAATTGGGAATATGTGACATGCAATGGTGCCTTAGCAGCAAGGGAAAGAGTCTGGACTAACATAAACCCAGAAGTCTCTGGTTTGACTTCTAGCTAAGACATTTCGCAATTTACCTGATGCCTGCTCTAGGCATCCGGGGTTTGCTCCTTAGGAGTGGTCCCACTGGCCCGCAGCTTATGGGTTTCCTTGTCATTATAAAAAAGAAAAAAAAAGATATGACATGCAATGGTGTTGTACGCATGCCAGATCTGCATGTAATGAACCAGGCCAGGTTGCTATAGTCTCCTAAATTCTTAATTCTCTTAATTTGTTTCAGAAATTAAGCTCCCAAATGGAACAACGATTGACATTGACAGGATCAATCATTATGTGTTAAAGAGTATTGTGAACGTCTAAATTTCTAGTTTGAAATAAATCAAACAAGTAAAATAGTTTCACAAATATAAATTTATATTGATCAATGTATGGTACAATTATCTGAAATTACAAAAGAGTGATCTTTTGATTCGATCTCCTTAAAAGACTTGTTTATTGGAATTGTGGTAATATGATTTTGACTCGAACACCAAATATTCTTTAATTTGGTTGAAGAATTGATTGAAGACCCTTAAAAAGGAATTACAATGAATCTCAAGCTATGAGCTTATAAGAAATTCTTTGTTCTTCTTGTGTTCTTCACATGTTCTTTGTCTTCAAAAGTTTTTGGTGGAAATTCTTCGAAGCTTTAGGGGCTTGAATCCTAAGAGCTTCACTGATTTGTGGTTTCTTGAAGTTTCTTAAAGCTTTTGAGCTTGATTTCAGTGAATTTTGAGATCTAGGAAGATGATTTGAACCAAAGTATAAGGATAAAGTTTGGTTACAAACTTAGTTGTAGGCTGTAGACTAATGCTACAACTCTCATTAAACAAATTAACATTGTTACATATTTTGAAAATCTAACCGTTGAATTGTATGTTCTCTATGTTCTTAAAACACATGTCAAATTTCATGCTAATCGAATATCATTTATTATTCGATTCATAAACTTATTTTCTATGTATAATTTTAAACTACAAAAATTCAAAATTTAAATATTTGATTGATGACATAGCAACTGATCTTTGATCTTTTTGAAATTTTACAAGTATAGAGGATTTAAAAAGAAAATGTAATTAAATGGTAGATTTGTCAAAATTCACATCCAATAAAAAATTATTGAATGAAATTGTAGCCTTAGTCTACAACTAAGTTTGTTGCCAAATTTTAATTATGTTGGGCTTAAAAAATATTTAGGGTGGTCACAAAATTTTTTTAAGGATAAAAAAATTATAAACTTTTAAAATTTATACATAATAATTATTATTTTTTTTGAGATTAGGGTGGTCTTGTGACCACCTTGAACTCTATGTGGAACCGCCCCAAAGAGCTTCTATACTTCTAAATCTTTTTTGATACTGCCTGAAGTGTGGATGTCTTGGTGTGTGGAAAATAGAAATGCCTTAAGAAGGCTTCTATTTATAGGAGTTTGGGGTGGGTGAGCGACACGTGGCAGAATATGATTAGTAACACATGTCATAGCTTGGTTGGAGGAGCTTTAAGACTTTTTCTTCAAGACATATGGCATCATATGTTGAGCTAAAATGTCTTGATTTGAATGAAGTTATGGCCTTAGTCTACAACTAAATTTGTTGCCAAATTTTGATTGTGTTGGGCTTAAAAAAAATTTAGGGTGGTCACAAAATTTTTTAAAGGATAAAGAAATTATAAATTTTTAAAATTTATACATAATAATTTTTTTTTTCGAGGTCAAGGTGGTCCTGTGACCACGACCACCTTGGACTCTATATAGAACCGCCCCTGAGAGCTTTTATACTTTTGAGTCTTCTTTGATGCTGCTTGAAGTGTGGATGTCTTGGCGTGTGAAAAATGGAAATGCCTTAGGAAGGCTTCTACTTAGGAAGGCTTCTATTTATAGGAGTTTGGGGTAGGTGAGCGACACGTGGTAGAGTTTGATTGGTGGCACATGTCATAGCCTAGTTGGAGGAGCTTTAAGGCTTTTTCTTCAAGACACATGGCATCATTTGATTGGCCGAAATGTCTTGATTTTCAAGGTCATACATGTCAGCGCTCGATTGGACTGCTTATGTCATTGCTTACACACGATGATGTGTGATTGACATTTTGTATGCTTTTTATGTTTTTATTTTAATGACATTTGGCAAATCTCTGTTGGTTTCTAAATAGTGATAGTAGAAACTAGTTGCGGTACGTGGTGCTTTGTAATTGGTCATATGTTGTGGACTTAGTAGTATAATGTGTCAGCTTATGATAGGTCGAAAATTTTCCCTCTGTGCAAGTATGTCCACTGAATGTTGGATAAAATACGGCAACATAGATGTAGCAATGATGTGCTGACGCTGGATTCAAGCCTGATCATTGGCAAGGCTATACAATATACTCGATATATACCAGTTTATAGACTTGTTCAGTAATGTTAGGGCAGTGATGCAGCTTAATTTTTGATAATGACTTGGCTAGAGCAATCCACCCAAGTCAAAACATAATGAGCTCTGGCAACTCTGCACTGGGTTTCCAATATGCTGTGCCAGTCAGTCTATAAAAGTAGTGAGAATTTTCTGAGCAGTCTGGGCTACAATGTAAATTTTCATGGAAGACATCCCTGACTCCTGAGACTAATTTAATTCATTAGCAAGATTCAAGTTGTTTTTGAATCTAAGGGTCCGTTCAGTTGGAGAAGTGGAAAAGTGGGAGGATGGAAAATTGTGGGAGGATGGAAAATATTTAGTTTTCCCTCTTGTGTGTTCGGTTGAGAGAGTGGAAAGTTGGGAGGATGGAAAACTCTTGTGTTCGGTTGGAGAGAAAAATGGAATGATAGAAAATGTAATTTATATAAATTGACTATTATACCCTTGTTACATAATATGTAAGAAATAGTTTTATTTCTAATCATTAAATAAAATTTATCACATCATATATATGAATTTATATTATTATAATGTAAAAATTAAATGTTGAAAAGAAAAAAAAAACGTTCTCAGTAACGTTGAAAAAAAAAAAAAAAAAAAACAACAACAACAACAACGTTACTGAACACAGTAACGTTGAAAAAAAAAATGTTACTGAGTTCAATAACATTGAAAAAAAAAAAAAAAAAACAACAACAACGTTACTGAGGTTGAAAAGAAAAAAAAAAAAAAAAGCAACAACAACGTTACTGAGTTCTCAGTATCGTTGAAAAGGAAAAAAAAAAAAAAGTTCAGGTAAGTTGAAAGAAAAAGAAAAAGAGAATGTTGAAAAAAAAAAGGTGGAAAGAGGGTATTTTTGTAAAAGTGCTACTATAGAACTTTTCTCTCCAGATTTTCCTTCCGATTTGGAAGGAAAAAAAAAGTGGACCCGGAGAGAAAACTTTCTCTCGAGTTTTCCATCCTTCCTATTTTCCTTTTCCAAACGAACAGTGAAAAACAATATTTTCTATCCTATTTTCCTCCCTTTATTTTCCATCCTCCCTGTTTTCACTCCAAACGAACGGAGCCTAAGGTTGATATCTTAATTCACCAAAAAAAAAAAAAAAAAAGGAAAAGAATCTAAGGTTGATGCCTTAGGACATCTCTTAATAATTCACCACTGAATGAATTAATTTAGAGGTGTATGCTGCTAACAACCTAACAGAAATTTCCTTAGAAATGGCTGCATTCCACCCTCAACTTGGTGGATTAAGAGCAAATCGTGTGCCAGTTGGCACCGTATGTCCAGCAACCTTAACTATACATCTTTTATGATATATTAACCCAAATTCTTGGATCTTGATTGTGTGAATTCAACATCAATTGTAATTAGATCTATTATTGATATCTTTTTGTTCTAAGGGGTTTTATGAGTTGTACACAGTTTCTAGGAAACTAACACATTCGTAAGCAGGCACTCCAATCGAGCTCTATAAGTAGGCTTCTAAATTCCATCTCCTGCACCACTCACTCTACTTGCTATTACTGTGGTCTAAGCCATTGTCTGAAGACAATATTGACCGAAATTATGATCAGGAATAGCGCATTTGATAACATGAGCCAGTATAGTTACAGGAAATTTCCCCCATATCCATCTTAAGCAATAGTCAGTGCATCTTTTTGATTGTAAGAAACAATTTGAATCCAGCAAAAAATAAAATAAAAAAGCAATTAAACATTTTCCCAGGAATGCAATGCTTCTGTTGAAAACACCTCTTACTATCAACTTTACAATGGAGTCATAACATTTCATGAAGTCTCCAAGAATAAGCTCCCATCTGACCATCTCCATGAAAATGGATAAAAGTTATATATAACATCGTGAAATTTCTACAAATTATCCCATGTACAAAATTTTTACTTAATCCAAGTGCAACAGCAACAAAATAAACTTCTTTGCCATGTTATGTATAAACTTCGCATGAATGAAAAGTAGTTTCCGCATATGTCCAAATGCCAAAATTTTCTTTGACTAAATATACTTTGTACAAATCCCAGCAGTGGAAAAGGCTTTAGTAACCCACATGCACCAACAGATCTATGGATGTAATTGAATTGCTTCAAGGAGTAAAGAAACTCAATCCAATTATTTCAGCAGTTGATTTCTCCTAGAGCTTACAATGACTCTTTTTTAGGCGCCTCCTCCTATGTAGATTGCTTGCCCTACAAAAAAGACAATGTTAGTTGCAATATTTTTTTTATTGATAAGTTACACACTTGGTGGGTCTTGAACCCATAATTTAACCCACCACCTTACGCTTACAAAGGGAGGTGGTGGAAATTCATGAAATTAACAACTACTAACTGCCAGTTCCTTTTTTAATGAGAACATTTTCATGATTATGTAATTGACAACTAATGACTACACTCCTGAGATGTTAATGGGTGACTAGTTTTACTGAGAGGTATCTTGCATTTGGAGTCACTTGATTTTGACAGATGGGAGCAACAAATAGTGATATACCATGTAGTTTTGACTAGAAAGCTCAAATCAGCATATCGCAGAACACTAGTAGACACACTGATAAGTCATTTACTAAGAAAATCAGCAAAAGCTGAATCCAAATATCAGAAATTTACTGCATCTATTGTCCTTATAAAATTTTTGATCAGTGCCTGTTGTCATTCTAACATTATAGGACTAAACTGTAATCATTGAATCCAATCAACAACACCCCTTCCCCCCTTCCCCAAAAAAGAAGAAGAAGAAAAACTCTCCCTCTCTCTCTTTCGTTTTTTAGGACCTGCATCCTGCTATCCTGCTATCCATATGGCCAAACATAACAATACATATCCATGACTAAAAAAAAGTCATGACTGCAACCTTTGTTGGCATCTAGAGAGTGTCATTTTCTATTCTTGACCACAACAAAACTATGATGATTAAGGTAGTGATTTACCGTCTCAATATTTTTTACAATTAAAATTTTGTCTTGGCAGAACTGAATTAACTGTCTTGATTCAGATGTACTCTACATACAAATACTATTAGAATATAGCATGTTTTAAGTGGCTCTAGGATTCTAGTGCATTTATATGTGCCAGATACAGATACCACATTAACCCTTCATATTTCCATGAGTTTCTATAATCAGGTCAGACAGGCAGAGACTGAACATTTGCATTCAGAAGTGTTTCATGAAAAAGAGTTGGACAGAGATCATACTCACCAGTACTGATTGTAAAATACTACAGAATCTGTCTTTACTTTTTTTCCATCATCATTTCTGTTCCAATGGTAGAACGCATGGGTTCTGTTCCTGATCTCCAATGTAGAATGACCATAACTGGCTTCCCGGAATGCAGAATAATCTGGTTGTGGGTCCCAAAACCTACAAAGAAAGTACATATAACCAGATATACAAAAATGTACAATGAAATTGTAAACGCAGCAAAGAAATAATTGGGGACCTTGAAACATTCAAAAAGTTATTCCACTTCATAATAAAATTGAAAACAATTGAACAATTTTCAAAAGATACAATTTTCTTTACCTTCCAGCAAGACCTTCCTGATTTCCTCCATCTCCAACAGTTATGTACACTGGAGCTGATTTGTCAGGTACGGGGTAACAGTCTCCGCTGGATACGTTGTAATGTATGTTTGAGATGCGATACTACAAATCAAAAACATTTCTTTTTTTGAGATGAAGCTGGTACTTTGATGTTTTTAGGTGAAATTGCATAGGGAATGTGGGGTGCAACCATGCGAAAGCAATTGTGCTCTCTGCCTGATGCACTTCAGTATACTGGTGATGTGCGATGAAAGATATATTAAGAAGATTAATAAGTCATTTCCTGTAATTTTCATGTGAATTCAATTCTGGGACATGCCTGACAGGATAACGGTGGAATATATCAGGGAGAAAAGTGCTGAATGAAAAGAATATAATCAAGCACCACAAATTTTTTTTTTTTGGACAACATAGGGAACCTTTGTAAAGAAGATCCCTATGAATTCACCTCTAGCCAGTAAAACCTATGGGCAACTAACTCCAACCACAAGAATCAGTTGTCAGGTAATTTATGAGCATTCACCCCTAACGGCTTAAGCAATTTATGCTCATACTCAAGAGCACAATCACTATGAAAGAATATAATGGAAAATTCTTTCAGACCAATTAATAGATTAATTTCTGGCTGGTATAGCCTACCTACCTACTTGCTTCTTCTCTTTGAAGTTCTATCTTTTAGTGCTTTGATCTAGAGAAGATTCAAAGATATTCCTTACAATCTGGGAAGAGTGAAGAATTTAAGTAAAATTTCATAAAATAAAAAATAAAATATGCACAATGTGGCCTTGGGGCAGATTCATAATCCACGTGGCTGTGGCCCTTAAGGAAACACTTCAAGAATTGACCTTAAAACATAGTGGGAATTCAATAATAGGAGGCAGGGGATCAGTGACAGTTTTGGATGCTGTGGTGTCATAAGATTCCTATTTGTTGAACAAAAAGACATATGTATTGACAAGAGACTCAATACAGTACCAGAAAGGGCACAAAAAGGAAATAAAATCCTAGCTTAAATGTACAGTATATATATACTTGTGCTTATGTTAATTTATTTATTTACCCATAGAAAATGGACACTAAAAGGAAATAAATTCCTTACTGATCTTTCATAGGCATGTACATGGCCAGCAAAGATGAGATCAACTTTGAAACAGACAAACCAGCTCTCAAAGACAGCTCGCATACTTTCACCTTCCATATAGTGGGCTAGGTTACTGCTGTAGATGGGCATATGCATGAGAATAATAAGCCAAGGTGTCTTCTCTCTATCCACTTTTTTTAGCTCTTCTCGCAGCCACATCCATTGAGGTGTATATTTCACTGATTGAAAATTTTTAACAATCTCCTTGAGGTTAGAAATACATACATTCTACAGAAAAACAAATGAAAAATTGAAAAAAAAGAAAAGCGAGCAATCTATTTCCATGTGAAAACTGCCTTTGGTTGATCCAAGCCTTTCAGATTTAGGAGGATAAATGTGTAGAGAATTCCAAATTTTGGATTAGAAAAGCACCATGGCAACTATAAACCATACTTTTATCAGGTACACATTGAAACTATTCACTGAAAAAAACTTAAATTTTATATACTGTTAGGGCATTAAAAACTTTAACCTAGGAAATCATGACTATCATAGCCATATAACTATAACCATATCTAAAGATAAAATGTCATAACAAACTGGTGATCAGCATGCATCACTGCGACAACAAACAAGGATATTACAAATTACCAAATGGAGAATAGCTGGATAGGACGATAATATGCGCAGATGCCCGCCGGACAGCATACCAAAGAGGATTGCTGCTATTGGATGCAATATGGGGTGTAGAAAACCTTTGCAGATATGACTTAAATTGAAGAACTTCCCCCTGAAAATTACAAAATATGAAATCATTTGTAACAAACTATAATAACAGAAGTGGATAACATCATACTTATAGTCTGGAAATTTAAAAGCAACAAAAACTATGTTTATAGATATAGGCTTCAACCAAAAAAAAAACCCTATGTTTATATAGAAACTTTGGAAAGCAATCAACTGTAGTGGAAGAGATTCTATCAAGTACGGTGTTGTACCTATCAAGATTTGGTAATATATCAATAAATTAGATAATCTAGCATGTGTTAGTAAAATCCTTCTTTTTTTTTTTTGAGGGGGGGAGGGGGGGGGGGGGGGGGGGTTGTTTCTCCAGCCTCTCCAATTATTGGGAAGCAATTCAGCTATTAGCATTCACTGAACTAAAAGTCAATCACAGAAAAGGGCACAAGTACAACCCTAGTACATGTGAACTATACAAAGGATAAGACAACAACAAAAAAGAAAAAGCAAATTAACATCTAAAATTCAACTGATCTAAGAACTCTAAAAAATCAGTTAACGAGGTTGAGCTGGTAGCCTGTTCCCACTCATATAAGGAATGCAATAATAGGAATTTCAGCTTCATGTCTAAGAGTTCACTGTCTTTAAATGTGCATGCATTCCTTTCCCTCCAAATGGTAGACATCAAGCACAACAGAATAGCCTTCAGAACATTCAGCCAAAAAAAAAAAAGAATAGCCTTCAGAACTTCAGCCTCATTATATTTTCCAAAGTGACAATTCCAGCAAGCCAATAAACCATTCACAGATTTTGGCATGACCCACATCGCCCCAAACAACCAAAAAACAACACACCACAGTTTTCTCGCAATGTCTTCTCAGTTAGAAATAGGTTGTCTACCGACTCTCCATTTGATTGGCACATGCCACACCAATTAAGGATTATAATACCTCATCTTCTCAAATTATACAATGTTAAGATTTTATTCATGAGGCAAACCAAAAAAAACCACCCATCATGGGACCTCAACTTGCCATATATTTTGCCAAGGAAAGCTTGTCAGCCCCTGTTCTCAAAGCCTCATAATAATCTTTCACACAGAATCCATGACTTTTACAGAGAGTCCAAACCATGTTGCCTTCTTCCCCCTAACAATTTTGGTAGCATACAATTCGTCTACAATAAAGTCATGGACTCTGACTCCCAATCTTGGACCGCTCTTAAGAATGCAGGATTCCAACGAATGCCTCCTATGAAGAAGAGCAATCTAAACAATCTGCCAGCGTTCCGTCTCTATTCCTTCCTATCAAAAATAGCTCAGCAAATTTATTTTTTAAATTATCATCCCCACACCAAATATCATGCCAGAATCTAATTTTGGATCCATGCCCAGCCTCATAACATATGAATTTAGCAAACATAGCCCCCCAAATGATCCTCTTCATTTGCTTAGAGACAAATTCATGCTTAAGGTGTGATTCTGAGAAATCTAAAGTACACATGGTGTTACGTCATTTAAAATCTCATTCCATCAAATATGGGATGAAAACTGGTGGTAACTGATTTTAAGTGGGATGTCACCATGCACCTTTAGGTTTATGAAAATAAAATGAACACTATGAAATGGAATATCTCAATTTTAGAAGAACTCAGATAAGCAAACAGTTTTTGATCAAAACTGGGAGACAAATTGAAACTCTGTCGTATCAAAAAAGAAGTAACCACATAGTTTCTTAAATCAAACATCCAACAAGAGAAAAAGTCACGAAATCCTTAAGAGACAAGTTGCTGGTAATAAACACAATCACCGGCATCTAGAAGACAGCTCTAGCACTTCAGAATAGATCATGACCAAGCCTCTTGGCAATTTCATTGGATTCATCTGGTTAAGGTGAAGCAACATATCAAAATAAGCATCAACCTCACAAATTGCACGCCACAAGATGCTCTTGCAATATCAACGAGGCCACTAATAAAGCTCCATGTGACACTTAATGCATACATATATGTCAAATAAGATGAGGAATATATATAAACACAAATGCATGTATGTATGTACTTCACACAGCATCAATGTGTGCATGCTTACTTACACATAGGAACAGAAGTAATTAGTAAGCTCAAATAGATGAAAGATAACAACAGGACTCTGAAAGTTTAGAAGGTATAATATTGTCATAGTACCATGTTAGGCATATACTCTATTTCATGATTCCCAGCTGACCAAATCCATGGCTGATATGCAGTACTTCGCTCAATAAAGCGGCCCCATGAATCCCATCGAATACCAACATCATTATATGTATATCTATCAGCATAAGAGAGATCGCCAACATATAAGACAGTCTGTCCCCCACTCTGCATGTAATGCTCGAGAGTGGAAAGAGAATTAAATGTTTGACCCAAATCACCTAATATGAACAGAACCAATTGAAGATAAGAAAACTCTCAATGCATATAGTCCTATATAATTAGCTGTTCTTCCAACGACACCATTTGTTGTATTTTCAATACAGTCCCATATGAATGAAAAATAGTCTGTTTCTATTTTTCCATTCAAAGGCTGTTCAAATTGTGAATAGTCATTCATATAGTAAATCTTCTAATTACATAATAATGAAAAGAAAAGAAAAAGAAACCTTAATATTGTTCTTTTAAGAGGTTATATAAAATAAAAGAATATGTTACCAATAACTCCAAAAGTATAGGAAGCATCTGGATCGATCTTTGGAGGTGTTTGAAACCAAAATTCACGAGAAGAGTCACCAACTCCAATCTTGTAGTAATACTTGGTGTTATACTAAAGACAAGATATCAGTACATGTTAGTATAATACTAAAAAAAATAAAAGATCGCAATATTACACAATATAACAATAAGTTTACAACACCTACAATTTGCCACTTGAAAATAGATAATCATAACTGTTCTCAGCAAAGAGCCTCAGTAGGCTGACAAGTGGAAACCTGCTAAAAGTATTACATATATGCAACAAAGGGCAAAAGCATTTATTTTTTTCATGAGACATTTTGGATAAAACTTATATCAATGCAATAAAAGACCAAAAAAAGGAAAAGGATGAACACAATAAAATATATATATATATATATACACACACACATAACCATAGCTAAAACAAAAATGAGAAATCAGAGAGAGGTGCTGTGAGACACCATAATTGTGTAACACACAAAATATGCTTTGGAAAAGTATATGCCACCAAGAGTAGCATTCTACACCTGGAAAGCAGCATTTGGAAAGATCCTTATGACAGATAATTGAAGAAAGTGTGGAATAATCATTGCAGATTTGTGTTGTGAGTGTAAATAAAATAAGGAAACAGTAGACAATCTACTTCTTCATTGTGATATCACTAAAGAAATGTGGATTTTTGTTTTTTGTGGTTGTTTGGGGTTAGGTGTGTCATTCCAATGTACCAATAATTATCTTAACTTGCCCTATATGGGTTGCTGTCCCCTGAGGCCAACTTGCATGAGCATCAATTATGGATTAAGAAAAAAAAAGGATAAGTGGGTTCCTTTTTGAGTACTTTGTTCATAATTGTAGACATTATCCAGGAGATCAATTACAAGAACATGGCATATAATACAAATATTTTGTATGCTTAATTAATTTAAGTATTCACGATAAAAAGCGATATTACATTTCAGTTTATAGTTACCTCAAGACCATCAACCAGACAGTGATGAATGTAGCCAGACTTGTAGTTGTAAAAGGTGTAGTTTGTCACTGTGCCCTCAGCAGTAAACTCAGAGTTATCCTTTGATGTGCCATATTGTACTTTACTGGGCCCTGGTTCAGCAGTTGTAACCCATGAAATTATGACAGCCTTTCCATCATAGTCACCTTGAGTGATATGCACCTACACCAAAAAAATGATGGTGTAAATATAGCGGGCAGGGAAGGGTATAGTACTACAGCTGTAGTATTTAAGAAGGGAAGAAAAAAACATACTACCCCACACAAAATGAAATAATGTCCATTCTCCACACTATTCACAACCTCTATAGACTAAATTTCAGCCCAATTTCATCCATGACTACAGTTTGTCACACATCATGCCAATGACAAGCATCCCGAAGTCAGAAAAACTTGGGCATAAGCTTATATAGGACAATAAACTCTAAAAATGGGGACGTGTTTGGGAAAGAAAAGAAGAATAGAACTAAAGAACAGTGCCTAGGAATCAGCACCTAGAGTAAAACCTAGGCATTAGCACCAAGCATAATGGGAACCCAAGAATCAACAGCTAAGTTTGCTTGGAATCAACACCAAGCACTATAAGAAAACTTCTGAACCAAAGTGAACTTTGAGCCCTTAAATAGAGTCCCCAAATTAAACCAAACATGGAGTCATAATGAAATTACATCACATATGGGAATAAGATTCAAATAATAATTAAATAACTCAAATAGTATCAATCACGATCAACATTATTAAATATCTCTAATAATAAATCAACATTTTTATTTTGCTAGGTAAATAGAGGTTGGTGGGGTTTGAACCCCAGTGTCCAAGCACCACAAGGGGTGCTGGAACCATCAGCTCAATCAACTTATACGATTTAGAAGTAAGAGTATTGAGGTGCACATTCACACCATGTGAAGACCCAAACTAAGCATTTTGTGAAGTTGGAAGAAATTTTCCATCTAAATGCATGCTAGTTTCTAATGAGTACCAAACTGTATGTCACAGAGCTCAGTAAAAGTGCAAGGTGATGGTAAATCAATTCAAGTGTCCCAATCTAGCATCATAAACATAATGCTATGATCTTGTGTATTTAAACAATGTGTAAGTGTAAGCACAAAAGGTAGAAATTGTCAAGACAGCTGCTCTGGAAATCTAACCATATAATTGGATTGGGGGATTGAGAGAAGGATCCTCAACATCCATTGATTGAATATTCATAAGAAGGGAAAGGGAAGGATTTGAGCTCCCTTATCAAACCCACCAATTTTGGCCCCCACCTTTCTGCCAAAAACTGGGTGGATCCAGAGGAAAAGTGAGATTATTTAAATGAAATTTAGTGAAACAATCCTTTTACCCCTTGGATATAACTATGGATTGAGGTTAAGAAAAAGGATATGATGGAAAAATGATATACGTTTTATTTCTTTTTGTTTCTTTTGTCTTCTCAACCAAAAAAGAGATAAACACTTCCATGTGATTTCTCTAGTAATCATCCAAAAAACAAAAGAAATAGTTGCTATCCTTTCCTCTCCCTCTACTCTTCTCCTCCCCTCTCTTTTCCATGCTAAACTTCCAATCACAGTGTAAGGATAAATCGTTCCTCAAAAAGGTGTTCCCAACACTATAGATAGAAAATGTTTTAATTTTACTGATAACATTCACATACTTTCTATAAGTGATTCATCCCTAATTTTTAACAAAAGCTTAAGGCACCGCATCTATTCTGTTTAGATGCAGATTTACTACGACTGTCAAAGTATTTCAGAAATGTGTCTCTGTACAAATCAAGGGTCAAAGCCAACATGACAGTCAAAAGGCCCAAAACCCATAAACAATATATCTACATCTAATTTTGAACTTGTAAAGAAACAAACCCTTAGCAAAACCAGATGGTAAAGCCAAGGCAATGTTTCTAACCATGTATTTGACAATCTAGACTCTTTACATAGTCGAAAATACTAAACAAATGCATTAATTTCTACGCATATCTAAGTTGCCAATTTGTAAGTTTTGCAAACACAAAGTGAACATAAATGAATGCTTACTTGCTGTGGGGCATTATGACCTTTTGGAACTGCAAAGGCTTCATTTTCAAGAGGGATATCAGTGGAAGGCCATTCGGAACGAACAAAAGTACTCGTGACTCTCGCATCCCCGTGTCCCACAAAGCTTAATATAATGAGTACTACAGGTAGATGTTGGTACAATAATAACCGCATCCCAAAAGACACCAGCATTGCTGTTAATCCAATAAGATGAGAAAACATGAATTGACAACAGAGCAGAATCTCATCTAATCTATTACTAACATATAACTGAACTGAAGTCAAAATAAACCCAGGAATCATAGTCTGAAAGATAACCACCATGACCCATCTGATTAAAGACATTTTCAGTTCTCAACCGTCCGATTTAGATCCACAAGCCCAGTGCCCACAAAACCCAGTTTTTAATTTTATCAAACAACCCCATCAAAACAAAAAGATCAAGCACAACAACAATTGACAATTAGATGAAAATATTACGAGTACATAATCTGAATGAGAAAAAATAACAAAAGATCTTATACTACAACAACATATTTTTACTCAAAAGAGACTGCAAGCGTACCTGAACAAATGTAACGTACAGAGTAGGAAAAAGCTTGGTTGATACTGATGGTGGTTTGGTTCGGTGTAAATGAGTTTTAGGAGCGTAAAATAGCAGCCAACGGTTTGTTCTTGTGTCCCTATTCTATAGGAATTTTTTTTTCATTTAACTTTATTACAAGGAGAATTTTGTTATTTGACAAGTTGTGAAAGAAAGTGGAAAACTAGCATCTCGAGTTTTTAAAACTTGAGTTTAATAGCAAATCGAGTTTTAAAAACTCGAGTTTCAGAGTTCGCGATCGCGATGATCGGGATCGGAATCGCGATCTAGATCGGGATCGAGATCGCGTTCGCCATCGGGATCTAGATCGCAATCGCGATCCTTGTTTTTCGTCGTCAGTTCATCAGGATCCCTGTTCTTCGTCGTCAGTTCATCCAATCGCTCACTCAGATATGTTCTTCGTCGATGTTCTTTGTCGTCAGATCATTGGTTCTTCTTCAGTTTCAGTTCTTCAGTTCTTTGTCATTTGTTCTTCTTCAGTTTCAGTTTTTTTAAAAATCGAGTCTTTAAGACTCGAGATCTATATGGCATTTTCTGTCCAACTCATCAGCTCAAAGTCTCGCAAAGCGAGTTTTTGAGACTCGAGTTTTAATTTAGATCTCGAGTTTCTAAAACTCGAGATGCTAGTTTTCTTAATCAAATTTTTTTATTGCTAACTTACTATATTGCCCTTCCTCACATTGTTACTATGCACATTCCTCCATTCTATAGTCAGCACAGAGCTGCAGACTCTGCAACTTTCTTATATAATTCTGTCTATGGAAAATTGTCAGCCAACGGTTTTTTTTTTAATTAATTAATTTATAAACTCATTTTAACTTTTTTTGGTTTTTTATTAGTTTATTGATAAGTAAGTAATAACTTATTAATAATAAGTTTATTTTTATTTTTATTTATATAAATTTCGGTAGTTACAATTAGTGGGAATTTGAATATTGATAAAAAGTTTCATCAATGCTATCTTAAAAAAAAAAAAAAAACATTTACATTTACATTGAGGTGGTATGTTGTGAACGAGTGATAATAAAAATAATGTTATTAGTAGGCACATATGAAATTGATGTTACACTAATAACAACTTACTATTTTTTTATATTTTAAAAATATAATAACTTACCTCTTAAAATTGAATAAAAATAAATAAAAATTTATCATGTAAAGAAATTGTGAAAACGTTAGATTAAATTTCAAATTGCATCATTTAAATTTATGGTCATTTTGATTTTGTCCCTTTTATTTAAATATTATTAATTTTATTTTTAATATTACATTTCTCTTTGATTCGAATTATTCTATGTTCGTTGATAAGGTAGTAAATAAATGTCACTTCAATTAAAAATGACACATAATATTAATATGTTAAAAGTTAAACTACAGTGTTATTCCAAGTCGAGAAAAATTATTTACTTTTTTTTTTTTTTTTCTTTCCGTTAAAGTGCAAAACACATCCATACTGAATGGCCAAATTTGTTGAAACAGTCAAATTTGTGACCATTCGGCAAGATCATTGTTGAAACGATATCATTTTGCACTAGCTAATATGGCAACTTTTTTTATATTTCAAATGACTAGAACATGCTTGGGCTGCCAACATGTCATTTAACAGCCAATAGATGAATACCACTGCACACCTTTGGTACTGTAAAGATCAAATAATTGAAAAATATTTCCAAGCCTTACCATATACGGTTTAGGCATTTTCTTATATATTAGAGTTTGTTACAAATTCAAATTGTATATACATTTCAGTTGCACAGATCCGGATATATATCTAGCACATCCTTTGAATACAAATTTAAATATGATTCTATCCTAATCCTATCTCATCACAAGTCTATAGTTATCTGATTACATCTTATTCAAATATACAAAATTCAAATGTGGATCAGCTGGTATTCTCGGCAACTACAGCTGTATCCTTAACACGCCCCCGCAAGCTCAACGGTATGGAAGATACATTGAGCTTGGTCCGAAGAAGAGCAAATCCGGAGGAAGACAGGGGCTTTGTAAAAATGTCAGCAAGCTGATCTCGAGTAGACAGAAAACGAATGAGAAGTGAACCATCAGCAACCATATCCCGAACAAAGTGAAAATCAATTTCAACATGTTTAGTACGGGCATGAAAAACAGGATTTGAGGATAAATAGGTTGCACCAATATTGTCACACCACAGAACAGGTGAATTAGAGATAGGAATTCCAAGCTCAAACAAAAGGGTACGCAGCCATTTAATTTCAGCAGAAGCATTGGCAAGGGCCTTGTATTCTGCCTCTGTGCTAGATCGAGCCACTGTTTGTTGCTTTTTACAACCCCATGAAATAAGATTGTTGCCTAGAAAGACACAGAAACCTCCAGTAGACCACCGATCATCACGACATCCAGCCCAATCTGCATCAGAGAAGGCTTGAAGAGTATGGAATTTAGAGCGGTGCAGCTGTAGACCAAAATGAACGGTTTGCTTGAGATAACGCAAGAGGCGTTTGACCGATTGCCAGTGGATGTTAGTAGGGCGATGCATAAACTGAGAGAGCTTGTTGACTGTGAATGAAATGTCAAGGCGGGTGATGGAGAGGTATTGCAAAGCCCCAACGGTGCTTCGATACAAAGTGACATCAGGAAGGGGATCCCCCTCAAAAGCAGATAAACTTGTGGATTGAGCCATGGGTGAGCTAACAGGCTTTGCCTCAAGCATATTTGTCTTCTTTAAAAGATCAACAATGTAACGTTTCTGAGACAAGACAAGTCCCGAGGAGTTGGGCAGAACCTCAACACCAAGGAAAAAATTAAGAGTGCCCAGATCCTTAATGGCAAAATTAGTCTTTAGATGGCAAAGAAGATCATCAATAGCAGATGGTTTAGAGGCAGTGATAATAAGATCATCCACATAAATGAGAAAATAGATAATAACTGTGGCACTGTGATAGATAAATAGAGAAGAATCAGACCTCGATCCTCTGAATCCCAAAGCAAGTAAATGAGAAGAGAGTCGTGAGAACCAAGCTCGTGGGGACTGCTTCAACCCATAAATAGCTTTCTTCAACTTGCATATGTGTTTAGGAAATTGAGGATGAACAAAACCAGGAGGCTGAGACATATAAACATCTTCAGATAGGTGTCCATGTAAGAAGGCATTCTGAACATCAAATTGTCGAAGAACCTATCCTCGTGAGACTGCAATGGAGAGAACCGTTCTGACAGTTGTGGGTTTGATTACAGGACTGAAGGTTTCTCCAAAGTCAATACCAGGCAATTGATGAAAGCCCTTGGCCACCAAGCGAGCTTTATAGCGCTCAATAGAACCATCGGCGTTGCGCTTAACCCGAAATACCCATTTGCAGCCAATAACATTACGAGCAATGTGAGGAGGAACCAAAGCCCACGTCTGATTTTTGAGTAAAGCATCAAACTCGGTATTCATGGCCGCACGCCAATTTGAGTCTTTCACAGCAGTGGTGAAACACGTGGGTTCAACAATGGGCTCATTACCATCAGCGAGAAGAGCATGTGGAATTGGATATCGCACGGTACCGTCGGTAAAGGTTTTGGGTTTGGTGATGGAGTTTTTGGAGCGGGTTGTCATGGGATGGGTGGGATGAGGTTCAACAGATGTGGGGTGAGGATCGGTGTTTAGGTGTTGAGGGAGAGGAGGGTCGGGGTGTGTGGGTTGAGGTTCGGTTAGAATGGGTTGAGAGGATGAGAGGTCTGTGAGTGTGGGTTGAGATAATGGGGAGTTGTTTTGGAGTGATGAGGGAGGCGGACTGATATTAGAGGGAAGGGTTTCAGGAGGAGATAAAAGAGATGAGGCAGAGGCGTTGGGCTGGGCTTGTGAGGATGTAGGTTGGGCCGAAGAAAGAGTTGGAGCAGAACTGAAGGCTGGCGGCCCAATAGAGAGAGGAGCTGCTGTATGAAGCCCAGTAGAGGATTGTACCTGATCTGAAGAAGACAAGGAGGATCTGAAAGTTGTGGAACACGGCCTAGCAAAGGGAAAAATATCCTCATTGAAGAGTACATCTCTGGAAAAATAGACACGGCCTGAAGGAAGATGTAAGCACTTATAGCCCTTATGAATTAAACTGTAACCAAGGAAGACACACTGAGTAGAGCGCGGTTGAAGTTTGTGAGAATTATAAGGACGTAAATTTGGCCAACATTCACAACCAAAGACACGCAAAAAAGTATAATCAGGTGCTTAAGTGAACAATTTTTCATAAGGAGACTGATTTTGAATTGTGTGAGTTGGAAGTCTATTTATCAAATAACAAGCTGTTTGAAATGCATCTTCCCAATATTGAAGAGGAATGTGAGCGTGATTTAATAAAGCTAAACCAGTTTCCACAAGATGACGGTGTTTGCGCTCAACAACACCATTTTGTTGAGGGGTGTGAGGACAAGATACATGATGAGTGATGCCACATGTTTGGAAAAATTTGTTAAGTGAGCGATATTCACCACCCCAATCAGATTGGACAACTTTAACTTTTCGATTAAAATAACGCTCAACATATTTTTGCCATTTGATAAAAATAGGTAGCACATCACTTTTATTTGTCGTGGGATAAAGCCAAGTATAGCGACTAAACGCATCAACAAAGGAAACATAATATTTGAAACCAGATTTTGAGCAAATAGGAGATGGACCCCATACATCAATGTGGATTAAATCCAAAGGAAAATTTATTTGAGTACAAGATAATGAAAAAGAAAGTTGTTTACTCTTAGAACTGAAACAAGCAGAACAAGATGTAACACTTTTGCTAGAAATAACAGGTAGATTAAATTTTGAAAGAACATGATGAACAATACGAAAAGCAGGATGTCCCAAGCGTGAGTGCCATTGATTTGGAGAAGTACGTTCACCAACAAAGACAGATGACGACGAAGGCAATTTATTGAAAGCAGAAGGAAAAAGGTACAATCCATTCCTACTCAGCCCGCGCAGCAGAACTCTCCCCGTTGGTCGATCCTTCACAAGAAAATAAGAAGGGTGAAACTCAATAAAGGTATTGGTGTCAGATGTGAATTTGTGAACAGAAATTAAATTTTTGGTAATGTGAGGCACATGGAGTACATTATGTAAAAGAAAAGAAGAGGAAGAGGTGGATAATTTAGTAGATCCAATGTGTTTAACATTCAAACCAATATCGTTACCAATGCGAATCTGATCAGGACCATGATACTCTTCGGCCTTCATATTTAAATTTGCAAAATCAGAAGTGAGATGATGAGTTGCACCAGAATCTGGATACCAGTTGAGATCGGGTGAAGCCTGCGGAGCGGCGAGCAGAGCATGCATGTTACTGGTAGTGTCAGTGGAGAAGGAATTGTCAAACCTGTGATAACACTTCAAGGCCGTGTGTCCTGGCTTGTGGCAAACTTGACAAATAGGACGATGTTGGGGGGAAGAAGAATGACCACGCCCCCGTCCTCGAAAATTCCTTTGATTCTTGGATGATGAGTCACGACTTACTGAAGGGAAGGAGCCACCACCACGACCACCACGTGAAGGTCCTCGTCCCGCAAAATTGGCCCCTGCAATTGAGAGGTCCACTGTTGGTTGTTGATGCTCAAGCCGCAATTCATGGGCTAACAGATGCCCATACAATTCATCAATAGAGAAAGGATCAACCCTTGTGGTAACAGATGTAACAAAGGAATCATATTCAGATCCCAAACCAGCTAGGAGAAATGAGATGATTTCAAAATCATTCAAGGCATGAGCAGTAGCAGCAAGTGTATCAACCAGTGTTGTAAACTGGTGAAAGTAATCAGCAATTGAGGAATTGCCTTTCTTCAAAGTGGCGAGCTGATAGTGGATTTGCATTGTTCGAGCCCTAGACTGAGATGTAAACATTCTCTCTAAGGCTTGCCACACATCCCTTGATGTGTTGAATTTGACTACATGAGCCAAAATACGCTCAGAGAGGGAGGATATTATGGCACTAAGAATCATCTGGTCTTGTAAGTACCAGTGACTGAAATCCGGATTTTGGATGACTTGGATGGCTCCATTGGTTTCAATGGTGAGAGATTGAGGTGGAGCAAGGGTGCTTCCATCAAGATAGCCAAAAAGATGTTGCCCCTTAAGATAAGGAACAATCTGAGCTTTCCACAATAGGTAGTTGTCACGAGTGAGTTTGATGGTGAGAAGATGATGGATGGTAGGGAGGGAAGTGGGAGAAGAAGAAGTGGCAGTGTTGACAACAGAGGTGGATGAAGATGAGGAAGCCATTGAAAAAAAAAGGACGTATGTCACAATAGCTCTGATACCATGTAAAGATCAAATAATTGAAAAATATTTCCAAGCCTTACCATATACGGTTTAGGCATTTTCTTATATATTAGAGTTTGTTACAAATTCAAATTGTATATACATTTCAGTTGCACAGATCCGGATATATATCTAGCACATCCTTTGAATACAAATTTAAATATGATTCTATCCTAATCCTATCTCATCACAAGTCTATAGTTATCTGATTACATCTTATTCAAATATACAAAATTCAAATGTGGATCAGCTGGTATTCTCGGCAACTACAGCTGTATCCTTAACAGGTACGATGGTCACTCCACATGTATAAATGCTTGTGGAGTGTGGGGGACAATGGCCAGGATTCAAGTCTCCACGAAGGAGTTTCACGCACATATACACTTAGATTAGCTAGGTTAGAGTAGAATTCTATCTTGTAAAAAAAAAAAAAAAAAAAAAACAGCCAACAGATGAGTTGCTAATGCATATGAAATATAATTTCAGGGTGTAAATTTCAAAACCCCCCAAACTTTAGGGTGTAGTTTTCACTTTAGCCTAGACATTTATTATGATTTAGTTTGTATATTGGAACTTCTCAACAACAACAAAAAATGTATATGAAACTATATATTCTAGAATTAGACATTTATTATGATTGTGTTTATATATGAAATTTTATTATGATTCTATTTAATACAAACGAAATATAACTTCAGAGAGTAAAACTTAAAAACCTCCCAAACTTTAAGGTGTAGTTTTCACTTTAGCCTAGACATTTATTATGATTAAGTTTGTACATTCGAACTTCTCAACAACAAAAAAATGTATATGAGACTATATATTCTAGAATTAGACATTTATTATGATTGTGTTTATATATAAAATTTTATATTCTACTATTTGAAGAGATTCTAATAGAGAATTTAAATATAGAATATAATTCAAATTCAATTAAAAATAAATGAGATTTCAAAAGCTTATGTGATACAACATTATAAGGACAACCAGACGTAAAACAACTTCAGTTGTATACATAGATGCATGTGATTATTTAAAACAATGTACCTTTGAAAAAAGAGTGATCGCAGCTGGGTCAATGAATATGTGTTGGTTATTACTAATGAGGATGTTAAGGTGCTTGATAAAGGTGATGAACCTAAGAGTTGGCAACCCCCCGCCCACAAGCATGGTCAAGCTCAATGTGGATGCAACTATCGCTGGTAATATAATTGCCTTTGCAGTTGTGGTGGCAAGAGATAGTTATGGTGAAGTTATCAAAGTCTAGGTCAAACTACATGAGTTGTGCTCTGCTTTGCAAGTTGAGGCATCGGCTTTTCTATGGGCCTTATAAGTTGCTACTGCAGAGAATTGGATGCAGGTTATCAAATAAAAATGATGCTGAAGTCTGTGTTGACGGTCTAAATGGAATGAGAGTGCTAGTTGATTGGTCCATTAGCACTATTATTTGTAATTCACTTGAACTTAATATATCTTTCTCTAGTTATAAGTTTAGGTGGGTTAGGAGAAATCAAAATTTTACAACCCACACTACTACTAAGCTTGCTGTTAGGCTTAAAAGTCGTTTTTGTTGTAATAACTAATAAGCACTTCCCCCTAAAGTCATTTAAGATGGTTGTAGATAATCATTTTTTTTTTTTTTTTGGAGCAAAAAGTTTAAAATAAATTATAATTCGGGCTTGCTTAATGAATACTCTTAGGGGATTTATTAATGAACAATTTTTTTTTTAATTTAAAACCACTTTCATGAAAAATATAAAAAGTTGTAAAAAAAAAAGGTAGTTACTTTTTTTCTTTTTTCATTCCTTTTTTTTTTCATTACTTTCTCTTATTTAAATACATTTTATTCCATTCTTTTTTTTTATTTTATAATTATTCTATTTTATTTCATTCATTATAAAATAGGAAAGATGCTACGTTTATAATATTTTCACAACAAATTATAGGTGGAGAATTGTTATTAATTCTAATTTGAGCTTATCACTGAAATTATTTTTCTACCTCACTAATAACAACTTACAACATAGAATTTATTATAAAAATGTCGTGGACATAATATTTTTCTATAAAATATTAAGAAAAGGGTATCCTTATTCCGAGGTGGTATACCATGCATCGGATGCATGGTGAGAGAGAAGAAACATGCATCTGACGCATGGTTTATTTTCTGAATACAAATCTTCTGTACTAATTTTTGTGTACCACTCTATATTTCACCAATCACTTGCCATGTTTTCATTTTATTTTTCTTAAAGAATAACTGAAGTTTAAAATGAAAAACAATCACCACTGTGCATCCTTGATGCGGTGATCACTCTTCAAGTATAGATGTTTGTGGGGTGTGGGGGGTAAGGGCAAGAATTCAAGTTTTCAAGAGAGAGATTCATACACATATACACTTAGATTAAGTTAGAATAAAAATTTTATCTTATATCAAAAAATAAAATGAAAAATAATCGTAAATATGGTAGTTAGTAATGGATAAAATATTGAGTAGTACCAGGAAAAAAAAAAAAAGTACAAAGAATTTGCATTCGTACTTTCTCCCTTGGTCCTTGACCGACTCGTAGGAGGAAAGAGGGTTATTGCTGCTACTTCTCGGGGAAGGCGCAACGTCCGGTACCTATGTTGAACGGTTGGTTGGTTGGTTTGTGGTCCTCCCTTTTGGTTTTGGACCGGTTGTTGCTGTTGAGTTTCCTAGCTTCCCTCCTTGCCTGTCTCGCACGCCAATTCACACTCTCACTGTGCTCCTTCAAATCTAATTAGCGGCCATGGACTCAGACGAATCTGATCACGAGGAATTACAAAATCAACGTGTTCTACTTCTAACACTACTAAATGCGTTAAAAATGGTTTCCAAGGATCTACAAAGCAACCTTATTTCTCTGACCAACACCGACTTTTCCAAATCCAAAAGCACCTTTGAAGCTATTTCAAAGCTCGAAGCTGAGGCTGGGAACCCTCTCTCCACTGACCCAAATCTTTTCAAACTCTCTCAGTTGCTCTGCAACCTCAATGCTCTGCTCGAAAAGCTTGAAAACTCTCAGGGATATAGCCTCAGTTCTCTCCTCCGCCGACAAATCACAAGCTACAAGATTTCCCAAGTTGCATTCACGATCGAGGCTGAAATTCAGGCATTCCTTGACCGAGAAAATGTTCAAATTCTTGCAAGAACGTTGAAAGATTCCGAGGCAGACGAGGACCAAAAGGTTAAGGTGTTGATCGAGTTCAGAAATCGGGTGTGCCAAGGTTTCAATAGAGATTTTCAAGATTTAGTTTTGAGAGCAAAGGTATTTTCGATTCTAGAAACTGTACTTTGTGACTCAATGTATTCGAATCGGGTTCGAGACCAAGCGGCTCTTGTTATAGATGCTTTAGTTCGATTCAATAAGAATGTTTTTGTGGGATTAGTTTTTATGGGTCCCATTGTTGGAGCCTTGGTTTCAATGGGTTCATGTTGTTCAATTCAAGTTCTTTGTTCACTGATCAAATTTATTAGAACTCCTTTAATAGATGAAATGGAATCGAATGGTGAAATCCCAAGAATTATCAATCTTTTGAGCTCGGAAGAGTTGCCTATTCAAGCTGCAGCCTTGGATTGCATTCTTGAACTTGCTTATTTTGGGAGGAAAGAAGTGATTGAAGCAATTCTCGGAGAAGAATTGGTGGAGAAGCTCATGGAGCTGCAAAGATTGGAACATGGAAGTGAAGATCTTGAGAAAGGACAATTGAGTCAGACAAAGAACGGAGGAGTTTGTGAGGAAACAGAGTCAGAAACGAAAATAGAGAGCAAAGAGAGGGATTTTGTGCAGAATTGTCCATTTGAAAGCTGTGTTACAAGGTTTGCAGTGCAAATAGAAGTGGGAGAAGGGTTAAATACAGTAGAGAAAGGAGAAGTTAAATTGGAAATATTGAGGAGAGTCAGAGCGGCCTCTGTTTCTGAAGCAGAGTCAGCCACCATTGAAGCAGAAGTATTATGGGGTTCTTCACCTTGAAATTCGATTCAAACACGATCTTGTTTTATTTTTTATGTAGGGTTTATAGTGTTTTTTTTTTCTTTTTGGGTAGAGAATTTAGGGATTGTTTTTTTTATTAGAGAAAGTTTAGGCCTTTAAGGGCATAATTTTTGTTAAAGTTAATATGATTGATTGTGAGTGATGGATAAAAAGTTATGGGTCTATTTTAAATATGATCGTTTGCCACTCAAAATCAACCCGGCTATGATAAAAGTTGTGACAATTGTGGCAAATAGTGTGATCCTATAACAACTAGTTTTTTTCTTTTTCTTGGTTTTAGTTTTAGGGTTTAGATTAGTCATGATCTTGATTTTCAATAGACGTTGTCTGTAACACCCAACATAAATCTGATGGGCCCCACGCATTATTGTGGTGGTGTATTTGGTAGCCATATGTCCCATACTAGTGACGCTAATGTTTGAAATTAGGTATCACTATACAACATCAGCACCAGAAATCAGTGCTGAAATTCTGTTTGTAGGTTGTGGTTTGGACTGGTGGATATTGGATGGAGGCGATTGTAATGCTAGTGCCACTGGCTCTGATTGTTTTTTACCACTAAAAAGCTAAAATGAAGTGTGCTCATTTTTCATTTTGAGCCTAATTCGTTGATCAATGTGTGTACAAGAGCATAGAGTTTCTGATTCATGTATGTAAATGAGTTGGAAAACTCAAAAACAAACGATCAGAAACATAAGGAGAGTTCTAGAATTTTGAATCAATTTTCCAAATGACCCATGTCATGCTATATGAGTTTTATATCAAGTATCAACAATTTTCCGGGAAATACATGATTGAGTGTTTTACATGACAATTTAAGCATACTTCTAGGTCAAAAGTTGTCATTTTAAGGTCCTAAATAGATTTTTCTTTCATTTTATTGTCTACAGCCATGTTCTGGTTCCTCTTTGGTACCTCTAAGGTATGCTATCGACTACAAACAAAATTGAAATGATCAGGGACGGAACTAAAATTTGAAGTCGAGGAGGGCAAATATAATTTTCTTGAGGGGGGTAAATATAATTATTTTGAGCTTATTTTCTAAAATCTTAAATATATACCTACTATTTAATATTTTAAAAAAATTTGGGAGTGGCCACAGCCCTCCTCTAAATGTATGTAGTTCCGTCCCTGGAAATGATGAATTTGCAAACCCCCATTAAAAACTCACTCATTCTCTTCGATTTTTAGCGGGATGTAAGACTCATGGCAAATAACTAATCGAAAAGTCATCAAAAAGTCACGTCAAACACGCAGATCTTCCTCTCATTTAGCACCAATTTCCTATCAGACACTCTCCTCCCATCCTCCAGAAGTTGACACAGAAGTCATTGTTCTCATTTGATATGCTTCTAGGACCTTAATATTGAGAAGAAAATAGACAGATGAAATATTCTAGAAAGCAGCCTTTATTTCCTCTCTACCTGTGATCCAATTCCCATGATTTTCTTCGAGGAAGGAAATTGAATTCTTCCTTCTTCTTGTGATGGTTGAGAGGTGTACGTATTAAGTCTGCACACATGAGCCTTTGGATGCGAGATTTTTGTTTCCACATTATTCCTCTTGAATAAGACATTTCCTGTAATTCTTGCAAATTGTTTTCACTGCCCAAATTTTAGCTGATGGCTCCTTAACTTGGAAGTTCCTTCACGTTTATTTTAGAATGAGTATTACCAATGACCACGCCATTCCATCTTCTAAAGAGACATTTGGTATTTTTTTTAATTTGCTACCGAGTATGAAAGGAGCAGAGCCCTGTACTTGATTATCCCAAACAGATTTTTCCACTCTGAAGGTAGAGAAATATCTGATCCACATCTTTTAATACCTGAATGGTTTAGAAATTTTGTTATGCTCACCTACTGTACTGAAGAGAATATATGTGTGGACAGAACTCAGAACTCAAAATAGGCCAATGCTTCATTGTTGCATTTTGAAACCAACAATTCAGTCTAGTCTTTCTTTAATATTAACCTTACATGACCCACAATGTGTATTTATTATCAACAAATCCCTGGTCCGCTAGCCATTTTCTTGTCATTACCCTCCAAACTAAATATGCTACTAGCATCGCAAATCCTTTCCCTTGATTTATTCAACGTCAGTGATTGTTCGATGGTAACAATATCTTTTATGGTATTTTATGTTTATAATTTGAATCGTACCTTTTCCTCCCCTACTATCTATCTCAAAAAAGACAAAATATACTTCATTGTCATTTAATTAATTAGTGATTGATACAAATTCACCAAAGAAATTAAATTCTAAGTTATAATGCAAAGTTGTTTGAGTATTCATTAAATATATGATAATTAGTTAAATATTCGATTTGACAGTGTTAACAATATAAAGTGAGAGAAAGACTGAAAGTCTGTATATTGATGTGTGTAAAACAATGTACAATAGAGAGCCTTATATAGGCTAGGTATGTGTGCAGTACAAGCAATATTAGTAAACTACAAGTACAATATACTGGGCTAAGCCCAATGGGCTAATCTAGTCTAAGCTATACACTAACATCCCCCCTCAAACTCGAGGTGGCAAGGAGTAAGCCAACTGGAGTTTGGATATAAGATCTCGAAGACGACTAGGCGGGTGAGTCTTGGTGAAGATATCAGCAGGCTGGTCAGCAGAGGAGATGGAGAACAACTTGATATTGCCTTTCTTAAGATGCTGGCGAGTGATGTGGCAGTCGATCTTAATGTGCTTGGTGCGTTCATGAAAGACATCATTGTGAGCAATGTAGATAGCACCACGATTGTCACAATAGAGAGGAGTGGCAATAGGCTATGGAGCATCCATATCAGCCAAGAGCCAGCGAAGCTAAACAAACTCGCAGGTGGTGTCGGCAAGAGCACGATTCTCAGCCTCAGTACTGGAACGGGAAACCACATCCTTCTTCTTGCTACGCCACGAGACAAGAGAAGTACCCAACAGGAAACAAAAACCTGTGATAGAGCATCGATCAGTAGGATCACCTGCCCAGTCCGTATCTAAATAAGCATGAAGCTCAAGAGAAGACCTAGAGGAGTAGTGGAGACCATGATAAAGTGTGCCCTTAACATATCGGAGAATCCGAAGAACAGCAGCATAGTGGACAGAACGAGGGGCATCCATGAACTTACTAACCATACCCACAGCATGTGAAATATTTGTACGAGTAACAGTGAGATAGATCAAACTACCAACCAACTGTCAATAGCGAGTAGCATCAGATAAAAGTTCACCATCCAAGGGTGTGAGCTTGGCATTGTATTCCAAGGGAGTGGAAACAGTCTTGTTGTCGGTGATACCGGCTTTGGAGAGAAGATTAGAAGCATATTTTGCTTGGGAAAGATAGTATCCATCAGTGGATAAGGTAACCTCAAGCCCAAGAAAGTAGCTGAGAGTGCCCAGATCTTTCATCTCAAAATGCTGACTAAGGAAGTGCTGAAGAGAGCGGATACCTGCAGAATCATCTCCAGTAATAATCATATCATCACCATAAAGAAGAATAAGAGTGATACCAGCAGAGGATCTTCGGACAAAGAGGGCACAGTCATGAGGACTCGAAATGAAACCCTGCTGAGCAACAACGGAGCTAAACTTTTCAAACCAAGCTCAAGGAGCCTGCTTGAGGCCATAAAGAGCACGGCGAAGGCGACAAACTTGACTACCTGAGTGTGGATAGCCACGGGGTGGTTGCATGTACACTTCTTCTTGGAGGTCTCCATTGAGGAAAGCATTCTTCACATCCATTTGATAAAGAGGCCAACGGCGAACAGCAGCCACAGCAATGAGACATCTGACAGATGTAAGGCGAGCAACAGGAGCAAATGTTTCCTCATAGTTAATGCCATACTCCTGAGTAAAGCCCTTGGCAACAAGGCGAGCCTTGTATCGTTCAACAGATCCATCAGCCTTGGTCTTGATCTTGTAAACCCATCTATAACCCACTACAAACTGACCAGGAGGCAAATCAACCATATCCCAAGTGTGATTTTTATGAAGGGCATCTAGTTCTTCGTTCATAGCTTGCTGCCAAAGAGGGTCAGTATGGGCCTCACGATAGGTGTGAGGTTCATAGAGGGTGGCAAGGGCAAAAGAGCAGTGATAATCAGTGAGATAATGGGGAGGAATACTTACCCGAGTGGAACAACGAAGTTCAGGACCAACAAGAGACTCAGAAGAGGGTGGTGCCACAGGATCCAAGTCAGGCGAGTCAGAAGCCGGGGACAGAACCAAGGATGAGTTGTCTGGAGAGGCAGCCAATGTCGAAGAATCCTCCACAAGTTCAGGATAGAGAGGGAGGAAAAGATCAGTAAAAATAGGTGACTCTGAGGAAGAGGATGCAGGAAACTGCTGAAGACTCATGAAAGGATGATGTTCCCAAAACTCAACATGACGGGAGACATGAAGGCGACGAGAAATGGGATCATAACAGCGAAACCCCTTTTGAGATACACCATAACCAAGGAAACAACAGAGACGAGCACGAGGCTAGAGCTTTGTTCTTTCATGAGGAGGAAGAGAAACAAAGCAAGCACAACCAAAAACCCGAAGAGAGGAGTAGTCAAGAGTTTGACCATAGAGAAGCTCGAATGGTGATTTGTTGTGTGTAGTTGGTGAAGGAATACGATTAATGGTGTACACAGCAGTGAGTGCTGCCTCACCCCAAAAGCGCTCAGGAAGAGAGGCAGAAATGAGAAGGGTACGAACAACATCAAGAATGTGATGGTGTTTTCGTTCTGCACGACCATTTTGTTGAGAGGTATAAGGACAAGACCGCTGAGAAAGGGTACCATGACTGTCTAAAAAGGATAGGAAAGATTTATCATTATATTCTTGAGCATTATCTGATCGAAAAACCTTGACAGTGTGATTGAATTGTGTTTCAACCATTTTATGAAATGTTTGGTAAATAGACACAAGCTCAGACCTATGGTGAAGCAAATAAACCCAAGTATATCGAGAGAAATCATCCACAAATATGACAAAATATCTAGATCCCCCCTCAGTGGGAATCGGTGCAGGACCCCAAATATCAGAATGTATAAGATCAAAAGGTGCAGAAGAAACTGAGTCACTATTATTAAAGGGCAATTTTGTTTGTTTGCCAAAATGACAAGAAGTACAATCAAATTTTTGAAACTGAATTGAACCTAAATGACCTTAAGAAGCTAACAACTGGAGATGAGATAAGGATGGATGACCAAGACGAGCATGCCATAGATCAGGTGAGAGGGTGGCAGTGGTAGTAGCTGCAGAAACAACTTGTGAAGGAATCTTCAAGTTATGAACCTCAAACATACGACCAACCTTACTGCCTGTCCCAAGCACTTGACCCGTCTGGGGATCCTGCACATCCACACCATGATTAGTAAATAGAAGATCTATGCCTAATTCACAAAGTTGACCAACAGAAAGCAAATTGAGGGACAACTTTGGAATATGAAAAGTGTTACTAAGGGATAAACAAGGAGAAGAGATTGTTCCTTTATGACTAACAGGCATAGGAGTTCCATCAACAGTGTAAATGGTGATAGGGTGTTTTAAGGGTGCCTTATCAGAAAATTGGGATTCATCAGGAGTCATATGGTTACAATATGCAGTATCAAAAAACCAAGGTTGTTTACCTGAGGTGACAGAAAGGGCAGTGGAAGTTCGGGATAAAACATGTTGAACTATTGCCTCAATATCAGCTGTAGTAGGTGAGAAAGCCAAAGATGGACCTGTAGGAACCGAGGAATCTGAAGAACATACAGCAGCTGCCCGAGGAAGAGAAGCTTTATTCTGCTCTTGCATAAATTTCTGCAGTTTGTAACAAACTGAGATGTCATGGCCTTTGGCACGGCAAAACTCGCAGCGAGTACCTTTGGAAGACTGAGAGGTGGGACGCATAGAGTTTATTCGTGGAGGAGTAGTGAATGCAGCAATAGGAGGCTATGGAGATGGTGTAGCCAATACATGATCAGATGATGACATGTGATAAGTAGGCCGACGGTTCTCCTCAGAAATGAGCTCCTTGACTGCAGCATCAAAAGAAGGAGTAGGAGACCGGCTAAGCAAAGAAGCCCTAGTAGGCTCAAAATCCCCACGTAAACCCATCATGAAGTGCATAAATTTTCGACGATCCCGATATTTGACAAAGAGCTGAATGTCCTTAGAACACACTAGTGGAGGATCTGCAGCAGAGAGTTGTTCCCACATAGTAGAAGTCTGAGAATAAAAATCAGAAATAGACTGACCTGGCTCTTGTCTCATTTGATAGAGCTTTGATTCAATGTGGAACTCCAAGCTTGAATCATTAGTGAAATCATATCGATCAGCTAGAAATTTCCAAGTAGCCTCAGCAGTCTCAAGACGAGGAAGAAGATTATGAATGGAGGGAATAGAGGTATTGATAAACCAAGACAAGATCTTACTTTGAATGCTCTCCCATTCCTCTAGGCGTTCTTCATAATCATCCACTGTAACAACAATCTTGGAGGCATCTTCAGTAGCTGTGGCTTTGGACTGAGGTTTTGGTACTGGCTTAGGAATGGAACCAGTCACATATCTTCATAGTTTACGACCCTTGAGAAAAACAGTCATATTCTGAGACCATGCATGATAGCTAGTAGAACCATCCAACATAATGGTGATAGGACGTATGATATCTTGGTTACTTTGTTGAGCCATAATGAAGAAAATGACCAAAAAGTGAAACTTAGATACCTCAAATGAAGAAACAGAGCTCAAAATCGGAATCTACGCGAAAAATTGAGCAAGACAGGTTCTGTTGAAATTTTTTGACTTTGGTCAAAAGTCAACGATCAACAGTGACATTCAAAGGTCAAAGTCAACTGCTGACATGTGCTGATGTAGGCAGATGATGCGGATGCTGACGTGTGCAAGATGACGTCAACCTAGGGCTGACGTGGACAGACGCAGACGGTGTCAAGCGCGTGGCGCGCGTGGATGCGCGTGGAGGAGATTGCCGGCGTGTGGGAGCACGTGAAAACTTCTGGCGGCGCGTTGTGGCGTGTGTAGCACGTGTTCGACAGTCAGAATTTTCAGGCAGCGCGTGTGGGCGCGTGTCAGGTCCGTTCTGGCTGTTCTTAGTTGGGTTTTGCTCGGGATTGACTGTTTTGTCACTCTGTGCCTTTGCTTTGGCAGTTGGATGAATAGAATGGTGGGATCCGAGTGTTGCTGGGACTGTGGGCGTGACGGCGGTGACTCGCTTCTGACAATGACTACTGGATGAAGGCGAGGGCAGCGGAAGAACGCCGAAGATGTCCACAAGAACCAGAAAGTCAGAGGAATGGCTCTGATACCATGTTAACAATATAAAATGAGAGAAGGACTGAAAGTCTGTATATTGATGTGTGTAAAACAATGTACAATAGAGAGCCTTATATAGACTAGGTATGTGTGCAGTACAAGCAATATGAGTAAACTACAAGTACAATATATTGAGTTAAGCCCAATGGGCTAATCTAGTCTAAGCTATACACTAACAGACAGCATGTAAATTGCAAATCAATGGAATTAAATTATACCATAAACTTCTACATATAAAATATTTTAATAGCATAAATTTGGCCTCAGAGAGCATGGCATTCCCCTCATCACTCATTTGTTTAATCAAACAAAGAACTCCTCGCCCTTGTGATTATTTTCTCCACCGTCCCAACTATGCCTCCTGGTTTAGCTTATATTACCTTAATTTTCTTTGATACCATACATAGCGATTATTTTGACCAAAAAAAAATAAATCACGCTTATAATTTTATTTTTCGGTCAATTGTAAAAGATTCTAAAGTTTCGATATTTTGTTTTAGAAAGTTTCAGCTTATTGCGTCCGCTCTTAATAATTACTTTTTATTATCAGATAAAGACACTAATTGGTTTCAATCTAAAGTTTCAAATGGATGTCTATCACAAGCTTAAATGTTAACTAAAAAAAAAGACCCTAATGTGATGGAATAAGATAACATCCACCAACCAGAAATTTTAATTACCTATCTCTCTCTCTCTCTCTCTCTCTCTCATCGGTGGTTGGCTAGATAATCATGGAATATACGAATATTTTAAGTGACGAAGAAGATACTTTTGTATGTAGGGTAGTGTTGTGGGAATATTCTAATGGCCTTAATCCTGAATATTCAACCTTAAAACTTAAAAAGGATTATTACTAGAAAATAGAAGTATCATCACCCACAAAAAAAAAAAAAAAAAAAAAAGAGTTGGGGTGGGGGGGGGGGGGGGGGGGCGCTAGAGAAAGAGAACATGCTTTGGTTCAGAAATGTGTAATTCATAGGATTAACTTTCCTTGTTAACCTCCTCAATCAATTCCGTGGAAAATTTGCATGACACTTATTACAAAATCTATAATCAATAAATCTTTCCAGATGAATAAATTTTGAAACACATGCAAAGTTGTGATTAATTATTTTAAAATTTTAATTACAAGAGATGTTAACACTTTTTTCATTATTTCATTTCAAATCATTATGATTATTGATGATGTTTATTATCCCATCTTATTATAATGTCATTGTCTTATTTAATTCATATAATAATTCCCTATTAAAAGAAGATGGTCACCAAAATTGCCATTTAGTATGCTTTAAAATAACGTGCTAGCGTGCTATCCAGACGTGTGCATGATAATAACTTGTCGTTTGTATTCTAAGGTCTGCTTTCATTGCCAGGATTTCATTTTTCATTTTTTTTATAGGAAGGTTATCATTTTTAGGATAGCCTTATATTGCATTGGTAAGGTATATAATAAAACCAAATTAGTTTATTAAATTGGCTTATTGGTTGTGGGTTCCAATTAGCTCCATTAGTAAAGTTTTTGATAGTTGTATAAAAAATCTGAGGTTTAATCTTCGCCTACACCAAAAACTGATTGGTGTTTGATAATAAAGAGCTAATATTAGGAGCGAATGCTATAGCACATTCGTTAGCTATAATTTAATAGAAATTTCTTTTATTACTACTTGATAATTTCACATTAATTGGTTTACGAGTTACCATTAAGATGCATTTAGTACAATTGAATCAAAATATAGAAATAATGTTATCTATACCGACTATACGCAAGACAAGTTTGATTGCATCACAGCCAAAGTCTCACATAATTTTTTTTGGAGAAGTAATATTCAAGTAAAGGAACCTTTAAGTATTTTTTTTTTCCCTTTTTATGTTTAATTCCATGAAACAAGGATAAAGCTAAGGATAAGGTAAGAAAGATGGAGACATGAAAGACAATTTTAGGTCGTCTTAAATACAATAAATATATATATATATATATATATATATTTGGAAACAAATACATTAAAACTTAAACAATAAATTGATGATAAGCATAATATTTCCCGCAATTTTAATCACAATCTATTGGGATTGACTGATTGGTACATAATAAAATTAACATTATTAATAGATCCAAATGAATGTGAGATTACACCCTTCACACACATATAATGTTAATAATTATGAAAGAGTTATAAAAAAATATAATTTCTATAATAATAATAATATTAGTATTATATTATAGTAATCAAACCTTAGTCCCATACATTTTTCAATCAATTATAGATCCTCACTAGATTAATTAGATTAAACCACATATATTAGTATTACTACAAAATATATCTCAAATTGTGAAAAATGTTGTTTCCTTAATATTACTCAGAACTAAAAAAAAAAAAAAAAAAAGGAAAATTTGATAGAATTATACCACTGGCTACGCAAGACAAAAGAGACGAATAGAGAGTAATACTAGAGAGCCTTGTTAACGAATGCCCTTAGGGCATTTATTAATGAGTCATTATAAAAAAAGTATTAATACAATTTTTATGGAAATTATAAAAAAATGTTCAAAAAATCAATTGTTTTTTTTTTTTTATAAAAAATTTCTAAAAATTTTCTCTAGACCAATACCCATATGATCATTAAGGAATGGAAATGAATGTTTTTAAGAGAATGAAATAGAATAGAATGGAATAATCATAAAGAGAATGGAAAGGAAATAAATGTATTTAAGTAAGAGAAAGGAATAGAAAAGAATATAATGAAATTAAGAAACCTTGATTAGATATTTTAAAATAAAGGAATGAGAATGGATGAAAATTAATGGAATGAAAGTAATCTTATTTGGAAGTAACATAGATGAAATGTAATTGATTTATTTTATGACAATATTACTATTAGACCCCTATTTTAAAATAAATGGTTAAATATGTAGGGATATTTTAGGAGTTTTAATGAAAAATTCATTAAATCTAATTCTATTCCTTCTTATTCTACTCTATTTCGAGAATAATGAAATTTGAGATTCTAAGAGAATAAACTCATTCCCCTCCCCCAAACAAGATTTAGAGTATCAGTTTTTTTTTTTTTTTTTTTCTATTGTAATAGAGACCGGACTCCAAAGAAAATAAATGAGATGATATATATATATATATATATATATATATATATTTTCCTCGGGATAATTCTCGAAGGAAATAAAATAAAATAAGACAAAGAGAGACAGAAAGCCAGAGAGGAATTTAACTTAATTACCGAACTTCAAGTTTCTAACAATTCCCCCTCATTCTCTTTCATCAAACCATTTCTTTTGCCTTTTTTATTTTTATCCTTCAGCAAAGAATCCTGTCCCCAACAAAAAACAACGCCTTTGTTGTTTCTCAACGGCCGCTCTATTCCCAAATTAGCTACTTTTTCTCTCTCTTTCCACACGCACACGCAAACTATAACACACACACTCTTGAAACGTTCCCTCCCAAGATCTCTCATTGTTACATGTCGGTGGGCGTTGTTGACATCTCAAACAAGATCTGAGAAGAGTACCATTCTCACCTCAGATCTCTCTTTTTTGTATCTGGGTGTTGCCTTTGTTTTTTGATTCTCGATGAGTTGGAGATACAGAGCTGGGTTGTGTCTCATAGGAGCTGTTGTTGTTATATGGGTCACCTCTGCCGAAGTCACCCAGGTCACCTCTTTCAACTTTTTTTTTTTGTGTTAAGTCTCATTCATGGTTATGAATTTATATGCCTTACATCTATGTTTGATGGATCATGAATTCCGGTTTCTTGTTTGGGTTTTGAATTATTATTATTATGTATTTTGTATCCATTTCATTGGATGTTTGATGGGGATGAACCATGTTCATATGGTTATGGAATTTTTATTTCAATCTAGTTTTGTAATTCGTTAGGACTAAAAGGACAATGCAACTCAGCTCAATTAATGCTTAGTTCTGCTGAGAGTCTTGTAACTTAATTGACACTATATAGCTTTTACAACGGAGACGTTCAGGATTTAAATCATAATAATAATAAAACTAAGGCTTAATCACAATTAAATTCGGGTTGGCCACATATATCATTTTCCTCTAATTTGTTCATGGTTAAAGGCATACTCTTTGTTACCTCCCTATTTATCATATCCTTTTTTGTTCTTTCAACTTGAATTAAATTACTATTGTGCCTATAGGTTTTGGGTAGATATTGAGTTGTTTTTAAAAATATGTAAATGAAATTGAAGTTCCTGTCATGGTCATATTGATCCTCCAGAGAAAATAAAGCCACCAGAAAAACTCAGCCATGGTCGTAGATTTGAAAATAATATTCTTCTTGCAATCTTATGAAGATTAGGGATCCTTTTGGTAATTGATTCTTTCTTATAGCTTGAAGTGAAGTATTTCTGCATATATATTCATCACAAACATTTATCTTTCTTTTAGCAATTTACGGGGTCTTATATGAGGTGGGGTTTCTTCTTTCATTGATTGTTTTATTTATTCTATGGGTATCATAATTCGTTATAATTTGATTTCTCAAATCTTTGATGCAAATGCAATGCATTTTTCTTTAACCATTGACATAATGCTGCACCATACCAACATGTAGCCAGGTTTCAACTGACAGTTATCTTATTTGCAGGACATATTTGTAGACTATAAGCAGCCTTTTGCAGTAACATATCTTGGAGCTTCTCTTATGGTAGTTTACCTCCCAATAGCATTCCTAAAGGATTGGTTGTGTAATTTCCTAAAACATCGCTCTTCTAAAAGTGGTAAAAATGCAGAAAGCGTGGGTCTTAATTCTCCAGTAAAATACAATGGTGGGCAAAAAAGCTATGAATTGGAACTTCCGACGACTTTGACTAGAAAAGACAGTGAAGCAGACCTTTCACCTCATGCAGAAGGAAGGCCATTGGTTGCTAAACAGAAAGATGAAGCTCACATACTTAAACAAGATAGAGAGCTTACAACCAGAGAAATTGCTAAATATGGATTTTATATTGCCCCAATCTGGTTTATAACCGAGGTAAGTCACTTGGGCCACTTGGCTGTTTTCTTCAAATTCATATTTTCCATTTTGGTTTGTTGAAGAGTTGATCATGAATCTTATCCTTAGATCCATTTTCACTTTGAGATGAATGTTTAATTGGCATCAATCTGTAAGAAATTAAAAGGATTCTTCCTCTACATGTATCTTCATCATAATGTCTCTTTTAGAAGTGTGCTTCTACTATGACCACTCAATCCTCCTAAGACCGTAACTAAGGCTTTTCAAATGTTACTAATTTTGGTATATACCTGTAACTTTTTTGGGGCGTGTGTTTTTTTTTTTTTTTTTGGGGGGGGGGGGGCTGTTATAAACCATCAAAGTACCATGGTGTAAAATGGTTTTAGAAGGATACAAGTCTATTCTTGTGTCCTGTTACACAACTGTCATGACCATTTTTCCTTATAGTATTAGTATTCATCATTATATCATTGCTCCACATTGATTGAATGACACATTTAGTGTTTGTGCATTGGAGAAAAGATTTTTTTTAAATAACTGAACAAGGGTGCATGCCATCTGTGTGATCTATTCTGGTGCTGTGTAGCAGTTATGATGCCTTGTGTTTGTTTTTCCATGCATTAATCTGTTAGGTGCCACAGATGTTTTTGGCTCAACTGGACTTGTGTTTCAAGGGTCCTTTCATCATGTTTGCTGTTTCATAAGGTTCTCAAGGTGAAGAGTGTAGGAATTACTGCAGTGTTGGATAAACACATTGAACATTATTGCTTGGAAATGTAAATGAGTTTGGATTGTAGTGATGTTGAGGGGTTGCTTAGTCCAAAAAATGTATGTCATGGCATTGTAAATCACACATCCTTGCCTTGTGCAGGGACATGTCTGAAAAGGAGGTGAATGCTCAAGTTTACCAGCCTACCCACTACCAGACTGTGAGGGGGCAGGTGAAGTAGAACTTGAGTTTTTTCCTCCTAATGTGATATATGTATACATGATTTACATCAGTTATGTTTGCATTCTTTTGTTATCTTCTGACATTTCTTTTAGTTATTCATAGGCTTTTCTTTGCACTTTTAATGCTGGCATAATTAACAAGCATATTCATGAAAATTCTATTGTTTCATTTTGTGATGTAGTAAGGGTTTAGATTTAGTATGAGGACCCAAAAATATTCCTTATTGATGCTTTTTTCCTTTGGTTTGCAGTACCTATCGAATGCTGCACTGGCACGTACAAGTGTTGCTAGTACAACAGTATTATCCTCTACTTCAGGGCTTTTTACTCTTTTCATTGGTGCGTATCTGGGCCAAGATTCTTTAAACGTTGCAAAAGTAGTTGCTGTCTTTGTTAGCATGGCTGGTGTGGCTATGACAACCATGGGAAAAACTTGGGCAGCAGATGATTCAAAACTGAATGCTTCTGCGTGAGTCCTTACTCCATCTTTATTGGTTCCATCATATCCAATCCTGAATTTCATTATATATAGGACTTAATTTCAATTGAAGACGAAATAGAGGGCTTTATTGATGCTGTTTGATGTGGAAAATGCTGCAAGGCTTGTGATGTTGGTATTATATGTCATCAAAGTATGTGCAGATATGTGAGGCTCGGAGAAGCTGTACATATGTGGGGGTGGGAGTGTAGGGGGTCAAAGTTTTACCAAGATCCAAAATACAGCTTTACTTCTTCTTTTTTTCTATTGAAAGAAACGCTGTATGCCCTTTTACTATAATATGACAATAGTTAACCTCCATATTCTAAACCTCCATTTTTTTTATGCTGAAAACTTTTGGTGGAACTTAGTTGCTGTGCCATGAAGATATTCATATTCCAGTTTAAGAATTGAGTGACAAAATCCCAACCTATTGAGTATATAAATGCAGATTATGCAGGCCATCTGTTTCACATTTCAATATATATATATATATAGTCACATACTTCTTGTGGGAAGAGGAAGTGACATTTGAGCCAGAGCTTATTGGCTATATTTTTAACATATATTCTCAATCAACTTTCTGTTTGTAATGTGTGTTTTTTGCACTGACATTTGATATTTGTCAGCAGTGGAAAACGAACTCTTATTGGGGATCTTTTTGGCCTCCTCTCAGCTGTGTCATATGGTTTATTTACAGGTTTGAAATTTTCTCTGTTATTCAGTTCTATTGTTCAATTTAAATTTAATTTGACAAACAATTATGTATTATTCTCTCCATCATTGCTGCAGTGCTTCTTAAAAAGTTTGCGGGTGAAGAAGGAGAAAGGGCTGATGTGCAAAAGTTGTTTGGATATATTGGATTATTTACGCTTGTAGCACTATGGTGGCTTGGTAAGAGTCTTGACCGGCAAGTAGTTTATTAATCAGCCATCAAATGCATTTAGAAGGTTCTTTATTTGTTCTCCTTTTTTAAAAATTTATTTATTTATTTTTAAGTAAACAGTCATATTATCAAAATCTTGATTTAAGAATGGCGTTTGTACTAGCACCCAAAAATATTCCAAAGTTTCCTTATGTTCTCCATTATAGTAGTTCACCATTGTTAACAATAGGGCCTGGAGGCTTCCTGGCTTATCATGCTAATGCTCTAGGTCTACATAGGTTTTGTTGATATTTTCTTGGGGACCTTGCAGATTTTTTATTTTTTATTTTTAAATTTCTTTTTAGAAACAATTTGGGATGAAGTGGATTCTAATTATGGACTTTTCTTTTCCTTATTAATGTTTGTTTTTGTTAGCCACAGTTTTAGGAGTCAAATTGTGGGGGATCTCTATCTTTCGAAATATTAGCAATATTGGTGATTGTTAAAAATGATAACTTGGGTAGTACAGAAGTTTACAAAAGAACTTTGAGAAGAAATATTACTGGATTGTTAGTGGAGAATACAATGAATGGTTTATGGCCAAACAACTAAACAAGGGATTATTCATATCTCCTCTTTACATTGAGAAGCATTAATGCATTAACTGATGGAGTAGGCAGCTTAGACCACTTGCACTTTTGGAGAGGTCTATGATAAGAGTTGTAATTAGGGGCTGAGTGGTGAGTGGCAGTGTTACCTGTCAAGATTAGCTAGTGGTAGTTAGTTAGTTGTTGTGTTGATGTCATTAGCTGTTGTGCTGATGTCACGGCAGTTAGTTAGCTTAGCTGGTTGTTAGTTAGTTGTTATATGGAGTCAAGAATCAAGTTAGTTAAGAGGGTGGAATTGTAACAGTATAAAGGGGTTAAACAGAAGGGTGTACTGAGTTTTTGGATGCATAACAAAGAATTACATTCTCGTTCCTATCTTCTCTCTAATCCTCATCTCTAACTCTTGTCTATCTCAACTATCCTAAGAAACCCAATTCTCTAATGTTCTACCTCTCCTCTAGTTTACTCAATTCAATCCATTTCTTCAAGAGTTACTAAAATCTTATCAGTCTAATAGTCCAGGTCTTCAAACCCAGCAAGTAGCTTAAAGCTTACAGAAATCAAAGGTCTAATTGCACATATTACCACCTCATCTGACTCTAATGACCCCTCCTAGTCTTGCTTTTTTATTTTTTTTCATCTATAAATTTTCCTCTAGTCCGTTAACCTTCATTTTTTTTACCACCTTCTGAAACTGACCATGAAAAACTAGGGGCTGGAAATAAGCTAGGGCTCAATGCCAGATTTGGTGGACACTAGATCTGAACTTCTAGACACTTTAGCATTGTATTTCAAAGACATACTCTTTTCCTTTTTTCTTCTAATGGTTGACTTAGCGAGTAAAATATGTGCTGGATCTTTTAATTATATTTTTTGGTCTCTTTCATATAATAAGCAATGCATAGTACCGCTAGTTTAGATGATATCTTTCCTTCTTTTTTTGTTTCCCTTTCAGTTTGGCCATTGACAGCCTTGGGCATTGAACCAAAATTCACAATTCCTCATTCTGCTAAGATGGATGAAGTTGTTCTTGCCAATGGCTTTGTTGGAAGTGTCCTCTCTGACTACTTTTGGTATGTGAAAAGTAATGTTTATAAATCAGTGATCATGAACTTGTATTTTCTCATTCTCTTTATCATTATCTCGTTTCTCTGTAGGGCTCTCTGTGTTGTATGGACAACTCCACTGGTGGCCACTTTGGGCATGTCACTCACCATCCCTCTTGCTATGTTGGCTGACATGATGATCCATGGTCGTCATTATTCAGCAATATACATTCTTGGCTCAATTCAGGTATTATTATTATTATTATTATTATTATTATTATTATAAAGATGCATTGGTCTATGGAAATTTTTCTTTGTCCTTGTGTAAATCCTTTTTTTAAGGTGTCTAAGTATACTTTTACATATTAGGTGAATTAGGGGGAAAGTATTTGGCACCAATTACAAGTCACAGTAAGACTAGGGCGTTTTTGAATGTGATCTGGCTGCTTCCCTTTTTATTTTAAAAAAAAAATCTAGTCTCATACATTAATCTTCTTCTTTTTTCTTTTTCTTTTTTTTTTTCTTCTTTTTTTTTTTCTTATATAAATATTATTTTTCTACTTGAAGAAAGAGATATGGTGCAAGACTAGCCACCAGAAAGATCCTAGTCAGCATTTTAATGCTGCTGAGTGGGATTCCATTTCATTTTGCTTCAATTGGAGAGGCAGTTAGAACTCAGACATGGGGAAGTGGTAGTGAAAAACTTTACAGGTCCTATCCACTATCCAGTGTCCATCATCTTCTGGTTTGCTCTCAAAGTTTCTATTAATGCACATCATGATGGGGAAGGCCTTTGACATCAATTATTGAATTAGATAATGGCTAGATTTCATAAAATGTTTTTGACCTCCTGGTGAAAATGATGGAACCACTTAAGAGTTATTATGTGAGCTGTGATTGGATATGGACCTAATTCTAATTCTAGAGAAGAGAGAGTTATTATGGAGCTACTGAGCTTCGCATCCTTCTCCAACATTATCTATATTTTCTGTTCTAGTTATATGTGTAGGTGACATTTGGATTTTTGGCGTACATTGACTGTGTTGTATTTTTCATTGGAGATAAAAATTAGTTCATTTCATTTCTAATTTATTTAGGTAATTTCAATAGATGCAACTCAATTAATGCAATTAAAAAAATTATGACCAGAACTGGCTGTTATATTCAGATGCTGTTTAAAATACAATGTATTGATTCAAATTTCTGAGGTTGGCCGTATATCTATTGTTTAAAGCCTGAAATTTCTTGTTCCCTTTGGGGTCATTGCAGGTGTTTGCTGGTTTTGTAATAGCTAATCTTTCAGACTGGTTCTCAAAGAAGCTGGGCTTGTAGCATTTCATTTAATTCTTTCAGGTTAATCTAAAATATCTTTTCTCGGGCCAATCTCTCTGCACTGTTGGATGCTGTATTCATAATTCGTTGTGTTGAGAGTTCCTTTGCCATTTGCATCCTTGGCTGGAAAGAGGAAAATGATGAATGTAATTGTACCATAGTTGATCGTGTAAATGAACGTTTGTCTTTTGAGTGTAAAAAAAGGGGTTCGTCTTTACGCTAAGTTTGAGTGTAAACTGTAAAACCCCGACTGTTTTTTTTAAGTCAAATGAAAATCCCTTTCATGCTTTTTAGTTGATTTTTATTATGAATATTTTCAACCATATTCTCGTTTGAGCAATACTTTCAACCATATTCGTATATAGCCTGAATGGAGGTTACTATTAAATTCACGATTTTAGGAAGATTGGAAGCAGTTAACAACAGCAAATCCCTTTTAACAATTGTTGTCTCAGCATGAAAATTTGGCGATAGTATGAGAATGTGAAAGAATGGTAATCATAACAAATTGAAACGTTTGAAATGGTTTGTCTTATTGTTCCCACCAATTGAATTGGTATGCGATGCATCATATTACGTCACAAAGTACCCGTTCCAATAAAAAATACAGTTGCCTGAATGATAATGGCGTGTATAAAAGGGATCAAGGAATATCCAAGGTAATGAGTATATAGTGTACACCCTATGCCTCATTTTGACTCGGAAATAGTATGAAAATGTATATTATGTATCCGCTAGATAAAGCCTTCTTTTCATACCAAGTGGGTCTCACTTTAGTCTCTCTCTCAAAGTGGATGAGACGCACCTGGTATGAGAGGGAGGCTACATGTAGTGAATATATAGTATAATTTCCTCTTAACTTGAGATTTGAGAGGAGCGAATACATAGTATAATTTCCTTTTGACTTGAGATTTGAGAGACCCATTGATGGGCTTGTGTATCTATACTATAAAAATATTTCTTCTACCAAGCCTTCTTAAATGGAGAAACTGGTTGTTTAGGTGGAATTGGCAGTGATGTTCATGATAATTAATGGTGCTAGATGTAAACAATGATGATGATAAAAGTTCAGACCCAAGATGATGGGATGAAGGACTTTTGGGTGATTACCATATGCCGCCTTATATAGGCAGACATATGAGTGTTGTACAAATAAAATAAGTGCACACATAGAATACAAAGATATACGTAAGGTGATAGAACTCCGAAGAAATTGTGAAAACCCGAAAATTATGTTGTAGAGTGCATGAGTTAATGAATTTAATTAAAGGGTTTAATTTAAATTGAATTGTCAATGCCAAGTAATTATTAAGAAGATTCCAAAAATAAATAATTAAAAAAAAACTGGTTATTAAGGAGTAGTGCTAAAAAAATTGATATCACTTGGCCCATCTACAATATAATGTGAATTTTTGTGAGGAAAAATTCGGTGCCTCTAGTAATTTCCATTATTAAATGGGATTTATTGGGTTTTATTAATTATTGTTGCTTGTTATTAACAGTGTTTTTGCCTTGTATTCTTTTTTTTATCATTATTTTTTTTATACAATATAAAAATTATACTCTAGCCTAATCTAAGTGTATATGTGTAAAGCTCTCTCCTAAATACTTGATTCTACTCTAATCTAATCTAGTGTGGTGTTATATTTAAACTCAAATGATGAGTTAATGTGCATGTAAGTAGGGTGAATTAAGTTGTTCATAAAAAGGCCGAGCATGTAAGTGGTGTTATATTTAAACTCGTTCATGTTAGTTTGTTTATAAATAAGTCAAGTTTAAACTTTAATTTTATGTGTTTAATAAATAAGTTAAACCCAAGTCAATATATATATACACTAGCCTCATCACACGTGCTCTGCACTTGCGATGAGGCTCTTTATTTATTTATTTTAAGTTTAATATAATTTTTCAATTTGAATTTATCTATTGTTAGCGAAGTTACACTGGAAGGAATTTTTAAGAAACTAAAATTGAAGATTTGAAATGAAGTAAACTGCTGAGTTTAGTGTGTGATAGTTTTAGGAAAAAATATATCAAATGTGCATGAGATATATTTAAATGAGAGATGCTACGTTCATAATATTTTTACAACAAATCATTGGTATTTCGTTGTTTTTTAATTTTGTTGAATTATAATTTTAACCTCATTTTTATTTTTTAAGAATAGGAATTATCTAATTAAATTAGGGGGTAATTTTGACATTTTTTGAAACTATAATTAACTTTCTAAATCCTTTAAAAAATATATATATGTATATCTATATTCATAATAAGCTTGTGAACAATATGGCTCAATGGAAGACAACCTAAGTTTTTTTTTTTTTTTTTTTTTTTTTTTTTTTCTTTTTGGAGGGAGAAGTTTAAGTTAGTTAATGAGCTTGGTAGTAAGTTTTATATAATATTGCATAGTTAACTCATATATTACTAAGCCTTTAATTAATCGAGTATTAGGAGCACTTTTCCGAACCAAACAATGTATTTGTAATGGATCTTTTCTCAAGAGCTTGACATAAAGCTCGAGCCCAGGACGGGCCCACTCTTTTGTATAAATCACAGATAATACGGTCTTGATAGACTTGACAAAAAAAGAACACAGTAAGATCGGTAACACGGGATCAAACAACCGTATAGAAGAAATCTGAGAACACAAGGAAGTGAAGTTTTAGAAGAGTCCGAGTTGATCTCTCTGGCTCTCAATTCAATTCTCATTCTCATAAGCTCCGAAGCTTTTTAACAAAACATTTGCTGTTTGTGTCAACCACGAACCATGAGATCCAAACCGGTTATTCTCGTACTTTTCGTGCATTTATGTCTCTCCTTGCTCTCTTTCTCTCTCGCGATCTCATCTGGGTAGGTTTTCCCATCTTATTTATATTTTTCCTTAAAATCAAATAGCATAAAAATGTTTCTTAAGCGCTTTTGCCGATGCAGTTTCCTTAGTTTTCTAGTTATCCAAACGTAGAAATCTACGGATTTTAAGACTTGCAACCTTAATTTCTTTTACACTTATTTAATTTAATTTTAATTTTATGATATATATTTTTTTGCTTTTCGTTTACAGTGACGGTTACACCATTACTGGTCGAGTGAAGATTCAAAGTATGATTTTCTTTTCCTTTACTTACCAAAAAAAAAAAAAAATTGAATTTAATTGCAGTGTAGCAAAATTGGAACGAATTTGATATGGCGATTATATATCTTGTTCTAGTTTGAGTTAGATTCAGTTTTGGAAATTCGTGTGAACATAGAAAAGTGTAGCATTGGAAAAAGTCTTAAAGGTATAATATCTATTGCAAATTGCAATATAAGAAAATGAATCACACGTACTATTAGTTTATTAATACCTCATGTGAAATTGAAATTGAGCTCTCTGCTGGCGTTGCATTATAGCATAAGTGACCCTGGGTTTGAAACCCGCCTACACCAAAACAATTGGTATCTTTGCCTGAAATTATAGAACAATCATCATGGAATGGACGCATTGCCAAGAAACTTGTAGCTCAATTGACGCCATCCAATGAAGGCATCTAGGTTTCAAATCTCCTTCCCCCATTGTAACTATCGAATACATAAAAAAAATGGAGTGGATGCTATTGATTTAAATTTATCATATCTATCAAAAAAAGAATACAAGAATAAGGAGTGCCCTCTGACCTTGGCTAATACCATGGGATGGGGTTGGACTCTTAGGGGGGGGGGGGGGGGGGGGGAACTTGGGGGTTTATTGAGCCTAAAAAAAGAAGGATGGGTTTACCATTCTTTTGGGTAGCAAATATGATTGAGAAACTACAGTGGAATTTCTTGTGGAATGGATAGGGGAGGAGTTTAAACATCATTTGGTGGGATGGGATAAGGTATGTACTCCTATTGCTAATGGTGGTTTGGGGATTAGGAAGCTTACAACCTTAAATTAGACTCTGTTGGGGAAGTGGGTTTGGGGGTATAGGTAACACGGTTATGGTGGCGTGTAATGTTATGGAGGCATGTAATGATCTTGAAGTTCAGAGCGGATTGGGGTGGTTGGACTTTGAAACTTGTTTGAGGTTCTCATGGGTGTGGTTTGTGGAAGAGTATTAGGAGGAGATGGGATAAGTTTCTACTGTACATCTAGTATGATATAGGCTTGGGTAACCATATCTGGTTTTGGCATGATGACTGGTGTAATGAGGAGCTTTTGAGGTTGGTTTATCTTGTCTTGTATGATAATTCCACAAATCAAGAGGCTTCATTGGAGTCTCAATGAGGCATAGTACATGGGCGGGGGTAGTAGTTGGGATGTTAGATTTATTTGGGACTTTAATGACTGGGAGTAAGACTAGGTGGCTTCATTTCTCTAACTATTAGAGTCCCATATCCCTCATAGAGAGGATGGTGTGGAAACTTAAGAAGAGCGGAGAATTTGATATATGGTCTTTCTATAACGCTCGCTCCAATGTTGTTCCCTTTCCTTGGAAAGGTATTTGGGCTTTGAAATCCCCATGGAGGGCCTCCTTTTTTGTGTGGACAGCGGCATGTGAGAATATACTTATGTGTGACAATCTCATTAAGAGAGGCTATACTATAGTAATTTGGTGTTGCAAATGGTGGACTTTTTAAATCATTTTATGGTTGCTTATGATTTGTGAAGCTTTGTTCTTAGATCTTTTGGGATCCATTGGGTTTTACTGGAGAAGGTGATTCATCTTTTTCTTGGTTGGATAAATTGGGAAAGGTGAGTATTCGTTGTATATTTGGAACATGGTTCCTTTATGCATAATGAGGACTATTTGGAAGGAATGTAAACGGCGCACATTTGAAGATGTGGAGTGTACACAGAGTCAGTTGCTAGCAGCTTTTTTCTAGCTCCTTATTTGGTTGGTCTCGTGCATGGGGCTTTACATATTGTGATTCCATTATGACGTTTTTAGAGTCATTGTCTTTTTGTACATTTTTTTTTTTTGGTTGTAATTCTTTAGGCTTCTTCATGCCCTTTGTCGATGAAGTAGTATTTTTTTAATATAAATATTCTCACCTATCGAAAAAAGACTAAGTGCTTTGTGGAAGATGATTTAGGGTCACTGAAAAGAGGTTTAGCCCGTCTATTTGTATGAGATGAGATCAGTTGGGTCAATTCTATCTTCTAGGAGAGTTTCTGTAATTGCCTATTTCCAATTCAATGCCTTTTTTTTTTGCCTATTAATTTACTCATGCACCCAACGGGTACTCAGAACCCATAACCTCATCCACAAGAACCACAACCCCCATCCTTATGGGATGGTGGAGGTGCCATTTGGCCCAATGACCATTGGCTGTACCAATGTAACACTTTGATCATGGACGTTGAGATCTCAATTGGAAATTATTACAATAAATTATGGTATCAATTTTGTCTTTGATAATACAATTTGGACTCCAAGTTGGTTTTTGGTGCTCAAACAATGCATTGACGTTTTTTGGTTGTGAAATAATACATGTGGCCAATCTTGATTATTGAGGATCCATTGCCAATATCAAAATTTTGGGACTAAGGTTTGGTTGTTGTTGTTGTTATTCTTTTTCCTGTCACTGCACTTCTTGTTCTCTTCCCCCCCCCCCCCCTCCCCCCTCCCCCTCTTTTTTTTGAGATCCGGATTATTTATGAATTTATTTGGCAGGTATGGGTGTGAAAGGTTTTGGTGCACATGCAAAATCATCAAATGTCAAAGTTATACTAAACGGTGGCCAAAGGGTTACTTTTCTGAGACATGATGGATCTTTCTCATTGTATCCTATTTTTCCACACCTTGATTCAGGACACTTGGAGTTTTCTGATTACACATAGTAAAATCCCTGTCCACTAACCTAGTTCCTCTCTTTTCTGCACTGTTGATGTAAAATTAAAAAAAAAAAAAAAATCATCTTCATTGTTATAATTGTTGGGCCCACAGTTTTCAGTTTTCAGTGTTGAAATTATCTGTATTTTATTCTTTTGGGAGGAATGCCGATGAAACATACTTTAAGCACTTTGTGAATCCTTAATATGTATGCTTAAAGCTATAATGTGCCCGCGGGAACTCATCTAATTGAAGTTGATGCTTTAGGCTATTACTTCTCTCCGGTAGGACTCTACTATCTACATTTTTTGTCATTTATTTTTATTTTTATCATTAATCACCAATAAGATTTATCATTATTGTGTTCTCTTAATGTGTTTAGGTCCGGGTTGATGTCAGCGCCAGATTTCCAGGTAAGATTCAGGCAGCACTGACGGAGAACAGGAGGGGTCTTGGCGAGTTGACTTTAGAGCCAATGAGAGTGGAACAGTATTATGAGGTTCATTTAGACTTAATTTTTCCTATTTCTCCTCCTTAATTTGTTTGTTTGGAGTTATTATCTATTCTATCTCATTTTGTTTCTGCTTTTTACAGATAAGGGAACCCTTTAACGTTATGTCTGTTGTGAAGAGCCCAATGGGTCTGATGATGGGATTTATGCTGGTTGTTATGTTTTTAATGCCCAAATTAATGGAAAACATGGGTAAAGTACTCTGGCCCATACTTTTTATGTTTCACCTCTGGTCTTAAGGCTCTGACTTAGATTAACATTAATTGGCTTGTCTCATGTAATTTTGATAAACCCTAATGTTTGGTGAGAGCTTCACGAGGCTGATAGGGTTTGCATTATGGTTCCATTTCTCTTACTGACCATATTAATTTGGTGTGTTTTGGTGGCAGATCCTGAGGAAATGAGGCGAGCACAAGAAGAAATGAGGAACCAAGGGGTTCCATCTCTTTCAAGCTTGTTACCTGGTGCTGCGAGGAGTAGTTAAGGGATTTATTTGAAAAAGTGCAAACCCTCTATCCCTTCTCCATTTAAAAGCTGAAATATTTTGAAACATTAAGTTTGGAGCCCTGTAGGCCTTGTTGTATCAAGCAAATAGGTACTAAAACTCTTCACTAAATTTATGGTCTCAAAATTATACTTCTTTTTGTTGGAATTTGTGGAAGGTAATAGTATTTTACCTGGGTGACTAGTCGAAAGATAATGCAAATCTGATTTGATATTTCAACCCCTAATTATATGTAGCTAACTTTAGTTTTAGTTTGCATTTCTGCGTTTAAGTTCGTACACAAATAGCAGCCACTGGCCAGCCTGAGCAAATCTGCATCTCCTGAAATTTCGAAGTGGTTCATTCATATGGAAATATTTTCATTATTTAGTTAAAACGACTTAAAAAAAAAGGGGGGGGGGGGGGGGGGGGGCGCTAATTGCAACTCATCCATCTATGGTTTAGCCAAAATTTAAGTTACTTTTTCGTGATTTGAAATTTGACTCTTTACTCACATGAGATTAGTTCAGTTAAAGTTTTGTGACTCATGTTAATTAAAGGCGAAATATGTAATTTCGCTCCAATTTTATGTTTCTCTCCTCCCAAAACATAAAAATCATAAAAGAACAAGGGAAAACAAGATAAAAAGGTAAGGGTTTTGTAAAAATTAAAAACAATCATTAGTCCCATTTAAGCAAAGGAGAAGATGAATACATGGGCTTGAAGAAATTGCTCGAGTTCATCACGCTGGAACAAGAACACTAAATTGATCCGCTCTTGGAAACATGTCAACCATGCTTTTTTGCATTCCTTCATCTAGCCCTCATCATCAAACCCATCATGCATTTTCAAAAGATCGTGAGTCTCATGGCAGGAGTAGCTTGCCGTTTCAAAATCTTAGTCTAAAATATTAAGTAAAATTTAAAGCTTATAATTCTTTTTTCTCCCAAGTGAGGCAACGAAGAAAGGAAACTACAAAATAAAAGGGCCTGAAGGAGTATTATGGAATATGGTGCAAGATGTGCTAGGCTGGAATAATTATGTAAGGATTCTACTAAAAATCAACACGATTTCAAACAAGATTCAACAAAGTTCAGTAGAATAAAAGCCTTTCTTAGCACCACAACAATACCCATCACCCCAATGTGGTCTCCACAGCCATAATTTTGTAAGGATTCTACTAAAAATCGACACGATTTCAAACAAGGTTCAACAAAGTTCAGTAGAATAAAGACCTTTCTTAGCAACACAACAATACCCATCACCCCAATGTGGTCTCCACGGCCTCCGCTTATCCTTCGGAGACCAACAATAACAATTATGGCAACAACAACAACAGCAGCAACGTCAACATGCCTGTCACGACTTTCTATTTGTAATAACAGATGGCTATGCAACCCAAATCAAATAACAGCATGACGAACCATCGACGGAGTCATTCATGGTTTTTTTTTTTTTTTTTTTTTTTTTTTTTTTTTTTTTTATAATATAATTATATAACTATATATTTAGGTACTAATTTTAGCAATTTCGTTCAATAAAATTACATTTTGTCCCCCCTTATTGATCATTATAAGAGAAATGCTACAGTTACAAACTTTTTTACAACATTTTTACAGACTATTGAGGTAGCAAATTCTTTCTAGTTTGCATTTGAGTCCATCACTTATATCACTTTTTTACTTACCAATAACCATTAATCACAACAAAAATTTGTAAAAAATAAAATTGTAGATTTAGTATTTTCCTCCTTTTAAAGTCCATAAAAAAATTTATAGATCTAAAATCTAAAAAAAAAAAAAATATACAAGCCCAGAATATTAGCCCAACAACAAATAATATCAATAGGCAAGAGCAATGCTAAAAAAAAACTTTGAGACTAATCAACCAATTTTACCAAAAACAAACAACTTAGCCCTTTAAAAATTTTAAACAAAATAATTTTGTCCTTACCAACAAAAGGCACCTTACACACACAAGAAAAAAATTAATAACAAAAGAAAATCTTTGCCGACTAAGCAATAAAACTGAAAGCTGAAGCCACTACATATAAGTAACAATAAAATCCCCCCCCCCCCCTAACTCCAAGCCTTGGCTCCGTCCCTGACGAACTTAAGCAATTCCTTCAAGCCCATGTATTCATTTTCTCCTTTGCTCAAATGGGGCCAATGTTTGTTTTTAATTTTTACAAAACCCTCACTTTTTGATCTTATTTTCCCTTGTTCTTTTATGTTGTTGTTGTTTTTATTTTATTTTATATTTTTAGAGGAGAGAGACATAAAATGGGAGTAAAATTACATATTTAGCCTAATTTTTAAACAGAAATGGGTTACGGGACCCTAATTGAGTTAATCTGAAGTGAGAAAAGTGTCAAATTTTAAACTACGGGTAGACAATTTAAATTTTGGCCAAACCAGGTGGGTAAGTTGCAATTAGCCCAAAAAAATATACGAACGAGCAAGTGTTTTTTCCTATTAAGGAATTCTATCAATGGATTTGAGATATATTAATATATGGTTTTGAAATGACCAAGTATTAAATGTTATTTGAATTAAAATCTCAAGTCTTTATTGGAGTAAAATCCCTAAACTCAAATAATGTGCTTTTAAATTTGTATTATGTAGTTTATACTCAGGGGCGTAGCTATGTGTAAGGGTGGGGGGCCAAAATTTTGAAAATTTTGAAATATATATAATTATTTTAATGTTTTCAAAATTTAGTCTACAAAAATAAGAGTTGCCCCCCCCCCTCCTAATATTTGATTTAGTCCAATGATGCTCTTAAAAATAAATCGGTCTAATAATTATAGAGACATAACATTATTTTTCACAATTCTATTTTTTATTGTAAAATTTGCTCTTATATTTGTTAAATATTTGATAAAGTTTGGCACCAAACATATTTGAATCTATACATTTTTTAACCAGTTATGTGGCAATTAACAAGTCATTGACTCATTAAAAAAATAATATCATTAAAACTACACTTGGAATGTCTCTTTAGTTACTACATAACGGGTTAGAGCAAGATAACTTCAAATATGTTTAAAGCCTACTTATTTCTCCAAGTTTTGGATCATATGTTTTGAAAATTTCATTAGTTCAATTGAAAATTTTTTTACTTACTTTAGTATAAAATTTGATAATTTGTATCGAAAATGAAATTTTTTAAGAATTTCACTATAAAAATAATAAAAATGAATTTTATTTTATGAAAGATCGCCACCAAACATAATTTTGATTGAAATTACTAAGTTTTTTTTGTTGTTGTTTGGCGTGTGTGTGTGTATATATATATAACTAATCAAATAAAAAAGTGTGTATACAATAAAAAAAGCTTGTATATGTGTACATGAGAGTTGTCTTGATAAATATATTAAAGTTATAATTTGGCCCTCCCAAACCAAAATTCCTAGCTCCGCCCTTGTTTATACTAATTATTATTCTCAAAATCACTTGATTTTGAATCCTCAATTCTAAATGCGCTTGGTGCAAATTGCAAACTACGTGAAGTTTATCTTTGTTTCTGTAGGATTTGGATCTAGTTTAGATTTAATTTGAGCATGCTATTTATAAAGCTATAATATGATCAAGTCTACTGAGGGTAAAATCAACCTGAAGGTGAGCCTATTCCATCATTTATAACTATGTTCCAAACCAACTCTTGCTATTTTTTTTTTAATGAAACTTTTGCCAAATTCTAGAAAAAAGGGAAAAAGGTTGGAGAGAATGGGTCTCTAAAAATCTCTCATTTCTAGAGCTAGCACAAGGAGGTAAGGTATAGTAAGGTCCTTGGTGGACTGGAACTTGGTTGAAAAAGTCCTGGCGTAAACTATGCTATAGCCCTTTGTACAACCACATTTGCTTGTCAAGCTGTTTTTGATTGACCCCCATGAATGGCCGTTGAATTGTACACAGTAGACCTAGACTCGAATGGGTAGAATAGTACAGCATATGGTTGGTGAGAACAATAAAGCCAAACAAGTGGTCAAGCTGATCAACAAGTCGTTGCTCAACCCAAAAGCTGTTGTGCGGTGTTGGAATTCGGCGTTAAAAGAAGTACTTACATATGATCAAGAAAAACTACACGAGACAACAATATTTAACATGGTTTACCTAATTCATGCCTATGTCCTCAAGCAACACCAATAAAAAACACTCACTATTAATGATATGAATTACAACCATACTTAATCAAACCTTACAATACTAACAACTCGCACAAGCAACACTTACAAACCTCACTAACATAAACAAAATCTCTCACAAACGCAAACTATCTTAAAATTTTTTTTTTTTTTTTTGATAAGTACAAACTAACTCACAAAACTTACACACAATTGTTTCATTTTCATCATCTTTAAGAGGTAGAAATATTATAGCTCTTTCTAACAAATTCTTTTTCCTTCTCTTTATAAAATATTAAATGCAAGAGTTGCACCATTTTAATTTTTAAGATTGTAAATTTCAAAGATAATAGTTAAAAGTGATCATGTCATTATTGAAAATTTATTGTTTGATACCTCAATTTATCTCAAAAATTACATTTTTTTCTCTCTCTCTTATTTATTACATTTAGTGGGGGCCATTTGTTTTATTTTTATTTTTATTATATCTTCTAATTCTGATTAACTTTTCTAGGTATATATCTTCTGGTTAAACCAGGATTTGTAAACTTTCCCAATTTCTGTCTTTCCTCAAAATTTTGCTTTTGCTTTGTCGTTATTGTAAGGAAGTTCAATAATTTTCTTACAAAACCATTGCTCTGTCTGCTGTACTGGGATCAATCTTTTAGATTTGTCCTTTTTCGTTGAAATATTCTTCTGGGTGAGTGTTAATCTTTCATATTTGTTACCCAATGCAGTATTTTCACTATTTTGTGGATTTTGCAGTAGCAATAAAAATGACAAATACTAGTTAGTCCCCGCCCAGATATTGAGAAACAAACCTACACTGACTAGTATTTACTATTTAGTATTCACTTCGGCCTCCCTCGAGTTTTCGAAATCTATTAACTATATAAAAAGTGGCTACGCGGCTACAATGCTCTGTACTGTGCAATTAGGTTTCGTGAGGCCTTTCTTTTTCTTCTTCCTCCTTTTTTTTTTTTTTTTTTTTTTTTTTTTTTTTTTTTTTTTTTAATGTTTTCAACAGTAGCTACATTACCAAGCGGCACTGTAGCTACAGGGTTTTTTTTTTTTCAGTATTCCGTATGGATTTTTTTAATGTATATATTGTTATACTGACACAATAAATTTCACAATATTTTCATAATTATTGAGGTGTCAATTTCATATAAGTCAAAATAAAATAATAAAATATGAAACTGTGACTAACCACAACTACATGAATGCATGTCCAGTGTACATTTGGTTTAGTGAGCCACTGTCTTTTTTTTTTCCCAAGTTTTGAACAGTAGCAACAGTACCAGGCGGCGTTGTAGCTACAGTAGGTACAATTTTTTTTTTAGTTTTCCATTTGTACTTTTTTTTTCTTTTTATATATATTGTTATACTGAGACAACAAATTTCACAATATTTTCACAATTATTGAGGTGTTAATTTTTTATAAGTCAAAATAAAATAATAAAATATGAAACTGTGACAAACCATAACTAAAAATAAATATTTTGTGTTGTGACACTTGTTAGGTGACTGTGTAAAAGCTACAGTACTTTTGGTTTGTTTGTATTTTTTTTTTCCAATCATCAATTTGTACTCTTTTTTCTACTAACTATATAAAAAGAGGCCTCTGCAGTGTCCCTTTTGGTGTAGTGAGCCATTTTATTTCCCCAAGTTTTGAACAGTTGCTACAGTGCCACTTTGATTTGTTCAAGTGGCACTGTAGCTATAGTAGCTACAACGTTTTTTTTTTTTTTTTTTCCTTTTATTCTTCGGTTTGTACTTTTTTTTTCTTTTAAATATTTATAAGAACCCGCATATATATTGTTATACTAACGCAACAAATTTTACAATATTTTCACAATTATTAAGGTGTTAATTTCTTATAAGCCAAAATAAAATAATAAAATATGAAACTTTGATCAACTACAACTGAAAATAAATGTTTTGTGAAAATGTTGTGACACTTGTTGAGTGAATGCGTAAAAGCTACAATACTTTTGGTTTTTTTTATTTTTATTTTTTCCCAGTCATCGATTTGTGCTTTTTTTTTTTTTTATATATAAAAAGAGCGAATAAGCTCATGAATAATGTTATAAACAATATTTTTGGTTTAGTAACTTGGCTTTTTCTTCCTTCAACTTCACCAATTTGGTTTGAGTTTGTTTTTTTCTTTTAAAAGGATCTTTATATGTATACTTTCTACTTGTAATGTAAGCTTACATTGTATACACACAAAAAGTAGCAAATATTATATACATTTGCAAAAAAAAAAAAAAAAAATTGTACAAATTTTGCAAATGTGTACGACATTTACCAATTTTTATGTGTTTACAATATAAATTTACATTATAAGTGCAATGTATATTGTTATATATATACATTATATATAAAAAGAGTGAATGGAAAAAGTTACAGTAATTTCGCTACAGTAGTTATGGTTTATTTAACTTTCTAGCCTTTTTTTTTTTTTGAATGAATAAAATTGTAGTATATTTTCTATATTATTTTTGGTTTGTCCACAATAATTTTCACAACACTTTCATAACAAATCAAATATGGTAAGTTGTTATTGGTTCTAATTTAAACTTACCAATGAAACCATTTTTTTTCCCACCAATAACAACTTGTAGTAGCCTACTACTTATGATTTGTTGTGAAAATATCATGGACATAATATTTTTTTGCATGAAAAATGTTAAGACATCTTGATGTTGTCACAATATTTTCAAAACTGCTGAACTGTCAATTCTTTACAAGTTAAAATAAAATATAACAAAATTATAAAGGTATTATGAAAATGTTGCGTCATTCTGTTGTGTTTTTAGAAATTTTTTGTTGGTTTAATCAACTTTGTTGAGCCAAAATTCACTATTCCACATACAATTTTTTTGGGTTGATTTTTTGTATATTTTTGTTCTTTACACACAATTTTAAGTAAAAACACATAGTTTTGCACACAAAAACAAAAACTTAGGAAAATTTTTTTTTTTTCATCCTTTATGTTTGGGGTAGTTTACAATTCTTTCTTAAACTTTTAAATCATGCAATTTTTCTCTTAATATTTTGGAAAATAGCAAATATGTCATATTGTTATACTCTCAGTTAAACCCTAATGAAAACTTATGATTCTTAAAATATTTTATTGTGTAATGTCTAAATTACATCTACTAAATTTTAACATCCTAAAAATTTTCTTTACGTATTTTGAGTTTTAAATGATAAAAAATCTTAGAAAGTTAGAATGATGATATTCGATTACACAAGCCTTTTGTTATCTTTTAAAAAAAAAAAAAAATTTCTTTGCAAAACTCAATTGTTTATTGTTGGAAGATGATGATATTCGTTATCATTTTTAAAAGTTTTTAAAGAATAGATATATTGTCTTTAGCAAGTAAGTACTAAAAAACTATTATAGTTAAATTAATATTTATATGTTAAATAGCTACCCTAACTTTGTGGCTGATCAAAATTCTTAAACGAATGAGATTAACTTTTTTTGACATAATTATCAAAATTCTTAAAATTAATGTCTCTTTTGATTAATGTAAATCTCTATATACTTTAAAAATCAAATGATTCATATCTTTGTTTTGTAATACAAATAAAATCTAGAATTAACCTTAATTACTACAGTACTTTTTTTTCAGGGCAAGCACGTGCCTTGCACGTGCTGCCCTAACTAGTTGTTCTGAAAAACCCAAAAGAAAATAACCTAAAAAAAATTAACACCTGACTCCTTGGCCCATCCAAATATAAAAAAGTTTGTTTAGGAGCAATAGTTTAAGTTTTTTCTTACTTTGCAGTTGTTTATTTTAGTCATTTTAAGGACTGTAGTTATTTATTATATGTTCCATATATAATATAATAATTAAACAAGTGGTTACAACTTGCACTTCTTTTTTTTTTTTTTTTTTTTGGTTAACCATGCAAGTATTATAAACTAAGGCACCACAAGTCTCTTACAAAAAAAGCCAGCTTTATCACTAGCCAGGAGGTCTTCCACCACAGTCGGTGGGTTATACAAAATAAGGTGATCTGAATGAAGATCAACCCCCAACCTTGCTAATCTATCAGCACACCTATTCGCCTCCCTAAAAACATGCGCCACAGTACAGTTGAGGAACGTCTTCATCAGGTTCCTATAAAGGTTCAAAACTAAGGTTAACCAAAGTAGTATTAGAAAGCAAATAAACAAGGAATTCAGCATCCATATCCACACAAATATTCTCTAAACGAAACTGTTTTGCCAAAAGAAGTCCATCTCTGAGTGCCCACAACTCAGCCAAAACACAAGATGTGTTTCCTAGTTTCCTTAAGCAACCTGCAACCCAATCCCCATCACTGCACCTGAGCATAGCTCCTTCACTAGCCTTCTTCGAATTTCCCAACACCAATCCATCTGAGTTCAACTTCACCCATCCCTCCTGGGGTTTAGTCCAGGACACCCGAGCCAACACTCTTCTCGGTTTATTGGGGTTTTCAGGAACAATGGCAAAGAACTCAGCACCTTTTTTAACGCAGTGGCCAGCAACCTTTGGATCAAAGCGTCCATCACAGAATATCACTTTATTTCGTTAGAGCCATATAAGCCAAAGAGCCTGAGGGAACAGTATTTTCTAAGGAATACGAAGCCAAGAATAAAACTGAGCCAAGCTGCAATTGCTTTTTAGCCATTCCGGTATAGGAAGATTATAGAACTCTTGATTTGTACTCGAGATTCCCAACTCGATCCACACTCTTTTAGCCCCAGGACAGTCACGCAAGGCATGGGCAATAGATTCATCAGAGACTCAACACACTTCACAAGTCAAACATAGGTTGAAACCCCTTGAACCAAGCACTACTTCTTTACGTTTTATTACTTTATTTTGTACTTAAATTTTATTTAATAATATTGATTTCTTATCTGTTAGTTTATTAATATTTATATTAGATATTAGTTTATTTAATATTTATACTTAAATTGAGTTATTTGTATATATATTATATCTTATGTTTATGTTTGCTAATGGATGATTGTGTTTTTATTTTATATCTTCAGAAAATTCACAGTTTGACCTTGTAATTAGAAGATGATTAAATTATCTTCTTGACAACCAAACCATTACAAACATTTTGTAGATCCCCTTCCTTACCTACTAGTGCAGGAAGCAAACTATTTTGAATCCCCACTAGTCATGGTGAGTTCATGGTTAAATTAGCCTACATTTTTTTTTTTTTTTTGGATAACAATTAGCCTACATTTTTGATCAGTCACAAAGGTTTGAAGACTATGCTTCTTTATCAAAATAAGAATGGAAGTATTTGTGGAAGCTCAAAATTCATGAAAGGTTAAAACTCTTGCTTTGAAAAATTGCATGGAACATTCTCCCCAATGGGCTGTTTTTTGTAACTGGAAAGGACTCATTTTCGCATTTTCTCTTCCTCTTTTAAGTTTTTCTCCATAAAATTGAGATGGGTTGGGACCTTTGTTTTTTGTCCTCTTTCTATATAAATATCCTTATCTATATATTTAAAAAAAAAAAGTAATAGTGCCAAAAGGCTATTAGAATTGTTTTAAGAGATTTACATCAATCTTTAGCAGCATGTTGATTTGTAATTGGCACCTAGTATTGCATTCATCTAGAGTTGCCTTAACAACTATATATGGAAATATGGTAATGGTATTGCACGATGGCAAAGGTGGCTTCTGCCTCGGATTACAACCCTTTGGCTTCCATCACAGCAGTGCAATATGATGTGGCGTTACTGACATAATTGGCAATTAGTGCAATCTTAGGAAAGCTTTTTAAAACTATTCATACATACATGTCTACACAAACTTGTAAGTACACGTTGGATGTTTTAAAATGGTTCTCAAAGAATCGTGGCTTACTGTCTTACCTTTGAGGGAAAGCAAGCAAGGATTAATGCAATCAGACGACTATATGGCTTATCCGAAGCCCCTATTCCTTGATTGACATCATCATATACTACTTTAGATTCAAGTGATAGCTCAATAATAATGACATTTTTTTATGGTGTCTTATATTTGTAGTTCGAGCTTGACTTTTCTAAAACTCTACGTAGAAACCGTGTTTTAATTCTAATGCCTGTTGAAACCTGCCTTGGAAAAAGCCCTTTTTTTAATTATTATTTTTGTTTAGTAAACTAGAGGAAGAGAAAGACTGACAATTAATCAATTATGGGATACCCAGTGCTGACATAGAGAGTTAGGTAGTACAACAAATGCAATTGGAACCTACCTTGGATACTGCTATTGCTTTCAACCAGGGGAGTCGATGCTTGTGACACTCATGATCCATGAGCATGACTCAACCAAAGTCCAAGCAGCCTTAATCCACATGACATAACAAGTTCTTTGTCAAACAGAAAATTATAGAATATATGCATTTCATAAAGTATTCTATAATTCTATAATTACTCTTATCAAAGAGTACACCATCATCACCTTTGACACAGAATCGAAATTAAAAGCATTATAATCTTCATCCTTTGGTTTCTATTGTTGTAGCTTTTTCCCCTTGAGGGAAAGGCGATTTAGTATTTGTAAAGTTTATTTAAATTATATTGCCTTCAAATAAATAAAAAATGAAAGATTATAGAAGGATGCGAATTGCAAGTTACAACATGAATTCATCAGTTTTTTATTTTTTATTTTTTATTTTCTTTATAGAACCAATACTATGTTCAGGTTTTCTATAAAAATTTGAAATTTGTTCTTGGACTTAGCCATGCTTTCCCTGTTCATTTTATGATAAAACTAAGACAATGTGTTATTGTGTTAATATAATATAAAACACTATAAACAAATAATATAATTAGAAATCAGTAATCTTTTCGTTTTAAGACAATCCTTATCCAGAGAATGATTTGGCATAGGATTGCTTAGTCTTTGAAAATGTAAACCACACGAATAGCGAACGGTGAATATGAATACCCCTATGTCAAATCTATGATCATTGTGATGGTGATGGTGATGGTGATGGTGATGATATTGACACTTATTTTTTTATTTTTTATTTCCTTTTTTTGGCTAAGAAGGTGATTCACCGGAGAGTTGGTCAACGAAGTCTGCAAATCTGCTTTGTCGTTAGCTTTAAAAGCCGACTTTTTTTACTATTTAATTTATTTTTACTATTATTTATAAATTTTATTATACTTTTTGATATTATTTATGAGTTTTTTTATATTTATTTACAGTAATTTTAACAAAATTTTTTCAGTTTCAACTAAATAAGTTATTCTCAAATAGACACAAAATAAAGTGATGGCAATGAATTATAATCTATTCGCCAAAATGCAAATTGAAATTCTTTTCAAATCTTTAATTTTACTTAAATTCAATTGAGTCTTCTAAATTTTAAATTTATTCAATTCAAGTTTTTCGTCTAATTCTGATAAAAAATTTACATAATTAAAGTGAAGGCTATGAATTATAATCTATAATCTTATTTAATGTTGATATATTCATGTTGTGCCACCTTATTCGTCATTTCATTAGTCATATCATCATTTTTTTTATTATTATTTATATTTACTCCTAATATTTTTTGACAATACTAAATATAAATAGTTTGATTTTATATATTCATTTTTGGTGGTTTTAACTTTATATATAACTTTGTCTTTACATGTAGGTTTTAGTTAGCTCAACTGGCAAAGTCTCTATTAGTTGAATAAGAGATCTAGAGTTGGATGCCATAAGTTGAAACTATCTCAAAAAAAAAAAAAAAAAAACGTTGTTTTTACATGTTTATCCATTTTAATTTAGAAGTTTATAAATAAACAATGAAATCAATGAATAATTAAAAACAAAATTTAGTGTCTATACATTCATTCTTGGATGGTTTTAACTTTACATATAACCTTGCGTTTTACATATCCATTTACTTTAATTTAAATGTTAATAATAACCCAACTAAATCAATGAAGAATATATATTTTTTTTAAAAAGTTTATAAAAGGTATTCACGTCTTACTTTAGCTTTGATGATGGAAATGATAAAACTTGATAACTACTCAATAGGAAGAGCCTAAATAGTGCATGTTATAGATCTCCTACTAGAGGTTTGTTAGTCCAAATCTTTTGTCCCACTTTTCCTGCTCCACTTTATACTCTACCAATAAAAACTTGCCACATGTTCACCTAATTAATTAAATACTACCATTATTGAATTTGATATTTTAACTACCTAAATTAAATAAAAAAACCCAACAACTCCCTGCCATTACCACCATTCCACCACCAAACTTTGGCCGGCACCAAAAGCCTCTATCACAGACATTGCCAGTCACCACCACTGAAGTTGTTGGTCATTGCCGGCATCCAAGCCAATCCCATTGCCCATCTCAATCCCTCCAACCACCATCACTCCACCACCAAAATAAACCCAACAAATCTAAAATCCATGAACAACCCAACACATTCAATACCAACATTTCCAAAATTAATATATTATTTGAAAATTTAACAAGAAAGATGGAAAGATCTAAAAGATTTGGATTTGAGAATTGAGAAAGACAAAGTCTTACTTTGAATGATGGTGATTCTAGATCTGTTGGTGTTTTTGGTGGAGTGATGGTGGTTGGTGAGCACAGTGACGGCTTGGATGTTCGACGTGGTATAGATCGGGTGATGGTGGTTTCCGTTACTGGAGAAGCCAAGGGCGGCGTATGTTTGGTGGTAGTGAAGGTCAATGTTGGTGGTGTTTGGGTTTTGTTTTATTTTATTTTATTTAGTAGTTAAAATAAAAATAATAAGTCATAACGGTAGTATTTAATTAATAACATGAACATGTGGCAAGTCTTTATTGGTGGAGTATAAAGTAGAGTAGGAAAAGTGAGACAAAAGATTTGGACTCGAGGTTTGTACCCTCGCTATTCTATCCTTTGTTAATTCAAATATGTTCTTTTATGCAAGTATTTGTTTTGTCATTTTATTTACAATATTGAATACTCTTAATGAATAGCAGTTATTATTGACCTAAATTGGAGGAAAATCATATTATAATGTCTTATTTAGTGATATTAGGTTTTAATTTATTTGGAAAACAAAAAGTTGGTCTAGACTCTAAACAATACAATGACAAAACAATTTGTGCAGTTGAAGAAAATGGTCTACACAAATTAGTTCCCTGCAGTTTTTTTTTTACTGTTTATAAATATTTTGTTTGGGGCATAAACCACCATAAACCGTAAACCCATAAAGAGGATTACACATACTGGAAAGTACAAAGCTCCTATGAATGGATTGGAAAAAGACATTGTTTCCACGGACAGACCAAATTATGACTTTCAAAGAGCTCATCTACCCTTTTTTTTAAACTGAACTGAGAAATACAAGCACCATCTAGAAATACTACAATAGAATCCTTGAAGCAATCATCTAAATATACACCAACAAGGAACTGAGAAAAAGAACTATGAGAAATACCAAGATTTTATTTTATCAAATAGAAAAGCATAAAAGGATGCAACTTTGTAATTTAAATATTGAAAGATAAAACTAAAAGTATTTAATTGACTTACTTCCTTCTTTTATTTTTTTTTGAGAAGATACTTCCTTCTTTTAAACAGGGTCTTAACTACATCACCTAAAATGTATTTAATAAAATATAGTCAAGGGTAATTCAAATATGATCTTAACTATATTTGTCTCTACAGTAAAATGATTTTAAAAAAGTATATTATGTATCCAACAAAATATTTATAGGGATAGTAGAAAATTTCAACACTCAATTTATTGATTAAAAGAGTATTTTAACTATGTAAGAGTCATAAAGCTATTATCAATTTTAGTACAAAAGATTTAATATACTTACATGACTGTGAATGAGATTGGTGCCACACGAAAACATAATAAATTACATTATTGCTTTGTGTTTTGGATATTTGGCTTGATTACATTAAGTTTGATATGTTTCACATACTGGGGAGAGAGCTTGACTTTGATGTGAGTTTTTTTTTTTTATATCTTTCCTATCTTTTTGGTTTTGATTATTAATTTTTGAGATACGTTTTTGGTGTTTTGGATTGTATGGAGAAAAAAAATTGGGTTTGACAAATTTTGTCTAGAACTAAAGAATAATTATAAATTTCTAACAAACATCTCACTACATAAAAAGTTAAAAATAACTGTTACTAAGGAATGAATATTTTCCCTAATTTATCTACTGAATTCATGAGAAAGATGGTATTGTATTTCATTTTGGTGGACTTTTAGTCACTGTTGTACTATAATATCTGTCACATGGAGAGAGACCCTTGTTGAGCTAAAATAGTGATTAAAAATGGGTCTTTTTTGGACCACTAAACCTTAATTTATGGTCTGGTGAAGGTTGCCCTTCATTCATCTTGTTGTTCTGAGGGAGGCTTTTCTTCATGGTATAAAGGAGTTTATCAAAAGTAAATAGTTATGTAATAACTCTTTTAAATTGATCCTCTACTTTTTTGCTTCTCATATTCATATTCCATTGACAACTTGGTCTTTCTTATTGAGGTGGTCAACCATCAATTTCTAGTTCTATATACAAATGAATAGCAAATTACATATTCTCATCCTTCATTACAGGAATTGACATCCAATCTCAACAAATCTTTCTTTCTCTCCCTCTCTCTCCCTCAAGCAAAAACTATTACAATTCTTTCATCCACAGCCAATAAGAATCTCTATGTTTCTTAATGGTACCATGCTTGCACTTGCAGTTAAGAAGAAGATGAGGACAGAAACAGCACAGAAGATTCTGATATATGGAATGGCCACTTCCCTATTTCTACTATTCTGTTTGTGTTTCTGGATGTATTGGGTCAGACATGGCTCACCTGTGGCACCACACAGTACATCTGGGGTTGGAACTATCATTGAAGGAAAAGTTTTTATAAATGGAACCACTTCAATTGGAAGAATAGATGATGATTTTGTCTGTGCCACTTTGGATTGGTGGCCTCCTCAGAAATGTGACTATGGAACATGTAGCTGGGGCAGAACTTCTCTGCTTAATCTAGTAAGTTGATCATCCTTTCCTTAACATGCTTTTCATTCTTTTTTAATTCCCCTTTAATGTTGTTATTCAATTCAGACATGTTTTTACCATTTTCTTTACTGAGTTAGTTCTCCATTGAAATTATTGGCAAAATATTTTTCTCAATGTAGCGTTGCTCTGCTACAAGTATAAATGTATAATAGCCTACAATAGTTTTGGACTTATTGGGTCTCAATATCAGTTACTGTAGCCAAAACAAAATGGTCCGCATATAATCAAGACAACCCGAACAAAAGTTCTAAAAGCCAAAACAAAAACCAAAAAAAAAAAAAAAAAAAAAAAAGGAAAAGTAATGTCAGATAGAGTTTACAAAATGATTTGTCATTATCAATAATTTCAAAATAATTTAAACACTTATTTATTAGGTAATTAAAGTCCATCGATCTCATTTTTTATGTGCACTTTCACGCAGTAAAATTGTAATAGCTTTGAGATTTTTATATCAATATTGCAATTGCAATAATAAATTAATGACAACTTGTCAGATGCTAATTTAATTTAACCCCATTTCCCAAGGCCTCATCTAAGTGAACGAAATTGATAGTCAACGATTTAAAGAGCCAAGTCTTGTTAATTTGGCTAATTCTAATTTTCTGTTTCTCTTCTCTCTGTTTTCCTCTGGTAGGACCTTAACAACGTAATATTATTGAATGCCATCAAAGGTAAGTGGTCAATTTGCATAAACTTTACATAAAATACTTGTTTAACAGTTTCTTTTTGAACTCAATAAAAAGTACTTCTTCAACAATTTCTTATTTAACCCAAGTTAGAAGTCAACTTTGATTGTATTGCAGCATTTTCTCCGCTAAAGATAAGATTAGGTGGAACCTTACAAGACAGAGTAATATACCAGAGCAATGAACAACAACCGTGTAGCCCATTTGTCCAAAGTAATTCAGATTTTTTAAATTTCTCTAAAGGCTGCCTCCCTTTGACTCGCTGGGATGAACTAAACAATTTCTTCAAGAAAGCTGGGTAAAAACATTGTGACACTTATAATTACACCCAAAAAAAAAAAAAAAAAACATTCTTAGTTAGAAATCAAATGCTTTATTATTTATATATCAAGTTCTTACTAATACACAATCACCTGTTTCTAAACAGTATCACATTGTGTGTTGAAATCCAGGGCTGTTGTTGTTTTTGGTCTAAATGAGCTAAGGGGGAAGACAATAAATTCCCAAGGTTCTGCTGAAGGAGCTTGGAATTCCAGTAATGCCGAATCTCTTATGCGATACACTGTCAACCAGGACTATACCATTCAAGGTTGGGAGCTTGGTAAGAAATCTTATGCACAAATTTGAAAGGTCCATCTGGTTTGGAAACAGTTTGCTTTAGCTCTTGATAGTCTTTTATTTTTAAATCATAAAAAGAGTTCAGTACTCTCTAAATCATAACCCCAACTAATATGAACTGGATACTTAACACCAACAAGAAAACTGAGTTAGGAACAGAAGAATGTGACAATGCAGGCATTTTAAGATGCATTCTGATTAAATTGAAATATTTTACTTGCACCCTCAGCCTTCAGTACTCTCTAATATTGCTTTCCCAATTATCCAACAGTAACTTCATGTAACATTATGCAACTCAAGCAGACACGTTTTGCTACTAAGCATTCTTTCTTGAGGTTGCTTTCTTACCTCATACTAAAATAACAAGGTAATTTAATAAAAGCCAGGAAAAAAAAATCATAAAATCCTCATAAAAGTATATCTAACTGCAGGATTAGTTCAAGAAAAGATTAACTTACTAAATGGTACTTTTTCGTCCATTGACTAAGGTAATCATTTTTTTTAGTTTTTTAAAGAATATGAGAAGTTTTAATAAACATCATAGCGCAATTTTGTTTTCCTTCTATATTTATTGTCAAAGGTTTCCATACTCTATGTAAAATTCTTGTTTCTTGTCAGGGAATGAATTGAGTGGTAAAGGAATTGGAGCAAGAGTTTCGGCAGATCAATATGCATCTGACATAAACACTCTCCAAGACACCGTGCAAAATATTTATGCTAGTTCTGATGTCAAGCCAGTAGTCATGGGACCAGGAGGTTTCTTTGATGAAAACTGGTTCACAGAATTCATACAGAAAACAACTAAATCTCTTCAAGTGGTCACCCACCACATTTATAACCTTGGTCCAGGTACATCATTAGCATAATAAAACTCAATTATCGAGCATATTCTACTTCAATTTTTTTTTTTTGGATAATTACAGTAAACCCACCTGTGGTTAGGCCCATTTTCACTTTGCCTACCCGTGGTTTAAAACTTTACACTTTGTCCGCCTAAGGTTACTCCTGTTAGCCTTCCGTAACCCACCTCTCCCTTTGCCGTTAGAAAAACACATTTTTAGGTAAAAACAAATATAACAAGAATCAAAAAGTTATGATATTTCATTGTTCATGAACTTCAATAAGAACAAAATGAGGAAAAAACATACCAATCAAATGGTCAATAAAATTATTTTTAATCTATAACAATATCCACAATTTCACAACATAGAAGTTCACGTAACAAAGATAAAAAAGTGTGGATTTTTTATTACTTAAGAATTTCTAATAGAATAAAGAAATTTATTATAAAAAACCCATCTCTTTCTTCTTCTTCTTCTTCTTCAAGAACCCAATCACCAAAACCCATCTCTTTCTTCTGCTTCTTCTTCAAGAACCCACAAAGAAAAAATCCCAGAAAACCCAATAATGCTTCCTTTCAGATTAGGTGTCGTCGTTTTGTTTCTTCTTGTGTCGCTTCTTTTGCCGCCATCTTGTCACTGTATACGGTTGTTTCTGACGAGGCCGAACGACGACAGAGATGGGCTTGGGCTTGATGGGTTGTCGCTGTCCCAAATGTGTGTTCTTCCATAGTACCTACGTGGGTCATCGCTATGTGTGTTCTTCCACTTCGTCTCGGCCGAGTTCGACCCGGCGAAGTGGAAGAGTGCCCGCCCAGAGTACGAAGTGGAAGAACACACATAGCGATGACGCTGGACTCAGAGTACCTACATGGGTCTATGGCGGCGGTTCGCTCTGTTCTACGACACGCATCATGTCCTGAATGTGTGTTCTTCAACTTCGTCTCGGCCGAGTTCGACCCGGCGAGTCCCCAGGTTCTGACCCAACTCGTCTGATCCACATTCCCTTCCCTCAACTTCAAGGTTTACATCTTCCGTGAAGACACGGTGATAAACCTAATCTCCTCCTCGATCCGACAAGCTCTCGAGAACCCGTTGAACTACACTCGGAGACATTCTCAATTCCTGCGTTGACCACGTGATTTACCTCGACTCCAACGTGTTCGAGGTCGACGACATAGCCAAGCTCTGGGAGACCAACCTGACTTCGACGTGTCATCAGAGCCTCGGAATACTGCCATGCGAATTTCACCAAGTACAGGAAGAGAATTGAGAACTGGATGGAAGTGCAGAGAAAGAAAAGGACCTACGAGTTGGGTTCGTTGCCAGCATAGAAGTTCTTAAAGCAATTAAAAACCCTAACTTTTTAATCCTTGTTATGTTTGTTTTTCTCTAAAAATATGTTTTTCAAACGGCAAAGGAAGAGGTAGGTTACGGAAGGCTAACGGGAGTAACCTTAGGTGGGCAAAGTATAAAGTTTTAAACCACGGGTAGGCAAAGTGAAAACGGGCCTAACCACAGGTGGGTTTACTGTAATTATTCCTTTTTTTTTTTTTGAATTCAATTAAACTTATGTTTGTGCTTCCTACCATGTACCGGCTCTTAACAAGAAATGAACACCCTTCCTAGACAGATCATTTTTAATGAAACTTCTTCTTTTTCTCAAGTATAGGCAGTTACGATCACCTTACCGACATGATCCTAGATCCATCTCATCTTGACAGCGTATCATATAAGTATAGTAAACTTCAAAGCATTCTGAAGAATTCTGGAACACAAGCCGTTGCATGGGTTGGCGAAGCAGGTGGTGCTTCTAATAGTGGCCATAATCTTGTCACTAATGCATTTGTTTTTAGTTTCTGGTAAATTTTCTGACTCTCCCTCCAATTGTTTTCCTCCAAGATTTGAATTGGTAGCATGGAATAATGATCTTGTCTTCCATTAAATAACAAATAGGTACTTGGACCAGCTCGGAATGGCATCATCTTTTGATACCAAAACATATTGTAGACAAACTTTGGTTGGTGGAAACTATGGCCTTCTCGACACTAACACCTTTGTTCCAAATCCTGATTACTACAGGTTATTCTCATATTTCAAGCGAAACTCCATCCCTCTCCCCCCCCCCCCCCCCCCCTCCCCAAAATACACACAAAAAAGAAAAAGAAAAAAGAAAGGTGTGTGAAAGGATGCATATTCAATGCCTATTAATAGTATTGCCGTTTATTTTGCAGTGCCCTCCTTTGGCACCGTTTGATGGGCAATAACGTTTTGTCGACAAGCTTCTCTGGAACAAACAAAATACGTGCTTATGCTCACTGTTCAAAGAAAATGGTGAGTATGGTCTATCTTTAGGTTCATAGAGAGGAAGATGAAAGATGACAAACATAAAAATTGAAGAACTTTACTAACGTATCGAGTTTTCATTTTTTCAGCAAGGAATCACATTGCTCTTGATCAACCTAGATGGTTACGCGACAGTTCAAGTGCGAGTTTCTGCTGAAAATGCTACCGGCCTTGGTATTTCACCTTTACAAGATCCAAGAACAAAATTTGCTAGAGTGTCTCGAGGATCTAAAATTGCTAACCTTACCAGAGAAGAATATCACTTAACGCCAAAAGATGGGGATTTACACAGCCAAATAATGCTTCTAAATGGGAAAATGCTAACCGTAGATTCATCTGGGGTTATCCCACCCTTGGAACCAATAAATGTAAGCCAATCAGATCCACTAACTATAGCCCCTTTCTCTATTGTATTTGTACAAATACCTTATATTAACTTCTCTGTATGTAATTAGGTGCATAACAAAAATTGATATATCCTACTTTCTGTGTAACAATTAGATCGGAAATATTAGTGCATCTTTACTTGTAATCTTTATTCAGCAAGATGAAGAAATGCAAGAATGAAATGTTTACATATTCATCCAGAATGTTATTGAAACAAAAAACAAAAATAAAACAAAACGCTTACAGCGAAGATACAGGATTTCAAATCAGCGACTGAAGCAAAAAGGCCTGTTGCTTTTATTTGTTGACAACTTCTTTTACATCGGGGACAACTACAGAGCAAAACGTATCAATCATTACATAGATGCCAAAATTTGCTACGCTAATCACTAAATTCTTTTATTCAAGTGGTTAAAAAACTTCAAAAAATCATTTGCTGAACAAAATTTTTCAATCATTACAGGGATACTAAAATTCGCAATGATGCTCACTGAACTTCTTCTATCATAGTATAATCTCTACCCACTACCACTGAAAATATGTGAACACTCGTACATTCCGCATTCCAAAATCCCTAATCACTTTCTTTAAATGTCTGGGAGGAAATTTGTGTTCACCCAAATCTTAGACACAACGTCAAAATGAATCGTTAAAAAAGGTTGAACCCATAAGCAATTTAAGTTGCCACCACCTGCTGCTCTTGAAGTGCAAGTGGAACTGCTGGTCTCCAAGTAGTGCCATCTGCACTGTCCATAAGAGCAATTCCAACAACAGCTAAATCTTTCCTAATTGCATCTGACTTTTCAAACTCCTTGTTCCTTCTTGCAGCAGTTCTTTCTTCTATTTTTTTCAAGACTTGGTCTTCTGTTATCTTAGCACGCTTCAAAGCCTTTTCCCTCAGCTGCTGCAAAACCTATAGCATACGCATAGTTTAACTACAAAGTTCAAAAACAGTGGACCCCTTGGGATATGAGAAATATCACATCCAAAACCATTTAGATATCCGGAATTAATAAAGAAAGAAGTAAGAAAATGGAGAGAGAATGACAAGTGGCAAAAAACATCATCAAAGGACTAGTTTTTTTTATATATGTTTTGATTCCAAGGGAAAAGGAAGGGCTGATTCAAACTAGTGACCTTTTCTTCATGAGATGTGTTCTCTAGTCAATTGTGCTATCCCTTGAGGTCAGAAATTATATGAATTGATAGAAAAGGAAAAAAAAATTAATATAGGAGGCAAATATCAAGGTAAAAAAAAATGCTGTCTAACAATGATACTTAAAAGTAACTTGAGAATTTAGAATCTGCATACATTGCTTAATAACTTTGTGAAAGACTATATTAGACTGCACATGCTGAAATTGAAAAGCTAATTCCTACAAAAATATTTTCCTCAAAAAGAGCAAACATTGTCATAATGCAATCGAGAGTAGTTTCTGGACATGAGTTTTCTTTACCTCTGAGTAACTTTGGGGCATCATTCCTAAAACAGTCAGAACATTCCTAATTATCTTTTCCAAAGCTGTGAGGGATTCAATTCGCAATTCTTGTTTCTTCCCCTGCATGGATCATTCAGTTCATAGAATACAAAGACACAACAATGAAAGAGATGTAGGAATTATATCATTAGTAAGAAGCAAAAGTAGATGCAGTCATGGAAGATTAACTTGTTACTACTTATGGATTTTGTACATTGAAAATTTTATTTTATTGGGTCAATGCATGAAGTTTGATTGAAACAAAAGTCATATGGTTTTTAATTTATGTTTTTATTTTACAAGTTATGGTTTGTTTTGTATTCAAGAGCAGAATTGTAATTTCTGCAACTCCTGCAAATTGAAGATTTTGTCTAGGAGATTCTAAGCATTTTATGTTCATTCCCTTTTAAGTCAAACAATGTGTTCAAAAGTTAGGGGGAGAGTAGAGTGTAGGGTATGAAGGGGAAGGAGACGAGGGGAGGGGATCAGTTATCCCTTCCACTTATTTGGATGTTTTGAAAACTAAGGGGAAGAGTAATTGATATCCTCCTCTTTGTTTGAATGTTCTAAACACTAAAATGGAAAGGAGAGGAAATGATAAAGACATTAAATAAATTGATAACTACATCCCTCTTTTTTCAATTTAAAAAAGTAAATATAAATTAGCATCATAAGGGAAAATTTGACAATTTAAATATTTTTTGATATAAGTGAAACCTCTCCCCCTCCAAATTCCCCTCAAAACACTTCCCCAACCCCCCACCACCCCCCTTTGAAAAACATCCAAACAAAGTGAATTAAACCACCCTCATCCCCTTCCCCCTATTCCCCCTCTCCTCCCTCTCCATCCAAACTCTGTAGGAGTTAGTCTTGCATAACCTTATTAGAATTTTGTTCACTAGTAAAAGTAGGAGTTTTAGTTCTATTAGGAAAAAAGCCAATATCAAGCGTCAGTGTCATTCTACTCAAATACGAGTTGATTAAAAGAAAATTTGAATACTTGAGTCTTGAGGACATTAACCTTAGTGTGTTCTTTTACCCTTTCTCTTCACTTTTGTAGCTTGTCAATATTCACATTACTGTTGACACATACTGTTTGAATTACTGTTTACATGCACTGTTCACAGCTTGTGGGCATATTTAATTTCAATTTCTTCCCACATCCTTTGCAACTCTAAATCAAACCTATTTCTTTTCCTACTAAAACCTTAGTCATTCTTGAACACTCTCTCTCCTTTCTAAATTCTCCACCCTGAATCCACAAATTCTCTAACCCTAAACCCACCACAAGCACACGTAAAACCTATTCATTCTTGCACTGCAAGAGGAAGCAACAAAGTGAGGATCTCAATCATGTAATGAAATTTACTGCCAAAAAAAAAATAAGGCAGCAATTTAGTTGGGTCCAAACAAGACCCTTAAATTGGTCATGAACGAGTTTGGTTCTCATGTGGAATGCATGGATTTAGGATTCAGATTCGGTCAACTCATAATAATGTTTAAACACTTACTTGTATTTTATTGTCAAACCAAAAAATCAAACATGTACACACCACATTCAATAAAACAAAAGCATGACTAAATTACATAAAAATACCAAGAAACATGTTTATCCGAAACACAATACCTTACGAGTATGTAGGAGATCATTAATGGTCTTTAATGGCTCAGACATTGCAGCAAGAACAACAGGAGTAAGAAGATCATCTGACATTGCGGACATAAAAATGTCTTGAAAGCTATCAACACAGCATGCAATATCATGTGGGATACTATCTACTCTAATGGCCACATCATTCTGGCTTAGAACATTTTCACAATCATGCAACGCCTGCAACCAATTGATATCATGAAAATGAAAAACATTAGAAAAGCATCACCTTAGCAGGAAACAATCAGAGAACATGTCAAATATGAAATCTGTGTATCAGAATATTTATTGGTACAGTGTTCCTGGTCTCATTTGTTTTAGATCTAAATTTTTGGGAAAATTCAACAAGAGTACAAGAATTTCTCAAAATCAGTAGAAACACTGCCATGTATCTCTGGACCTAAACCCAAGGAATCCCTGAAATGACCACCATCAAGGACCCAAGAAGAAGGAACAGTCAACTACCACAGCCGATTAGCCAAGAGAACAAAGTTGGCTCAAAACTGAAAGGCAAATAAAACATAAACATAGCCAACAAGATTTGGGTGATTCATCAAAGAGATAGAGGTTTCTCTAGTCTAAGGACAATTAGTTCTCTGGGTACCTGATAAATGTAGAAAATACGATCTGAAGCACTTTCAAGCTGTACATCAGAGTAATTGATTGGAGATCGGTAGTGGGTCCCCATCAAGAAAAGTCTCAAAGCCAGTGGATGGTAAAGGTCTAGAACCTGAGAAAATATTAAATACTTATACCATAAGAATGATTCCAAAATTGAAATTGATAAAAAAATAAATAAATTGGAGGACTCGAAGCAATATCATGAAGTCAATTGCCATAGAATATAACAAAGTAGGGTAACAAATGACTGCTCTAAACCAGATAGAATCCTTTACCTGCCGAATTGTAAAGAAGTTCCCAAGGGATTTGGACATTTTCTCTGAGTCAACAGTGACAAAACCATTGTGTATCCAGAAGCTTATATTACTCTGATTACATGCAGCACAACTCTGAGCAATCTCATTTTCATGGTGGGGAAACACAAGGTCCACTCCTCCACCATGTATATCAAAAGAGTAACCCAGATAAGCAGCACTCATTGCACTACACTCAATATGCCACCCAGGTCTTCCAGGACCCCAAGGGCTCTCCCAAAATGGCTCCCCCTCCTTTGCAGACTACAAAATTTCATAAACTTTTACAATGATTATTGACTAATACTGAACTGAAGCTTGGATGCAAATGTGATAAAACAATAATATTCACTATCCAGCTATCTCTAGTATCTAAGACAAGAAAGAAAGTCAACTCAAATGCACACACTAATTGAAATTATAAAGGGAATGGACCAATAAGAACAATATGCAAAAATACGATGCAGGGGACCAGAATTGATGATTTGCATATGCCAAAACTTGTTGGAATTTATTAACAAAACTTCATATATCCAGTCTATTCCTATTGAAAAACTTTGTCATAAAAAATAAATCTGTCCAAATCAAACAATCGAATTTTATTGTCTTGATTACATGTAACATCAAATCTACACCTCCAAGTCAACCAGATTCACAACATGTTAGATGTTACTGATACATAAGTGATTATGTTGCAACATCGCATTAAAAAATGCGGTAGTACACCAAAAACACACAAGCACAAACTTGATTTTACGAACTGGACCCCCTTACAATATTCTAAGAGTCAAGCTGATTAGGTGGTATGCATAAAAGGTCAGAATTGCCAACTTTAGTTGTTTAACACTTTGTATTCATCATGCAAGTGCTTTACCATTATTATTATTATTTTTCAATAAGTGCTTAACCATTAGTTTTAACAGACACCCACCTTCCATAAAGCAAAATCAGCAGGATTTTTCTTTCTAGAGTCCACAACAACCCGCTCACCAGCTCGATTATCTTCTAATTTTCGCCCAGATAATCGTCCATACTCTGGAAACTTGTCAATGTTGAAGTACACATCCCCATCAATTCTATAGGCATACCCATTATTAAGAATCTGCCAAGAAGCATGTCAATAAATCAAAATCATATTTCATAGAAAAGTATCCAAGAGAGAGAAGGAAATGGATACATTAACAGATGTAAATACACTCCTTGAAAATCAAAAGATAATTAACAGGAAAAGAGTGAAGTTATTGCAGAATCTACTCATATTATGCTAACAAGTAACGCAGATAGATGTGGATCTTGAGACAAAAGATAATTTAAATGAAGTCAATGCAGAAACTGTTCATATTACAATTATACTACAAAAATGGGTCCACATCAAACAAGGCACCTGCTTGATCATGTCAATGATTTGGAGCATGTGATCTGATACTCGAGGTTCAAAAGAAGGTGGCAGGCAATGAAGATACACCATATCACGTTGAAACTCTTCGCAGTAGCGTCTGCTCAAACTGATTGGATCCTCCCCCAATTCATTTGCCCGAGCAATTATCTACAGAATTTGAAAAGTGCAGACTCAGCTATCCTGTCATACCAATGTAAAAAAAAAAAAGTTGGTATTTGGCATACAGCTCCTGTAGCACAACAACATCAAATCCTATCAACATGTTAAGATCTACAGCACCAGATTACAAAAATGTCAAATGGGAAAGTAACAATCGACTAATACTATGAAAAGAAGCACATAGTGAAGCATTATAAGGTTCAAGTTGTAGAATCTGAAAAATAAGTCTCACAGATCAGAAATCAAGAGGGATATAAAATGGGGGTGGGCGGGGGGGAGAGTGATTTGGCCCTATCACAATTTAGTTCGCAAACTTTTGAGTGCTACATGCGACCCCCTGAGGTGTAAGGCACGTGCAGATTGTGTAAGGCATTTAAGAACATCAAGGTTGTTGGCTGGTGATGGGGGCACGCGTGAAGGCTGTGTTACCAAATTGCAGGCAGTGATTACAAGGTACAAAAGCTTGAGGGACGAAAATGTTATTGGGCAAACCACAAGGTTGTCAATCCACATAATATAAATCTGTCGATTTGGACGAAACCCTGACTGCTTTATTTTAATCCAAATTTTAGCGGCTAGGTCAAGTATAACCATTGAAAATATATGAACTTAATCGTAATAGGGCTATAAACCGCAATGGGATAAATCTTTGCCAAAAAAATTCAACATTTAAGAGTGCTAAAAACAAAAATGTAGTCACTCTATTATGAATGGATCCAATAAAGATACTCGTTAGGGCATCTCCTAAACACATGTGGCAGGCCGACCCTAACTAATATTATAACCTCAACAGAGGCGCAATTTCAGAACTCCTAAAACTATGATTCCAATACGAATCTCAACGCATATAATTTCGAAATTATAAAAATAAAAACTAGCAATTCAAACTAACTGACCTTGTCGTCTACATCGGTGAAATTCCGTACATAACAGACTTGATACCCAAAATGCCTAAGATATCTGCCTAAAAATGAAATTTTGGAATTTGTATATTAATAGGCAAAAATATTACCAAAATCTATATATATATATATATATATATATACACACACACAATTGAGAGAGATGGACCTGTAGAGAAGATCGAAAGTGACATAGACGCGAGCGTGGCCAATATGGCTGAGATCGTAAGCGGTGACTCCGCAAACGTACATGCCCACTTTACCCTCTACTTTGGGCTTGAACTCTTGCTTGTTCTTGCTCATCGTGTTGTACAGCCACAGCTTGTGCGATGGAATACACGGCTGGGAGGAACTCGAAGAAGTGAGACAAGTGCGGATGATAAGGCTCCTTTTGGTGGGGATTCGGATTGGAATAGCGAAGGGTTTGCAGAATTTGAATAGCGTCGTAGCCATTTTTTGGTGTTTTTAGGTCGGAGTCAGTCAGTCTCACTCTCCACTCTCACTACTTCCTCCGCGCGCGCTATCCCCACAATCTGTCAAATTTTTATCCATCTATCAGCCCCACAGAACTGTGTGTATTTTGGCTAATATTACGTTTTCAATAAACATTTATTGAATTTTTTTTAAATAAAAATACCTCACTTTCTTAATTTTTTTTTTCGTCTCATCCCTTGGCCTGTGAACCATTTAAAAATAAACCTTTAAAAAAATTATTTACTCTATTTTTTTTTTTGTTATACTCTTTTATTTATTTATTTATTTATTTATGGGTAAACTTGTTAATGTTATACTTCACTTTATTGTTATAAATAAATATATTTTTATTCTCAAATAAATAAATTATAATATATATATATGTGTGTGTATGTATATAAGTATATTAACATGATTGTGGTGTTTTGCAACTGCTGCTCCAGCTACCAAACAATAACGCAGGTCTCATTCGTATTTAAAAAAATCATTTACCAAATCCCCTAATTGATAACATTTACCTTACAAGTTAAAAATGTACCACTTGAAAATCACACATTAAGAGTTAAGACACTAATTACATGTTAAGAGTTTTGTAGCTCAATTCGCATTCAATGTTCAAATCACTACTCCTTTATAACTATCGAGTTATAAAAATAAATAAATAAAAGATACTATGAATGATCATGTCTAGCTAAACTGCTGAACCATCATCAATTAATAGGCCACACCAGTCCTAATTAAATGATGTGATCTAGATAATGAATATGTTAAAAATGCAATGTAATTTTGTGATTGTATTAAGTTATGTCAAGATTCTAAGCACATCTTGAGTCTTGACACCAACTTTATGACAACTCATTATATTAAAAAAAAAATGTTTTCAAAATCAAAACATTTTCGTTTCCCCAAGTTTATCAAACCAAAACCATCGATACCATCTCACATATATCAATTTAATGTATGCACAGCGTTTTTTCTATTTCACATTGCATGATACTAAATTGTCAGACAACAAGCATCATGGGATATCTAACACTTTTCTCACACAAAACAAAACTCTTGAATTCGTGGTTTTGGTTTGAGAACAATTTGACCTTATATATACATTAAATTGCTCTAGGACTCTTAGGATCTTGAGTTTAGGTTAAACCGGTTACACATAAAAGATCAATCATACCTTAGAAATCTCACCTGACTGTTGACGTCTTCATATAGTTTATTCACTCCCACACAAAATTATAGTGCACATGTAATAGATGGATATGAATAAATTAGAACCCATCCAAAATAACTTGTTTGGATGGCTAATTGGTATTAATTATTTCATTAAAGAGGTAATTTCGCACCTGATCGTTTTTGGCCCATTTCAAAATTCGCCCATTTGCAATCCTGGCCCGTTTGACTAAGCTTATATGCTTAAGGAGGGGGACAAAAGTTACCAACAAATATGCAAGTTTATTCACATAATATATGCAGACTTGATTCTCAAAAAAAAAAAAATATATATATATATATATATATATATGAAGACTTATTAAAATATATTTTTTTGTCTAATTATCCACATAAAAAAAAAGTTTTGATTTTTTTTTTTAGGTTAAGTTTAACTGCAAGGAAGAGGTGAATTGGAAATGAGCATATGAGATTGAAACCAGTTATAAAAGCTTATTTATTTTTTATTATTATTATTAAGTAATAAAAGCTTTTAGGCCTACAAAAGACTGGCCCAATGCCCACACTGGCCTACCACTGATGTAATTGCAATTGAGAAGGATGTTCGAACTTTGAAGCTGGAGTGTCTTTTTACAGACCTTTTAAAAGTGGATTGTAAATTTGGACAGCAAGTCACAAGTCCATATTCATCAACAAAAAAAAATAAATAAATAAAGCAAGTCACAAGTCCATAACTTGGGAAATTAACAAATTAATTAAATTAAGCAACACCAAACAATGCTCAACTCTGGATTTACTCCGGGAAAGAATGCACAGGCATAGCTTTTAGGAAATAAAACCTAGAAGAAGCTATCCTGTTGACTAAAAACAAAACATCGATTATTTCATCAAATTTATACACAAGCATCCAGCTACCACTACAACTGGTACCAACAAGAGATGATAAACAGTTAGGTAAACATGTATTCCTATAATAACTGTTGCCACCTGATCCAAGAAAAATCTCTCACAGACATGTGCAGACATGATGTTCTGAAAGCAATGATGTTGCTCATGTGAAACTTGCCGAATGAATGAATGGACCATTTTGGAAAGTGGACATATTTTTCAGACAAGAAGCCTTCTCCTCTGATCAAGCCAGGGAACACACCTTGTCTGGAAATGAGAGAGATACTAGTCAATACGAGTTGCATAGCTGGCTTACCATGTCTTAAAAATCATGGTCATACTCCTATTTACCAAAACAATATCATTAAGATACTTCAACCCCGACCCCGACCCAAACCCTAGCAATTCAACCTAGAATCAACTGCTCTAGTCTGATGCTGAAGAGATTGTTCCATTGATTACTCTGTTTCTTCAAGGCCTTCCCCTTTTAGGGTCATTACTATAAGAATCAGTTTTCTTTACTCTATCATTTCTTTACTAACATTGGGTAAATTTGTCAAAAGAATAAATCAGGATATAGTCAATAATTTTAGATAAACTATCAATCTTATCAAAATTAAAGCATAAGGGCAATTCACCTTGTCTAATGCTACTGCAGCAGAGGCGATTGTCGTCTATGTAAGTTGCTTGGAGACCCATCATCCATGAACCCACTGATGTATCATCATGAGCGTAAGTCTTCAGTGATGCACTGCATATGATAAGTAAACAGAAATGAGATTTAAACTTGTACAAAGGGGATTAAAAATTTACTAATTCAACCACTTCAGTTTAATACAGTGGAAGGAAAGAAATGGTGCCAATATAATTAGCAAAACTACTGAACTCCAAGGTCTTGTACAGTTTAGCTTATCATAAATCTTTAAGCAGCTTACATGCTCTCATGGTTTAACTGAAATATATCAATTATTTTTATCACTTGGACTTAACAAGGACACCTTTGTTGCAAAAATATGCAAGTTTACAATCAATGAAAGTCATGAACAAACCAATTGGGCTGACCATCAGGTAACTTATAGGCCTCAATTGATAGTAAGTCTCAAAACAAAAAATCGAATTGCTGGTTGAAACCACATCCTGTTTTCCCAGAGAAGGCATTGACAACTAACCTGTTTATGTTAACATACTGAGCTAAATTCTTGGAGAGTATTATAAGAGCACTGCCTGCATGTCGGAAGTAACTGAACAAAGAAAAAGTAATCATGGTCAAGTTCCATATGATGGCAATTGGTGCAGCAAGCAGCACCATCATAAAAAAGAAGTGTCAATTACATAATTCTTCCCTAAAGGAGGACAGATGCAGACTACCCAATACAGTTTCAACACATTACTAATTAAAAGACATTTAAGTGACATAAAAAGCATTGCATGCTTAATCGCACAAGAATATATGAAAACCATATAATAATAATAATAATAATAATAATAATAATAATAATAATAAAAAATTATTATTATTATTATTAATTTGGTATTAACAATAATAATAATAATTATAAACTCCAAATTGTTCTCATCCACAAGCTAGATCACTTACGATTTCTCATCACCAAATTTCCACCAATCAGGTTCATACCAAGGTTTTCCCCTGAAAATGAACAACAATTTAGATGCTGAAAAACTGATTTCAATAACCTTTGGATTGAAAATGCTTTCAGGTTAGAGTAAGCAAAGGTTAAAATCTTCAAGCCATTTTCTGACAAATGCACTACTAAATCTTGATGACAGAAAAGCAAAAAAAAAAAATATATATATATATATATATACACACACACACACAAACATAATTTAATTTGTTGGTGGCAATATAATAATGTTAAGGTTGCTTGAATTAGCAGTGACATGCCAAAAAGAGTCCTACATACAGATGATAATGAAATTATTATTGTTGGAACTGATTTAACGATTTAAAGAAATAATGCCAGTGACATGCCAACAAGGGTCCTATATAACAATGGAGGAACAACTTACATTACCAACAACAAAGCTCCTACAATGGTGGTAATTTAAAATTTTCAAATAAGAGTATGTTCTTCTGTCAGTCAATAATGATATTAATGAAGGTATAATTATTAACATGACCACAAGATATCAAAAAGTGAACGGCTATCAAAATATCACCATATAGGGCTTTTTAACATTATGAAATAACTAATCAATAAACTACACATTTTTGAAAACAACGTAATTTCGGAGAAGCACCTTGTTGTATGCTAAAGTACATAAAGTTAGTTTAGTTTATCAAATATCAAAGGGGAAATTTAGGCATACAGGATGCATACTAAAGTGTCCTCCCAAAATATCAATCAAAATACATCTGAAAAGGCAGCATAACAGATGGACTATTTCCATCTAATGATATCCACCAAAAATAAAGATCAAATAAAACCAGACTTCTCTCAACAGAAAGCTCATGCCCCTCAAAAGTCTGCCAATTTCTTTCCCTCCATATAGTCAATAGGGGACATGCATATAGTAATATCTGTCATTGATGAAAGCAATCACACTTGATGTAAAAAAAGATATAATAGAGTATATACTCTTCAGATATCACATCTCCTGACTTCATACACCCAATGTATGCACCATCTTGACCACGACGACGTTCAAGAAGTCCAATTAATGCCTCTGCCAAACCAGAAAATATTGTAAATGATGTATCAAAAAATTCTGAATATACCAAAATGTGATGTTCTGGAAAACTAAATGATTATGTAAAAGCATTACCAAGATCAAGGTCTATATTGTCATCAACTTTTACAAAAAAATCTGCATCCCATTTTTGAACTGCAGTACTGAGGAAGAACTTTGCTTTCTTGGGAAGCTCTTCTTGAGCCTCCTCGTGACCTTCCTAATACATTATAAGAAAAAAAAGGTCAAACTCTATGCTTTGCAAGTTCACAAAGGTATACAATGAGAAGCAAGTTACTCAAACTTGAGCATAAACAATCCATCTTAAGGAAATCAAAAGTTTCTTTGCATTAGAAGTTGAATTTATATGGTGAGAATCAGTGTGCTAAGCAGTATTGAGATACTCTGATAAAGCCTAATTATTGAAAGCAAAAGCAAAAGAAAAAGCAAAAGAAAAAGAAAAAAAGAAAAGAAAAGTATTCATCCTGGAAGTTAAATGATTAAGTTAAATTGATTCAAAATGTCCAAATGTCTTTGTTAAGACCTGTCACTAATAAAGATATCAAAATAACAAACTTTCATGACAATTTGTATAATCCAAATTCCAAAAGAAAACTGACCAGTTAAATTTTAATTACATTACTTACTAGAATCAAGAAATCCTTTGTTGAGCGATTTTCCTCATTGATATTGCGATCTAAGCTATCACCTCGATTAGCACTGTCAATTTCAAAAAAATAAAAGAAAAAGAAAATTAAAAGAGAAACGCTCTAGTTACCAAAATCGTAGAACTGGTTATTCTAAAAGAGCCGGCAAAAAAAAAAAAAAAAAAAAAAAAAAAGGGTATATACTGATATTTAAGGGTTAAGTTGTTGGAAAAACCTCCGACCAATTACAAAACGTATGACCACTCCTCTTTCTTCAAGTTTTCTCAAGGCATCACCTGTAAAAGCCACAAAGGTGCTCAAAATACATCGCTTAAAAATAGAAGAGTATATATGCTTGAAACTGCTCATTCGCAATATAGACCTCATAGTTTAGACATGACAAACAAAATTTTAAAAATTTATGTAAACAAAAGTGATAGAGATACAAGAGTAATTGATTCCATGTAAAAAAAAAAAGAGTGATGCAGGACAATCCAAAACAAATCCTCTAGAGCTTGCTTAAATATATAAAATGTAGTGCTTAAATAATTTAAATAGGTCTTGATTGGTTAAACTCCAATCAAATATGGATTAAAAGTGATGCAGGACAATCCAAAACAAAGCTACATGAAAATTAAAGGAAAAAGAAAAACCCTGTGAGCATGACGTTATCAAAGAAAAAAAGCAAAAGATCAAGTGTTTAGAATATTGTGACGATCATTACTTTAACCAACATGCACCCTTGTATCAATAGATAGTGATAGTGTTCAGATACAAGAAAGTGCAAATAATGGATGTAAATACCAAGACCTTATGTTAAATGAAACTTTTCCAAAAAGATTTGCAATCTCAATATTCATCAAAGAATGAATAAGTAATAGAAACGGCATAATGAGTGATCAGAAACCCAACTGACCTTTTGGCATCCAAGACCCTCTAAACACATTTCGCTTCAAGCGACTACCAAATCCAGTATAAACTCCAATAACAGCAAGAAGCTTTTTTCCAGAAGAAGACCCACTTTGCTGCAATTGTTTATTGAGGTACCCTTGACTCTTTGCCAAAGTCAATTCCATCTCAGCTTCCACAATCCTCCTCTCCAAATCTCTAAAAACAAACACCATAGATGATACCAATACAAACACTACATAGCGACACACAGTATCATATCAACAATCGAGCAATAAAAAGAACAATAAGAAAGGCAGTACCTGCATCCTAGAACTGTAAGCTTATCTTCGACTGTAAGAATCTTGGGTCTCTGGCAACAATAACACACATTAACATCTTAAACATATATTGAATTGAAAAACAAGAAAACGAAACAGACATCAGCACATATCACCATTCCTCAATTACCCCCTGTGCTATCAATTTTGTATTATTGACCCCTGACTATTAAGAATAGTCCAAATTGAACCCTCCATCTATAATTACAATTAACAGAAAATGGTCACGTGCGCTGTACGTGCACGCCTTGTGACCATTTTCTGTCAGTTATAACTTATAATCAACAAAAAATTAATATGGAAAGGTAAATTTGGATAATTCTTAAATGTCAAGGGTCACTAATCCAAATTTGATGGCAGAGGAGTTAGTTTGCAACTAACCTATACCCCAGGGATCTTTGTGCAATTTGGCAATTAAGTTTCTGGTGGAAATTGTAAAAAGAGTGAGAGCCTAATAAGAGGAAATTAAATCAGACCTGGAGTGAGTTCTTGTAAAGAAGATTAGTAAGTACTTTTCTGTTCTCTGCGTCTTGCCACAATCTGATTATTGCAAAATAACAAAAAAAAAAAAAAAAAAATGTATAAGCGATTGAAATGAAAAATGCATACAATTTGGTCAATTTGTTACTGATCCAATTCCAAATCGACTTCATAAAAATAGCAGTGGAATTGTAACCGGTAATTTGTAATTCAAATCTCATAGATCCTAAATCTACAGCGACGACAATTTTAGCAATGCTAACTGTTACGATTAGTTTGATTTGGCTTAACTAGAATTTGAATAATTAGAGGGAAAATGAAATCTAGGAAATGTAGAAAGAGAGGAAAAAGAGAGAGAGAGAGAGAGATTACCGGCCAGCAACGTAGAGCCAAGCGAGGCAAGAGAAGAAGGCCATGAGTAGCGAGGGTTTGGAGGTCTGGAGAGGCTTAGATCTCCCTCGCCTTTCTGATTTCATTGTAGTCGGTAAGTTCTCCATCTCGAGATGAAGAGAGAGAGAGAGAGAGAGAGAGTACACTACAATATGTATATGTATATGTGCAATAATTGGTGAGATTGAAGCAGAGATATGGTGGTTTTGATCATTGAGTAAATGGAAGAAGAGAAGTCAGCGACGCGTAACAGACAAGGTTTTGAATTTCTTTTCTCTCTTTTTAAAATATATATATATATATATATATTTCTGAGAGAGAGAGAGAGAGAGAGAGAGATAATAGTATAAAATATAATATAAAACACCTGTAGAAGTGCGGAGCCGTTTCTATTTGGTGTGGTCGGTGGAGCTTCCAAGGCCAGGTAAGTCTTGTTTTGATGATGTTGGGCAGAGCCTACTCTACTCTCTAGTGTTTAGTACAAGTATCTCGTGAATTCAAGTTTAAGCTTTTAATTGTCGTGAATGATTGTTTGTTGCACGTATCTTTCCACAAACTTAAAAATCGTGTTTTCAAATCATTTTGAAAAAACGATTTTTTTTCAATTTAACTGAAATCATGATTTAAGAACATGATTTCAACTGAAGGCAAAAGTGCTTTATACTCAAACGTGTAAAATCAATTAACAATTTAATTTTATGTTGTTACTTAAAATTTGTTATAAAATTGTTGTGAAAATGTTGTCATTACTCTTCTTAAATAGAGTCTAAAACTTTGGAGCATCTCTTAGATTTGTTTTTTTGATGCTATATAATAAGATATCCAGTATCCCAAGATTTATTCCATTTTACTTTTTTACCATTTTTGTTAATATGAAACTTTTTATAAATAGATTCTATAAAAAAAAAGTTTTTTTTTTCTATTACCTATATAAAAAAGCGCAAATGAGCTTAGTGCTTGCCAAGCACTTTGGTTGCTCTTTGTTTATTGTTTGTTTAATAATTGCAATAACCTTTTTACCCTTAATATACAAGTAGGTTGATTCCAATAATTAAAAAAAAAAAGGCTAAATGCATTTGAGGGTTTGTTTCGTCTTTTTCTATGTATAGTAGTAAGGGTATTGCACGTGTTGTCCATTGAGTGAGAAAATTCAAGATAATTTTTTTTTGAAGTAGTATCAAACCATGTATTTAAATTTAGAATAGTTATTTAACATATGATTATCTATTTAGTATGATAATTTCTTACGAGAAGGTATTTGGTATTAAATGATATCATGTCAGCAGTATCAAAATCCAAAAAGTGTGAGACATGTCAGCAAAAAATAACTATCTCACTAACAATTAAAAGACATGTGTTAGTGGGTAGTTATTTTTGCACACATGTCTTTATTGAATTTTAATACAGATGACGTGGTATCATTTGATACAAAATACTTTTTCATTTCTTAGAACCTATTTACTAAAGTCAGTATCTATTCACAAAAAAAAAAAAAATTCTACTAAGGGTCCGTTTGAATACCGCTTATTTTGCTAAAAACTAAAAACAATAAAAAAATAATAAAAAAGTTACTGTTCATACTACAGTTACTGTTCATTAGTCTAAATGCATTGTTGATGTCCCATGAACAGTGCAAAAGACGCTAGTTTAAAAAAAAAAAAAAAAAAACGCAGAGCTTCCCAAACGCTCAGTAAGAATGATAACAAATGTTGTCATTTTTCAACAATTAACAACTAAGTTTTGATAAAATATTATCATAATATTTAAATTTTCACTATAAATGATAACATATGCTACAATTGAAACTCTTAATCAAATTAAATAACTACAACCATTTGCAATGAATATTTTGTTATTCATACTTCCTTCTTTATTATTTTATTTTATGAGCTTAACTACGATACTTAGCTTACTTAATTTTTAATGAACACATTTTTAAGAAAGAAAACAAATATTAAAAAAAAAGAACAAAATAGCAAAAGACATATGTCATTGAAGTTTCTATTAGATAAAATTATAAATCTAGAAGATTTAAACCACTAATAAATCAGTATTCTCTAGGTAACAAACAGGAATACCATACATCACCATTTTTACTTTCTAAGTATAATTAACACATAAAACTCAAAATACACGAAGAAAATTTTTGGGACATTAAAATTTAATGAGGTATTTTAGTTGTTGCATAATGAAATATTCTAGGAATCATAAGATTTTGTTAGGGTTTAACTAAGAGAGTAACAAACTAACAGTAGGAACTATATACTTGTCTACAAATTATAAAGGAGAAAATTATTCAACTCTAAAATTGGAGGGGATGAAACTATCCCAAACATAAAGGGGGAAAGTACTTTTTTCCATAATTTTTTTTTGTTGGTAAAACTATGTGTTTTTTACTTAAACAATGTGTTAAAAAAAAAAAAAAAAAAAAGTTAGCCCAAAAAAACTATCTGTAAAATTATGAATTTTGGTTCAACAAATTGGCCAAAAAAAAAAAATTTTTGTTAGGAACACAATAAATGTCACGATATTTTTTCAATACCTTTATTTTAGCTATGATGGATTCTGGTATGATATTTTAAAATTTATTTTAGAGTAATGCTACATCCACAATTTTTTCACAACAAATTTTAGATGGTAAATTGTTATTAGTTTTTAATTGGAACAATTACTTTAAACTATGCATTAAAAAAAAAACAAAATATCAACAAAAGAAAATTATGCATAAAACAGTGGATTTTTAGTCACCAAATTTGACTAAACCAAAAAAGAAGTCAAAGAACACAACAAATTGTCACAATATTTATCATTTAAGAATTTGCACGTGCCACCCAAACTAGTTATTATAAGTACTGCTATTTTCCCTTTGGCTAACAATACGTGTTTTTTTTTTTTTTTTTTGAGAGAAATTAATACGTGTTTTGATAGTCTTGTTTATAAATTTGCACATGATTCCATGAAAATAAATGGGAGAGAATGTCATGCATAGATTCCAAGTAATAAGTTCCGGTGGTCAGTAATTGGTGCATAATATAATGGGGTACAATTTAAAAAAAAAAAATCTAAATATGAGGGAAAAGTTAACGAATGCCTGGATGACACTAATTTAGAAATTATTTTTAAACATGTTTTAATTTTTTTTAAATATATTTTATGGGAAAAGAAAAAAGTAATTAATTTTTTTATAGTCTTTTATATTTCTCATAAAAGTTGTATTAACATTTTCCTAAAATAGTCCATTAGAAAATAAACTAAGGGCAGTAGACACCCATTAACCAAACCCAAATTTTAATACCTATGTAGTTATTAATATATATTTATTATGATTGTGTTTATATATAAAACTATAAATTATAGCATTAGAACATTTATTATGATTTTGTTTAGTTAAAGAATTATATATTCTATTATTTAGAGAAAATATAATGTAACAAGAGTCTAATGGAGGGTTTAAATATATTTAAATTAAAATTTATAATAGATATTAAAATAATGACATATAAAATTGTGAGACTGCATATATGTGACACATTATTACGGGCAATGTTATCAAAATCAGGATCCTATGTAAGATTTTGGGAGGTAGGTGGAATCAAGGATCGTAAGATCCTGCCTATTAACTGATTTAAAGAAAGAAAAAAACACATTGATAAAAATTTTGTATGTTAAATAATTACATAAATTATGATTTCATCCAAAAAAAAAACAAAAACAAAAACAAAAGAATATATTTGCATCAATTTGATGTAATTTGTATATCATAAATCGCTAGGTTTATACTAACAAAACAAAGATGCTTAAGTGTTGACACAATTAATCCAAAAAGTACAGCAAATTTTTAATTAGCAACCAATTACCAAAAAAAATATCAAATTTATCCACAAAAAAAAAAAAAAAAAACTATCAACAAATATGGAAAATGTTTCCCAACTTCTAAGTTCCAAGTTCAAAATCCAAAATAAGTTAACAAATAGAAACTAGCTAGTTACAAATTATTACCACCCAAAAAAAAAAAACACTGCATATTGTCAAAACCCATGCAAATAATCGGAACACTAAACCTAATTAAATACATCAATTAAATTCCCATTTTTTCCCTATAGTATACAGACAACAAAAACTAATATCTAATACAAGCAACTCTATAACAATTAGATTTTTTCTAATATAGCCGATTGATACATGAATTATTTCATCAATTGATACATAAAATTGAAGCTTTAAGACGATCAAAGTTCAAATATCTTATGTTCATAATATATATTAACTAGTATATAACCTATGTTTATGCATAGGAGTGATGAATTGTAGTGGTGCTATTGATGTTAGGTTGAGTTATTAAACATTTAGAACATAGTTCGACCAGGACATTTGGAGGTACTAAAATAGTTTTTCTTGCAATTTTCATAATATTGGTTAAGCCAAGTTTCTCATTATATTGCTAATATGTATATAATTTTAAAAATCACTATTGGATATTACATAGTATATATTCAATATCAATTCACAATTATTATTTGTGAAATGCTACTAAATACAACACAAAATAAAATAATAAATTGGTCAAATAGTATCTCCTAAATTGAATGAGGATAGATGCATGAGATCTTTTAGATCAATTACAATTTGCTATGTTCAATATCTTCGCTACAAAATATTTGAATATAAATAGTATAAAAAATATGTTCATTAGTTCCGAGAAAAAATAATAGCAAAAATTTAAACAATTTAATTTGTATGGAAAGCTAATAAAAGCAAATCCAATTTTGATTCTAATTGAATTTTTTCTAAACTTTTGTTAATATATAGGGATAATTACAGTAAACCCACCTGTGCTATGGCCCGTTTTTACTTTGCCTACCTGTGGTTTAAAACTTTACACTTTGCCCTCCTGAGGTTAGTTCCGTTAGGACTCTGTTACCCACCTATTGGCTTTTCCGTTAAAAAACAACTTCTATCACCAAAACATAACATAACACGAATCAAAAAGTTAGGATTTGAATTTTTTGAAAGAGCTTGGGTTATGGAGTTATAGAAGAAGAAGAGTACAGTTTCAAGCGCCTCCTTGATAGAACCATTACTTCTTCTTCTTCTTCTTCTTTTAGAGACAGAGACGGAGATCTTGTTGATGTTGATGTCATTCTAACCGACGCTCTTTCAAAAAACAGTCAATCTTATTCTTAACATCTTTCAACAAGTAATGGTCACCAATTGGGTTATCACAAGGTTTAGGAGAAGACCCAGTAACGAGCAAGATGAGGCTTACCATTAATATGGTTAGGGAACTCAGGATTTTGATCTAACCAGGTTTTGCGGTCTTGGTCCCAGGTAGAGATCTTGGGTCCGAGAGCGAAGGTGTCGTATACGCAGAAGAACGATTCAGGTTCGTTGACAAGGTTAGATGGGTCGGTGTCAGACTGGATCTCGGCGAGGATGCGGTTGGTTTCTTCGATGATGTTCTGGTTCATTGCATCATCCCCAGAGGAGCTGAGGTTATCGATGCCGATGGTGCGAATCGGGATCTGAATGAGAACATAGGGCAAATGGGTGTCCGAAATCCGAGAGCCTAGGAAGAAAACCCACCACCAATCTGATCTCCACGGCTCTACCACTCTCCACATTAATTCAAACAAGCTCCAGCCATTGATTCAAACCGCAATAACTGAAACCCACAATGATTCAAAAGGCAAAACTCAACAACTGAAACCCACGCAAAATGCAACCACCAATTTGATCTCCTTGTCTCCACCACTCTCATCAATTCAAACAAGCTCTGGCCATTTAAATCAATTCAAAAACCCACCACCGATTCAGCAACCCACAACGCCGATTCAGCAATACATGTTGATTCAACCCACCTCTGAAACCCAGTCACTGATTCAACTTCAATACTGGAACTGAAACCCAGCCACTTTGATGGGTTTGTTGTTACTCCACTTTGTTCTCATTGAAGTTCATGAGTAACGAAAAATCCTAACTTTTTGATTCTTGTTATATTTGTTTTTGCCAAAAAATGTGTTTTTTTAACGGCAAATGGAGAGGTGGGTTACAGAAGGCTAACGAAACTAACCTCAAGAAGGCAAAGTGTAAAGTTTTAAACCACGGGTAGGCAAAGTGAAAACGGGCTATAACACAAGTAGGTTTACTGTAATTATCCCTAATATATATATATATATATATATATCAATTAGTTAGTAATGGACCATACATAATCATGGTATATTACATATGTAAAGTTGTGATTTACAACTATGTTTTATGTTGGCTTTATTCCATAACAAAAAGTGTTGTAATTGCATTAATTTATTTCCTTGTATTTTGTGCGATTTTATTGTATTGGGTTTAGTATCAAGTTGATGAAGAATCGAGTATAAAATGAAGAATCAGTGCAATTTCGCAACTAATTGGCAAGAAGCTCGCAAGTAAAGGTTTCCACGAAAAGGGTACGTGAGAAGCACATGCTGGAAGCTGAAAAGTCATGTCAGGCTATTAGTTTTGCGAGTATCTCGTGAGAAGGGCCAACCCGCGAGGTACTAGCAAAACTTTCTGTTTGGAGGATTTTTAAGTATGACTTTTTTACCTTTCACCCATACTATTTATACCATCATTATCCACAAAAGTAAGAGAGACTATACTCAGAGAGAAAACCCTAGAAAAGTTTCTACAACACAACACACCTATCTTTTAGAGAGAGAGCTACTCATCCTTAGTGAGAAATCATTGTAACCTCTTCTCCTTTCCTCTCCCATTGTCATACCTTGAGAGCAGCTTTGTACTCAAACATAATCCACACCATATTCAGAGTATAGTGAGTGTTTTGGAGCTTGGGAAGCTTTAGGAATTTGCCAAAAGAAGCCGGTGAAGCTTGGCGGATGCAATTAGGCGTATTGTAGGATCCAGAAAGTTAGAGAAGACATGACTCTGAGAAATCTGTTGGTAGCAAGAGCTTGGAGGGCTCAAGTACATGGAGTAGACTAGGCTTGGAGGGTCTTTTATTATTCGTGTACTCCAACTTTATTCTCTAGTGGATTGATTTCAACTTGGAGGGTCATGGAGAGGTTCTTTGCCGAGTTCTTCAGTTTTCTTTTCGATAACATGTCTTGGTGTTATTTTGTGATTGCATCTTTCTTCCCTTACTCTTGTTCTTTATATTTATTATTTGTTGTTCATGTTTATGCACTAAAGTAGTTATCGGTTCATTGCGCATATTTACTCTTGTTTCGCATTTTGATTAAGTAAGAGTAAAAGCAATCTAACCGTAATTTTTTATTAGGGGTCTGAACAAGCTCTTGTGTTTTAGCACAAATCCGAACCCTTTCAACATAAATAACTTATGAATTCGAATTGTTTTTAGTTATACAAAAAAAAGGTTCATAAATATAAAATCATTCAAACTTTCTCTTCTTTTAATTTTATATATAATGTTAAATATATGATTAGGTTTTTTATGGTTTAGGTATATTGGACACCTCGTTTTCTACACTAATTTAACTCATTTGACACAAAAATTATTAAAAAAAAAAAAACTTAGATTAGATGGGGTATGTGGCGCAAAATTTAACTCTAATTGAAATCCAATTTTTACACTGAATTAACTCACTTTGCACAAAAATGTAAAAACTTAGATCATATGGGACACATGGTGCAAGATTAGACTCTAATTGAATTCCAATTTGAAATTTAATTGGATTTTTTCTCAGTTTTGTCAATTATAGGTCAATTAGAATTTGAAATTAGAATCCAATTTTGTGCCATGTGTCTAAATTTATGTGGGAACCATACCATTATTATCCACTTAAGTTTGTGTCATGTGTCCACTTAATGTTTTTAATTGTTGTGCCAAGTGAGTTAATGAGTGCAAAATACTAAGAATCTAATATTAATGAATTATAAAATATAAAAAATATTACAAAAAAAAACCAATCACATATACTCAATAAAATTCACCACGCAACAAAGACCATCACATGTTCTATCTTATTAAAAATTAGAAAAAAAATCATAATTAGTATTAAATTTAGGTAAGAATTTTAATATGTGATTAATTACGTTTACTTTTAAAAAAATAATTTGACTAATTATTTATATTGTTATGATAAAAATTGTGTTTAATTTTAAATGTATCTATATGTATGCATGTGTTACATGCTTTTTAAAAAAAAAAATAATTTGACTAATTATTTATATTTTTATAGAAATATTGCGTTTAATTTTAAATGCATCCATACGTTTACATGGATTACATGCTAGTATATATATAGATATCTACAATGATCAATATTTAATTAAAGCACTCAAAATGATGATAAAATAAAATAAGATTTAATGTGGGATCTTAAGATCATGCAATTCTACAATTCGGATCGCAATTTTGACAACCTTGATTGTGAGGTCAACTAAAATTCAAACGTCTTTAGTTTTATATATATTATTGATAGATTATAGATAACAACATTTTTGTGCTTCTAATTGGATTGGATTGTTGTTTGTTGATATTATGGCAGACCCTCCAGATGAATTTTTGTTTTGTGACTCTATGCTATGTAACACTTTTCTCGTATGGTTGTGTATCCTATAACATCTTTTTAACAAATTGTGAGACCCACCCCATATCAAAGGGGTGTTACTTATCACAATTGCTCATAATACTTATCACATACTATAATAGCATCCCCTCCCATTTATTTCTAATGTTAGATAATCTACAATTTAATATGAGTCTGAATTTGGTAAGAATGGTGTGTAAAACTCATATTTTACACTACCCAAATAAGAGATTGTCACATCAGTTTTTACCTAAAACTTAATACATCTTACTACACATAATAACATCTCAATAAAACTCACAGTTAAGTTGGATTTTCAAATGTATATTAAAATTGATTAAGTATAATTGTGCATATTCTTTAAGAGATTAAATTCAATAAGAATTTAGTGTAAAACACAAGTTTTACCCCTCCAATTCTAACATGCCACACCATCATATTACATATTAAAAAATAGGCACAACCATTTTCTATGAGTTTATTGAGATATTATTATGTGTGGTATGATGTTTTGAGTTTGAGGTAAAAAACTGATGTGACAATTTCTTATTGGATGGTGAAAAACATAGGTTTTACACCCCATGCTTATCAAACTCGGACTCATTCTTTAATATGTAATATGATGATGTGAAATGTTGAGATTGGAGGAGTAAAACTTGGGTTTTACATCACATTCTTATAGAATTTAATCTCATCTAGTATATATAACCAAAGTAGTTTAACTTTGGACAAAATTTAGCTACAAAATTGGTTGTAGCTTAAGGCTACAAACTCACTCAATAAAATAAATATTACAACATATTTTAAAAATCTAATTGTTGAATTGCATGTTCTTTATGCTTTAAATACACATCTTAAATTTTGTGTCAGTCGGATATTATTTACTATATAATCTATAAGTTTATATTTTATGTATAATTTTAAATTACAAAAACTTAAATTTAAAAAATTTATTGATGACATAGCTATTGATCTTTAATTTTCTTGAAATTTTGCAAGCTTAGAGGATGTAAGAAAAAGATGTAATTCAATGGTGGATTTGTTAAAATTCACTTCCAATAAAAAGATATTAAGCAAGTTTGTAGCCTAAGGCTACAACTAATTTTGTAGCTAAAATGTGTCCTCTAACTTTTAGGTGACCTGATAATTTAAATTTGACGTGTCACTATATATTTTATTTGAGGAATCCTAATAGAATTTATCCTCAATCCCACTGTAACAACGTCGATTTTAAAATTTTGAATAGTCACAAATCTAACTAAATAGTAATTAATTACTTTCATTTATTTCAAATCAATTTAATGAGGCTAATTTATTCTATAATTAAATCCAATTTATTTAGGTGTATTTAATGAGACTCAATTATTTTTGCTAATTACTGTAATTAATAACATGTTAAATTCTATAATTAAGACATGAAAGTATGAAGTAATTCAAAGTTTCAAAAAATCTACCATAAAAGAATAATGAGTAATACTATGTCCACAACAGCATTGTATACCCTTGGGGTGATGGTCTCTTCACAAATATAATTTACTTGTGGGGTATGGGGATTCAAATCTCCAAAGGGAGTTTCACACACATACACTTAGATTACGTTAGAGTATAATTCTATCTTAGATAAAACAATAAAAATACTATGTTCACAACATTTTCACAACAAATACTAGGTGTCAGACTATTACTAGTTCTAATCTAGGCTCACTTTTTTACCCACCAATAACAACTTACTACTTAAAATTTATTATGAAAATGTTATGAACCTAGAATTACTCAAAAGTGATAAACTTTTCAAGAGTCATTTGAAAAGGTAATACCATAATAGTGCCAATTTATTTAAAATTTAATGATATTTTCAACTATATATTTTATTTGAATCAATTCTATAAATATAATTAAGAGTTAAGGGTGTAACACCCCAACCTAATTGCATAATTAATATTATGGGTTTATATGCTTGTTAGTATCTTAATTACTTTAAGAGCATAAAACTTTGATATTGTGATATTATAGAAGATATATGCTCTTTTAATGTTGTAGAAATGAGTTTTATTAAGGTAAGGATACTTGTGCATAGTTGTTTTATTATTTGGGCCTTCCTAGAATATAAAATTATGGGAGGGTGAAAAGTACAAATGCCAAAAGTTAGAAAATGTGGGTCATGATCTTTTCTTTCCTTAGCATTACACGTGCCCCACCCCAAAGTCAATTTCTATTATCTTTCTTTTGCTGTACCAAAAGCTTCTTGCTTCATCTCTTTTGCTCTTTCTTTTCTGTTAGGTTCTAAAGTTTAGAACAATTGGCAAATTGTAAACACAAACTTGTCTAGATATAGATCTTAGAGTCTATAGGTTTTATTAGACAATGCTCAAAGTAATTCAAGTCAAGATCCAAGAACAAGTAAGCTGCAGAAAGAAGAATTCAGAAATTGTCTGGTTCGACCGATCGAGAAACAGGCTCGACTGATCGAAAGTCGTATCTGCAGAAATTTAATTAAGCCCAAATAGCAGTTCAAGCCCATTAAGGATTAGAGTTTCAGATCTACTTCTCCCACTATATAAAGGAAACCCTAAGCACGTTTTTATAAGGCTTTTCAGATAGAGAAGAGTGTGCCCCTTTTGTATTTAGGGTTTTGTTCCTAAAAAGCTCTTTCATATCTTCTACCGGTGTTATTGTTTGAAGAATCTCAAGATCCGGTATTGTTGAAGTTGCCGCCTTCTCGAGTCATCAAAGGTGCTAATGATCTAAACCTTCAAGGGTGGTCTTGGAGTCACAAACAGGAGAGTTTGTGTTGCTAGACCTTTGAGTGGGATTTCAAAATCACAAGCGTAGGTGTTTGTGTTTTGCAAAGGCCAAAGAAAGAAGTAGTCCGTGGACTCGGAGCTGTCACGTGGTCGTGGTAGTAAGTTTTCTACTCGAGGTAGCAATAAGATGTTAGTGGTCTAAGTCGCTATTGTGTAAATTTCAATTCTTTCATAGTGAATTCTGTTTTACCTTGAGGATAGTTAGGTTAAATCTTCTCCAGGTTTTTTACCGGTTTGGTTTTCCTGGATTATCATATCGTGTGTTCTTTATTTTCCGCACTTTGCATAATATGATATATTTGTGTTAACCTAGAATTGCTTAATTTACCTAAGTTAATCACTTGGCTAAATATCTAAGTTAATCTGTTTGGGTTTAAGGGGTTTAAATTTCTTACAAGTGTTATCAGAGCGAGTAGCTCTTTTGTGTTAGATTTTTTGATCTAAGAACTGAACCTTGATCCCTGTTATCATGGATAATTTTAAGTGTTTTACTGTTTTTGATTGTGATGATTTGAATAAAAAGGACACTGTTGTTTCTGTTGATTTTATTGATGCCTGTGAAACTCTCCATAAGGAATTATTGAAATCTATGAGAATTGCTAAGAAATTCAAGGAAGAGTTAAAATTGGCTAATCTTGAAAAAGAGGAATTGATTGTTAGATTAGATAATTCTAATAAAAAGAATGAATTTTTGAGAAATCAAATTTCCTCTTAAGATGAAAAGATGAAAAGTTTGGAACAAGAGTTAGTTGAATCTAAAGCTAAAATTGAAAATTTGACTAGTACCAAGCCTGCTGTTGATAACAGAAGTGTTTCTGTTTCTCTTAAGCCTAAAGTTGAAAAAGTTTATATCTCTCCTTTCAAGAGGAATAATAAAGAAAAGACTTATTTATTAGGTTAGACAAAGGTAAAAGTTCTGATGTTGACGCTGAAGTTTCTAAACCTAAGTTTAAACCTACTATTAGAGAGTATAAGAAATCTGTTTTTGTGCCTACTTGTCACCTTTGTAGTGTTGTTGGTCATATTAGACCAAATTGTTCTTTGTTGAGGCAAAAACCAAAATCTAAGACTAGATTTGTTGTTAGGAATACTGATGTTCCTAAATTTGTTCCTATTTGTCACTTTTGTGGTGTCTCCGGTCATAGTCGTCCTAATTGTCATAAATTGAAATTTAAACATTTTGTATTTCAATCTAGGATATGTGATGATATTTCTCCTGCCATAAGTTCATATAAATTGTTTCATATTCTTTTTAAAAATTTGAGCTTGTTGACTTGTGAAAGGAATTTGCAGGATTTTAGTCTTTCTCAGAAGATTGGTGTAATCCCTCAAATACACTCTGCTTCACATGGATTTTCACCTACAAAGCCAAAGACTCGTGCTATATGGGTGAGAAAAGATTCTCTAAGGTGAGTGTTGTTTACTTGTCCTTGATTTAATTCTTTCAATTGTATGTGGACATGTTTTGTTTTTGTTTTTGGTTGTTTTTTTTTTTTTTTAAGTTGTTTTTATTTAAAAAAATCCAAAAACATTGAAAAATTTCAAAAAGATAAAAATATTTTATTTTGTGTCTAGTTTTATTTTTCTTGAGGATTACATGAATTATGATATCTCTCTCTTGATTTAGAACATGCTTGATATTGTGGAGAAACTTGAATAGCATGTGTTATATAAGTGCTAAGCTATTTATGATTTTGTATGAGTATGTACTAGTTTGTACATGTACTCATGGGTTAATTAAGAAATTGATATTTCTTGTTTGTGTACCCTCTATAATTTAGTTAAGTACTGTTATGCATTACATTTGCATTTTTAATCATTTAGCATAATGTGTGCTTTTAGTTTTGGTCATAAATTTTTTTTAAACCAAAAAGATTTATATGTGTTTTGTATTATATATCTTGGATTTATAATCAAGGTTGGCCATATTATCTTTACAAAACATGTTTATGTACTTTGTTTAGCCTGGATGAGCTTATTTTATTGCACTTTACTAGTTTGAACTTTGTAGTGCATGTTGTGTAGGAATTGTTTATAGTTTCTGATCACATGATTTTGATCTTGAAGTCACATGCCTTTGATTGTCGGACTTGGATTTATTGAGAAAGGCATAAATAACCATCTCACTACTGTTTACTAGCTAATCATGAACACCTTAGTGCATATCGTAAGATTTTGCGCTCGAGAAAGTGTAGCACATGCACAAAAAGATCATAAGGTGTAGTTTCGGTTAAAATGCTAAAATTGGTGTGTACATTATTGACTATAATAACTTCACAATTCAAATATAATTGTTATGTACATTATTCTGGCTATTTTAAATAAGTTCTGATCAATTAAAATTGGTGTGTACATTATGAGGAAAAACAAGAAACTTACATGATTGCAAGCTTTTATTCTAGGAGATGTAAGAATTATATGATGTAACTCTTTAGGTGATAGTCTCTCTCAACGTATGTGATGAATTGTGTAGAAATTGTGATTGCTTACTATTTACATATCACCTCACATGTTTCTCAAGTTTTTGCTAGTTGCACACACTACACAAGTTGCTCTTTGTTAAATTTTGTACATGTTATTGCGTGTGATTTTGTTGTGGCCATCCAAGATTATATGTTCCTTGATTTTGATGCAAAATTTGAGTTTTGAGGACAAATTGGTTGATAAGCTTGTTTTTGAAAGATCTGGATTGTATTCATGTGTTTTTGAAAAACTATTAGTTTCATACTCACGCATTTCATTCATGAAATATTGTGCTTTGTGGAGTTTCGGCATAAAATTACTCTGTTTTTCAAAAATTTAAGTTTTCCAGATTTTCGATCGATTGAGGGTGTTTTTCGACTGATCGAAATTGCGATTAAAATTTTTGGTTTGAATCTGCTTGGCTCGATTGGTATTCGATCGATGTTCGACCGATCGAAATTGAAAAAATTTCAGTTTCTAAGTTTTTGTCCAAATTTTTTTTTCATGCATCATTTATGTTTAGGATTCACATGCATTGAATTGTTTTCTGTATCCATCTTGTAGTTTTGCAGTCATATCTCTTATTGTTTTCACACATAACATGTATACACATTGCTAAATTGGGTACTCAACTTGATTTAAAAGTTGATTGATTAATTTTTGAGTCATTTGTACATTTAGTATATGCTATTTTTTGATGTGTGAACTACAGAAAATATTTTTCTTCAGAAATATGATGGATAATAATGTGCAAATATTTTCTCTACTCATGCAACTATTTGTGGGTCACATAATGTCAAGTTTGCATTTATTGAAAGAGAGAATATTTTTCTTCATGTGTATCCTCAACTCAATTTTTTTTAGGTTTGTGTATTTTTATTTATCCTCACATCCTAAATTTTCCCCAAAACTGTTTTTCCCAAAACTTGTTTTGTTTTTCCTATTTTTATAGAGGTAGAAAAGTTTTTTTTTTTTTTTTTTAACTTTTGTTGTTCATAGGGGGAGTTGTTGCTCTTCCTAGGGGGAGTTGTCTCTATTTTTTATAGAGTTGAATTGTTTTGTATTCCCTTAATTCTCTATTTTTTCTTATTCTCTGTTACGTATGTTTTCTGTCTACTTTTTGATTGGGTTGTCTTTGTCAATACGTGACAAAAAGGGGGAGAAATAGATGAAATTTGGAAAATGTTTTTAAACATGTTTTGTTTAGAGGGAGTTAAAATTGTTTTTGAAAAGGGGAGAATATAAAAATTTTTTGATGTATCTAACTTAGGGGGAGAGTTAAAATTTATTTTTGTTTTTATATTTCTGTTTCATATTATTGTTTATATGTCTTTCTTTCAACACATGTGGTGATGTGTTTGTTGAGTGTTTCAGAAAGATAGGTACATTCTGATCAAGACCTTCTACCTCTTCTTGCAACTTCTAGATTAAGAGTCTTAGATTGGGTTTTGTTATGTAATTGGGCATTTTATTGTATTGGGTTGTTCTTGTATTTAAGCATTTCATGTTGTATGTGAGTTTTGTCACGAATTGCCAAAGGGGGAGATTGTTAGTTTCTAAAAGTTTAGAACAATTGGCAAGTCGTGAACATAAACTTGTCTAGATATAGATCTTAGAGTCTATAGGTTTTATTAGACAATGCTCAAGGTGATTCAAGTCAAGATTCAAGAATAAGTAAGCTGCAGAAAGAAGAATTCAGAAATTGTCTGGTTCGACCGATCGAGAAACAGGCTCGACCGAGCGAAAGTCGTATCTGTAGAATTTTAATTAAACCCAAACAGCAGTTCAAGTCCATTAAGGATTAGGGTTTCAGATCTACTTCTCCTACTAAATAAAGGAAACCATAAGCACGTTTTTATATGCTTTTCAGAGAGAGAAGAGTGTGCCTCTTTTGTATTTAGGGTTTTGTTCCTAAAAAGCTCTCTCATATCTTTTACCGGTGTTATTGCTTGAAGAATCTCAAGATTCGGTATTGTTGAAGTTGCCGCCTTCTCTATTCATCAAAGGTGCTGATGATCTAAACCTTCAAGGGTGGTCTTGAAGTCACAAACAAGAGAGTTTGTGTTGCTAAATCTTTGAGTGGGATCTTAAAGTCATAAGCGTGGGTGTTTGTGCTTTGCAAAGGCCAAAGAAAGAAGAAGTCCGTGGACTCGAAGCTGTCACGTGGTCGTGGTAGCAATTTTTCTACTCGAGGTAGCAATAGGATGTTAGTGGTCTAAATCGCTATTGTGTAAACTTCAATTCTTTCATAGTGAATTCTGTTTTACCTTGAGGATAGCTAGGTTAAATCTTCCACAGGTTTTTTACCGGTTTGGTTTTCTTGGGTTATCATATCGTGTGTTCTTTATTTTCTACATTTTGCATGATATGATATATTTGTGTTAACCTAGAATTACTTAATTTACCTAAGTTAATCACTTGGATAAATATCTAGGTTAATCTGTTTGGGTTTAAGGGATTTAAATTTCTTACATTTTCTTTTTCCTTTGCTCTTACCCGGCAGCTTCTCTCTCTCACTCTCTCACCGAAAATCATAGACATCTCTCTCTAAGAAGAAATTAAACTCCTACTAAAGTTTAGCTTTAGTTGTGGGTAAGTATATATGTTTATTTTCTGTTATGGGTATTTTAATGGAGTAAGGGTTTGCTTTAGTTTCACTTTTTTATTCTTTATTCTGATTTTAGAAGCTGAACTTGTGATTCTATTTTAGTTATTTGAAAGTTGATGATATTGTGGTCTATTTGATGCTTATTAAGGTATATTAATATGTATAGTGTAGGTATAAAAATACCCAAATGAAATGAAAGCCAATTGCTATTAGTTGATGATTTTGTAAGAAAATCTATTAACGCTGTCACTGTGACAGATTTGATGTTTACAACAAGAAAAATATGTATTAAATCATTTTCTATGAATTAGGATGCTAGGAGTAGTTTTTATGAATCCTAAGACACATATAGTTGTAATGGAAGTGGTCTCACAGCATTTGGATTGATATAAAAATAATGGTTTAATTTCTAAGTTGCATGAAATTTTGTCAGGATAGATTTGAGTACGTTGCCTTGTATGATTTTAATAAATCATGGTTTTATGCTTTGACTCCGAAATTTTTATGGTATATACTAGACATCCAGGGGAGTAGCTCTGCAAAATTTCATGACGTTTTGATGTGTATGGATAGGCCATTTATATTTTACAAATTGGGCTTATGCTGTTGAAATGAGCAGTGAACAACATATGTACGTTTGATAAGTATAAAAATTGTTTAGAAAACTATTATGCATGAAAACCTTTTAATTGAAGATATTACATATAAGCATGATTTAAGTAAAATATATGTTTGTGAGTTGTTCAATCTTATATACGTGATAATTTTAGCATATTGATGCTGTTATTTATATCATGAACATAATTTTTAAGAATGAAGTGGATATGCTACTGTTGTGAAACATTTATGTAAAAGCAAAGTTATCAGAAAAATATAGTTTTCAGTTATTCCATTGTTATGATCTGAACTCAGCCAGTAGGGGTTATAGTACTGGTATTTTCATGGAAATTCTGATTGGCCATTAAAAGTGGGACAGACTCTGCTGTACTTGTCCTTGTTGGTAATAGCCAACTTGTGGAGGATTCCAACCTACCACCATGGTTGAAGATATGTATTATGATATGATCCAAGGATTACCTAGCATTGTGGGGAACGCTGGATGCCTAGCACATTATGTTGGAAGCCTCCCAAAGTTGTGACAGACTTACAATTGGACTAACTATTATGTATATAATTGAGCTATTAAGCTATTTGGAAATTATAAGAAAAGTATGATGATAAGAAAGGTATGTTGAATGTGTTATAAGTCTGATGAGAAGTTTATGATAAAATATTTTACAGTCTTTTTAAAGATAAGGTTACTGAATTATGTTTATGTTCCTTATTATGTCTTTTTGTTATTATCTAAAAGGAAAATGAAGTATTTTCTTCTAATAGCTCATAAGTTATTTTAAGAATAATATGAATAGTATGAAGGTTATTTTATCAAAGCTGGCATATCCATAAAATATTTGATTTACATGCATTCTTATTAAAGGCACATGGAGCTTAAATCCTTACTGAGCTTCGCAGCTCACCCTATTATATTTTAGTGCACAAGTTCTTCCTGGAAGCAGCGAGAATATTAGAGGTGATAAGGATTCTGTGATTCTCGTTTGTTAGAATGTATAGTTTTTTTGTTGTATAGGAGGAATCAAAATGTACTTGATCTTTTGAGCACAGATATAATTTAGAACTTTAGTTTATTTTGAACCCCAGTTGTATGTCTTTGGGGTTAGGTTTGTAATAAGAGTTTTGCTAAACGTTTAGCTATGTAATATTTACACGAATACCTGAGGTTTCAGTCAAGTGATAATCTTACTAAGTTTAAATGAGCTGAAGTTCAAGGTTTTCATCATTTTTGTATATTATGGTTTTTATGCAAGAAAATAGGCAAGAATTCAAGAAATAAATTCGAGATAAGTACCTTCAGTTTAAGTTGGTTTGTGTTAGTATTGAGGTAAACTTGATATTAATATGTCGGTCATGCTCTAAATTTTGAAGTACCGGTTTGAGTTATGACAAAAGGTATGTGGAAATTTCAAACAAAAGTAATTATAAAGTATTCTGATACTATAATAAATGCACATTCAATTAAATCTCACACTTATTTTATAGGATGGAGCACATTTATTATATTCCCAGAATATTCTATCATTTTCCTTCAGCAAATATGTGACCCATAATTGTCAAAGAAACTCATTAATTCTGGAAAATTGAAAAGGTTAATGTTGCTTTCATTTGACCCACTATAATTACTTAATTAGCCAAGGAAGATAGAACTCTAATGCACATAAATTGGAGAACATGCCATTTCTCTCCACCAAATAGTAAAATCTTGAAGAAATTTCTTAACAATGGCAATGCTCACTAAGTATTTTATTGCTATTCTTATTATTAGTCTCATTAGCAAAGGTACAATTCTTTTGCCCTGTAAATTTCTTAATTCATCAGCTAGCTCTCTCTCTCTCTCTCTCTCTCTCTCTCTAAATTTGTCATATTTTTTTTAGCAGATATGTTCCATGTTCCTATATTACGGAATATTTTCCTTCAATTATTCTCTTTGTATAAAAAATTTTAGGCATAAAATGATAGGATAGCCAAATGATCTATACTATCTTTAAGATTATGTATACTATTTGGAAAGGATATCCGTATAGTACAGCGTTCCTTTGGTGATTTTTTTTAGTAGCATCATTTATTTCTGGAAAGGATGTCCCATAAAGTAAAAAAAAAAAAAAATCAATAATAATAATAATAATAATAATAATAATAATTATAGGTTTTTTTTTATTTTATTTTTTGAGACAGTAGGTAAGTATAAAATTTAGCTCCAAACAGTTTAAAATTGTATTTTTCCAACTCATTATATGACGATTGAAGAGTCCATTTACATGTAGTTTTAATCACATAAATTTTTTATTTAGTCATGGAACTTGTTTAAATATTTTTTTAATTAATCATGTAACTTATTTAAATAAAAAATAAGATAGTTTTATAAATCACCCTAAAGTGAGTTGAAGGAGATAACTCCAAACAGGTTTAAAACTAAACTTTGTCAATTAAATAATAAGAGAGGGATGTAATGTTCGAACTACGAACATGAAACACCACATATATGCTATTACCACTAAATTATTACTTGAACCCTTTTAACAATGCTTCTTTCAAATTTCAGGGTATTGCCAATGCCCTTTCCAGCATATTTCAATTCAACAATCTGAAATTGGAATTGCGATGCAAGAAAAGCTGGTGTGGAATGTGGTGATTAAAAATAATAACCGATGTACCATATCGAGCCTAAAATTAGATTGCGATGGTTTTCGGACTGTGAAAAGGGTTGACCCTTCAATACTGAGCGTATCAGGTGCCGTGTGTCTTGTTAATGGTGGCACACCCATCTCTGGATATTCCAAACTCAACTTTACCTATGCTTGGTCTCCTTCATTCCCATTTAAGCCACTAGACTGTTTAATTTCTTGTAGCTAGGGGGGCAAGCATTTTCAAGTTCATTTAGGGGCTTAGTTTAAGCAAATTATGCCTAATAGCTTGATTTATCCTCCATTTGGCTAATAATATATTGATGGTCATTGGGCTCGTGGTTACCTTGGATACCTTCTTTTTCAAACAAATAAAATTTTAAGAATAAACTATAACACATTAGGTAAAGAAAAAAAAAAGTTAATATATAATATGAATGGCACCTTACTCAACTCAATGTTAGTAATAGATCTAACAATGAAAATATTTATACTTGAAAATTGCATCTCTAATTAATGGGTCAATATTTTCATCTATAATACAGAATTTCAATATAACTTTCGTATACAATGAAAATGAGTTAATAAAGAATTAAAAATTTATAGCTATGACTATTTTATAAATGTAATAAATTTTACCTTCAAATCTATATCATTTACTTCAAGTGCAAATCTAAACTTCCACATTCTTAGGCAAAATACAAGATCGATGCTAAGTAAAAATTTAACCTCTAGTGTTAAAAAGTTAGGTCAGAAGCAACCACAATTATAGGAATACTCAAGAGATCATGTGCCATTAATGAGAGCTCAGAAAATCGATTGTATTTTTTTTTTCTTTTTTTTTTAGAGGAAAGATTTTATTTCTCTTTCCACCAAAAGAAGTCATCAAAAAATATTTTCCAAAAAATAAATCATTTTCCAAAAAATATTTTCTAGAAAATGATCTCATTTTCCTATATTTGGTAGTGACAGTAAATGAATTGAAAAACTATATCATTTTTTTTGAGAATCTGGAAAACTATATCTTGATTTCCTTTATTTGGCTTCATGTGAGATATTTGTTTTCCTTATTTAGTTTTGCATAAGACTGAATTATTTTCCTTATTTAGTTTTGCGTGTGATAGAGTTGTTTTTTCATGAAATTTTAGCAGAAAACAATTTTATCTTATGCAAAGCTAAATAAAGAAAGTTAAAGATAAATTTTTTCTTTTATTTTTTTTTCCAGATACTACCAAATACATGAAAATACAAAAAATCATCTTCACATAAGGTTTTCCATTAAAACAAACGAAGAATTAGAATGGGTCATCGACTTTAGGTCCAATTTTTCCAAATATTTTGGACAAGGATAATCACTGTTTAAAAAAAAGAAAAAGAAAGATAATCTCTAATTAGGTAATACGGATATGAGTATCTCAAACAATTTGAATAGTAACAGATTTGGCTAAATAGCGATTAATTACTTCCATTTATTTCGAATTAATTTAGTGAGGCCATTTTATTTTATAATTAGATTCCATTTATTTAAGTGTTATTTAATGAGACTCATTTATTCTCTGCAAGATAACAATGACACGTTAAATTCTTATAATTAAGGCTGTGTTTGTTTCACATGTAAACTAAAATCTGAAAATATTTTACACCGAGGTGTGTATTTGGCACCACTTGAAAATACAGTCAAACTGAAAATAGAATTCAGTTTGACTGTAAAATAAGCTTCCCAAGGTGTAAAATATTTTCAGCTTCCATTTTACCTTCAACACATTTCTGGATTTGGTGAGAGTTCACACACTTTTTACACACTTCTCACACGGTCCGAAACCCATCTCACCTCAGCTCTACCCCACGCACCAACGAGAGAGAGACGCAGCTCCACCCCGCACGCAGACGCCAGTCCGAGGTCCCCCTTCACGCTGGTGAAGCCCATCTCACCTCCAACATCTCCGATCCGTCTCTCCCACATTGCCAGCAAAACACTTCTCTCAAACCCACCCTCTACAATACCCGATCCACCTAAGACCGATCTCATTCTCGACCCACCCAAGACCGATCTCGTTGCCGTCGCTAAAGACCAATCTTGTTGACCCAATCTCCATCTCTTTCCCGATCTATCTCTCTTTCCCTCAATCTCTCACTCTTTCTTCCTCCCTCTCTCTCAGTTTGATCGAGTTCAGCTTGTGAATGAATGGAGCTAATGGATTTTTGTTTTGTTAACTGTATATATTGAAATTTTTCTATTATAAAATTTGTTTGGAAGTTGAGAAAATGGCTGAGAAAATGTGAGAAACTAGTAGAAAATAGCATTTTTAGAATGCAACCAAACACCTGAAAACATTTTCTAAAACAATTTTCATAATGCATCCAAACACTTGAAAATATTTTCCTTTCCCAAAAATATTTTCACCTGAAAATATTTTATACTTGGAAAATATTTTACATGTTGCCAAACGCACCTAAGCATGAGAGTATGAAGCAATTCAAACAATCGGATATGAAAGTGATCAACTTTTCAGTTTATTTAGGAATTAATGATATTTCAAATTTCAATTCTATAATTTTTTTTATTTGAATCAATTCTATAAAAACAAGAGAGGTGTTACGTCCACAACATGTTTACAACATTTTCTCAACAAATCATAGGTGGTTTGTTGTTATTGGTTCAAATTTAAACCTCACACTAAGATTACTTTTTTGCCCCAACAATAACAACTAGTAACAATCTATCACTTAAGATTTGTTGTAAAAATGTTGTGGACATATTATTTCTCTAAAAATAATTAAGACTTAAGGCCTAAGGGTTTATCCGTATATGAAGCAATTTCAAGCAAGGGTATTATAGAAGATTCTGGTACTATAATAAATGCATATATAATTTAAAGCCACTATTCTAGAAGATTATGGTACTTTTAGAATATTTTGGAGTGTTTGGTAAGGTATTTTAAACAACGGTTTTCAGTGTTTAAATAACTTTACACGTATTTTTACACATTTTTTCACCAATACGTATTTTCAAAAAATACAAACAACATTACTAGAATAACACTAAATAGGGGAGTCAATGATTCTGACAATTTGAAAAAGATAATTTAGATCTGATTTTGGATGTACTATAATTATCCATGGAACTCTAAACTCTAAGCATATAAATTAAATAGGAGAACATGCCAATTCTCTCCACCAAATAGCAAAATCTTGAAGAAATTTCTTTGCAATATGGCAACAGTCACTATGTCTTTCATTCTTATTCTTTTTCTGAGTCTCATTAGCAAAGGTACCGTGGTTTTGACTTGCGAATTTCTTCATTCATCAGTGTCTCTCTCTCTCTCTCTCTCTCTTTTCAAATTTTTTTTTTTTTTTTTTTTTGCAGATTTGTTCCTATATTACTGAATATTTTCTTTCAATCTCACTGTATAAAAAATTGCATGCTTAAAAAGTTATTATAGCCAAATGATCTAGTAACATATAATGTTGGTATTCCTTCATTTTTTTTTTTTTTTTTTGATAAATGGGATAGTAACAAAATACTTTACTAGTTCAACTAACTGAAATTCCGTTGTAAAATTTCAGGATTCTGTGCTTGCTCTCTAGACAACATTAATATTAACACGATCCGTAGCGGGAGAGACATACAAGGCAAACCTGAATGGAACGTGACCGTGATCAACAACTGTAATTGCCCTCAAAAGCTCATAAAATTGACTTGCAAGGGATTTCAGACTGTAGAAAACGTTAATCCTTCCATTTTGTCAAAAGTGGGTGACAAATGCCTTCTTATCGGAGGCAACCAGTTAGCGGGATCTGCTTCAGTCAAATTTTCTTACGCTTGGGATCCTCCTTACATCTTTTGGCCTTCAGAATCTACTATTGTTGGTTGTGGAAAGAAGTTCTAACCACTCACCCATCATAATAAGTGAATGACTAGTTACATATTGCTGTGGCAAACTTTGGATTTGATTTTGAATTTGGGTGTTTGGTTCACTTAATGTAAATCACGTTAAGGTTACATTACCTTTTTTTTTTTTTTTTTTTTTTTGAGAAAGAGGTTACATTACCTTTATCTGAAGTGTTTGGTTGATTTTGTTAGTACATAAAATTACAATAATTTAATGTTATAAAATATATCACATTATCCTGATTTCGTTACTTCTTTTTTTGATATTTCGGTAATTATTAAGGAAAGTGGGGTTTTAAACTTTAGATGTCATAAATATACCAAGAAGTGGCAACCAATTATGCCACAAGGCTCTTGACAGCTCATTACCTTATTGCTTTGTTGGGTGGTGTTTCTTTCATTGGCAATGGAATTTTTTGCTTTAATTTGGTTCATGTTGTGATTGGATTGTTCTAGTTTGTTTGGTTGCGTGGAAAGTTTGCTAAATTTTTTTGGTAAAATATATCAATTTCTTTTTAATTTATTTTTTATGAAAAAATTATTGTTATTATCTTTTTGGATTTATTTTTTAATTGTAAAACCTAAAATGATGTAGTTTTGAGGTCATGAACGACACAATTCTAATGGAAACTAACATGAGTACTGTATTGAGTAAAGTTGAAATTTAGAAGACTAAATTGAACAAAAGTAAATTAGAGGACTGCAATGAGTTATGGTAAAACTTAGAGAGTACATTGATTTGGATTCACCCATGTCGAAAAAGAGTTTAGCTCAATAGATTGATACATATTCAATAATTATAAAATTATACAAATCCTAGCATTGCTAACCAAAACAAAATAGCACAAATGCAAAGGAGTCTGATCTACCCTTTGAAAATCTAATTAAAATTTAAAACAAACACACAAGTTCACTTCCACACAATATCAACTTCCTAAAACAAAGAACAAAATTGCAAATGCCCTACTAGATACCTAATTTGACAAAGAATAAAAACTAATAAGAAATTTACTATCTTAAAAACTTATTTTACAATCTAATATCTTGAAAAATTATCTATAGTTGTGTTTAATTTTTGGGTGCATTGTGGTTGGCACTCTGTTCTAATTTAAGAATATAAATCAAAGTTTGATTGTTTACTTATCTATACATGGTCTCTTTTATGAATATCATGTCATTGTTAGCAATACAAAATCCGAGAAACATCGTCTTATATTTTGAAAGCTGTTTATTTTGGTTATGGACTGTTAAAAAATAGGTCTAAGTATTCATAATTTGTGCCAATTTTATTGACATACTTCGGCTTCACACTTTTCATACTTGTGAATGCTTCTTATACATATCTATAATTTCAAATATTTGTTTTAACTTTATTAATACCAAATTATCTTGACATGCACTTTGTCAATTAATATCTAAAAAACTTTACTTATTACATTATTCAAGTGAGAAGAATGCTTCAATCATTCACCTTTTAATTTGCTTGCATGTAACTAGATAAACCACTCGATTACTTTCTTGATGACATTTTACTTGAATGGTGTTAATATATATAGCCCTAAACCAGTTTTTTAGCAAACATTTGTTAAGATACAATTGTTTATAATCATTATATGGCATGATTGGAGTTATCTAGGTGTATGAGTCACGAGAAGAACTTTGGCAATTGTGTTGATGTAACATGTCTACACCCCTGTACTTTGAGGTAGTTGTTCTTACGTTCTTATAAACTTTTATTTTAGCCAATTTAGTACATAAACTTTAATACTTTAACAAATAGACCCCAAAACATTTATTTTAGCCAATTTATTACATGAACTTTAGTATTGTAACATATAGACCCATAAACTTTGATATTGTTGTAGTAAGTCCCCTTCATTATCATTTTTTAGAATTATTTGGTGCAAAATTAGTAAAATTGGGGGGGGGGGGGGGGGGGAGGAGTGGCTAAGGGGGTCTTATAGCTACAGTATCAAAGTTTAAGTACTAAATTGGCAAAAGAAAAAGTTATAGCTATTTACTATGGTACCAAAGCTTATATACTAAATTGGCTAAAATAAAAGTTCAAGAGTGTAAGGGCAACAATTCCAAAATTCAAGGGTATCAAAACATTTTTTTCCATTGTATTACAAAAATTGGTTTTTATTTGGCACATAATGTCATAAATAGTGAAATGTGCGATAAACTGATATTTTGAAGCAAAAAAGTACTAACAATTTTAGCAAGTTGACCCAAAAAAAAAAAATTTGTCATTTTTGGTGTTTTGAAAACCGAAATTTTTTTCTCAAAAAAAATAAAAAATAAATAAGACAACCCAAATGATCAGTTCACTCCCCAAATTGCCCAAACTTTTCTACCCAAATTGAATATGATTCTCAAATTTTTTTTTTCATTTTTACATTCCAAACAAAGGGATTTTTTTTTTGGTTTTTGAAGTTGTTCATTATTACTCATACTCGTGGTTATAGGAAAATAAATAAGGTCTTCCAAGTGGGTGGACAAAATTATCCATCATTAAAGACCCACATTAATTGCATATAACTGGTGGTGACATTAACAAATACTAGACGACCATTGTCCAACCGTCATTGACTAGTCATCAAAACACCGTACGTTTTTTCTGTTTGGCAATTGGATTATAAGATAACTTTTAGGTTTTATTTACAGTTTTTAAAAACTTCACTTTTACTCTTTTTTTTTTTTTCAAATTGCAAGTATATTCTAGCACACATTCATCAAAAAGCTAAGGTTCCTAAATGAACACCTATAACCGCCCCATTAATGAAGCTTCCAATGGTCACCCCAAGGTTGTTACAACCAAGGTATGCAACCAAAAGATTACTACACTCTCTCTAATTGATCAATATTTTTTACAATTCTGACTTAAGCATAGAAGACTCCTAGGTCGGTATCATATCAGTGCCCTCCAATCCAATTTCATTTCCTTGTATGTCAATTGGGGAGATCCTTGAACGAGATTGGGTAGACGAGTCACATAAAAATTGAAAGAGTTCCCTAAGAATTTGCTATTTATTTTGCCGAATCAATGGGCCCCATCTAGCTCAATTCGATAATGGGAATGACAAATCACTCCTAAGTTTGGTATTTATTATGTCGAATTAATTCTCTTTCCTCACTTTTAGAAAGTGATAATTTTTCTCTTATCGATATTCTGTTAAATCACTCAACTAATTGTCCCGTGCTACCATGCCAATGCACAAATAGCCGTCATCGTGGAAACATTTCTGCTTTTGTTCCTTTATTTCTAACACACATTATTAGTCTTTCCATTATTCCACAGGAGAGATTATAAAAACTATCATAAAAAAATTATAGAATCATTAGGAGTAGATGTCATAAATTGAAGCTAAAATATATATATATATATAAAGATCATATAGTTGATCAAATACTGCACATTTCCTTATGAATAAAAAAGTACTGCATATGTATCTAGAATAAGTTGACAGACCACCTGCAAATAAAAACGATAAGGAAAAAAGATGCACAGTTCACATTTTCATTTCCTCTTCTTTGCAGGAGGCTGAGGTATCTCTTCTTCCTCATTCTCCTCCTCATCTTCTTCTCCACCGTCATCATCATCGTCGACGTCGTCATCGTCATCGTCATCGTCATCATCATCATCACCATCACCATCATCATCATCATCATCGTCATCTTCTTCACTTCCGCCATCACCATTGGCCCCAGGCTCATCTTCGGGATCCCCTTTTTCCTCACCATCATCATCAGATTCAGTATCCTCATCATCACCTTCATCATCATCATCATCGTCGTCGTCGCCGTCGTCGTCTTCATAATCCTCTGTTTCACTGGAATCTATGTTCTCTGAAACAGCTGCTTTCGCTGCACGAAGCTCAGAGATTGGAAACCTGAAAAATGAAATCGTTTATATGGTATTCCTCCTTACAAAGGAATAAAAAGGGCAGGAATTAGAACAAAGCAAGAAAAATCAAGTCACCAACCCTCCAAATGTGTGCTCTCCTGGGAAGAAATCCATTCCATTTGGTAAAATTCCCATCTGAAAGAATTTCAAACTCATGTTAATTAAATAATACGTATAAAATAAAGATCAATGTGCGTTTGAATAAACAGTTGCAAAATGGTGTTTTGGGCTTAAAAAATGTGCTTTTTAGTCTCCCAAAACGCCTAACCAAACAACTCTTAAAGTGTAAAGCCTATTTATTTTGTATTTGGTAGACCATATTTCAGATTGCAAAAGAATCCCTCTTCCACCAACTCCAACAACTTAATCCGAGCTTTAAACAAATGGGGAAAAACTGCTTTTAGAGAACACTAATAATTATGATGTTTGGCCTACACATAAGTAGGTGATCTGGTAATATAGGCCCACAGGCAACAACATATATATATATATATATATATATATATATATATATTTAAGTGTATGACATTCTCTGCTGGGAGAACAGGTTCTATGTTACAATGTAGAACAAGAATTCATAAAAATAAAACAAGGATCAAGCAAATTTTCGCTCATCCTAGGCAGAGGCTGGAACCAAGTCAAACAAACAACAAACGAGAACAATGTTTGAAATACTCATATCTGTTCTCTTTTTTGACCCAAAGAGACAGAGGAGGAAAATCAAGGACAATTTTTTTTCTTATATTCCCTAAATTTCTCACAGAATAATTTCAACAAAACGTTCAACTTCAAGTACTAAAAGTTCAGGTTTTTTTTTTTTCCTATGCAATAGTGAAAACAGAAAGAAACCCAGTACATAAAACAATATATAATTCACAGCTTTACAATCAAAAAGTTCCTATATTGCACAAAATCAGGGAATTAAAAAAGGAAGCTAGCAAGGCATAAAACGCAAAATTCACAACAAATTCACACACAAAAAAATTCCCAGAAAACATAAAGTGTATACGGTCTATACCATCAAGAGAAAAAAAGCAAGAGACTTGGCCGTCTGAAGCAGCACAGCCTCCATGACAGAGCAAAGAAAGCCCTCAGAAACGACAGCGTTTGAGCAGACACTCTCCATCTCCATCTCTCCTAGTACTAGTAGAGACAAAACCTTGAACGTGACAAGACAAGACAAGGTACACACATGCGAGGATTTTAGTAGCTTCTTTGTTTGTTTTTATAGTGAGAGTTTTAAGGGTTTTGCATTGCCGCATTTATTTGGTTGGGTGTCTACTATCTAGTACTACTACTAGGATCTGGTTCCAGAGAGTGTGTTGTGATCTGTAGAATGAGGCCAAATCTAGACCGTTGGTATTTGATGTTGATTGAGATGAATTTTACTCTGACATAATTTATGTATATATATGTGTGAAGTTTTTTCTTAGAGATTTGCACTTCATACCCACAATAACTTTTACTTGTAAAGGGATTATTGGCGCGCGCAGTTTTAAAATATCTTTAAATAACAATATTTTGTTAATGGTGTTCTTGTGAGTTCGTTAAGTTCGTTACAAAGTATCAAAAAGATGCCACATGCATTAAGAAATACCAAAAACTAATAAAAATATGGATTGTAGATTTGATTCTCCGTAAAAAACGAATCGATTGAATTATAAAAATCTATCTTAACATGTGTACTAGTACATCCATTAACAATACTTTAAAATTAAAAATAATTCAAGTTATATGAAAGAAGTTTTTTTTTTCGCCTTTTTATAAATTGATAAAAAAAAAAACTTTATCATATGCAACATCGATTTTGTGCAAACATGGGAAATTTAACAAAATATCATTTTATATATTTTTTATTTTATTTATATATTTTTTTAAATATGTAATTTGATAATTATGGTAGTTATTGATAGACATTTACTATAATGGTTTTTATATATTAAACTATAATACTGCAAGATTTTAATGAAGGGTTTAATATAGAATAAAATTTACACTCAATTAAAAAAATATATTAATAATGGATGTATAAATTGTGAGGTCTCAAAAGTTTTTTTTTAGAGGTCTTAAAAGCTTATGTAACACAATACAAAGAAATTAACAAAAAATCAAAGTGCTTATATATATTTATATAAAATAAACGGTTAGATTTTCAAAATATGTAGTAATATTTATTTTATTGAATAAGGTTGTAGTCTAAGACTACAACCAATTTTATAGCTAAACTTTGTCCATATATATATATATATATATGTATGTGTGTGTGTGTGTGTGTGTGTGTGTGTGTGTGTGTGTGTGTGTGTGTATTAGCCGACTAGCACGGAAAATATTAACTTAATATTATTATTTTTTCGCTATTTTATTTTTATTTTTATATTTGAATATGAAATTTGATAATTACAATAATTATTAAAGACATTTATTATGATTATGATTTTTTTTTTGAGAAATATGATTATGATTATATGAAACTTTATATTCTACCATTTGAAGAATGAGTCCAAATTTGGTAAGGACGGAGTGTAAAACACCATCCAATAAGTGATTGTCACATCAGCATTTTACTTAAAATTTAATACATCCTACAACACCTAATAACATCTTAATAAATTCTCAATTTGGTTGACTTTATATATGTGTATTAGAATTGATTGGGTGTAGTTGTGTTTATTTTTAAATATGTGATAAAATGATGTGACATGTTGGGATTGGAGGGGTAAAACATGGGTTTTACACCATGTCCGTACAGAATTTAATCTCTTGAAGAATATACTAATATGACAAGATTCTAATGGAAGGTTTATATATAGAATAAATGTTATATTTAATTTAAAAATACATATTCAAATAATGATATGTAAAGAGTAAAATTTTAAGATCCTAAAAGTTGATATGGATATAGATACACACAAGAAATTAAAAAAATAAAAATAAAAATTTTCTTTACTTTTGTTTATTATGTATGGAATTTTATAATTATGTTAATCATTAATATGCATTTATTATGATTTTTCTTGTGCTTCTAGCGGGAATTATATTGTGGCTCCATTTGGTGGGGCGTTTTCTAAATGAAAACTTGCATTTTTGATTAAAAGAAAAAAAGATAAAAAAATGCTGGAAGCTATGTGTTTGGCATTACGTTTTTTGAAAAATTACGTTTTTGAAAATTCTAAAAATTCACATTTGCAAAACACAATGGTGGATAGCTTTTTAAAAAACCAGGTAAAAAACGCAACTATCATAGTCGGTGGAAGCTTGAAATTCCTAAAATAACCTCACAAATAATAATGTCTTGCCTGCTACCTGTGGGTGCAACCTTGCTATCACCTATCTCCTCTAGGTCTTGCAACTATCTAATTCTGCTCGGCTTTTATGAAATTTCTTTGCTCTAGCTTTTTTCATTAATTGAATATTCTGGGCATGCAAAAATTGGAGCGCAAGCAAAAATTACTTTGGTATGGGATGAGGTTGTGGGTGACGCAAAGAAGATGAGTCCGGAGAAACTTGGATGCAATTGAATGAATTTTTTTAGAAATTACTAAGGTTAGATGTGGACCATGTGATTGGCAGTAAAGGATTTTTATCCAGCTACCCAGCAAGTGAAGGAGAAGAAGCTTGAGGTAGTACGAGATAGACATTGGGAAAGATAAAAACTAGGTGTCCTTCTTGTGTAATTTTTTATTATTATAATAACAAAAGTAAATTACACTATTAAATGGAACCATATTATTATTATTATTACTTTCTTTATTAAATTTTTTATGGGATGTTTTCTTATTATTAAATTATTAAATAAAAAAAATACATATTATTACTCTTATTATTATCATTGTAGCATAGCTTGTCATGTCCTTTTTTGTAATTTTCTCAAAACAACAATTTTAGAACAACATGTTTTACCAAATGCTCAAATATAGCTTTAAAAATTAAGTTTTCAAAATGCTCGTTTTAAAAACGCTATTTTTTGAAAATGTACATTTTAAAACAGCTTATCCAAACAGACCCTACATTATACCATTTAAAGGGTTTATATTTTAACTTTAAAAAAAATAATAAAAAAATAATAATTGTAATGAGTTTGTGGAAATTTGTGAGACTTCAAAAGCTTAAGTGCAAAATTTTTTGAGGTCAATCAAAAGTCAAAATATGAAATTTTTTTTTTATAGATTTTTTTTTTCTTTCTAGTTAGTAACTCAAACTTCAAGCAGACACCATTTTGTTGAGCCAAAAGTCAAAATATGATCTATTCTAGTCAATAACTTGAGAAATGCATGCAAGAATTCTACAATATACATATACATACACACGCGCGTGCGCGCGCGCACACACACACACACACACATATATATATATATATATATATATATTTGGCTATTATCTATTAAACTATTTTTTTTTAAGAATCATATATTACACTATTTAAAGAAAAAGTTACGTGGCAAGATAATAGTGGAAGGTTTAAATAGAACATAATACCAAATTAATTAAAAATAAATAATAAAATTTGTAAGATGTGACATAATATTAAAAAGTCAGCTAAAAGTTAAACAATCTTATTTTCTTATCTTCACATCTTGTTTAAAAATAGGAAATCAAGAAAACAAAACACGTAAAAATTTTGGTTTTTATTTTTGAAGTGTTTTGGTTGCTTAAGTTGATTTCTCAAACTAAATTAGAGCAAACCTGCTAGTGTGAATTTGTTTGGGTGCATCCAAATTGTTATTACTATTCGACACATCTATGGAATGAAGTAACTAAAAAACCGCAATTTGAATAGCTCTTCCATGTTGTTACTCTAAGATCCCCTCCAAAATTCAATGCACGCTGCAATTTCCCAAACAATCAAACTACGAAATTGTTATTACATTCAAAATTTTAACAAACACAAAAATAATTTTCTTTTTCACAAAATTGGCCTAGAATTTTCAAATTCAAATGAGAGAGAGAGACTCACATATCAATTAGTTGTGAGGAAAAGGACACAAAGCCGTGACACTCAGAAGACCAAGAGAGAGTGAGAAATGTTTAAATGCATTATTAAGATAGAAGTCGAAGAAAGAGTGAGAAGGAATTTGATGCGTTCGATAGAGGAACCGAGAAGTCATGTGTGCGGCGAAGTCCATAATCCTATAAGGAAATGACACTCTTTTTTCCTGCTGCAAAGCCTGGGGCGCAAGCCTAGGTAGAGCAGCCATCAGTGTTTCAGGACTTCGTTGTTTCGAAGACGACCTAATATTTTTTTTGAGAAACAATACAACATAATATTAGTTGATTTTTGTGGATTTTTCCCCTTTTATACACATAAAATGCGTCCTTTTGATTCCTACGATAGTGTATGTAAAGTAATAAAATAGCCTTAAAGAAGTAAAAGCAATTGTTCTATTTTTTTTTTTAATAAAATAAAAGTAATGAAATTCAAACGATTTTTTTTTTTAATAGATATATTAGAATTTCAACCAATATAACCGTACAAATGGAAAGCCTTTTTGAAATAATAATATTAATAATTTGAAAAAGTAAATCAATACTGAATATTAAAGGTCTTATTGATTTAGGTGTAATTTAAGATGGTCCTATTGAATATTAAAGGTCCACAAATATAAATGCTTGTGAGGTGTTGGGGACAAAGGTCGAAATTCAAGTCTCTAAGGGGGAGTTCCATACACATATATACTCAGATTAGGTTAGGGTAGAAATTTTATATTGTATAAAAACATAAAAGAAAAAAAGAAGAAGGTAATACATAATACAATAATTAATTAAATGTCTTGACACGTGAGCATATTCCCTAAAATTAATTAAGGTGCATTCCTCGCAATATTAGTTACCGGGCTGAATGAGATGTTGCCACATCAATTAAAACTCCATGTCAGATTCACATACATAAAAAAACCAGAAATTATATAGTTTTCTAGTGGACCACGTTACTTGTCCATCATTTCACTAAAAGACTCCTATTTGTTTAAAATTGCTGAGTTAGTAATCAGTTTCTGTTTAAAAAAATTTTCTAACTCAGCAATTTTAAACAAGTGAGAATCTTTTAGTAGAATGGTAGACCACGTCACTTGTTCACCATGAGGACCTTATAATTTCTCAAAAAAGACCCCACTTCAACTCACCTCTCTCTCTCTCTCTCTCTCTCTCTCTCTCTCTCTCTCTCTCTCTCTCCATATTGCAATACTCTTTTCTCTCACATAATAAATAATGCTAATTAAATTCATTATAGGGTCTTTATTTTTTTATAGCCATTATTGGGTCTTTAATTCACGTTAGAGGAGGAACAACTACTCATGGAGCATTGAATAATTTTCTATGGGAAATTCTTAGCTGGTCCAGGACTACAAGGTCAGCTTGCTGACCTCATAGTCCCAGCCAATAGAATTAAGACACCTCACTAAAATTTGCTTACATAGACTTTTGTGCCACATCAGCTAAAAACACCACCCACCTTAAGAGCATTTGCAGCAGTGGAGCTAAATAGCTATATTGCTATTTTAGCTCCACCAATATAGCAAAAGATGGTTGTAGCAGTGGAGGCATTTCTAAATTTTTTAGCTAAAGTGCTACAGTGCACATCTATCTATAGATGTGCACTGTAGCTCACATCTAAAAAAAAATATTTTTATATTACTCTTCTCTCTCTTCTCTCATTAAACAAATCACAAATTCTCTCTCTCTCTCTCTCCGGCTTCTCTCCTTTCTTCCTTCTTCCTCAAATTTTTTTTTTCTCTCTAGCTCACCGCTAGCTCCCTCGTCTCCCTTAACCCTCAGCGCGCCGGCAAGCTCCCTCATCGCCGATCTATTCCGCCAACCCACCTTAAGCCCCATCGCCAATTTCCCCAAACCCCACGCTTGTCACCAGCCCAAGCCGACCCAAGCCGCAAGCCGCCAATCCACATCTCCGTCCCACGCCGTCCCACGCCTCCGCCGACCTCAATGTCACCGGCCCAAGCCAACCCTAGCCCCAAGCCGCCGATCCATGTTGCCGATCTGTTCTCTCTCTCTCTTTTTTTTTTTCTTGCTATGGACCACTGGTGGTGGTGGTTGTGGGCGTGGTTGTGGCTGTGGCTGATGGTAGAGGTGTAGAGGTGGTGCAGCAAGCCGCCGATCTGTTCTTTTTTTTTTTTTTTTTTTTTCCTGCTGTGGACCGCCGATGGTGGTGGTGGTGGGCGTGGTTGTGGCTGTGGCTAATGGTAGAGGTGGTTGTGGTTAGTGTATATTTTTTGGGTAGTGAAAAATATTATTTTATTATGGGGATGTATTATTTTATTGTGATATTTATATTATTTTATTGTGTTGAAAGCTAAAATAGATTCACTGTTGCAGCACGTGTGTAGATAAAATAGATAAAGTAACTTTTGGTAGAGCTAAATTGCTAAAAATTTAGCTCTACTGCTGTGGATGCTCTAACTTCTATTAACCCTGTCAAAAAGAAATCTCAAACCTGGAGCAAATTCAAAATTTGGAAGTGAATTGGGCGAGTTAGTAAAAATTTTTCAGTCTTAAAACTTAAAACTCAAATTCAAAACTCAGAGCTTCCAAATTTCATTTTTCATTGTGCATCAAACTCCAAGAACCGGCTCTCTGTCTCCACTCTCCAGTCCACCTCTCCTCCTTCAGCTCTTAGATAGCTCGCTTGAGGCCCAAGATTGATGAGATCTATGAGGTCAACAAGCTAAGAATTTCCCCTCTCTCTCACTCTTGTGCAGCAGAAGGGTCTATGCTTGGTTGAGATTCGATCTAGCATGTCCCATCTTTTTATTCTCTTTGGATTTGTTCTTATAGTTGTTTGGTCACTTGGGTCATTATTAATCTGTCGGTTTTTTTTTTCTTTTTTCTTTTATCTTCTATTTTCAATGATCAATCATTTAATTGAATGCTTTTGATGGTAATATATTCTCATATTCACACGGAATAACAGATGAGTACAAAGGTGGCTTATGGGTATGCTTTGAAATGGTCTAAGGGTGTGTGATTCTACATTTGTTGCTTACTTAAAGCTTCAATTCTTGGCCCATAAGTTGTTTATATCATGTCTTTTGATGCTTTGGTTTGTTTTAGTGTTGATTTTAGTCATGTAGTTTATATGGGTTTTATTGATATGATATGATATGAGTGCAATTGATTGAAATGCTTCTTCACAGGTTGTTAAGCCCTTATTTTCCCTTGGTATTAGTTCTTGATTTAATGTTTGGGAAAAAATACAAGGAGCTTTTTGTTAAAAGTATTTGTTTCAGTGGTAATGACATTAGTACATTACATTAGGCTGATAGATTTATTTAGATAAATGTGAGGTTTTAATGAACTTTGTCTGAATTTGGTGTGTAAAGGAGCTTGAGCTTGAAAAAGGGTGTTGAGTCTTGATATTAAAATTTGTAGTAAGATTAAGAATGCAAATACTAAGCCTCAAAACCAGGTTAAGTAAATCTTCAGCAAATTAGTTTCTAGTCTTTGTGCTTGCATTTTTTATGTTACTCACCACCAATACAATAGTTGAGTCTTACTCATTGGTTTGCCTCATTCAAGATTGGGTTGAATAGATTTAGTGATTTAGACAAAGCTAAATTTGATTCATGGGACATTCATTAAACATTTGTTGAAGGTCAGTGACCATTTGTTAAAGGTCCACTAGTTTTATCTCCTCTGGATTTTGCCTCAGTTTGTTCTTGGCAATTTTACAGCAACAAAGGACTTTCATTCAGATGAGGACCATTCTCAAAGCTGTGGATGACTTAGGGGCCAAAAAGGTGATGTGCATCCAAGCTTTAAAGGGGAAGAAAGGTGCAAGATTGGGAGAAACAATAGTTGCATCAGTCAAGGAAGCCCATTCAAATGGAAAAGTCAAGAAAGGAAAGGTTGTATATGGTGTAATTGTGCGTGCTGCCATGAGAAATTGAGCAAAGAGTTACTTATGCAACTTTTGTACAAGTGACAAAAGTTTCTTATGTATTAGTAAACAAGATTCTTTTTTTTTTTTTGATAAATAGCAAACAAGATTCTTGGTAGTAAACACCTCTATGATTTCCAATTTTCCATTCAAGACTTGCATTAAGAGGAAGATTTATCTTTTTATGTCATCTTTTGCTTTGGGACCATATTCTGTGACTAACTTGAGAAAAGTGGAGAAGAGATTGATAAGGGCTAAAGTTTTTGTTATTTGGAACTCATGGAACAACTTTACTGCTTTTCTTTCTTGGTTTCTCTTGTAAACATGGAACATAATATGGCATGTAGTGCTTGGTTTCTCTAGGCATCATTATTTGAAGAGACAAAGCTTACATGAAAAAAAAAAATTTATTCAACAAATGGTCTAAAACTTGAGTTCCAGTTACCTCAACAACAAAAAATAATAATAATAGGGGTTAGTGAAGAATTGTTTTCACAAGCTCAACAATGAGTTATTACAATCTCTATAAGAAACATAACTCAAAAAATACCAAAAATAAAAAAGAAGTTAATATCAAATCTAAAACTTCAGTAAAACTAAAAAATTAGTTTTGGTAACTTCAAGATACATAATTTCAATCCATCTTGAATGCTTCAAATTCTTTTTTGGCAATGTAGCTTAGCTGGGGCTCTATAATCCTGCAACTTTGAAAAAGAAATTTCAATTAGTATAGTAACATCCTAGAAGACAACCCACTATTTACTTGCAAAAATTCTATATGTTCATTTGGTTTCAAGTGTAATAGACTAACAATTTCTGCCATAATTTAACAATTCATCTATTATTTACTGCAATTATAGTAGAAGTAGAAAGGTGAAAAAGTGATAAGCAATCAGTGGAGCAATAAGTATATAAAGCACATTCCTTGAAAATAGTTGCAAGGCCTACACACTGCCTATGCTTGTAAATTTGCCAAAACTAAAATTGGTTAAGTATTCTTGTACACTCTAACGTCTTCAAGCCTAAGTATTTGTAAACATGTGCAAAAAAATAAAAGGTATTCTCAAGCCAAGACCTTAGAAAAAGCCAGCAGAGAATTTAAGCCAATACTAAAAGAAAAAAGGAGGGCATGGAAATTTACATCTTCATGATAAATTGAAGTTTCGTATCTTGAAGTAAAAATGATAGATCTATTAACAATTAATGGGTGCCACTGATAAGAAAACTTCTAAGACAAATTGCTCAAAGAAGAACCAAGAACCGTTTTTTTTTTTTTTTTGGTTGTTGTTGGAGTTCAAGTTCATTTGACAAAATACTCAAATTACAGTGTTTTGAATAAATAAGAGCTAAAAACACAATGTTTTTCTGATCTTCTTTTGAAGAAACTGTAAGTTTGTTTAGACCCCTATAAACTAGATTGTTTAACCTAATTAATTAACCAAGTGAATACTTAGATTTATTATTCAGATCTAGGTTAAAACAATAACAATCATATCAAGTAAAGCAGCGGAAATAAAGAACACAACGATATGATGACCCAGGAAAACCAAACCAGTAAAAAACCTGGGGAGGATTTAACCTAGCTATCCTCAAGGTAAAATAGCAAATCCACTAGAAAGAATTGAAGTTTACACAATAGCGACTTAGACCACTAACATCCTATTGCTATCCAAGTGTAGGAAACTTACTACCACGACCCCATGATAGCTCCGAGATCCACGGACTCCTTCTTTCTTTAATCTTTGCAAAACACAAACACCACCGTTTGTGACTTTGAGACTCCACTCAAAGGTATAGCAACACAAACTCTCCTGTTTGTGACTCTAAGACCACCCTTGAAGGTTTAGATCATCAGCTCCTTTGATGACTAGAGAAGGCAGCAACTTCAGCAATACCGGATCTTGAGATTCTTCAAGGAACAACACCGATAGAAGTAATAAGAGAGGTTTTAGGAACAAAACCCTAAATACAAAAGAGGCACACTCTTCTCTCTCTAAAAAGCCTTGTAAAAAACGTGCTTAGGGTTTCCTTTATATAGTGGGAGAAGTAGATCTGAAACCCTAATCCTTAATGGGCTAGAACTGCTGTTTGGGCCAACTTAAAATTCTGCAGATACGATTCTCGATCGATCGAGCCTGTTTTTCGATCGGTCGAATCAGGCAGATTCTGAAATCTTCTTTCTGCAGCTTGTATGTTCTTGTGTGCTTATGATTTGCCAATTGTTCTAAACTTTTAAAACCTAACAGAAACTATGAGAGAAACAGTTGGAACATAAAAACGAAATTGGTACTACTTGGCTCAGTGACATCAACTATGGAAACAAGCATTTTCACAAACACCTTAAAGGCAATCTTTCAATAGGAAGCTCATATGGACTTAAGCTCAATAAATTTAAACTTTGATTTACAAATTTACTCAAATTCAACAAATTATATAAAAACATCAAATACGGGACCCAATTTGTACTTATCAGTTATCACACACCCTTAGACCATTTCAAAGCATACCCATAAGCCATCTTTGTACTTATTTGTTATTCCGTGTGGATATGAGAATTTATTACCATCAAAATCATTGAAAAAAGAAGAAGAAAAAAAAATGACAGATTAATAATGGCCCAAGTGACCAAACAACCATAAGAACAAATCCAAAGAGAATAAGAAGATGGGACAGAATCTCAAACCAAGCATAGACCCTTTAGCTGCACAAGAGTGAGAGAGAGGAGAAATTCTTAGCTTGCTGACCTCGTAGATCGAATCAAGCTTGGGCCTGAAGCGAGCGATCTAAGAGCTGAAAGAGGAGAGGTGGTTTAAAAATTCGAACACTAATAAATGCAAAATTAAATGAGTTAACAATAGTAAACAAATGCACCCCAACACTGCGCCCCAATAGTAAACAAATGCAAAATTAAATGACTTTCAAACCTCAGAGATAGCTTAAGCTCTAAAGCAAATGCACCCCAACACTGCGCTGGGACCTGATGGTTTGCCCCCTCTATTTTACCAAAGATTTTGGTCCCTCACCAGCAACTGTGTTACTCAAGCTGGCCTCGACTTCCTCAACCATGGTATTGTTCCTCCTGATTTTAATGACACCCATATTATTCTTATTCCTAAAGTTCATAATCCTAGGAAAATCACGGAGTATAGGCCCATCAGCTTATGTAATGTGGCCTACAAAATTGCTTCTAAAGCAGTAGCTAATAGATTGAAGACTGTATTGTCTATTATTGTCAGTGAGAACCAAAGTGCTTTTACTAAAGGCCGCTTTATAACTGATAATGTCTTGGTGGCTTTTGAAACTATGCATCACATTAGCCAAAAAAAGAATGGCAAGGTGGGAGAGATGGCTTTAAAACTTGATATGAGCAAGGCTTATGATAGAGTAGAGTGGATCTGCTTGGAGAATATTATAAGGAAGATGGGTGTACATCATAAAATGATTGAGGTGATTATGAGATGCATAACTACAGTCACATATTCTATTCGTATTAATGGGCAACCCCGAGGCAGAATTGTTCCTTCCAGGGGCCTTCGCCAAGGGGACCCACTATCACCTTACTTATTTCTCTTCTGTGCAGAAGGTCTTTCAGCACTCCTTCATCGTGCAGCAGAAAGGCAAGCTATCCACGGAATCGCAGTATGCCGACGAGCCCCAAGAATTTCCCATCTCTTCTTTGCTAATGATAGTTTGGTGTTTTGCCGAGCAACTCTAGAAGAATGCAGTGAGCTTCAACGCATCTTCACTCTATATGAAATAGCATCGGGTCAGCAAATTAATAAAGCCAAGACCGCTCTTTTCTTTAGCAAGAATACCCCACGTGCACTTCAGAAGGAGATCAAAATCAGATTTGGAGCCCAAATCATTCGTCAACATGAAAAATATTTGGGTCTTCCATCATTGGTAGGTAGGTCAAAAAAGAATACCTTCCATGAACTCAAGGATAAGCTTGGGAAAAAGCTTTCAGGATGGAAAGAAAAGCTCTTGTCCAATGCAGGAAAGGAGATCCTTATAAAATCAGTAGCCCAAGCAATACCGTCATATACGATGAACTGTTTTAAGCTACCAGATTCATTATGCGATGAGTTAGCTGGGATGGTACGTAAATTTTGGTGGGGGCAAAATAATGGTGTGGACAAGATGGCCTGGCTTAGTTGGGAAAAGATGTGCACACCTAAGGAATGTGGTGGTATGGGCTTCAGGGACCTAAAAGCATTTAACTTGGCCTTATTATCTAAGCAGGGGTGGCGGCTCCAAACATGCACTAACTCTTTGTTTTATCTTGTTTTCCGAGCAAAATATTTTCCTCACGGAGACTTCCTCTCTGCATCTTTGGGATCTAAGCCGTCATATGCTTGGAGAAGCATATTCTCTGCACAACAAATTGTCCAACAAGGAAGCCGCTGGAGGATAGGAAATGGGGCAAAAGTACGAGTCTGGAGGGACCGATGGCTTCCTACATCATCTACCTTCCGAGTAGTCACACCTTGCCCAGAAGCTGACTCTGATTGCTAGTGTCCACACTTATTGATCAAAGGAAAGGGGAGTGGGATTTGGAGGCCCTTCAACGTAACTTCATGCCATTGGATGTCGAGTCTATCCTCTCCATTGCTTTGAGTCCAACTCTGCCTGAAGACCGGCTCATCTGGGCTCTTACCTCTTCAGGAAAATTTACGGTGAAGTCAGCTTATAAGATTGCTTTGCAAGATAGGAGCGAGCAAAAATTTGAAGGATGCTCTAGTTCTACGCGTATGACAGAATTCTGGAAGTCCATTTGGCGCTTGCGGGTCCCAAAAAAAATTCGGAACTTCACGAGGCGGGCATGCAAAAATATCTTGCCCGCGAAAGCTAATCTATTCCGTCGACAAGTGACGCAAGATAGTATATGTGAGGAGTGTGGACATGCAGAGGAAACAACAGGACACTTACTTTGGCATTGTCACCGTGCTAAGGAAGTGTGGAATGAGGTGGGCCTTGCTCAAGATAACATTATGGATAGCTGCCCAGAATTTTTGGATCTACTATGGTATGGCCAAAATGTAAAAAAGTGGTCGGAAGATGTTATCGGGTTGGTGGTCATGACGGCATGGGGTATTTGGACAAACCGGAATGAGGTTCGGCATGGGAAAAGTAGGAAACCTGCTTCTATACTTGCTCGGTGGACAAAGGATTATATGGAGGACTACTTATTAGCCAACCATGCAGCTCGACCTTTCCGAGAAGCCAAGGAAGAAGTGTGGCAGCTCCCTAAACCCCCCTGGTACAAAGTAAACATGGATGGTGCCGTATTTGAACAACAAAAGGAGGCTGGAATTGGAATAATTATTCGGGATCATCATGGTTCAGTTGTGGCGGCTTTGAGTAAGAAGTTAACAGCTCCTTTGGGTGCTCTTGAGGTGGAAGCTAAGGCGATGGAGGAAGCAGTTGAGTTTGCCTGGGATATAGGGGTATGAGATTGCGTATTTGAGAGTGATGCGCAAATGATAACGGATGCAATGCTTTGCCTCACTGAGCCACTTTCGTCCATAGCCAATAACATAGCTGGTGCCTTGTCCCATCTTTATAAGTTCCGCTCTATCCAGTTCAATCATGTACCTCGCACTGGAAATAAAGTAGCCCACACACTTGCACAATATGCTAGAGGCCTATCGTCCTTGCATGCTTGGTTAGAAGAAACACCAAGTTGTATTGAAAAGCTGGTGACCCAGGATGTAATGCTTTTGTCATGTTCTGAATAAAGTTATTACTTTCACATCAAAAAAAAAAAAAAAAAACTAATTTTTAAACCATCATTATTGTTTACTATTATAAAGGCGGCAATTAAGCTACAAACACAATATATACACACACACACACACAACAATTACAAATATTTCTAAATTAGCATATCACATCATACATGAGCCCACTATATTCTGTAATTTAAATTTTTTTAATTGACCCAAGTATGAAGTGATTGGCTAATTTAAAAATGTTATGAATTTGTTATACACTTTTGTTGTATTCCTAGAAGGACTCTTATAAAGGACTGCACAACCAATAAATTTATAGTCATTAAAATGGTTCAAAATCATTAATTTCATAGTCTTCACTCTTCATGATGCATTTTTTATTTATTTATTAAAAGGTCTTCATGATGCATTTAAATTTTAGTGTATGCAGAAATTATACTTTTTCCCTAAATGTTCCACCCTACTTACTTAGTGACCACATTTTAGAAGATATGGTCTTCTTGGGTTGCCAAAATTTACAGGAGATTAAATACAATATTAAATAATTTAAATAATAATAAATGATTTACCATTTTTTTTTTGTTGAACTTTAAATGGTTTACCATATAGGAGTTGTAATTACTTTCACACAATTAACATTGCTTACTATTGTAAAGTTCCACAGAACTAATAAATTATGCAGTAATTAACTAATAAACTATAGTAATTGTAAAGGCAAAAAAATCATTAAATGCATAGACTCCATAAATGAGTACAATGACGTAGTTCCTTCTCTCATATTAATTATGGGACTAAGACCCATAATTATGTAAGATGAGAGAGTATAACATTATTGTACTCTTAGAATATTATATATTTACTTTTCATAGATATTAAACCAAAAAAAAAAAAAAAATAGAGAGGTACTACATCCAGAATATTTTCACAACAAATCATAAGTGGTTAGTTGTTATTGGTTCTAACTTGAACTTACCACTGAAATTATTTTTCTACCCGACCAATAATAACTCGTAACAATCTGTTACATAAAATTTGTTGTGAAAATATTATAGATATAGCATATCTCAAAAAAAAAAAAAAAATTCAATACTCCAAGAGAAATGCTCACTTCTCTTACAATTGGCACTTTCTAGTATTATTTCCAAGAAGGATGTCCAAGGTTCAAATATCCCTCCCTCTCAACTATCGAATTATAAAAAATAAAAATAAAAATAAAAATAAAAATTCTCCTTTCTCATACATGATGGTGGGTCCTAACATAAACTTAATTAGTGACACCTATTATTATTTGAGAGGGGGGAGCACAATAATGAATAATTACTCCGGTTTGCCAAAAAATTCTGTACACATTTTTTTTTTCAAGCGAAAATACTATTTTGGTACTTACATTTTAGTGTTATAGTCAATTTGATCCCTTTATTTTTATAGCAACCAATTTGGTTCATATTATTTTCAATTTGCAATCAATTTGGTTCTTATTGTTAATTTACAAACAAAAAAATGTCTATATGGCTAATAGTGTGCACAGCTAGCATGCCAAATGTTGACGTGGGTGCTAAAAAAATAATAACAGAATTAATTAATATTAAACAATACCACATCAGCATTTAAATAAAAATTTAATATATATATATAGATATTGTTAAGGACATAAGTTATGTAATTGGCTAATCCTTTGACAAAACACACTTTACTTGTAATTGGGTAGATCTAGGATGTGTTTAATACTTCAAGAAACATGTTGTTCAAGTCTATTATTAAAGCCATGAAGATTGGACCAAGAAACATGTGAAGAAAAGCTGTTTACTAAAACTGGACAGACGGTTGTGGACAGATAGCTCGACAGCTGCTCGACAGATAGCTATCTATCGACGTTTAATGAGGCTCGACAGATACTATCTATCGAGGTATCTATCGAGAATTATGAAAATCAGTTTTTCAGATCTGATTTTCGGCCCATGCTTATGTATTTGTGTAGGGTTTCTTTTCTCATAACTCTAGACATATATAAAGCTTATTTTAGAGGCCGTCACATAAAAGAATATAAGGAGAACATATGCAAAAGGTGACCGGTGCCTTATTCTCTCTGTAGAAGCTACTGCGTCTTTGCGCCTTAGGGTTTTGTAACCAAGTGCTTCTTGATCTTTATCGTCTTAGTGAAGAACTTTGCAGCCAACATCTTTTTCAAGTTAGTGTGTTAGTCACGTACTAGGAGCTGTACATCTTTAATTAGTCACGTACTGGGATCTGTGCATCAAAAGGGTGGCGTTCATATATTGAAGAGTTCAGAAGTTCTGAAGTGGTAAAAGGTTTCTGCTGTAAGTTCATCTACGGAGATTGTAAAGTCTAGGGACAAAGGTTTTGTACTAGATCTGAAACTTCTCTTTTCTATTGTGGATTGCTTTTTGGGAAGGTTTCCCCTCAGGTTTTTTTACTGTGAAACTAGTTTGTTTCATTGGTTTTCCTGGGTCATCATGTCTTGTCTTATTTATTTTTCCGCTGCATTATTTTGACATGATATTGATATTTGTTTGTTTTAACAAGGTTTATTTATAATAGATCTAATTAATAACTTGGATTTAAAACTTGTTAATTTTATCAAACGGGGTCTAAATTTTCCAACATATATATTAAAAGCCAAAGTTCAGAGAAAATTCAATTAGATTTCAATTGGATTCTCAATTTTGTGACATATGTCCCATCTAATTTTTAATTTTTGTTCTAAATGGATTATTGAGTGTAAAAATCAAAGAGTCTAAATCCAATTAGATTATAAATTGGATTTCAATTGAAGTCCAATTTTGTGCCACGTGTCCATCTAATTTTTTAATTTTTGTAATAAGTGAATTATTAGTTGCAAAAACTGAGGAGTCTAAATCCAATTAAATTCTAAGTCATGCATATATATGTATATATAATGAGAAATCATTACATATTTTAGAAATGTATAATTTAAAAAATATGTAAACTAATACCATGTATAATTTGAATATCTTCTAAAAAATGTATAATTTGAACTATATAATTGTGATTATTTTAATTATACTTGTGCATATATACGAGGTTACACACTAATTAAAATTAAAAAAAAAAAAAAAACCAAAACCAAAACCAAAAATAATAATAATAATAATAATAAATTAAATTCTAAGTTGTGTATATATATATATATATATATATATATTTATTTATTATAATGAGAAGCCATTACATATTTTAGATATGTATAGTTTTAAAAAAATGTGTAAACTAATACTATGTATAATTTGAACATCTTCTAAAAAAATGTATAATTTGAACTATATAATTGTGATTATTTTTAATTATACTCGTGCATATGTACGGGGTTACAACCTAATTAAAATTAAAAAAAAAACCAAAAAATAATAATAATAATAATAGTAATAATAATAATAACAATTCCTCGAATGGAATGCTAAAACTGTAGCTAGTAATAAATAGTGAAATACTAACAATAACATTCATCAACCTAAGAAAGAAAGAAACAAAGGAAAAAGGAAAGAAGAAAAGCTAGCGTAAACAACTAGACAACCAAATTTGTCAAATAACACAATTTTAGCAAAATTTTAGGAAAAAAACATCTTGACAAAGTTATTTAGTTATGTAACACATTTTTGGAACTTGGGTTCCAACTCAAACTCGAGTTCCAAACAAGTTTGGGCTCCCTACTTGGCGTGCCATGCGAGCTGCTTGGAACTTGAGTTTGACAAACTCAAGTTCCAATTGGAAATCGTTCCAAAAATGTGTTATATAACTAAAAAACTTTGTTAGGATACGTTTCTTCTAAATTTTTGCTAAAATTATGCTATTTGGCAAATACTGCCCAACTAGATATTCATCAAAATCAAATATTGGTCCTTTTTTTATGGGATAAATATTGGTCCATTTTGAAAACAAACGCATTGTGACATTCATCAATTATATGGTTCACAACACATTCAAACCCACTCCATTTTTGTCTCTCTTCCATCATAATATTGCATCGTTGATGAAGCCCAAACTGAGAAGGACCAAATTAGTCAATTGCTCTCATTCATCAACAGCAGCACCCCAAATGACGACGAACCCACCACAGTCAGTCGCTCTCCTTCTTCACCGTTCATCGCCACGAGCCACCATTAAGGTGGTCTACTTGCTCTCTCCCTCCATCTCTACTTTTCTTGGACTCATCCACTTTATCTCTCCTTCTTCGATCTGTGATGGTTTGAGGGTTTGGGTTATTTGATGGTTAATATGTTTGAGCTATGGTTGAAATTTGGTTTTAAAGTTTGGTGGTGATGGATTTGGGTTCAGTGGTGGTGTTGGACTATGGGGGTGGTGGTAATTCAAGTTTGGTGGTGGTGGATCTAGGTTTGGCAGTGGTGGATTTGGATTTGGATTTGCTGGTGGTAATTTGGGTTTGCTAGTGGTGGATCTGGGTTAGTGGTGGTGAATCTAATTACCTTTGATACTGTTTGGTTATGAAGAAATTGCAAGAAAATAAAAATAAAAATTGAGAAAATAAAAATGAAACTCTGTTTGGTTACAAATAAATGGTGAGAAAATTTTAAAAATATAAATAAAGAAAAGGATAAAATTGGTATAAAAAAATGTATTTTATAAACGTTGATGTGACATTTTTTGCCATCTAAGCGCTGATGTGGACACTAAAATTTTGACACATTAGCATTAGGTATGCCAGTAGTGCACACTGTTTGAGCCAAGTAGGCATTTCTGTTAGTGAGTTAATGGTAGGGACCTAATTGGTTGCAAGTTGAAAATAACATGGACCAAATTGATTGTTACCAAAATATAAGGACCAAATTAACTAAGACCCAAAAAAGTAGGGACCAAAACAATTTTTTTGCAATTTTTTTTTTTAATTCGATAGTTGGGGAATGGGAGATTTGAATCTTGGATGTTTCATTTGGAAGCACTACGAGGTACCAATTAAATGTGCTATAAGGCTCTTGGTAAACAATACATTCTATACATGTATAGATGCTTCTATATAATGTATATCATATAATTAAGATTTAAACATTCAAATTTTTAATGATAAAGAAATGCTAAAATGTAAATTGCACGATTTAAGTTTGACTGGAATTCATTTCAGACCTTTAATTTTACTTTCATTCAATTGAGTCCTCTAAGTTTCAAACTTATTCAATTTAGGCATTTTGTTCAATTTCATTAAAAATTTGTCATTAAGTATACAATTGACTAATGAAAAAAAAAAAATTTGAAAAAAAGATTCTCACATGAAATATCTATATTTTTTATAAATTAATTTTATAGATTTTTTTTTTCTTCAAGTGAGAAAAATATTTTTTAATGGCAATTTTTTTTAACGAAATTGGATGAGGACATGAGTTATATAAATTTGAAAATTAAATGACTCAATTGAATGAAAGTAAATTTAGATAATTGTAGTGAATTTCAGTCAAACTTAGAGAGTGCAATTCGCATTGTAGCTATAAATAAATTATGTGTTAAGAGACTTTGTAGTTTAACCGGTACTTTTTGGTGTTTTAATTAAAGACATCTAGGATTTAAATATCATTTTCTCTAACTATTGAATTATTAAATAAAAAATTATAGCAAATGTAGTGCTTTTAAGTGCTTATAAAATACAATCAACAATTTTTTTTGGAAGTAAAAATTAAAAATACAATCAACGTTATTACCGTAGCATGTTGTTAATAAAATTTTAGATATTTTTAACTTAAACACTGTTGAAGGGGGGGGGGGGGGGAGTCTTCCTTCTGAAAAATGAGATTTATATTGGGTTGGGGGCCTAAATCAAAACTCGACAATGGGCTTGAAGTATGGCCTAAATGCTATCGGTGAAGATTTAGAGAATTTGCCTTATTTTATGCCTTGGGCTTAGGTTGGGACCACCAAGGATTATGGGATGGCCCAAAAACGTTTCCTACAACAGACATATCAGTACAACAGAAAAGCATACTGCAATTAAGAAATAGCCCAGCAGTAAAATATTCCAGCAGTAAAATATTACAGCAGTAAAATGAGACAGAACAAAATAAATCTCCAGCCGTTAACTGTTTCACAGATTAAGGAGAGTGTCTACATCTCCGAAATCTTCATCCATAGGTTCCAGTGAGAAGAAGTCCTCTAATACAAGAACATGAGGGAAAAATTTTATAGTAATAATTACATTATAACATTCAATAGAAAATGAATAAACAAACACTATGGGTTCCATTATAACAAGTAACGGAGAAATCTTAGTGAGAGAGAGAGAGAGAGAGAGAGAGAGAGAGAGAGAGAGAGATTCTAGCTAGCGCAACAAGATCATTATTATTCCAGGGTATGCTTATGGATATAGTATATGTTGTGAGTAGTGAGGGTCATTTTTGGTAGTATGAGCAGTAAGAGGGAGAGAGAGTGTTTAGTAGAGCTGTTGGGACTTTTTGCTGAGAATGGATGAGAGCTTATAAGTAGAGGTGTAAGGGATATTTGTGAGCTAGGGGCTGAAGGGCTTAGTTTCTAAGTTTGAAACTAAGAACTCAGAAGCTCGAAACCTCACTAAGAGCTTAAGAAAAATTAGAGAGGGAGGGAAAATAGAGAAGTTTATGAGAGGGTTCGTCTCTATTGGTGTGTGTTGAAGTGTTGGTGGAGAGCTCTATTTATAGTTGAGTTTAAGGGGGTTTCCAGCAAATAAATTCTGCCAAAATCAGTCTCAATCTTCATAAAATCCTTAGAAAATCGTTCTTAGGATTTGGCCAAGAGTGATAAGTTCAGCTTTAGAATGTTCTTACTGTTTTAGGTAATAGTAGCTGGAGTTCTGACTTAGCATTAAATGCTAGATTGTAATTAGCCAATGAGATTAGAACATGAATTAAGCTAATGATCTTGGTTGTCTATTGCTAGTATCAGAGCTTCCTAGGGTAGATTGTGTCACCCCAAGCCAAGTGTCAATCTTGGAGCCCTCTGCTGTAAACTTTGCTGGAGATCTCCTTAGTGCCTTCCAAACCACATTTCTTTGAGTTTTCCCAATTAGATTCATGTGTTTGGTTCATGAACAAGAAAATACACATTTTGGCATGGTAATGAGCTGTTTACAAGTGATTCAAGAAGCTTCCATGGTCTGTTCATGGCTACCCCATAATTCCTTGACCGATTGTGTCGGAGAAGAGAGAGAGAATGGTTGGCTGCAGCTCCACAGCTTTGTGTCTTGTTAGCACAGCTTTATGTCACATCAGTAATCATGAAAATCAACTTGCCAAGGAAGGGTGTAAGCTCAATTAGACATGTGTCCCCTTCTGATCTGATTTGACAAGCTAAAAACGATAGTAATGGGCCATGGTTGTTACCTTAGTTGTGCTGAAACTTGACTAGTGGCTAGTCTAACCACTTTAGTTACTCAAGTGAACCCTAGTTGCTGAGATTAGCACATGGGTTGGGTTGTCTCGGCTAGGCCTTGTTATTGGGCTTCTTTGGGCTTGGTCATCTTTACAAAATGAATAGTTTTGCCATGGGTAATATATATGGGCTTTTGTAGTTAGAGTTTATTATGGAAAAAATAAGCGTAGTTCTCATAAATTTAGTAGCTTTGAAAGATGAGTAATATATCATAAGTAATTTATGCATCCCATGAGTTAGGGACTTTAGTTTATGAAAATATTTTTTTGCCAAGGAATAGTTTTGGGCTTTGAGCATAATGTAATTATTTTGCCAAATAATTTTTGGGCTTTTGTAAATAGTTGCCAAGATAATATTGTGCTTTTGTATGTAGTTGCCAAAATAATATTGTAGCCCAATTTTGGTAATGGTATGATAAGTATTTGTGTGAGAGCCCAGTTAGGTAATATGTGGGATATAATGGGTAATATTTGTGAGATGACCCAAAATAATTTATGGGGCTTATATGGGAAATATTTGTGGGAGCCCAAGTTGGGTAATAACATGGGGAAATATTTGGGTAATATGTGGAAAGTATTTAGGAAATATTTATGTGGGCCCAAAGTAGTTATGGGCTTGTATGGGTATTTTAGTGAGTGGGCTAATGAGTTTACGGCTTGAAATTTTGTACCTCAACAAACACAAATTAATCGAACATGCATATAGCATGTGTGGCATACAATGTGATATGAATCCAGAGTTAGAACTCACTCTTGAAAACTAGCTTGTAAGGAAAGGATGCCCAAGAGCTTATATACACATGGTTAAACTTGCACTTAAGCCATGTGGGATACTTGGATCATAACATATCACCACTCTCTGCAACCAAAGTCCACGATGACTCACTCTATTGACACTAACCCAATGGTAGTGCTAACTCTTTTTGGTAGCTCCACTCACATATCAGTTATTCAATAACTTAGTAAGACATTTTACCATAAAACTGCAACTCATTTGATCCCATACTCAATGAGCTATTTTTGATGACTCGACATGGTGGTTGACATTGATACCAAATAGTACAAACTCATAGGTAGAACTCACCATTGAAAACCGATTTATAAAGAAAAAGTGCTTAAGAGCTTATACATATATATAAATATATATATATATATATATATATATATATATATTTATAGTTAAGTTTGCACTTGAGCCATGTGAGAAACTTGGATCGTAACGTAATGGACCAAAAAAATAAAGATAAAAAACAAACCCAACTACGGAGATGGGAATTGTCTTCCTTGGTGAGTTGATTGAGGGTTTTCGGCTCATAACATCATTGTGATAGCGTTCATGGCTTCTAATTATTCTTCATTTTAGCCATTAAATGTTTTTGTAAAATTACTCTGCTTGCATTACAAGTAATGTTACTACAAGTAGAATTAGGATTATTTGGCTAACACTACATGTAGGTCCTTGTATGAGAATACCTATGGCTGTGGATATGTTGGGGATTTGAGTTATTTAATATTTGTGAGTGTGGTTGTAATAGTTATCATTGATAGAGGATTTTTTATCGGTGTTGTCGTGGACATAGGCACAGAGTTTGTCATGCATGGAAGCTAAGATTGAAGAGGAGATCAAGCTCTCTTATTTTTATTTTTTAACTTCACCAAGGAATTTTATTTTTAACTTCACTCATTCCTTTGTTACTACATTATTAACTTTAAACATGGAGGAAATTCAAGGATGAAATAGAAGTAATTTTGAAAGTTGAGGTAGTAAATTGACACAATTAATAGTTAAAGAGCCAAATTAATAATTTAAGCTATACATATATATATATATATATATATATATTATATAAGATAGAATTTTCATTCTACCCTAATCTAAGTGTATATATGTGTAAATCTTCCTCCTGAATACTTGAACCCCGTCCCTTGCCCTCCACACCCCACAAGCATTTATACTTGTGAAGCTACACATATTATTATGTTTGAATTTAATAATCGAACTTCAACCTTGACTTAAACATGGCTTGTTCAATAAATAAATAAGTATAAATAAGATTTTTTTAAAAAAAAACCTATGTCCAAATCAATCAATCAACCAATATCAATCAATATATATATATATATATATATATAAAAGTAGAGACCTCATGCTGAAGAGCATAAAGTTCTGCCACGTGGTACACTCCTTGAAAAGAGAATTGAAATACTCTTAAACCACATCATAAATAAGAACAAATTTAAAATTAGGGACTTTTTATTTTTTTTTTAGTTCAATGTTTCAAGACTACTCTTTATGTTCTTTGATTCAATGTTTTGAGACTACTATTTGTTTCATTTGGTTTAATATTTTAAGACTTTTCATTTCTCTCTCACACACACAACTTTTTGCATTTTCATTCTCCCTTTTCATTCTACTCCTATATATACATATGTCCACGGCCCTTCATGCTATCTTATCTCAAATACACTCATACCAAATACAATATTATTTACCTTCAACCTTTCAACGAGACCTACATAACTCTAACATTGTTGTACCATTTGATCCTAATTCGTATGAGTAGGATGTGATCAAGGAAGGGGGCTGGCATTTTTTATTCAGTAACGGTAGCTTACTATACTGATGTTGAAGTTGGATGTTATAGATTTTGTGAAGGTTGTGATTAGCTTTGAGTCCTTTGGTGCTTGAGATTTTTGGTATAGAAAAGTTATAAATGTATTTTGTTTTAGAATGAAAGAGAGAGAGAAAAAAAAAAAAAACTCTAATTGATTATTTATGAAGTTAGCTATTTGTAGGGATAAGGGCCCAAAATCATATATTAGGTCTTGAGCTTTATCCGAAGACGGTGAAAGGTCCAAAGAGAGATAAACAATTACGAAGGATCCCAGGCTGGAGTTTAATAAATATGAGATGAGTGGGAGTGATCCAAGGAGGTATATCTCCTCGGATGTGATGAGTATAGTCCAAGGGTGTATTCAGGTGATGAAAGTGATCTTTGTAGAAATTCTGACTATAGAGACGTGTCTCATAAACATACGAGAGGAAGGAAGCCCAAAAAATATTTAAGGAAAAGCTGCTACCATCGCATTAAATGCGCTGCAGCTACTCTTCTGTCCTCATTTATGTGGAGAAGACCCCTGAATAGTGTGGCCTTGGCTACCGCAATTCACAGAAAATTAAAGAGGGTGTCTAATGGGACAGGCACTCAAATGAGAGCTCAGATGATCAACAAGTGTAGGATCAAGATGGTACAAAAAGAACTATATAATGTGAAGAAACCCTCCATAATGAGGGGGAGGAGAGAAAGAGAAAAACACTATACTAATCAATAGTTAAACTTGTAACCACATTTGAAGGAAATATACAAGAGCTGGGCCCCTCGGACGTTTGCCGAGGACAATTTTCTGAAGTTGAGCTAATCTATTTTCCTTTTCTTATAATCTAGACCTATTCTATCTATTGTCTAACTCACCCAAGCCCAGTTTTCCCAACCTACTCTCTACAAATCTATTGTTTTCGGCCTTTTGAGCTGGTCTATCCATCGTTGGGATTGAGAGGCCAAATCTGTGTCCTTACACTATTTTTTTTTTTTTTTTATTATTATTATTATTATTATTATTATTATTATTATTATTATTATTATTATTATTTTGTTTTAGAACTCATAATTTGTAAGTTTCTTTGTAGGTTTTTTACTGCTATTTTGTGTGGTATGAGTCATAGTGATAAAAATAAAAATTGATGATGATTTCAAAGTGTTTTTTGTTTTTTTTAAAGGGTATGGAAGCTCAACTAAAGAAAATTAATTTTTGATTAATGGATGTGTTTTTAGAAAATTTCTCTTTGTCTAATCACGTTCTATTTATGTTGATAATTACAAATAATTTCCTTAATTTCATTGAGATAATGAATTGGAGGCTTGAGATTGGGGTCTTCATATTTGGTTACGAGAATAGAGTAGTTGAGGAAGTGTTTGAGAGATTGTTTATATTATGTAATTTTAGAATATAAAAAATATTTTATACTTTAAATTCTTATCTATAGATTTCAAAATCATTTAATTAGTTAAAAAAATAAAATCTACTTTAAACGGTAAATATTATAATATGTTTTAGTCTTATAGTGTTATACAATTTTTAAAATAAAATATGAATTAAGAAAATTAAGTTTCAAAGTGTTCAAAAATATTGTGGGCAAACATAAATATTATACAAAAAAGTAAGTATTATATGTAGGTTTAATATACATAAAGATGATTTCAAATGAAATTGTAAAGTATTTGTGTATCACGCGGGACATTATCTAGTTATTTATAAACAATGTAGTTCATTTATGGCTCTAACAAAATGGAACGACTATACTTGTTTTCTTTTGTATAGCCCTAATAAAATGGAAACATTGAATCAAAAAAAAAAAAAAAAAGGAAACATTATATAAATATATATATATATATATATATATATAATGAAAGTTCAATTAGCGTGTAAAACACTAATGAATGTTTAGACCCTCAATTTCAAATTTATCCAACACAAGCTTATACCCAAACAATAGATGTGCAGAATAATAGGTACAAGCAAAAACTCAAACAGATAAACAACTCTACACCATAATTATTCACATCACAGTAGCAATTAAAGGTAAAGAGAAAGGGTTAGAGAGTTGCAAAACCAAGGATAACACCGGCACGTGTTATCGAAGAGGAAACTGAAGAACTCAGCGAAAAACCTTTCCGCCGCCCTCCAAGTGGTAAAATGATCCACTAAAGAATAAAGTTGGGATACACAAATAACAGTAGACCCTCCAAGCCTAGTTTAGCCAATGCATCTAAGCCCTCTAAGCTTCTTGCTCCAACAAGGTTAAGCCCAACCATGTCTTCTTTAGCTCCCCGACTCTCATAATAAGCCCATTGCCTCAACCAAGTGAATTGGTCATCTCCGAACTGTTTCCCAAGCACCAAAATACCTCCTCACTTATATGGGTATGGTGAGAAAATGATTTGACAAATGTACCTCTCAAGGATATGTCAATGGAGAGGGTGAAAGTAGAGGAATTTGGAGAATCAAATGTCTAAGATTATGGATGAGTCAATCTTGATTTTCTCTAAGGTTTCTCTTTCAAAATTCTCTTTGGAAGCTCTCGACATTTCGTGGGAATACGGGTATTTATTGTAGAGTACATGAGGAATGTGAAAAGTCATTTTTCTGCAAAACAGGGCATTTTGGCAACTTAGTCTCGCAAGTGGGATGAGTTGCGAGTTTGAGTCGCAAGTTAATTGCCAGGCTAGACTGTCAATTTTTGCCTTGTAGTGTTCCAGCTGTTGTGACCCTTCAGCTTTCTGCATGCTTTACACGTGTGGCATTTTGGCGAGTTGCCAGTCGTGAGTCAATCGCGAGATCCAGTCACGAGAAACCTCCAAATGCACACATTCTTGAATTTCTTCACACTCTCTCACGCACATCCCTTACATAATTCCCATCTAAATACAGGGTATCTAGTTGCTAAATTACAAGCAAATTTGGTACGGAATAAAGTCAACACATGATTGAATAAATTCAACCTTACATATATATATATATATATATTTATTTATATATATTAAAGAAACATTATTATTATGGACAAAGTTTTACAACAAACTTGATTGTTGCTTAAGGCTACAACTTCTCTTAATATCTTTTTATTAGATGTGAATTCTAAAAATCCACCAAATCCATTGTTAGATTACATTTTCTTAGTATATTCTCCATGCTTGCAAAATTTCAAAAAGATTAAAGATCAATAGGTATGTCAATCAACCATATGTTTAAATTTCAAGTTTTTGTAATATAAAATTATACATAAAAAATAAGTTTATGGATCGAATAGTAAATAACATCCAATTGGCATGAAATTTGAAATATGTGTTAAAAATAGAAACAACATGTAATCCAACAGTTAGATTTTCAAAACATGTAGTTATATTAATTTTTTTAATGGAAGTTTAAGCCTTAGGCTACAACCAAACTTTGTCCTATTATTATTACTACTGCTTCCTTATATGCTATCACATGGATTATTTTTTTGCAAAATAACACCATTTTTCAAACAATTTAGTTAGCTAGCAAGGTTTCCAAACTATTTAGAAAAACTAACATCTCAAGTCTTTTAAACTCGAGTTCACTATAGCAACTCGAGCACAAGAGACTCGAGTTCCATGTTCTAGCCACGCTGACGTGGAATTTTAATCCACGTGGAACTCGAGCTTATGAGACTTGAGGTCCTTACAGAATTCCTTTCGTTCCCTCACCTTTAGTTCTTACCTTCAACGAACTCCAACAAAACCTTCCTCACAGGTCTGATACGAGCAAAATCTCCACCACCTCATATTGATCCGATCAAAACATTCCTCACAGGTCCTCACAAACATCACACTAGCAAAACCAAACCCAACAAAATACGCAAAGCCAATCAAAACCTTGTAAACCTAAACCCAACAAGCACACCACCACCTCATTCCGATCAGAAACTACAAACCCAAAACCAACAAACACGACACCACCTCATTTCGATCAGAAACTACAAACCCAAAACCAACAATCACGCCACCACCTCATCCCGATCAAAACCTGTAAACCCAAACCCAACAATTGCGCCACCACCTCATCCCGATCGGAACTTGCAAACCCAAACCCAACAAACACTATTCATCCTGATTGGAGGTGAGCTTCGGTGGGGAACGAGAGATATGGAACGAGACAGAATGCCATCTCATTGATGAGCTTCGACCATGGAGGCCCGATTTGGGCTTTGCTCTAGAGAAAAAACCGGAGAGAAGAAGGTTCAAAGAGAGAGAGAAGAAGAGGTTCAGAGAGGAAGAAGATTGGTCAGTTTTTTTGATTTGGTTTTCTTTTAAGGAACTCGAGTCTCATAGACTTGAGTTTCATGTTAATTAAAATTCCATATCAACGTGCCAGAACATGGAACTTGAGTCTCTTTGGCTCGAGTTACTACAGTGAACTCGAGTCTAAGACACTCGAGATGTTAGTTTCCTAAGTAATTTGGAAACGTTGCTAACTAACGAAATTGTTAGCAAAATTGTGTTTTTTTGAAAAAAAATCCCTATCACATCCACCTTTGAAAGTTTTGACCTAAATAAAATAACCCACAACACTAAATAAATTCTAATTAAAATTACTCCAAACGGGGTGGTAATCATAACTCTTAAACCATGAGGTCGTATACCAGACAGCTGCACCACTCTATTTTAGCACATGAAATCTACTTCCATGCAGCTTGTTAAGAATTAAGTTTGGGATTAATTTAGTTTTTCATGCTTCTTAATAATGGAGAAATTTACTTCCATTGTAATAAGGGGGGAAAATTGCATTCCAACTGAATAAATCACTGATCTGCAAAATTAGAGCCCAGCTGGCCTAGTTGTGACTTTTGAACAGCTTGCAAAAACATAGCACTTGATGCAAAAAACTTTGCTAACATTCATTCTATAAGAAAGAGATGTATAAAAGGTTCAATTAGGATAACCACCATTAAGCCTTGTAGCATACTACATATAAAGCTGATAGCTAATATGAGAATTAAACTAAAGAAGCAGAAATAGTCTGATAATTAAGATCAGCAACATGCAATTTTTTTTCTGTTGTCCATCAGCACTGGGCCTGATCCAAACCAGAGGCAACTAGCGGAGGCATGGTAGGAATGCGATTTGGTGATCCATTCTCGACAGGTGGCGGCACACCCCATTTTCCTTCAGATTCAAGTGGCTCAAATACATTAACCCCACCATCTGTTAGTCCTATGGCAAACTGGTTTGGGTCTTGTGGATTTGCAGCAATCACTAGTGGATATACTGAAGAACTGCATCAACATGGGAAAAAACAAAGAGGAATAAAAAGGTCATACCCAATGCACAAAGCTCCAAGTGGAAATCATATATGCTGATTTTTGGCTCAGATGCCGCTATATGCAAATGCAAAACTCTAAATATCAGAATCATTATTCTTGTCAAGGGCCATATTTGCATTATGCAAAATTTGTTAGTAACTGTTATTTACCATAAAAGTCAGGAAGCTGAGGCTACATAGTATCGGATAAATTTTAAATTGAGTTTTCATGAAGAAGAGGCATGTTTTGTCATCTTTGTTCCATTGTAAACAAGATGGCTATCTATAAACCATTTTGTACCTATCTCCTCCACGCTACTATGAGGTGGTTTATAAGACGGAGACCATCCATGTGTATTATTTAAACAAAGCACATGAGTCATTAAAAAAACCATGTGATTAAAACCACACATGGATAATCTCTTCAAACGCCACATAGTGCATTGGAGGAAAATAGCTTCAAACAAGTTTAGAGCCAAACTTTTTCCATCTATTAAATGCTAATTAATTCATACAAATTTCTTTAATGTATCATTGTACTTAGTATAAATGCTTAATAAAAAAGTTGCACATGACACGAACCTCTTCTACATTTTTGTTGTAGTGCATTAGGATCTATGATCTCAAAATCACCCATGATACATACACTATGAAATTGAACAGTGGATGGAAAGTGGTGACTAGGAAATTTAAAATTTGATAGTATGCATATCTTGCTGAATGAGGCCTATGTCAAGCATCTTAACAGATAGATTAGCAAAGGATCATTGAATACCTGACATGAAGATAAGCAGTAGGATTAATCTGACATCGTAATTGGAGATTTGAAGCACCAAATACACGCACAGTTCCATCCAAAAATCCGGCATAAATTAACTGGCTATCACAGGAGAATATTGCATGGGAGATTGGCGGTGAAGATTCTTCTACAACCCACTGGAATCACATAACATCATTAACCATTCTGAAGGAAAAAAATGGAAAGAGGGAGAGCAGAGTTGGAATGAAGTTGCTCATCCATGTTTTTTCCCCCCTAAAATTTTGACTTGTTGCCACCACTAAGCAAATCCTTACCACAATTTTAGATAGGATAATTATAGAGGAGGCAAGTCCACAGGACAAGACATTTGATTACTTTAATAAAAAGCTAAGATGGAGATACCTGCTTCACACATTCAAGTTTCTTTGTTTCATATATGGCAAGTTGTGTCCCATGTACAGCAAGGAAGTGTATTTGATCCTGGTGAAACTGAACTTGGGTATCTGACATTGCCATGGATGTCCTTCCAGCAGGAATCTGCAAGAAACTGTTGTTCTGTCGCTCCCACTTATCAGAGTTCCACACAATAATCTGGAAGAAGAGGATACATAAATTTTGATCACGTCAGAAATAATTATGAGAGCCATTTTGTTTGAATGTGTCCACTGTCTACACCTAGGTGAAGAGTGAAATTTTGTTGTGTGTGTCTATTTTGCACCTACTAAAATAGCATAATGAAGAGCTCTCTTGAATATGATATTTTATTATTCATATTGGAAATCTCTATCCCTCTCTTTCTCTCTCTCTCTCTCTCTCTCTCTCTCTCATCTCATGGGCAGCTGCAGGAAACCCAAGTCTGGTGGCTCATTTTACCAGCAGCCAAACAGATTTAAGCTATCAAACAAGGAAATCAATATCAGACAACTATTTGACCTAGTTCAGACTGCTAGAGTTCCCCAAAAGGAAAGCTATAGAAGATTAATTACTAACCTGAGCGTCTGCTCCAGAAGAAACAAGCACATTGAGCACATGTGAGAAGGCCAGGCCAGTGATTCTTTTAGAATGACCCTTAAGTTTGCTCTTAACCTACAACAAGAAAGAAAATGACCAAACTCCCAGATTTTCACTTTAATGAGCACCAATGCATTTGTCCATGCCATAATGTGTGTTACCTCATCTACCCGGACGTTATATATGAGAATTGTGGAATCATCCATGCCAACTGCAATTATATTGTTATCTTGAGGGTGGAAAGCAAGATATGTTGCTGCAGGTGGTGGAGGCATGAAAGTTGTCATAACCTGTAATTTCCCAATTATAATTTATAATTGGTCAGTCAAAGTGTGGTAGATATCAGATGCAGCATTAAAATAAGCCCCAAGTGATCTGTGTTATGGGTGGTGGGATATAATAGAAACTTCAGTGCATAAAATCTTGAGTTGATTCGGCCAAAATTAAAATAAGTATAAAGGCCTAGATCTATTAGCAACCTCCAAAATAAGCTTCTCACCGGCATCTGCAGCTTAGTCCTTGTGAAAGGACATGCCTCTCACCCATTTTCAGCATGCAAACTTAAATCACACCTCATAATGATCTAGTTTTAAAAATTACCTTAAATGTCATCATGTTGAACAGAGAAATTTTTCCTCCAGATGCTGACATGACATAAGAATCATTCTTGGACAAAGCAAAACATGATAGAGCGTCCTCTGGTTTAGCATCAGTTAAATCATTGGTCATTGTTATGCCTGATGGTGATTGTACTAATTGAGGAGAAGCCTTGGTAGTTGCCTACACCACATCACAATAATCACCCTTTTATTCATTAATAAGTGTAGGTTCAGAGTGAAACAAGAAGCTTTATATTCATGGAAGGAAATTTAAGGGAGGAACAGATTTAGAGAAAATATGGGAACTTTATACCTTGCCACTCAAATTAGGGTCACATCGTTGCCATTTCCAGAGTAGATGGATGGCATTTGCTGCTAATGCCAAAATACCAGTACCTGAATTAGTATAAATCAACCTTGAGATCTGCAGAGACACAGGAGAAGGTAATCAAAAACCAATTTTTTTAATCGAGCACTTAAAAGATAATAGACTGTAAAAAGAAGAAAAAATAACAAAGATGGCATCTGAGATAATTTTAATGGAACATATGACCTTGGAATTCCATCTTTCATTGCATTTATATGACCAAGTTTTGTTTGATGTGTTATATACTTTTAAAAATAAACCATAAAACTGAATGATGCTCATGCTCAGATAAATTTTTGAAAATTTAGTATAGCAAACTATCTGTGGAACTAGAAAACTTGAATAAATTTATAGGAGGTATAAACTAACAACACCTAGGTAATATGCTCACAAAGTCATAAATGAAATTCAAATGGATCAAGAAATTTAATTATTGTATACTTCAGAAAGAGCACATGCTAAACATTAATTAAAATGTGTGAATAAATTGTATACTTCAGAAAGATATAAATATCAATGATAAGTGCTAGGCCAAACAACAATCCGTTTGTATGCACATTGGACCAAGAAATTTAATTTTCCCTGATACTCCTAGATATCCTAATAAATCATACCTTGTCTGATTTGACACGAGCTGGGAGCTTCAATGACCTAAACTGAGCAGGTTCACTAATTTCAGTGAGCTTCCAAATCTTTGTTTGGTTGACTTCTTCAGCTAATTTAGGTTTCACATTCTCCAAGTTTCTTGTGTCTCCATTCTAGCAAGCCAGTGGAATGAATTAGTCCATGATTTTAAATATTAATGAAGCACAGAATTAAGATTCATTTTAACGTGAAGAAATAGTCCGTGAGAGAGAGAGCGAAATTAGAAGTTATGCAGAAATTGTATGTGATGGGAGTCAGAATTACACACATGTATGAATCACATAGGTCAAGGAAAACATGAATATTAAAGTAGAATTTCATTTGGTGTAGTAATTACAAATCACATGACATAGATAGCATTTCTCTTAAGTTCAACAAAGGAAGATTTTACAAGACAGACCCTTGTTACAGTCTCAGATGCACTTCTTGCTGCAACAAGAGAATGATTTTCATAAGTACGCATCAACCGCATCCCATCAACTGTTGCTAAGATTTTGATTCTGTTGTCATTTGCAGAAACAGCCAATAATGTCCCTTCCTTGTTGAAACGGATACGTGGACTTGCCTTCAATTAAAAAAGTATTTGAGCAACTCAGACAACTGTTCTTTTTGTACACATTATTGTGATAAAAGTAGAACTGCAAACAAGACAAAAAATAGAAACAATATATAGAATTTACAAACATCCATAAAATAACTTACTGGTAGTCCACCCTCAGCATCAATACTTGTCAAAAGATTGGGATTATCCATATCCCAAACCTTAATTGTATATTCATCACCAACAGCCAAGAACCGATTCTTGGTTGAATCAAATTGAACAATTCCAAGAGAACGTTTATTTAATCCTTGGTAGGTTCTCTTCACATGACCTTCATTTTCATTCCACTCAACAATGTGTGACTCACCATCTTTACTGGTTCCACATGAAAAAAGCCTACAATTTTCAATCACAGCATTGACTTTTGAGGTTTTCTATAATAGGATTTAATTGAAAGGAAAACATTAGAATGGTGTAAAAGTTCCAGTAGATAAACCTTCTCCCATCAGCACTATAAGCCATTGTAGTGCATGAGCGGCCAGGAGCATCATAGTCAACCCTGGATCCCATCATGTCATATAACCATGCTTTTATCTTTCCATCCACTGATGTTGAAAAGACAAACTGAGACATTACAGAAAAGGAAGAAACTTAAATAAACTGAGAGTAAATAAGCCATAGTGCACAAGACGTGCATAAAATAGTCATATTGAAGTATCAAGCTGAGTCCTTACATGAACATTTTCTTTGCAGTGGGGACACACAGAATGAACTGGAGCATCATGACCTTCAAAAGTATACAATTTTGTACCAGTAGCTGCATCCCAGACCTTTAAAGAACGAAAACTAGTAACTAAAAAATCTTTTATTTCTATGACTAATAGTGTAACTACTATTTGTAACCAACCTTGATGGTCTTGTCATCACCGCAAGTTATAACAGAGAGTTGCTTAGTAGGGTGACAGAACGCAAGATCGTTCACACTACCAACATGAGCATCAATCTAGAAATTAAATTTTTTTTTAAAAAGGGTGTTAGAAACAAATGATGAAAGATATACTGCAAGAGAGAAGAAAACAGAACCTACCTCCAAATGCTGGCGAATGTCATTCCCAGAATGATATGTATATAGTTGCATCATGTGTTTAGAATATGCAACTCCTGTTTGATGCCCAAAAAAAAAATTAATAATAATAACATAGCAAATTTAGATCATAGGCTATTTCAAAAAATTTTGCAGTCCAAATATTTAATCTCACCAAATAGAGAACCATCAGGGCTCCATGCTATTCGCTTAACAGAGACACATGGATCTTTGATTAAAGTTGTCTGAATTTCATCAGATTTAGAATTTAGATTTCTCCGATGAAATAAAACGTTGACTTGCTTTTTAGTTATATAATTGGGAAGGGAACCTACCTTTAATATCAGAGAACTTGCTCCAATATTCCATACCTGAAAATTTCTTGAAGCCATCTTCTCCCTGGAACTTACTTCCCACAAACTTATGTCGCCCAAAATGGTGCCAACTGAAAAATCAATTTAAGAAACACTAGTCAATTTAAGCTTAAACACATAAATATTTACCTGATATAACAGCCACCATAAAAACCAAATGGTCATTAAAAGAAGCTAGTGGAAACCAACCTAGAAGTAGTGTCTGTTGAACAGGATGAAAATCCATACTTGTGGGAATTGATCCCTGATTTAATGTTCGCGCTACAGTCTTTGGCAATTCATCAGTTAGGTTAAACAACATGCTGTGACTTTGACCAGGATTGGTTACTGGAAACATTGCCTGCAGAAAAATGTATGAATATCTTTTATTTAATTATTTAACTGTGACCCAAAGTTGAGAACATTTGCTTCTGCTGTTAAACTTACCCGATCTGAACCCCCAGGGTACCTTGTTTTTGACATATCATCTATATCCCCAAGACCCTTTGAAACTGCAGCTATAGCTAGAAAATAATATATATTTAGGAAAAAAAATATAGGAATTTGTATGCCAGAGATTAGTATAAAATAAGAAATTTTCTTGGGGATTTTAATAAGAGTTAGTGGATAATTTGAATCAGTACCTGGATTTGTTACAGTACCAAAACCAATACCAATTCCAGAAACTGCTTGATGAGTTGTAGTTGAGGGATTTGATATCCATGATGTGAGAGGTGTCTGAAATGATGTTGACGGGGGTTGGAATGGCTGATTACAATGGCAAACAAAAGTGCAATTTAGCAAACACTGAAAAGACTGTGGGCATGATTAAAATCCAAGTTAACTTAGTCTTTGAACGAGAACAAAGAAAATAGTTTATCATATACCCCATTTGTAGCCATTGGAAGAAAACCTTCAAATTTTGGTGTGGAGCTTATCATTTGATTGTTTGCAGCTAGTTGTGCAAATGAATCAGTGGAGTTTTTGCAACTGTGATCCAAAAAGAGGGTTCTTATATCAGGATTCTGTCTAGGATTTGAGCAAAGTGAATGCTGCCAATTCAAGCTGTCAAATTACACACCAAAATCAGTTTACTCTTTACAGCCTATAGACATAGCCAAAAATTATAATGAGTATCATACTATAACTCCCCAATAATTAGAGCATCCTTAAGCTAATGATGTCATATTACCTTTGGTTGATAAGCATCCTTAACCTTGAGCCCCTTATGTTAGGCAGCTGCAATTTTTCCCTGAAAAGTGGGTTTGCCTCAAGAAGCTTCTTTAGCTCAATAAACATGATTGCTCTTGCTGTCTTTGTATCTCTATAATTAGAGAGCTGATCATTTTCCCTACATAAACCCACATGATATTTCATAGTGCTGTCCACATAGCATACATCATTATCACCAACTTAAAGTGGAAACTCACAATTCTGTATAGAACATGTACCTAAAATTATCTAGAGTAAGAAGCATGGTAATTTCCTTGAACAAGTCCTCATTGAAAGAGGCAAAAACCTTCAAATCCTTCACAAGAATTTCTACAGCCTTGCTGCGATCCAGCCTGATTTATTATAATTGAAAAGAAAAAAGAAAAAAGAAAAAAGAGCAGGCACAATTTAAAAATGATCAAAAAAGTAAAAAAGCTTTGGTGAGTTAGCAAAGACCATAATTTTTTTTTTTTTATTATAGATTTTTAAGAATCACGAACTTACTTATCCAAAGCCTCAAGGTACTTTTGCTTTCGAATTTCGAAAAAGATCTTCATGGAATATCGGTTATCATCTGGACTGGTGAACCCGGAAAGATAATTCTCGACTTCATCCCAGTTCCCGCAAAGCACCAACTCCTCGAAGTACTTGAGGTTAAAGAACAATCCCGATTCTTGCTCTAGCCTACTCAAAAAAAATAAAAAAAATAAAAAAAAATAAAAACTACTAATTATAATGGAATTGCACAATTACTTAACCAAAAAGAAAAAACAAATTGGAAGATGAAAATAAGGGATTGGACGAGAAATTACTTGTGAGCAGTGTCTTTGAACTTTTCCTCATCTAGGAACTGCAAGATCAGGAAGATTAGGTCCCTGCTGAGCGTAGACGCCATTGGAAATTTCCTGTTCTTAACTCAGATACCTGCATACGAACCATTATCACTAACAACAATCACAATTCTTATGAACAACGACAAAAGATACAACTAAACCCGCAGGCTAACAAACAAAAGCTTTTGTTTTGTGTTATTTATTTCAGTTTTAAAAGAAAACAAAATCCCAGGAAAAGGAAATCACTTTCCCTTCCAGAGAAAACACATAATTTCTGAACCTTGTGTAACCTTCAATTCTCAGAAAAATTGAATTTGATTGAAACATGCAGCACGCAAAATTGATTTAAGAACACCAAAAAAAAAAACATGTACGTCAACCAAAATCAAAACAAAATAAGTAAAAATTAAAACTTTACGCTACCTACAAGCAAAACCCACTAGAATCATCATGATTATAACAATAGGTAAGCAGAAAAAAATTGATCTAAGAAGTTAGCACACCAAAACAAGTTCAAAGAAAAAAACCTGTACGTCAACCAAAATTAAAACAAAAAAACAAGTAAAAATTCACGCTTTATAAGACAACATGCAAAACCCACTTGAATCATCGTGATTATAACAAAATTCTGCAGAATTTGAGACAGGTAAGCGTGAATTACCGAGACGAAGGTACAGAAAAATTAGGGCTTTCAGATATTCAGAAACAGTAAAGTAGCTTTTTATGCTTTAACCTAGTGAAATTGAAGATGCTAGAAAGCAGAAAAAAGCGCATGGGAGGTGAGTAGTACTAAGAATGAAAACAAACAAAAGCTGCCAATTCGAAAGATAAAAGCAAAAAACAGAGAAACTCACCGTCAAAAACAGAGTATTAGAGAAAACAGAGCACTGACTTAAGTGCTAAGACTCTCTCTGTGAGTCTGAGAAAGCTCTCTTTCCCAGAAGATGCTAATGATGACGATGACTGATTGAGAGAGACTGAGCACCACTGAGACATTGCAGAGGGCATTTATTTATACTACAAAGGCGGCATTTTCGATGTAGATGATAAGTCAGAGTGCTTATCATGATAAGTTCACTGTCGTATCTATGTACGTTTTATAACTTTAAGGAAAGCGGTCGAAAAGTGGGTCCCAGAGAGCCAAAGATCACTCGAACAGCTGTCTTAAACTTTGTTAAAAGATAGACAGCGACAGTTGAGGTCGATTTTCTGTTGTTCCCACTCCGATTAATTCAATACCAACTAGAGATTGACTGAAAGTGAATTCCTTACAAAGTTTTTTTTTTTTTTTTTTTTTTAATTTTTTTCCCTAATTTTACCCCAAAATTATTGAAAAAAAAATCATGAGTACCACTTTTTTTTAAAATATTTATATATATATATATATATATATATTTAGACGGATTTCCAATTTGAGAAGGATGGAAATTAATATTTAAAAATAATAATAATAGCCTAGTTTATACACTTTCCATTTTTCAAGTAAAATGTAAAATTTCCGTTGAAAGGCTAGATTCAAAGTTGAAGAAATCTATGATCTAGATTTTGCCAACGCCTTTAACTCTAGTTTAGTTTAACCAAAGTTAAAATTTTTACCATGGTGAAGTTTAAATGAGTTGGCAGAATCTAGACTGTAAATTCATTCATCTTTAAATCATAGTCTTTAAATAGACCATTTCACTTTGAACTTTGAAATGAAGTATATTCGAATATGCTTGATGATAAGATCGGCTGGTATTTTGGTCATTAAAAATAAAGTCGAGGCTATTTTAGGTTTTCTATAATAATAAAAAATAGCAGTTATTGAATAGTGCAAATTGCGCGATATGTTCAAAGTACCACAAAATTGATTTTTCTAATCTGCAAGTATTTTAATGGAAATTAATATTTAAAAATAATAATAATCGCCTAGATTATATTCTTTCCATTTTTCAAGTAAAATGTAAAATACCCATTTAAAGGCTAGATTCGAAGTTGAAGAAATCTACTGTCTAGATTTTGCCAACACCTTTAACTTTAGTTAAGTTTAACCAAAGTTAAAATTTTTATTACCATGGGTTTTGAGTGGAGTTGTGGTGTGCATTTGTGTTATAACTCATTTCCCTCTCCCTTGTATGTGTGTGTGTGTTTGTTTCTAAAAAAAAAAAAAGTTAAAATTTTTACCATGGTGAAGTTTAAATGGGTTGGTAGAATCTAGACTGTAAATTTATTCAACTTTAAATCATAGCCTTTAAATAGACCGTTTCATTTTGAACTTTGAAATGAAGAATATTCGAATATGCTTGATGATGAGATTGGCTGGTATTTTGGTCATTAAAAATAAAATTGAGGCTATTTTAGGTTTTCTATAATAATAAAAAATAGCAGTTATAGAATAGTGCAAATTGCGCAATGTTCAAAGGGCACCATGAAATTGATTTTTCTAATATGCGAATATTTTAAAAATGCAATTCCACAAATATTGTCTAGCCCAACGTATCAACAAAATCATATTTTACTAAACTCACACTTTTAGCCTCCCAGTCCACTTACCCAATGGACTTAATAAATAATGAAAATTTTTAAATTGGTACATGTCTCAAGTTCTTAAAAAAAATGGTACATGTCTCAATAAATAAATACTATGGTTACTGTGGGCAATATTTATATATATAAAAAATTACATGAATGATTTTAGATCAATATATCAATATCCTCTATAGAATTGAAGGTAAAAATTGACAAAGAAAATTGGCCGCAATTGTATACTATTATTAATTGAAGAGGGTAAAGTTTGATGTGACGTGTACATCTTAATTGAGGTGACGGATTGAAGCGAATAGATCTTTTTGTAGACGGATCAAGGGTGCACGCGTAGAAGGTAGACGGATCTGAAGGACACGTGCCATCACTTTATAAATGGAAACAACTTGCGTCTCACGCACAACTCTAACTTGCAGAATCCCAATGGAAACAGAATCCAAATATGAGGAGGATTCCGTGATATATGCCCATTAATGACAATCCTATAAGGAAAAGACTTCCTACACAAGAAAGGAAAGTTGGTTCTACACTACATAAAAACTCAAAGGCTCTCACAAATCAATGGACGCATAATTTCTTCCTTAACTCTAGCACTCTAGGGTTACGAGCATTCTCTAACTTAACCTTCGGAGGGTCTTTGGCTGGTACCACACCGGTATCCTCTTGAGGTCTTCTTATTTGGTATTATGTAGGTTGATCTGAGCACGTGGGAGAACCTTGTAGCTTACTGGCGATGTTTTGAGCAACATCAGTTGGCGTCGTCTGTGGGAAAACACAAGGAAAAGCCATACTTCGTGCTTTCTGGACGAAAAGTTGCATGGTACTCACACGTTCGATGGCAACCACAACAAACAATCAGGGCAACGAATCGTACACCACGGCTCTCGAGAGGCAGATTCAAACCCTTGCAGCAGCAGTTGAACACCTCACAAAGTGAAACCACGACCTAGAGGAGCAATTGCGCCAAAAGGACGCAATACACAACACCCAAGAGGAAGAGTAAAAGGCTAGCAGCGCTGAGAAGAGAAATCAGGAGGGGTCGGAAGGAAGCAACGCCCCAAGCAGGCTTGAACGACAGGACATGAGCCGCCCATCTGCTGCAGATCTGTTCTCGCCTCAAGTAGTTACGGAGATGCAGATGATGAAAGAGCGAATGGACTTTATGATGAACACACTCAAGGGACGGGTGTCTAACGACCTTGATGACCTGGTTCATCGAATGGACTCCTCGTTCAGCGTGTCCGTCAATTCATACCCCATTCCTCCGAAATTCTGTATGCCACAGGTTGAAAGTTATGATGGATCAAAGGATCCATTGGATCATCTGAAGTCCTTCAAACACTGATGCATCTACAAGGAGTAACGGATGAAATAATGTGTAGGGCCTTCCCTACAACGTTAAGGGGCTCCGCGAGGGTTTGGTTTAGCAAGTTAACACCCGGCTCCATTAGTACTTTCAAGGAATTGAGCGCTCAGTTTGCTTCACACTTCATCGGAGGGCATAGGTACAAAAAGTCCACTGTGTGGCTGATGAGCATTAAGCAACGAGAGGACGAGACGCCGAGGTCATATATCGCCCGCTTCAACAAGGAAGCGCTTTCAATTAATGAAACTAATGATAAAATACTTGTAGCCGCGTTCACTAACGGGTTACGGAAGGGTAAATTTTTGTTTTCCTTATATAAGAATGACCCAAAGACCATGTCGAACGTACTTTATAGGGCAACTAAGTACATGAACGCGGAGGACGCACTATTGGCCTGAGAAGAGAAGCCTTTCAAGAAGAGGGAAAGGCAGGAAGACGTATACCAGGATAGGGGGCGAAAGACAGCTAGGACGGGAGATAAAAGAGAAGATAGACGCTTTAAGCCTCTCGTCGGTAGGTTCACAAGCTTCACCCCACTGGCAACCCTAATAGACCAAGTCTTAATGCAGATCAAAGATAAAAGAGCCCTCACTTTTCCAGGCAAGCTGAAAGGGGACCCCCAATAAAAGGTCTAGGGATAAATACTTCCGTTTCCACAGAGACCATGGTCAGGAAACTGCCGATTGTTACAACTTGAAACAGCAAATAGAAGCTCTCATTAGACAAGGGAAATTGCAAAGGTTCGTTAGCAAAGAAAGAGCAGACCCACCACTAGAGCAGATTCCTCGACGAGAGAACGAGTGCCTAAGGCCGCCGATAGGAGATATAAGGATGATTGTAGGAGGAACAGCGGCCTCAGGTTCGTCTAAAAAAGCTCGAAAAGCTTACCTCAGAACGGTTCAGAACGTCCAGCACAGAGGATTCGTTCCAAAGATGACACGGATTGATACTCCCATCATCGAATTCTCGGAAGATGACGCTTGACGCCTCCATCACCCACATAACGATGCACTTGTCGTTAGCATACAGGTAGGAGACTACAACATGCACCGGATCTTGGTCGACAACGAAAGCTCCGTTGACATCATTTACTACTCGGCGTTCCAGCAGATGAGGATCGATAAAGAACTGCTGATCCCAACCAACGCTCCACTTGTTGGATTCGGAGGAACCAAACTATACCCCCTCGATGCAGTCACCCTGCCTGTCACAATTAGTGATTATCCTCAACAAGTTACTAAAGATGTTACGTTCCTTGTGATCGATTGTTCATCCGTGTATAATGCCATTGTCGGACGACCAACTCTTAACTTGTGGAAAGCCGTAACTTCGACCTATCATTTAATGATCAAGTTCCCTATTGAGTACGGAATAGGGGAAGTACGCGGAAACCAGGTTGCCTAGCGGGAATGTTACGTAGCAATGATGGAGATGGATCACCATATACAGACAATGACCGTTGAAGAACAGCGGACAGTGGCAGAACCCATTGAGAGGCTTAAAGAGATAACACTAAATGAATCTATGTCAGAATGAACAACCTGGATCGGCACCCTTGCCAGCCCGACAACCCTGCAGGCCCTCTTAACATTTCTTAGAGCAAACTAGGACGTCTTCGCCTAGAGCCATGAAGACATGCCCGGGATTGACCCTTCAGTCATAGTTCATAAATTGAATGTATCTCCTACATTTTCGCCAGTCCGCCAGAAGAAGCGAGTATTCGCGCACGAGAGAGACCAAGCTATAGCGGAGGAAGTCCACAAGTTACAAGAAGTAGACTTCATTAGGGAGGTCTACTACCCCGATTAGCTGGCAAACGTAGTGATGGTCAGGAAAGCCAACGGGAAATTGAGAATGTATGTAGACTTCACAGACCTGAACAAAGCGTACCCTAAGGATAGCTACCCTCTCCCGAGGATTGACGTTCTAGTAGACTCTATAGCTCAACACTAGTTGCTAAGCTTCATGGATGCCTTTTTAGGTTATAATCAGATCAAGATGGACGAAGCAAACTAAGAGAAGACCTCGTTCGTCACTAGCCAAGGCCTTTTTTGTTACAAGGTGATGCCGTTCGGCCTCAATAACGTGGGTGCGACATATTAAAGGCTCATGAACAAGATGTTCGTGCATCAGATTGGAAGAAACGTCCAAGTATACGTAGATGATATGCTGATGAAAAGCCGAAAGGAGGACGACCATCTAGAGGATCTCAAGGAAACCTTTGACACCCTTCGCTTTTACAACATGAAGCTCAATCCAGGCAAGTGTGCATTTGGGGTGACAGCAGGAAAATTCCTAAGTTTTATGGTGTCCCAAAGGGGTATCGAGGCCAACCTAGATAAAATCTGTGCCATATTGGAGATGGCACCCCCGAAGAATGTGAAAGAAGTGCAGAGCCTAAACGGCAAGATTGGTGCACTAAATAGGTTCGTAGCAAGAGTAACGGATAGGTGCCTACCTTTCTTCTGCACGTTGAAGAAATCCTTTGAATAGACGGTCTAGTGTCAGCAGGCATTCGACAACTTGAAGACCTATCTTTCTTCCCCACTGATGTTGAGTCCCTTAAAAGTTAGAGAAGAACTGTTTCTTTACTTAGCCGTATCCCCGACTGCCATCAACGCGGCATTAATTCGAGAAGAAGATAAGGTGCAGAAGCCCGTGTACTAAACCAGCCGGGCACTTTATGGCACAGAAGAAAGATATCCACTGATGGAAAAGCTCGCATTCGCTTTAATCACAGCGGCTCGCAAGCTCAAGTCTTATCTTCAGGCCCACACAATAGTCGTCCTGACTGCCAAGCCCCTAAGGCGGGCATTGAACAATCCTGAAGCTGCCAGACGAATGGTGCTTTGGGCGATAGAGTTAAACGAATTTGACATACAATACCGCCCGCGTACGGCTATTAAGGGACAAGTGGTCGCTGATTTCATTGCAGAGTTTACAAGTTTAGAAGACTAGGGGTCAGAAGAATGTCCTCCGTGGAGTATATACACGGACGGGTCATCTAACAAACAAGCTGGCGGAGCAGGTATCGTACTTCGTTCTCTAGAGGGCGACGAGGTTGAATGCATGGTTCGCATTGACTTTCCTATGACCAACAATGAGCAGAGTATGAAACTTTGGTGGCAGGACTAGACCTTACTAAAGCAGCAGGAGCCATGAGAGCAGTTGTTCACTGTGACTCTCAGATCGTCACCAATCAAGTGAACGATGAGTACGAATGTAGGAGCATAAGGATGAGGAAGTACCTGGAGCAGGCAAAGAAAAAGAAAGACGACTTGCAAGCGAAGGTTGTGCAGATCCCGAGAGGAGAAAATGAGTAGGCCGACTGCCTTGCAAAAGCTGCATCGGCAAATCACACGATCATCCCCGCCAACGTACTTTCTTTTGTTCAACTTTCATCCTTTATCGATGCTATCGACATGCAGGAGATAGGTTCCAAAAGCAATTGGACCAACTAATAGTCGCCTACTTAAAGGATGGCACAGTACTAGACACCAAAGAAGCCGCAAGAACGCTGAAGGTCCAAGCAGCATGGTTCGTCCTGATAAAGGATGTTTTATACAAAAGAGACTTCTCGCGCCTGTACTTAAGATGCCTATGCCTAGGTCCTGAGGAAGCAGACTACGTCATGAGAGAAGTACATGAAGGGGTTTGCGGGAATCATTCAGGATCGCGGTCGTTAGTCCACAAGTTGATCCGAGCTAGGTACCATTGGCCTACTATGCAGAAGGACACCCAGGTGTACGTCAAAGCTTGCGACAAGTGCTAGAGATTTGACAACCTTATAAGACAACCAACGGAGGAACTCATACCGATGACGGCCCCATGGCCGTTCGCTCAATGGGGTTTGGATATTATGGGTCCCTTCCCAACAGCAGCCAGACAGTTGAAATTCCTGGTAGTCGGCATTGACTACTTCACCAAATAGGTAGAGGTAGAAGCACTAGCTACCATCACAGAGAAGAACGTGCGCAACTTTGTGTGGAAGAATATTATTTGTAGGTACTGTATACCAAGAGTTTTGGTTTCAAACAACGGGAAGCAGTTCGACAACGACTCCTTTAGGGACTTCTGCTCACAGCTTGGAATCAAGAACCATTACTCCTCCCCCGCACACCCCTAAGCCAACGGATAGGTTGAAGTCACGAATCGATCCTTGCTAAAAATTATCAAGACTCAGCTCGAGGGGGCAAAAGGTATATGGCCGGAAGAACTACCAAGTGTGCTGTGGGCGTACAGGACTACAGTTAGGACACCCACGGGAGAGACACCATTCAGATTAGCATACGGAAGTGAAGCAGTTATCCCAGCTGAAGTCGAGCTCACAAGCTACAGGGTGGACAATCATAGTGAAAAGGGGAATGACGAGGCTATATGCATACAGCTTGATCTAATAGATGAAGTTAAGGTGACAACTGAGCAAAGGCTTGCACGATACCAAGACCTCATGGCCAAGCACTATAACTCCAGGATCAGGCATAGAGACTACAAGGTAGGAGACCTTGTTTTGAGATAAGTGATGGGCAATACTAGAGATCCCGCTCAAGGGAAACTTAGGCCTAACTGGGAAGGCTCCTGCAGAATTACTTCATGGGTAAGAAAAGGCACCTACCACTTAGAGACCCTGGACGGACGGAAGCTGCACCATCTATGGAACATTGAGCATCTCAAAAATACTACCAGTAAAAATGGTAGCAGATATATAGAGCAACGTTCCTTAGCTTTACTAGTTTAAATTCAACAGTCATTTTAAGTTTATTGCTTTTAGATTTTGCTACAATGCTTTTTAAGGGCACAGGGTAATTTTTTATTCCTTTAAAAAAAACAATTTTTCTTAATGATTGGAATTTTATTTATATATATAACTTGTGTACTCTTTCTACTTTTTAACCAAGTCCACAAGTGGATGAATACATCCTACAATGTTGAGAAACATCAAAGTCCAGAAGTGGACAAATACATCCTACAAGGGTGTGAAGATCATCAACTCCATACAAGTGGATGAGTACATCCTATAAAGGGTGTGAAACTTACTGAGTCCAATAGTGGATGAATACATCCTATATGGGTATCAAAATAACCCAGTCCACAAGTGGACGAATATATCCTACAATTGTGACTTCATAGTCCAGAAGTAGACGAATACACCCTACAAGGGTGTGAAAATCATCAAGTCCATACAACTGGACGAGTACATCCTATAAGGGTGTGAAACTTACCAAGTCCAGGAGTGGACGAATACATCCTATACGGGTGTCAAAATTATTAAATCCACAAGTTGATGAATACATCTTATTCGGATGTGGACGAATACATCCTATAAGGGTAAAAATTGTCAATTATCATGGTCTAAGGGTGCATGCAAGGGGTGGACCTATTAATGGCCGTAGTTGGACGGATCCAACATAAAATAGAACGGATCCTAGAAAAATAATGTTTAAATAAATATTATGGACGGATATAATTAAGGTCCAAAAGTGGGACGGATTCAACGATATGGATGCATATCAAATCATGAATTATGCACAACTACAGAAATTCAAAAAAATTAAGAGTGAACGAAATAAAGAAAGTAACTACTTCATAAAAAACCCACGTAGGGCAATTGTTCACAACGGTACAAAAATTGTTCTTAACAAATATTTACAAGTGAAATAAAAATAAAACTACTGGACGGGAGGGTCTTCGTCCTTGTCCTCAGCTTGAACATTTTCTAGTTGACGAGCATCAGCTCCAACAACCTGGATTGAAGGGTAGACTCGCCATCACCATGAGTATTGTTGCCGGGGGCACCGTCATCAAATAGTTGGTCCGTGCTTTTGGAGTGAACGGGTAATACGGACGTTTGACCCTGGTTGTTAATGTTAATGTGAGATAAGTCCAGGTCAGGCTAGGAGGCTTTAACCTGATGAAGGCAATCGTCAAAGCCCTCAGCGAAGGAGCTCCCTAGCTCTGATAAAAGGGCTTCGGAGTCACAATACTCAAGTATCGCCTCCTCTTTCGCCTGACAGAGCCGGTCCTTGGTATCAGTAATTTCTTTTTCTTTATCCTCAAGGACCCATCTCAGCAGCTCCGTCTGCTTCTCAAGTTCGCCCCTTGCTTCCTAGAACATTGCCAATTTCTTCTCCTGGACTACCTTCCAGGTCTTTAGCTGTGCAAGCTCCTCCTCCATCGACCTCGCCTTGGCCCTAAGACGGTCAAGGGATGTCTCGTGGTTCAGGCAGCGCCTCATCAACCCCTTCATCATCAACATTTCCTGAAAAAAAAAAAATCATTAAGGGACAAAGTTGACGGAAATAAAGAAAGGACGGATGAAGAGATACCTGCGCTATGTTGAAAAGACCCGTCTCTCCTATTGCCTCTGTCGCATGGTTACCCAGGTCTTCATAATCGTCAGCGGTTATGATAGACGAGAGCTTCTCCAGCGCATATCTGGAGTCTTCACGTAAGAGGACGGGTGGTTTTTCCTTTGAAGGAACCTGGCTCGTCATGAGACCTTTTCCCCTCCCGTGGCCAGCAGAAGGAATTGTCTTCTTCCCCTCAGCCTATAAGCCCACAACGGTCTCAGGGACAATTTTTGGTTTCTTAGGCTGACGGTCAGCCTTCTGCTGAAGCGGTTTCCTTTTGGTACTAGACGGGTGAGAAGTACCCGTTCCAGCACCCGTCTAACCTTGTTTCTTTTTTAAAGCAGCTTGCTGCTTAATATAAGCCCTTCTTTTGCTGGCTTCCCTTTCTGTAGGAACAGATGGATATACATAAAATAAATAAAATAAAAAAAGCATTGGATACTTACGTTCGCGAACTTGTTTCTCGTAATGACGGGCGGCTTTTGTTGGTTCGGGTCCGTCACAATACTAGTGTAAGGTATCTAGGTTAACCAGTTTGGCCCAAGTTCTTTCTTCTAACTTTGTCTTTTGAAAAATCTTTTCCAAAAAGCTCCACTCCTCAAGTGAAACTTGTGGACGGTCTCGAACTGCACAAAGAAACATAGACGGTAAGATAACGATGGGTGAAAGAAAACAACCCATACCTAGAAACAAGACGGATACATACTAGATGGGGGTAATATTCCCCACGTTGTGTTGACGAGCATGTATTCAATGTCACTAGGGTGACACATCCATTCGTCACCATCCATGAAAAAATACCTAGACTTCCAATTTTTGTTGGAATCTAAAGTATCACACACGAGCCTCAATAACGGGCTCCTGGGTACAAAGCTGTTAATACCCTTAGACTTTATGATCTCTGCCGGATGGTAACAATGGAAAAATTCTTCCACCGTCAACCTCCGTGCCTCGTCGGACATCACCCTGTATAGAACTTCTACGCCAAGGAAAACCCTCTAGGCGTTTGGGGAAATCTGAGTGACGGACAGACCCAGGTACTGAAGTAGACGGCGGTGGAGAGAGCCCAAGGGGAATTTGAGCCCTACTTTGAGCATATGCTCATAGACCCCGACGCCTTCAACACCCTCGTAGTAACATTTCTCTGACTTGAAAGGTAGACGGAGGGGTATGTTGACGGGTATTTGGTACTTATCCCTAAGAGTTTTAAAGTGAGAGTCTTTTACTGTAGGCGTAAAGTCATTGACCGTCCATATGGGTAGCATTATGAACTTCCTCATTCCGTCAAGACCGACAACGGATTGGATTGGGGGCTCATTTCCATCTAGACCGTCACTAAGGTCACTCTCTGGCCTATCTGTCTCCAAGTCCTCATCCCTTAAGGAAGGAGAAGTGGTGGACGAACTCCTCTCTTCACTTGAAGTGTCACGGTCTTTTTGACCTGACGGGTATACTTCATCGTAGCCTGCCCCGTCGTGGACAAACGACTGGTTACTCGACGCATTAGACATCTGTCACCTACATGTGATGGTAAACCCTAAGACGCTGACGAATCTAAAATGGATGACGGTGGTACAAAAATGAATAACAGTTTATTAATAAAAGGACAAGAGTGCTTACCAGTTGTGTATGTGTAGCTAAAAGGTACAGATCACGGATGTGCTCTGATCGTATGATTTCTGTGGAAAGTGGAAAATGAGGGATGAAGAGACAAGCTTATATAGAAGGAACGGTACGAAAGACGAAGGAACGTTTCGTTCCCAGAGAATAGCCACTAAGCAGATGACACGTGCCCTACAATATTAATAACCCAATATTAATGGCCCTATGCCAGCATGTTAGGCTAGGTCTATTTCTCAAAGGGTAAATCAAACCGTCACTCCGTGAGTCCGTCTCCCAAGGGGTCATGGACCCATGAAGTGAGGGGGCAGCTAAAAAGGGTAAGTTTGATGTAACGTGTACATCTTAATTGAGGTGACGGATTGCAGCAAATAGATCTTTTTCTGGACAGATCAAGGGTGCACGTGCAGAAGGTGGACGAATCCAAGGGACACGTGCCATCACTTTATAAATGGAAACAACTTGCGTCTCACGTATAACTCTGGCTTGTAGAATCCCAATGAAAATAGAATCCAAATATGAGGAGGATTCCGCGATATATGCCCATTAATGATAATCCTATAAGGAAAAGACTTCCTACACAAGAAAGGAACTACACAAGAAAGGAAGGTCGGTTCTACAATACTGTAAAAACTCAAAGGCTCTCACAAATCAAGGGACGCATAATTTCTTTCTCAACTCTGGCATTCTAGGGTTGCGAGCATTCTCTGACTTAACCTTCAGAGGGTTTTTGGCCGGTACCACACCGATATCCTCTTGAGGTCTTTTTATTTGGTATTGTGCAGGTTGATCTGAGCACGTAGGAGAACCTTGTAGCTTACTGGCGATATTTTGAGCATCATCATTAATTAATAAGAAAGTTTAGTTTGAAAGCTCGCAATTTTTCATTTGAAAAATTGAATTTTATACTAGCTAGTTTTTGAATTAGATTAGAATTTGACTGAAGTTTTATAGAATAATAACATTTCTCAATTTGTCATTTCGCTACTAAAAATAATAATAATAATTTTCTCCCTTAACAAAATGTCAAAAACAATAGCGATTTTATTCTACAGCGCTGCGGCGTTAACACGCTCTCCCAAGGTGGCCGAATAATGTACTTACCAAAAAAAAAACATTAGTGTCAGAATAATATTGGATTCTTTTAATCAGTGCATGCATGACTCATGACTTAAAAAAAAAAAAAAAAATTAGGAAGCAAAACTCATTACTTTTAATCATAAACTAAAATTATTGCCCCCAAGAGGATTCACATCAACATCACCCGTTACGTAATTTTGATTAAATTTAGTTTAAAATTCTTAAAACTTACCGATTTAAATCCACATATACGTATATCATGCAAACTCAGTATTTGGTTATCTATTCCATTTAAATACTATTTTTTCTCTTTTTAAAAATAAATAAATAATTTTTTTAGAGTTTTGTTAACGGATGCTCTTAGCATAATTGTTAATAAACCTTTTTAAAAAATTTTTTACAAAAAATATAAAATGTCATTAATTTTGTTTTCATTTCCCATAATTTTCTTTAAAAAAATATATCCTAAACCAATGCACTCAATGCATTATTTAACTTTTTTTTTTTTCATTTTTTTAATGTTTGACTTACCTTTAGTATATTTTAATTAAACATGTCCTTTTATTTTAAATATACAATAACAAGTGGTAGTGGATTTTAGTCCCCACATTTTATTTAGTTAATGATGTGACAGTTTCTCATTCAAATAAAGTGAGATTCTTTTTTAAAAGGTAATGAAGGTAAGCTAAACTTTTTTTTTTTTTTTAATCTCAAACTTCCTTTCATTGCCACTATGTACAAATCCCTTGTCATCAATTAATAAATAACTTTTTTAGGGTCTCATGTGCCTATAAAGCAATTATTAATAAACCATTTTAAGAGAGTTAATACAATTTTTATGAGAAACATATATATATATATATATATATATATAAAGCCATAAAAAATTAGTTTTTTCCTCATAAAATGTTTTTAAAAATATATCATAAACCAATGCACTCAAGGTATTATTTAACTTTTTTCCCTTTTTTTATCCCGACCTTTCCTTTCATGACAAAACTCCTTCTCTTGGTACCTTCGGCAAGAACACAGAGCAAACTCACTTTCTCTTTCACTATCACTATATACAGATCCCTTGCTATCTATTAATAAATAATTTTTTTAGGATCTTATTAATGAGTGCTCTTAAACAATTATTAATAAATTATTTTAGGTAAGGTAACACAATTTTTATAGAAAATATAAAAACATATAAAAAAAAAGTTAATATTTTTCTTTTCCCCGCAAAAAGTTTTTAAAAACCTTTTCATTTAACTTTTTTTTTTCATTTTTTTTTTTTTATCCCTGACCTTCCATTTCGCGATAAAACTCCTTCTAATTGGTACCTTCAGCAAGAACATAGAAAAAACTCACTTTCTCTTTCGTTGCCACTGTGTACAAGTCCCTTGCCGTCAATTAAAAGAACATACAACGGAGAAAAGTGAGGGGTCTTCATGGAACCAAACAAGTGAGTGAGTTTATGAAAGCGTCAACTAGAATCCTTCCTTAGCATAACAAACATAATGGCCTAATTGGATGGAGGGGGAAGGAGTGGGAGTGGAGGGGAGTAGTGTAAAATAGAGTTAACTAAAAATAATCTAATTTTGTATTAAATCTATTCTACTCTACTGTCTCTCTCTTTCCCTCAATCCAAACGAACTAACTCCTTGTAGCTATTTCACCCACCTTCACAATGGAAGGAGACCAATATCCACCACCACCATTTTGAAATTCAGTAAACCCACAAAATTTGGCTAGATCGCCACTGTGAAATCTAACCACCATGAAAAACTCGACCACCATCCTCATCCTCCATCTTCATTGATCTGTGTAGATCGGTGAGAAAGAGAGCTCTGAGATGATGCAGTTGATTGTCAGAGGTTGAATAAAAAATATATTTATTTAATGTGTTGATGAGCAGTACACCAACTACAACAAATCTGAACTACAAAAAATTTGACTTTTTTTCAGGGTCAAAAGCTTTGAAAAAAGCATTAAAAAACATTGAGAAAAATTATTTTAAGAATCTAATTGAACCTTGATAACTTTCGAAATTTATACCATCGAAAAGGAAATTTTGAAGGCCTTCGTGGCTCTCAAAACAAGTGCTCTAATCTTATTTTGAGGGTCAAGAAACCCTTAAATAACCTTTTACCAAGGTTTAAAAGATTCACATTTTCAATCATTGATAAATAAGGTTATTTAAGGGGTCTTTTGATCCTCAAAATAAGATTTAAAAAAAAAATCACAATCATGCAAAATATATATATATATATATAAATTTACAATTGTTGAGATGATATGCTATGATATTGATGTATAGCAAGAGTGATATCAATGGCCTCATATATTGTGAAATAAGCTATAAAATTGATTGTCTATAGCTTGATTGAAGCAACGCTGCCAAGTATCCAGCCAAAAAATATCTGAAACAGCGAGATATTTAAACACCACTATTCCTATATCAAGGTATATTACTACAATTAAACTTTCTTTGATCTTTAAACTCAAACCTACAAATTAACACTTATGATGTGTATCAATTTCAATATTGAGATTACTTAACAGATTAGGGACTGCATACAAACAGCCGATATGTCAATTATTGTTTAAGAAAAAAGATATCAATAACCACACTTTGTACAAAGACCAAATCTGTCCAAGAGTTTAAAATTTCGATACATTTTATTCTTCATCATCATCTCCAAAGCAAAAAGTTATTAGCTAGTGCAATTGAACATATCAACCATTATGGGTGCCCTTAGGTTTCTGAAAAAGAGAGAATGATACAGATTATGAAATTGGAACATGTAAGGAACAACAGAAGAAACACATGAAGAATAACCTAAAAGCAGGAATAGACTTCAGTGGAACCAAAACTAGTTAGATACCAAATCATCCAATAAATAAGCTTACACCTATATAATCTAATAAAGGGCCACAACATAGATCTTAAAACAAGCATAGTAATCATGGCATCCTATACCAGAGACACTCATTCCACTAAAAAACCTTGGATTGGGGAATGGGAAGTTTTCTTTTGCTAATAAGAAAATGGAAACGGGACATTATTGGGACAGAAACATAAGTTCAACTATTTGGCATAAATGTTCTTCAGCTTGAAAATAGCAATTTTGGTAGTCACAACAGGAAAACCAAAGTCAAACTATCAAACCACTTCTTCAAGCATTGTCCAATTTTTTTCTTTTATGATAAAGAAATATGAAATCTTCTTGTACAACCACAAGTACACAGGTAATCTCAATATCAAAATCTCTTGCAGCGTACTATCAAACTGCTAGGTAAATTTATCCTAGTGGTTATGGAAAATCACGTGTCTAGGCATATTCAAGTTAAGGAGACAAATTTAACATTTCAAGTTACAGGAGATAACAACGTCCTTTATCTTTTTCAGAATTGAGGGGTGGGGAGTGAATACCGAGTTTAATGACAACAGAGATGTGCAAGACAGTGTTTGAAAAATAAAACAAAGACAGAGCATGACTTGAGGCATTTGACTTGCAGAAATACTTGTGATTATGTGGTGGCTATAATAATCATGTTATCTTGTATTGTAAATGGTCTAGTTTGAGTTCCAAAAATTTCCAAGCCAGATGACCATTACTAAAAAGTAAAAACAACCAGATGCTTCCAAACATGAAACAAAATATCTCGCTAGATTTCTAGACGTCACCTGATTCATCTACTAAAATACTTGCAACATTCAATTTAGGGTATGAATGTGAACTAGAATACTGGTGCAGGAAAATACCATCCTCGGCATATGCAAACTATCTTTGAGGCTCAACTAATAGGGAATGTTGTGAATGTGAAGAAACATACTATTCTAATAAACTAAAAGGGAGAATGTTTGATTGTGAGAAACAATATAATTTTCCAATGAACTCTAGCTCTACTAGCACCTCCACCCCTTGCATTTAATTCGTAGGTATATAACACAATTAAATTCTGGATTCTTTTTATGTTTCAAGGGTGCATCCCGACAAAATAACATGAGACGTGGGCATGATTTCATTAATAGGCATTGTTTTCAAGCACCAAACAGTGTCATCCAACACTCAAAACAGGTAATGGACAACAAAGCCCAGAGATTTTACTAACTCCAACAAACAAAAGGTATCTCAAACAATTAAGGGCACAAGAAATTAGCAGATTTGATGTAGGGCAAGCTGCAGGACAAAAGACTCTAGGAGGGGGCATTTATTTGGGAAACAAACGAAAGGGATGGGACTTAGGAATTAGCACCTAGGGCTTGCTTGATCAGCATCAAGTAGATGACATAGAAAAATAGATAACCTCCTCAGCATTAGCACAAAGAGCTGCTTGGAAGTTGGAATCAACACCAAGCATAAAAGGAACCCAAGAATCAGCACTTGGGCTTGCTTGGAATCAGAGCCCCAAGCATTAGAATAAGACCCCCAAAATTTTATAAATCCATAATTAACCGATTACAATAGCGAACTTGAGACCCTTTGAATAGTCCCAAAATTACATCTAATATGGGCCAAAAATAAAACCATAACGAGATAAAATATGCAAAATAGAATAAAGATGTAGCTTAACAAGGTATAGATATCTCATTGATTAAAGTTTATTTGAGCTGGGATTGAGTACATGGGATTAACCTTGGACATGACACAAACAACTTGAAAAGGTTGAATGATGTAGGGTACTACTTTTATGGGGAAAATGCCGTTGACAAAGATCAATTTAAAATTGAAATACTTGTGTAGACAGAGCAAATAAAAAAAATATAGCTGTGAATGCATGTATGCAAGCAAGCTCATGAATATACTACCGACATCACTAGATGCTTACACTATGCAAAAAAAGAAACGAAGATAATTGATCTCATTGTTTTCTAATGGATGCTATGCAATTTGTAACTTTTCTAATAGTAGCTGGAGTGGATTGTACATGGTACAAAGGTATCACACTTGCTTAGAAATGGCTATACAATTGTTATTGTACATAGAAGTTACCTCTGATGGTGATTGTTTATTGCTGCAAAAGCAGATTGGACTACTTATTAAATTGATATCATTGCATGCTCAGGTGGCTTCTAATATATATATATATATATATATATATATATATATATATATAAAAGCAAAGACCTCATGCATCAAAATACGAGATGTTGCGATGTGGTGCACTATTTGAAAAGAGAATTAAGATACTCTTAAGTCACAATATAAGAACAAAAAATAAATAAATAAATAAAATAGAGACTTTTTGTTTCTTTAGTTCAATGTTTCAAGATTTTTCCTATTAAAGAATAAAGATTTTTTGTATGACTCTTAGATTTCTTTGGTTCAATGTTTCAAGATAAATCTCTTGCACTTCTACTCCTTTATATATAGCCCACAACCCTTCATGCATCTCATCTCAAATACATTCCTACCAAGAATGATGTTATTTATCTTCAATCTTTCAATGACACCTACCCAGGTCCAACTTCGTCGTTCTATCTAATCTTAACCCGCATGAGTTGGCTATAACCAAGGACGAGGGCTTGCTTTTTTTAATTGAGTGACGACGGATTATATATGATTTTGATGTTGAGGTCAGATGTTTTGGGTTTTGTAAAAGTTATGGTTGCTTTACATCTTTGGGTATTTAGTGTGAGAAAGCCAAAAATGTATTTTTTTAGAACTAAAGAGAAATAAAAAGAAACCTTATAATTGATTATTGATGAGATTAGTTGCTTTGTTTTTTTATAATGTTTTAGAACTCATAATTTACAAGTTTCTTTGTAGTTTTTTTACTACTATTTAGTACAATATCGATATAAGCTATGATGATAAAAGTCAATGATGATTTTAAGAGTGTTTTGTGCTCTATTAAATTTTTATTTTATTTTTTAAAATGTGGAAGCCTTGCTAAAGGCAATTAAATCTTGATAAATGGAATCGTTTTAACTATTTTTTCTATATCTTATCACATTCTCTATATGCTGGTATTTACAGAAAATTTCTTTTTGATGAGATAATGAAATGAATGTTTGAGAATTAGGAATCGGTATTTGGTTAAGAAAGTGTTTGGGAGGTTGCTTGAATTTTTGTAATTTTAGGATATGAAAGTATTTTATGATTTGAATTTAAATTTATAAATTTCAATTTCAAAATCATCTAACCAATGTTAAAAATATAGTCTACAAATAATATAATATGTTAAGTCTCCTACAAATGTCAAAAAATTTGATTGTTCCAACCTTAAAAGTTTAGATTAGTAGAGCAATTCTACTCAATATTCGGAAGCCAATTCTATGACAATTTTTTTTTTTATATAAAATATGAATTAAGAAAATTGAGTTTTAAAGCATTCAACAATATTTTGGTAAAACATAAATATTATACAATAAAATGAGTATTATAAATAGGTCTTAAAAAATGTAAAATTTATTTCAAATAAATTTGCAAAGTGTCCGCGCATTGCGCGGCAACTTATCTAGTTGTAAAGAATGGCTCTGCTTGTCTTTGTATGCCTAATTCGAATACTGAAGCGCATATGCCTGGTCGTTGTACTAATCATGTAATTTCCTTTTTAACTTTGCTCTTGTTACGTATTTTTGCTTTGATTGTTGTCTTTATACCGTGTGTAACTAACTTCATAGCATATATGCAGCATGATCTCACTATTTGACAACATAGAACAGAACAATCGTGGCCCTGTATACTCATTGCCCATTTCACAATTAAATTATGCGGATTCTCCATCAATGTCTTTCACAATTAAAATATAAAAAATTGGATGACAGGTATTGCAAAGGATTTTATGATGTTTTCCTTTTGTGTGCATCACAAATGGTTTGCCTCAAAGGCTGCATTGCCAAGCAATCTTTAACATGCCTACAATTGCCTTAGCTGAAACTCATTCCTATCTGCTAACAGGTTGCCTCAATAAGGCTTATTTAAAAAAATAAAATAAGCCTTGAAGTACTCTTTTGCTAAACCATGAGAAGTTACAGAACTTCTTTCTATATTTGCAGTAAGTGTATTTGGGAACTGTTCATAGATTAAATTTTGAGACAAATTGTTAAGGCTAATCACTGCCGGCTGCAAGATTTCTTTTAAGGGGTGGCTAAGGAATTTAAATTAAACAAAATTTAATATAAAAAAAATAACTTGATATATCGACTTATTGATTAAAAAAAAAAAAATCATACAAATACATGACATTTTACTATTTCCTTTTGTAAGTTTTCATATTTTAACATCATTATGAGTTTTCATTATTGATTGTCAATATGCGTAGGTGTAACCATTTTATTTTGTAAAGTTTGTATAATATTTTGTATTTTTATACAATTTTCATTATCTATTCATCATTGTTTTTATAAAAACTAGTTTGTAACCATGTCCATATACATAGGTACAATTAAAAACAATCACAATTATACGATTTAAATTGTACATTTTTTTAGAAGAGATTTAAATTATACATGGTATTAGCTTACACATTTTTTAAATCATATATTTCTAAAATATGTAATGGTTTTTCATTGTGGAAAAAACTTAAGTATACTACCTTCAGTGTTGTTTCTTAGGTTCTCTTCTTAAAATATGTAATGGTTTTTCATTGTGGACAAAACTTAAGTATACTACTTTAAGTGCTGATTCTTAGGTTCTCTTCTTAAGATTTAGTCATGTGGCTACTTAACTAAAAAATACACTTCCATCCCATGACAGAAAATCCATATGGCAAAATCTTAAGAGGGAAACTTAAAGAACAACACTTAAGTACTGTACCTAAGTCTTGCTCTTTCATTATATATACATATATGTGTGTATGCGTGTGATTTAGAATTTAATTAGATTTAGACTCTTCATTTTTTGCATCTAATAATTCACTTGCCATAAAAATTAAAAAATTAGATGGACACATTGGGCAAAATTAGACTCCGATTGAAACTCAAATTGTAATCTAATTGGATTTGGATTATTCAATTTTTACACTCAATAATTCATTTGGCACAAAAATTAAAAATTAGATAGGACACGTGGTGCAAAATTGAGAATCCAAATGAAATCTAATTGGATTTCCTTTGATCTTTGACTCTTATATATATATATATATATATATATATATATATATTAAATTGAATGACAAAACTGAACTCATGTACATTATATTAATTATTAACCCAAAGAGCCACATCCATCCGTACATATATAAATAATATACTATGTCTACTTTATTATTTTTTTTAATCTCTAACTTTATAACAAAATGCTATTATAACATGATAACAATACACATACATGTAACAAACCCTCTATATTTCATAATTATATAAAGTTATATTATATTTATACTACACACACACGCATTCACACAAATAACATTATAACAAAAATAAATAAATATATAATGCACAAAATCAATATCAAACATACACTTACACAAGTTGAAAATACCAAGAGTCAAATAGAGAAAATAGATTTATGAGAGAGAAATCCATAATTTATGTTATTGGTTGGTTTTGGGATGGACTAATCTGTGTTATTTAGTTTTGAGCTGAATTGATGAATTGATCTATGTCAGAGTGTGCAAGATTTAAGTTATGATGTGTAAAAATATTTTTAGAGGTAAATTAAACTAATAAAATAATATTTTATGCATATAATTTTTTTTTAATCAAACCAGGGGATTCATTTGAATTTTGAAGTTTGAACCCCAGGAAGAATTAGTAACGACTCCCCTAAGGCTAATGTAGGGCTCTTTTACTTGAGTATAGTTAAATATTTGGCTAAATCACAATTTACTCTTTTTAATTTTGCCTAAAATTTAATTCAGTCATCTAATTTTAATTTCGTGCCATTCAGTCTTTTTGCTGGTAAGTGTCTCAAAACAGTCTTTTCAGACTTTCTTCAAAAATGGTTCTTTGATCTAAATAATTAAATAAGTAAATCCATTTTCCTCCCCAAACCAAAATCCCTACCAATTTTTACAAAAAACCAAAATCCCTACCAATTTTTACAAAAAAAAAAAAAAAAATGGAGCCTCAGAAGAAAATGATGATATCTTCGTTGCATTCCCACTCACAATCGCACTACTCCAACAACTACCGGAGCAACGTGTAGGTCGTACACTAGATTATAACCTCACCTTACTATGTTAGGACTAAATAATGGCAACCTATGCACAGCAACCAAAAAAAAAAAAAAAAAAAAGTCATGGCAACCTACATGTGGAAAATCGTTGGTTCAGAGGCAAATATTAAAAAGCATAGATTACACCTAAAATCTATCATGGTTTGAGGAATGTTTGTAGGTCTTTTGGAATTAGTTATAAGGGAGAGATTTTAGTTCTTCAATGCAACACAAAGAGATTTTTTAAAATTAGATTTATTTGGATACCACTTATTTGTTGAAAATTAAAAATTTATTACTGAAAACACCATAGTAAAATATTTTTAAAAAATAAAATACTATTCACTTATTACTGTTCATGCATTTTTGTGCTTTGGCTGGTCCATGAACAGTGCCATGGGACCAGCCAATAAAACACAAATGCCAGTTTCAACGCAGACGCGTTACTAAACAAACGCACACTAAATCGAAAGGGATTTATTTTATTTAATTTTTTTTATTTTTCTAGTTTGGATACGGGGAAAGTTGGCTGGGTTTTTTTTTTTTTTTTTCTTCATGTTTTTCATGAAATAAAAAAAATTAATTTTTTACAGAAAGATTGATTTCTATTAGTTATATATATATATATATATATATAATTTAAAAATTACAAAACCATGTAATATTAGGGGCATATAACGGTAACCTGCTTAATGGTATAGATAAAAATTTTGAATCGAATAAAATTAAAAGTTTGACGACTGAATTGAACGAAGTTGAATTTACAAGATTGAATTGGATTTTGGGTAAAAAGTAAGAAAATGCAATTTATAATTTAGCCTAAATATTTTGTTGAAATGGTGTTTTAAGAAGTTTGGTATGAGTTCTCTTAATACTATATTTGGTTCACGAGAGAGTGAAGAGAAAAGAAAAGAAACATGAAGGAAAAGAAAAGGAAAGAGGAAAGAAAATACTTTCCCCATGTGTGCTTGGATGTAAATGAGAATACAAATAAAAATATATATTCATAGAAAATTATTTTACTATTTAATTCTTGTAAATCATAAATTATGAGTTAATTATGAGGATATAAGAAGTAATTTCTTAAAAAGACAAAACTTTACAAGGGTAAAATTGTGATTGGTGGAAAAGCAAAAAGTGGGACCCATGAAAACTATTTCTCTCAATATTTCCTTTCTTCCTTCTTCTTCTTCTTCTTCTTCTTCTTCTTCTTTTTTTCTTTTTCTTTTTTTTTTCTTTTGTGGAGAAACATCCTCATTAATTAAACAAAGGAAATAAATGATTTCCCTTCCCTTCTATCCATTTCTTATTTCATTTTAAATTATTGAAGATGTTATTTTGGGTTTTTTTTTCCCTCACTTCACATGGCATAATTTTATTAGACAAGTTGTGCCACATCAACAATATTTGTATTTTACACAATAATGAATATTGGTTTAAATTATTTAAAGCTAAAAAAAAAAAAAAAACTCAAATTTCATCGAACTACATCAATTGTGGTTTCTTACCAAAAATCAACATATTTTTATATTGAACTCATGACCAATAAACTTCTTCACTTCACAAGACAAGCTTACAACCCACATCTTCACTACATTAGTAATGGACACATAACCCACATTGTTTCTTGACTCTTCACAGAGTGAGCATAAAGTAATTTTCTCTGCATCACAAATTGGAGTCACAACCTACTACTTTTTCTCACTTCATAAAATGGGCGCAAAGCTTAAATCTTGTATCTCCATTGTATAGGCTTAGAGCAGTGGCGACTCCAAGTATTTTGTCCAGGGTGTTCCTATTCCACTTTGAAAAAATTTCAAGTCATTTCGGTCTATTTCGGGTCTTTCGGGACGTCTCGGTAAATACTAGCCGAAATTCAAGATCTGGCCTTAAAAAAAAAATTCTTAAAACCAAAACAAATTTGCATTTTGTACACTGAAAAACCTCAAAAGGAAAAAAATGAAAAGAAAATAAATGAACAAAGGTACCTGTACAATAAACTATAAGTTCATTTGAAATATTTATAAAATTATTAATTATTATTGTTTTGTTGTTTCATAAATTTGTTTGTCTTTTATAAACTATAATTTATTGTATTGTTGTTTCATTAATTATTAAATTATTAATTATTGTTTAGCCTAACATAATTTAATTTGTTTGTCTTTTATAATGTATTGGTTTATTAATTATTATACTGCTTTAATTATTGTTGTTTAGGCTAACAATAAACTATGTTGCTTTAATTTATTTGTCATTAATTATACTGTTTTAATTTGTTATATTGTTTAGCCCCATGTGCACATTACACTAAAAGAGCTAATGATGTGCACATTATTTACACATCTCATGTGTAGGTGTAGCACAATAATTAAAGGCTTTAAAGCATTAAAATTGTGTAATGTGCACTTGTGCAGCCTAGCCCCATCTCATGTGCCTATCCACCCCCACCCCCACCCCCACCCCCACTCAACACACAAGCACGCCTTATGATGCCCTGCCAATAAGAAAATTTCACAAGTAAATGACAATATTTCACCAACACAGACACAGTGCACACTACACGTACCATCACCAACAGATAAGATAAACTGATAAAGCCAAATTTAATTTTCAAAAAGTCAAAAACAAACAAAATTTAATAAAGACTAAAATTCGCCAATCAAGAGAGAGAGAGAGAGAGAGAGAGAGAAAGTTACTGAGTTGGTGGTCTTATTAAAGAAGAGAGAGAGAGAGAGAGAGAGAGAGAGAGAGTGAGAGTCATTTCATAAAGTTCAAATAGAGAAAGAGTCAAACTCAGAGAGAGAGAGAGAGAGAGAGAGAGAGAGAGAGAGAGAGAGAGAGACTGAGAGAGAAAAAGAGAGAGACTGAGAGAAGTAACTTAGAAAAAAAATGAAATACCTTGAGGGAGGGTCGGACGGCACACCGGAGCAGCGGCAGCAGCCGAGCAGCGAGCAGGGAGGCAAGAGGTCTGAGCTGGACTGGGTGCCGGCGGGCGAGTGATCTGGCACTGGATCTGTCGATTTGGCACTGGGCCACTGGCGATCCTCCAATCCGATGAGCGACGATGAGCGGGCGCGGATGAGCCTCAACAAGCGTAGTGATTTCTATCTGTCTGTCACGGCACTGTACTTGGCTTGGTTGGTACTTGGCGCGGCGCTGTGATCTCTGTCTGTCTTTAGGTTAGGGTTAGCTTAGTGATTTCTATATTTTTTGATAAAGCCTTTAGAGAATCTGTGGAGTTTTTTTTTTTATTTTTTATGAGACGCTGCTTTGCTCTTTCTTTTTTTTTTTTTTTTTTTGGTGAGAATCTGTGGGTTTGGCTGTAATCTGTTGGGCACTTGGGCTTGCCATAGGCTTGCCTCTATTACAAATTTTTTTTTTTTTTTTTTTAGATTTTAGTTCAACTTTGTTTTTTTTTTTTTGGGCTTTTTTTTTTGGTTGATAGTAGAACAAATATATATATTTTTTAAAAAAATTTGAGGGTGTTCCTAATTTGATTGAGGATGTTCCTATGCAGAGCAAATATAAAATTTTTTTTTATTATATATAAAAATTTTTTTTCAGGTCAGGGTGTTCCTGGGAACACCCTGACTTGTACGTAGTGTCGCCTCTGGCTAAGAGCCCAAATCTTGTTAATTCAAGAAATGAGCTTATGACCTGAATCTTGCTTTTTCACGGGTTCAAAGCCCAAATTTCCTACCTTATCAAGTTCATAACATGTGACATTGCCAACATCGCAGGACGAACCTATGACCAATGTTTAACTTGTATACGTTTCTCTAGCCGTTAGGGTTTCTCTCGCAAAACCCTAGCCGCCTGTAGAATTTCGTGCCTAACTTGTTTAGGTTTTCTTTTCCCTTTAGCCTTTAGGGGATCTGATAGGACGGTGTGTTTGTTCCTGTTGATGTTTGTTTGTTCTTTTGGTTAGGGCACTGCGTTGTTTTTGACACTTCCTTATGGCTGGTTTGGATGAGTTGTGGTCCCGTTTCTCCCTAACCAAAGAAATGGAGAGAGGTGCTGATGTTCCACGGCAGAAGGTAGCAACGATTCATCGACTCGCTGGCCGCTTCCTCACAAAGAGAGTTTTGAATGTTGACGCGATGGCTTGAACCTTCAAACCACTGTGGAAGCCGACTGGGGAACTCAAAATACGAGATGTTGGAGAACACACGTTGCTATTTGAATTTGAAGATAATCTAGACCTTGAACGTGTTCTGGAATACGAACCCTGGTCGTATGATAAAAGTCTGGTGTTATTCCAGCGGGCCCAGGATGTTGAATCTGCCCTTTTCCTAGAATTTTCTAGCGCAACCTTCTGGATTCAACTACATAATGTGCCCGAAAATTCATTGACACAGGAAACTGAGGAAGCGATTGGAAAGGCACTTGGGACGGTGGTGTAAGTGGCTGACCCCGAAGATGATGGTTGTGGCGGAGAATTTCTTCGAGTCCGGGTTACCATGGATATTACAAAACCCCTAGCTCGATGCAGTAAACTTTGGGCGGAGGGTAAACAGATTGGGTGGGTGGGAATAAAGTATGAACGGTTGTCGAATTTTTGTTACTGGTGTGGACGTGTGTCTCATGGGGAGAGGGATTGTGCTGTGTGGCTTCAAGGTAAAGGAAAACTGAGGAAAGAAGATCAGCAATACAGGGAGTGGTTAAGGGCAGACATGGTTTGACATACCCGGAAATCTGTTGCTATCATTTTAGGTGCATCTCGAAGCCAAGCACCATGCTGGAGGAAGCAATCCGGTGTGATGAAACAGCCATGTAACCATGCTGAAAACTCAGTCCCTGCTCATTGCTAGGATGAGAATGGCTCACGGTCAGCCATGGCTATGGAGTCGGATGAGAATTCAGTGGAAGTTGAGAGTTTGAATGTGAGGATGCCTCTTAAGCACATTATGGGCTGCTTTGGCCAGGTTCGTGTTAGCAACGAGCAGTGGCCTACGGATTAGATTCAGATAAAGAAACATACACGTGATTTGGAGCATGAAGTAGTGAGTCTAAAGTTAGCTGATGGTGAGGTTTCTTCCCATTATAAGGGTGCACCTGAGTCCCACTTAACTCCCCTTGCTAATATCACCAATGTAAGTAACACTGATCCTACCCTTACTCCTACTACAAAGAAGTGGAAAAGAGTGGAGTGTGCTAATGAGCCAATTGTCACGGCTTTCTCTGAGCCCCTGGGTGATCGTCGCCCTTCTTTAGACCTGATGGATTTGTGTGGTACAAAAAAGCAGCATGTGGTACTGTGTAATTCGAATGATAAGGAAAATTATAAGGTGGTGGCTGGTCTCCAGCACCACCGGACTCCATGAGTTACCTTAGCTGGAACTGTCGTGGGCTTGGGAACCCACAGACAGAAGATGAGCTCGTTGCACTCGTTAGCAACAATGATCCCATGTTGGTTTTTTTAATGGAAACAAAGGTTGAAAAATATGTCTTGGAATGTATTGGTAGGAAAATTCAATATTCTAATTTATTTGTTGTCCTTCGTCATAATACTGGTGGTGGTCTTGCTTTATTTTGGAAAACTGATTCTAATGTGGCTGTGCAGACTTTCTCTGATCGTCATATTGATGCTATTATTGACCATGGAGTTGATGACGCCTGGTGGTTCACGGGTTTCTATAGTGACCCTGATACCGCTAGCCGGGAAAACTCCTGGTCCTTGCTTAGAACTCTCCATAATTAGTTTAATTTGCCTTGGTTGTGTATAGGTGATTTTAACGAAATATTACTAGCTGAAGAGAAACAGGGATGGTTGGACCATCCGGAAAGACTAATGCAAGGGTTTAGGGAGGCTTTGGACTACTGCAGGTTGAGGGACTTGGGTTTCAATGGGTATCCTTTTACTTGGTGCAATAGAAGACTAGGGGACCAAAATGTCTGGATTTGTCTTGATAGGGGAGTGGCATCGGTGGAATAGATTTTAAAATTCCCTTCATCCCGAATTCATCATTTGGAAGCCTTCCATTCAGACCAAAAGCCCATATTGCTATGCACAGACTCTGAGTTCAAACATTTCTACAAAAAAGGGCATCCATTTAGGTTTGAGGCTATGTGGATCAAGGATAATTCTTGTAAGGGGATCATAAAAAATCTTGGGGCACAGGTCCAGTTTCTCCTTCAGTTTGGGATTTTTCCAGCAAAATCTCCATTTTTCAAGAAAATCTTAAGCTTTGGAACCGCACCACTTTTGGACATGTCCGAAATACCCTTGCCAAGAAACTTAGGGAATTGCAAAATGCAGAAGAAACGGATTGCTACAGAACCAACCCAGGCCGAATCTATGTATTAAGGGATGAAATTCAAAAACTCAAGACTAGAGAGGAGCTGATGTGGAAACAAAGATCTCGCAATATGTATTTGAAGGAGGGAGATAGAAATACTAGATATTTCCATTGCAGAGAAAATCAGAGAAACCGGTGCAATTTCATATTGGAATTGGAAGATGAGACTGGTAATTGGGTGGAAGAAGAAGGACAAATGGGTAGGATGGTACAAGACTATTTTGAAAGCTTGTTTACTAGCTCAAATCCTTCAGGGTTTGATGAGATTTTGGAAGGAATGCGACCTGGCACTTTTGATGCTTCTCCCTTGAGACTAGGCCGTGACTTTGAAGCTGAGGAAGTCCTTACTGCCCTCAAGCAAATGGCTCCTCTAACCGCACCCAGCCCGGATGGTATGTCTCCTATCTTTTATAAAACTTACTGGAATATTGTGGACGAGGATGTAACTACTGTTGTGCTAAATACTTTAAATACTGGTATTATTCTTGAAGCCATAAATACCACTTTCATATGCCTAATACCTAAGATAAAAAATCCGAAGAGAGTTTCTGATTTTAGGCCTATTAGCCATTGCAATGTGATTTACAAATTAATTGCTAAGGTTGTGGTTAATCGTTTGAAGAAGTTCTTAGCTCTCACTATCCCTGATTCTCAAAGTGCCTTCCTGTCGGGTAGGCTCATCACTGATAATGTCTTAGTGGCCTTTGAAACTCTTCATTATCTTAAAAGAAAAACTCAAAGGAAGGAGGGCCTTATGACCCTCAAGTTGGATATGAGAAAAGCCTATGACCGGGTGGAATGGGCTTTCTTGTAGAGAGTGATGTATCAGTTGGGTCTTGAGGAGAGGTTGATTAAAATTATTATGTCTTGTGTGCAATCTGTATCCTATTCTGTTCTGCTTAATGGACAACTTGTAGGAAATATTATTCCAGGTAGAGGACTTCGTCAGGGTGACCCATTATCTCCTTACTTATTTTTATTATGTGCCATGGGTTTGCAATGTTTGATTCAGAAAGCTGAGGCGAGTGGAGATCTAAAGGGGGTGGCTATATGTCGTAATGGACCTAGAATTTCCCATTTATTTTTTGCAGATGACATTGTTCTATTTTGCCGGGCCACTGAAGGGAAGTGCCAGAAGATTCTTGATATTTTAGCTATCTATGAGCGTGGTTTGGGGCAAAAAGTAAACAAGGAAAAGACAAATTTGTTTTTCAGTTCAAATACCTCTCCTCAAACTCAGACTAGTATCCAGCAGCTGTTAGGGGTTCTGACCATTCGCCAATATGAGAAGTATCTGGGGCTGCCAGCCTTAGTGGGCAGAGCTAAAAAACAATCCTTTATTTACATAAAAGAGAGAGTGTGGAGGAAGTTGCAAGGTTGGAAAGAGAAGTTACTGTCACAAGCGGGCAGAGAAGTGTTAATCAAGTCAGTAATCCAAGCCATCCCGACTTATACTATGAGCTGCTTTAAACTTCCAAAAGGGTTGATTAAGGAATTGGAGACTCTTATACGAAAATTTTGGTGGGGTTATAGTGGAGACAATAGAAAGGTGCATTGGGTTAAATGGGACAAACTTTGTGAGGCCATGGAGGTGGAAGGCATGGGGTTTAAGGAAATTGAAAAATTCAACGATGCTTTACTTGCCAAACAAGTGTGGCGAATGATTAATAATCCAGACTCCCTCTATCATAGGGTGTTTAAAGCAAGATTTTTTCTGAATTGTTCAATCCTTGAGGCAAGGGACTCTACTTGTGGCTCCTATGTTTGGAAAAGTATAATCAGTGCTCGTGATGTAATTTGAAGGGGTATGGTGTGACATATTGGCAATGGGAATTCGGTGAGGATTAAACAAGATCAGTGGCTGCCTAATCTTCATAGCAGAACCCCCATTTCTGCTCTTTCAGATCTGCCCCCAGATGCTACAGTCAATAGTCTAATAAACCATGATATTGGAGAATGGAAGTCTGAAATTGTTTAGGCAAACTTTCTACCACACGAAGCGACTACCATCCTAAGCATCCCTTTAAGTGAAAGAACTCCCCCTGATCGTATCACTTGGTCTCTTACCCCATCAGGCCAGTTCTCCACAAGCAGTGCTTACAAAATGCTGGCTGCGTGTGTTTCGAATGAGTGTGCAGGCAGCTCTAACCCAACCCCAACCAGGAAGTTTTGGAGAGGTATTTGGCAGCTCCGAGTTCCTAGAAAAATTCAGCTCTTCATATGAAAAGCTTGCCACAACGCGCTACCCACAATGTCCAATCTTCGGCGCTGCCAAATTACCAATTCAGCTATGTGTGCAATGTGCAAAAATCATGAGGAAGACACGCTACACGCCATATGGTCTTGTGGGGAGATTGCCTGCGTCTGGAACTCTCTTACATGGTTCCATCAAGCGGTCACCTCCCCCCCATCTGATTTTACTGACTTACTTTCTAGATTTTTGCAGGTACAAGATGAGTTCAATGCTAAAATTTTCTCTATCACAGCTTGGTTATTATGGAACTGGAGAAATGCTCAACATTTTGGCCGACCAATGCACCCTCTTGGACATCTTTGTTCCATGGCGGGAGACTTGTTACAGGAGTACCTAGCTGCCCAGGAGCTTGAACCAATTACCTCCATTCCTCCCGTGATGCAACAATGGCGACCTCCAGCGCTAGAGCTTGTCAAGTTGAACTTCGACGCAGCGGTGTTCAGCCCATTGAATTCGGCAGGCATCGGTGTTATTGCTAGAGACTGGAATGGAGCTATACTTAGAGCTCTGTCCATGCCCATATCCCTTTCCCAAACAGTGAATGAAATGGAGGCGATTGCATGTCGAAAAGCAGTTCAGTTTGCTAAAGAGCTGGGTCTACAAAAAGTGGTTATCCAAGGTGATTCGCTGGTGGTGATCAACGCCCTTTCTCAAGGGCCTGGCTGTCTCTCTTCATATGGGAATGTCATTGACGACATCTTAGTCCTTGCTGATGACTTTCAGTTGTGTGAGTTTAGTCACGTTAAACGAGTATGTAATGTGGTAGCTGATATGTTAGCCAAAAAGGCTAAGGACCTGTTGGAGGTTCGGGTTTGGTTGGATGACCTTCCCGAAAACATTTATCCTTTGGTTTTGTTCGACGTTCATTGAAGTTGTTTTCTTATTCAATAAAAGCCTAGACTTGACGTCTGGTTTCTCAAAAAAAGAAAAAAAAAGAACCTATGACCTATATTCCTCTCACCATATGAATTGGACTTGAAACCCATATCTTCTTTTATCAAGAAATCGACATTAAAATCCCACTTTACCATTTTTTGTGACTTTAGGGACTTCTTTTGTAAAAGCTCACATTTACACAAAATGAGTTTGGAGTAAAATTGTGAATTGTACCACTTGGGCCATTAAAATCTTAGGGCCTATGCGCATTATTTGGGATGAAATTGCTTTCTCCCCAATTTGGGGACAAAATTGGGGGAAGAGGGGGAGTAGATGATGGGAAATTTTCCATTTGCCCTCCCCCCTCATTTACGTTGCTTTTCTTTGTCTTCTTCTTCTTTTTTTAAACTTTTTTTCCCTTATATTTTGTTAATTTTTAATTCTTAGTACTAGGGGTATAAGAGTAAATTTATACAATTTACAGTTTCTATCCTCTTTTTTGTTTTTCACAACCAAAAAAAAAAAAAAAAAATTCTTCCTCTCCACTTAGATATAAAGAAGAGAAGTCCTATGAAAGGCTAATTTATTATACAATATTATACGAAAATAAATTTTTTACCATATGTGAATCGCAATTAATATCACAAAGAGTGATCATTTAATACTCTTTTCTCTCATATAATTGTAGGTATTGCTAATTAAATTTATTGTGAGGTCCTTAAGTTAGAGGAGGAAGAATTGCTCATGGACCATTAAATAATTTTCTATTATGAAGGTCCAAAAAAATAATGAATTTATAGTTATTATAGATGTTCAAAACTGCTTCTTCTTTTTTTTTTTTTAAGAAACTGTTAAATTCATGGTCTTCATACTCTTAAACCTTAGTTTAAAGGGTTAAGGTAGAAATTATGTTGAATTTTACACCTTCCTTACCAACTAAATTTTTTTCGAAATGGTACTTTTTTTATTGCCAACATTTGGAGTTGTCAAAATGCAAAATCAAAAGAGTTAACAATATATTTAAACCAAAAACATTTTTTTACCATCATTACTGCTTACTATTTTTTTTGAAGGATTATTACTTACTATTTTTTTTTGAAGGATTATTGCTTACTATTATAAAGGCACTAAAGCAATGAATGGAATAAAAATACACAATAATTTCACAACATTGCCAAATTAGTCTACCACCATATTATGCATTTTTATTTTATTTTATTGACCCATATATAAAGTACTAGACTAATTTTGAAATGTTGTGAATTTGATGAGTCTGTGAGTGTATATATGTGTATAGATAATTTTTATTTTATTTTATTATTTTTTTTTTATGTATCCCTAGGACTCTTATAAAGGTCCATACTACTAATATGTTTATGAGAAACGATATATCTACAATATTCTCACAATAAATCATAATTGGAAAGTTGTTATTGGTTATAATTTGAATTCACAACTTAAATTTACTTTTTTGCATATACGTAACAACCAATAACAACTTATCACTTAGAATTTATTATGAAAGTGTTGTGAAAATATTGCGGACACAACATTTCTCTAAATTTATAATTATTAGAAATGTTCAATTTTCTAAAAAAAAATTAGAAAGGTTCAAAATCATTAATTTTAGTAGTATTTATGATACATTTAAATCTTAGGGTACGTAGAACTTATACTTTTAATTTCCATAAACGGTCCATGAGTTTAAATCTTAGTGTATGTAGAAATTACACTTTTTCCATAAGTGTTTCACCCTACTTAATAACTACATTTTAGAAGATATGGTCTTCTTAATTAGGTTGCCAAAATTTATAGGAAGTTAAAAATATAATATTAAATGATTTAACAATGATTTAAGAGTAATGCAAGAAATACAAAATTTTTACAAAAAAATGTATACACTGCTGATGTGGTGAATGGTTATTGGTAAATGAAAAAGTGACGTTAAAAATAAGCCTAAATGAAAACCAATAAGAAGTTGACCAAATCAACAGTTTGTAAAAATATTGTAAAATAGTTTGTGCCTGTAGCATTACTTATAATTTAAAATAGAAATAAACTTTCAATCTTCCCAAGAAAAATTAGAAAGGTTCAAAATCATTAATTTATTAGTCTTCATGATGCATTTAAATCTTAGTGTTAGTGTATGTAGAACTTATACTTTTTCCAAAAATGTTCCATGCATTTAAATCTTAGTGTATATATAAATTATACTTTTTCCTTAAGTGTTTCACCCTACTTGATAACTACATTTTAGAAGGTATGTTCTTCTTAATTAGGTTGCCAAAATTTATAGGAAGTTAATGAACAATATTAAATGATTTAACAATGATTTAAAAAAGAAATAAATTTTCATTCTTCTCAAGAAAAATTAGAAAGGTTCAAAATCATTAATTTAAGAGATATGCTACATTCACAACATTTTCACAACAAATCATATGTGATTAGTTGTTATTGGTTCTAATTTGAACATACTACTGAAATTACTTTTCTATCTCACCAATAACAACCTATCACAATCTGCCACATATGATATGTTGTAAAAATGTCGTGGACATAGCATTCCTCTTAATATAATAGTCTTCATGATACATTTAAATCTAAGTTAGTATAGGTTGAACTTATACTTTTTCCATAAATATTCCATGTTTTTAAATCTTAGTGTATGAGAAATTATACTCTTTCCATAAGTGTTTCACACTACTTAATAACTACATGGGTAATGCTACACCCACAAACTATTTTACAACATTTTTACAAAATATTGATGTAGTCATCCTCTTATTGGTTTTTATTTAAGCCCACCATTAATATCACTTTTTCATTTACCAATAATTACTCACCACATCAGCAGTTTGTAAAATTTTTTGTATCTCTAGCATTATTCTAACTACATTTTAGAAGATATGGTCTTCTTAATTAGGGTGCCAAAATTTATAGGAAGTTAATGTACAATATTAAATGATTTAAAATAGAAATAATTTTTCACTCTTCTCAATAAAAGTTTGAAAGGTTCAAAATCATTCATTTAGTAGACTTCATGATGCATTTAAATCTAAGTTAGTGTAGGTAGAACTTATACTTTTTCCATAAATGTTCCATGCATTTAAATCTTAGTGTATGTAGAAATTATATTTTTTTCCATAAGTGTTTCACCCTACTTAATAACTACATTTTAGAAGATATGGTCTTCTTAATTAGGTTGCCAAAATTTATAGGAAGTTAAATTACAATATTAAATGATTTAACAATGATTTAAAATAGAAATAAATTTTTCCTCTTCTCAAGAAAAATTAGAAAGGTTCAAAATCATTAATTTAGTAGTCTTCATGGTGCATTTAAATCTAAGTTAGTGTAGGTAGAATTTATACTTTTCCATAAATGTTCCATGCATTTAAATCTTAGTGTAGTATAAATTATACTTTTTCCATAAGTGTTTCACCCTACTTTAATAACTACATTTTAGAAGATTTGGTCTTCTAAATTAGGTTGCCAAAATTTATAGGAAGTTTAAATACAATATTAAATGATTTAAAATAGAAATAAATTTTCAATCTTCCCAAGAAAAATTAGAAAGGTTCAAAATCATTAATTTAGTAGACTTCATGATGCATTTAAATCTTAGTGTTAGTGTATGTAGAACTTATACTTTTTCCATAAATGTTCCATGCATTTAAATCTTAGTGTACATAGAAATTATACTTTTTCCATAAGTGTTTCACCCTACTTAATAACTACATTTTAGAAGACATGGTCTTCTTAATTAGGTTGCCAAAATTTATAGGAAGTTAAAATACAATATTAAATGATTTAACAATGATTTAAAATAGAGGTAATTTTCATTCTTCTCAAAAAAAAAAAAAATTAGGAATGTTCAAATCATTAATTTAGTAGTCTTCATGATGCATTTAAATATTAGTGCATGTAGAACTTATACTTTTCCATAAATGTTCCATTTAATTAAATTTTAGAGGCTGTAGAAATTATATTTTTTTCCTTAAGTGTTCCACCCTATTTAATAACTACATTTTAGAAAATATGGTCTTCTCAATTAGGTTGCCAAAATTTATAGGAAGTTAAAATACAATATTAAATGATTTATCAATGATTTAAAATATAAATAAATTATTTACCATTTTTTTTTGAGCTTTAAATGGTTTACCATATAGGAGTAATGCTTTAAAATAGAAATAAATTATTTACCAAATATTTTTTTTGAGCTTTAAATGGTATATTATATAGGAGTTGTAAATTAAAATCACACAATTAAAATTGCTTACTATTATAAGAGTCATGCTACAGATATAAACATTTTTACAAAATTTTTTAGTTAAATTGCAAATTTCACCCCTAAAGTTTGGAGGTCATTAGATTTTACACCCTAAAGTTTTAGAATTTAGATTTTACCCCTTGAAGTTTGGGGATTTTGGATTTTATACCTTAACATTTCAGAACTTGGATTTGACCACCTAAAGTTTAGGATTGTTTGGATTTTATACCTCCAAATTCTAAACCTTTAGGGTGTGAAATCCAAACACTCAAAAACTTTAGGAAGTAAAATCTAAACACTCTTAAAAAATAGGGGGTAAAATCCAAATTCTAAAACATCAGGGTGTAAAATCAAAATATCACCAAACTTCAGGGGGTAAAATCTAAATTTTGAAACTTCAAGGTGTAAAATCTAATCACCCCCAAACTTTAGAGGTGTAATTTGCAATTTACCCAAATGATTTTACAAACTACTGATGTGGTGAGTGATTATTGGTAAATGAAAAAGTGAAATTAATGGTGGGTCTAGATGAAAACCAATAAGAGATAGACCACATCAACAGTTTGTAAAAATAGTTTAAAATAATCTGTGGGTGTAGCGTTACTCCAATTATAAAGGTTTACACAACTAACAAATTTATAGTCATTATGAAGGCTAAAATTCATTAAATTCATAGTCTTCATAGATGGAAAATTATACAATACTCCAAGAGTAGAATAAAGTTGTAGTTCTCCTTCTCTTATTATTTAATTTTGAGACCCCATGATTATATAAGAGGAACAAGTACGACATTATTGTACTCTCACAAATTATGTTAAACCAAAAAAATTATTCAATATTTTAAGAGAAATGCTCCCTCTCGTTACATTTGGAACTTTTGGGCTCCAATAAGGACATCCAAGGTTTGAATATATTGCCACACCCCTCACTACTATTGAATTATTATAAATAAAAAATACTCTCTCCTTTTACATAATGGTGGGTTCCACTATAAATCTAATTAGTGTGATGAATTATTATTTAAGAGGAAAGAGCAAAGTAGTGAATAATTAATCATGTTAAGCCTTCGTTTAAGGGGTTCATGTAGAAATTATGTTTTTAGATCAATGTTGTAGCCTACTTACTAACTATAGTTTAGAGGATTTGGTCTTCTTTAACTACCAAAATTTATAGGTAGTCAAAGTACAATAATATTAAACTAGTTGCACACCTATGCAATGTGCCAAAAAAATTGAATATATGTTTTTTAGATAATTATAATATGCTACTAACCCTGTAACTCAAACTTTTTCCTTTTTATACTCGTAAGCACTTTTGTGCATAGGGAGCTGCCAATTCAGCTACAAATTAAATTTTTAAGCATTTAAATTTTTAATGATAAATACATTATGTGTTAAAAGAATTTGTAGTTCAATTCAATCGGTATTCTTTGGTATTTTCATTGAAGAAATCTAGCGTTTAAATCCTATTTCCTTCAATTATTGAATAATAAAATAAAAATATAATTAATCAATAATCATAGTAAATGTAGTACAAAAAAAAATTTAATCATAGTAAATGTAGTACTTTTTTAGTGCTGTTATAATACACTCAACATTTTTTTTAAAGTAAAATTTAATAAATACAATCAACATTATTACAATAACATGTTGTTAATAAAATTTAAAATACTTTTAACTTAAACACAATTTAATCAAACATATAGCATATGAGGCATATAATAGGACCTAAAAAAAAAAAAAAACTCAACTACTGAGATGGGAATTGTCATCCTTGGTGAGTTGGTTGAGGATTTTTGGGTTGTAATGTCATTGTGACAGCGTTCATGGCTTCTAATTATTCTTCTTTACGCTTTTTTTTTTTTTTTTTTTGAGAAACACACACACACACACGCATATATAAGGAAAGGAGGATGAGATAAGGGAATACATTCACACGCCAACACCAAAACTGCATGTGGCAGTTAGTGTCGCGGAGCAAGTGATAAACCCCTTCTTAATATCACACCTTACCGATGTGGAACAACTCAACAACATTGAGTATCTTTTTTTTTGAGAAACACACACACACACACTTTTCTTTACACTTTGATTGTTTTGAATTAAAATATTTTTCAGAAAATGTTTTTCCATTATTAGGTATTTTTTTTGTAGATAATATATTGTCAAACTTGTAAAATTCTTTATAAAAAATTGAATAATATTTAACATCTACAAATTTGGTAAAATATTTTTCAAAAAAGAACAATGGCTTCCCTTCCCAATCTAATGCTAGGTCACCGAAGACAACACTCTAATGATTGGTGCCGGCAGTCTAATGGCCGGAGACTCTGTTCCAGCGATTGGGTGATGGAGATCTAGTGGTCAGAGACTTCACTCCGGCCACCGGTGTCATTGGTCTGGTGTCCGATGACTCTGCTTTGGTGACCAATGCCAGCAGTTTCGTGTCTCGAGACTTCGCTCTGGCAACTAGTGCTTGCGATTCGATAACTGAAAATGCCACATTGACTACTGGTATCGGCAGTCCGGTGACCAAAGATGCTACACTACAATAGGTGCCAAAGGTCTGGTAATCGACGACACAATTTTGTTGATCAGTGTTGTCGGTCCGACCACCGCTCTAACTATCGGTTCCATTGGTCCAATCATTGGACCTCCAGTATCAGCAGCTAAGATGTTGAGCTATCGATTTTAGTGGTTTGCTTGAAAAATTTTATTTGTCAAACCAAACAGCTAAAAATATTTTACTGAAAATATTTTACATATAAATATTTTACGTTTGAAAATAGGAGCATTACTTGTTAAAATTTACCAACTGTCAAAATACAATATTAAACCTTTTCCAAACGCACAAAATGCGCAAATATGTTTAGATGTTTTTATATAAAAATATATATAATTAAGATGTAAATGTTTTTTTAAACCATTAAGATGTAAATGTTAATATATTTAATTGTACCTTTTTTTTTAAGGAGCTAATTGTACCTATTGTATTCCTTTTTTTAGCGATTATAAACTACAGTTAATAATATTACCATAGAATCTTGCTAATAAATTTAAAATATTTCCAACTCAAACGCAAATAGTTTATGGACATATAAAGACCATACAATTGGAGAAAAGAAGAGATTCGATGCCTTAGTTCTACTTTACTGAGTTGCAATTTTCAACATGAAAAAGGGGGGTATGGATAGAACAACTTAGCACATATATGCTCTTGTTAGACGAGCAATTCTATCTGCAGAAACTAATGTATATATGGATAGAAGAGCTACCTAGTGACTTGAATAATGTATTCAAATTTGATTTAGTACAATAAAATTACTTACCTTTTTCTCGAAAAAAGAAAAAAAAGACCATACAATGAAAAAAAGTGAGGGGTCCTCATGGAAATCAAACAAATCCATAAAGTGAGTTGATCAAAGTGTCAACTGGAGTCTCTCATTAGCATAATAAACATTAGTCTCTTTCTAGGTATTACATATAGGATAAAGTTTAAGTACAAACTTGGTTGTAGCCTAAAACTATAGTCTCTCTAGTTATAGTTGAAGGCTACAACTTCCTTTAAAAAAAATTAGCATTGCTACATATTTTGAAAATTTAACATTGGATTACATGTTCTTTACACTCTTAATATACATGTCAAATTTTGTACCAATTAGATGTTATTTACTATATGATCTATGAAATTATTTTAATTTTATGCATAAATTTAGACAACAAAAATTTGCAATTTGAACAATTGATTGATAATATAACTATTGATCTGTGATTTTTTGAAAATTTTGCAAGTATGGAAGATATAAAAAGAAAATGTTATCTACTAGTGAATTTGTTAATATTCACATCCAATAAAAGAATATTGAGTGAGATTGTAGTTTTAGGCTGCAACCAAAGTTTGTAGCCAAACTTTGTCCTTTCACACACCCTCAAAAAGGAAGAAAGCTGATATCCACCACCACCATGAAATTGAGTAAACCCACAAAATTTGGCTAGACCGCCACTATGAAATCCGACATTCCAACCACCATGAATAACTCGACCACCATCCTCATCCTCCATTTCCATCAATTTATGTCTATCGGAGAGGAGAGCTCTGAGATGATACAGTTGAGTTAGGGGCTGAATAAAAAATATATTTATTTAGTGTGTTGCTGAGCAGTACCCCAATAAGTGTATTAGGCTACTATTCATAGATAAATTTTGGAAGTAGTCCGTTAAGGTTGATGTAGAAGGCTTTTACAGTTTTACTAGAATTTTGTTAAATATTTGGCTAAATTATAAATTACACCTTCTAATTTTACCTAAAATTCAATTCAATTATCTAACTTTAACTTCGTTCAATTCAGTCGTCTAATTTTTAATTTTATTCAATTTAGTTTGTCTGTTCAATTCCATTAGGGTTTTGCCATTAAGTGTCTCAAAACAACGTCTCTTCAAAATTTCTTCAACAATGGTTCTTTGATCCCAAAAAAGAAAAACCCACCATCCTGACATCCATTTGTTGCATTCACGCTCACAAATCACAATCACACTACTCTAACAACGACCGGAGCAGCGTGGAGTTCGTACAGCTTGACTCTATCATGGCAACCTACACCCAACAACCCAAAAAAAAAAAAAAAAAATCATGGCAACTTACACGTGGAAAATAGTTGGTTAAGAGGCAAATATCAAAAAGCATAGATTACAACCTAAAATCTCTCATGGTTTGTGGAATGTTTGAAGGTCTTTTGGAATTAGTTATAAGGGAGAGATTTTAGTTCTTCGATACAACACAGATTTTTTTAAGCTAAATCGAAAGGGATTTTTTATTTGTTAGTTTGGATACGGGGAAAGTTGCTGGGTTTTTTACTTTTTACGTGTTCTTCACAACAAAATAAATTGTTTACAGAAAATTTGATTTCTATTAGTTATATATATTTAATTTAAAAATTGAAAAATTACAAAACCATGTAATATTAGGGGCATTTAATGGTAATCTACTTAACAGAGTAGACGAAAAGTTTGAACTGAATAAAATTAAAAGTTCAATGACTGAATTGAACGAAGTTGAAGTTACAAGATTGAATTGAATTTTGAATAAAGTTAGAAAATGCAATTTATAATTTAGCCTAAATATTTTGTTGAAATGGTGTTTTAAGAAGCTTGATATGAGTTCTCTTAATACTATATTTGGTTCACGAGAGAGTGAAGAGAAAAGAAAAGAATACATGAAAGGAAAGGAAAAGGAAAGAGGAAAGAAAATACTTCTCCATGTGTGTCTGGATGTAAATGGGAAGAAAAATGAAATATATATATATATATATATATTTATTCATAGAAAATTATTTTACTATTTTATTCTTGTAAATTATAAATTATGAATCAACTATGAGATATAAAAATTAATTTCTTAAAAGGATAAAACTTTACAACGGTAAAAGTGTAATTGGCAGAAAAGCAAAAGATAGGACCATGAAAACTATTTCTCTCAATGTTTCCTTTTTCCCTTTATCTTCATTCTTTTTTCTTTTTTCTTTTTGGAGAAACATCTTCATTCTAATTAAACAAAGGAAATAAATGATTTCTCTTCCCTTCTATCCATTTCTTTTTTTCATTTTAAATTATTGAAAAATATTGTTTTGAGTTTTTTTCCCCCTTAGTTCACATGGCATAATTTTATTAGACAAGTTGTGACACATTGACAGTATTTGTATTTTACATAATAATGGGTATTGGTTTAAATTATGTAAAGTTAAAAAAGACTCAAATTTTATCCAACTACATTGATTGGGCTTTCTTACCAAAAATCTACATATTTTCATATTGAACTCATGGCTCATAAAGTTCTTCACTTTACAAGACAAGCTCACAACCCACATCTTCTCTACATTAATAATGGAAGCATAGCGCACATCATTTCTTAACTCTTCACAGATTGTGTATAAAGTAATTTTCCCTACATCACAAATTAGAGTCACGACCTACTACTTTTTCTCACTTCACGAACTTAAATCTTGTATCTACATTGTATAGGCTTAAAGCCCAAATCTTATTAATTCAAGAAATAAGCTTATGACCTAAAGCTTGCTTCTTCACAGATTGGCTTAAAGCTCAATTCTGGTTACTTCATGAAAGGGGTTCAAGGCCCAAATTTGCTGCCTTATCAAGTTCACAACATGTGACATTGCCAACATCACAGGACGAGCCTATGACCTATATCTTTCTCACCATAAGGATTGGAGTCGAAACCCATATCTTCTTTTATTAAGAAATCAAGACTAAAATCCCACTTTACCCTTTTTTTGTGACTTCATGGACTTCCTCAATAAAAGCCTACATTTACACAAAATGAGTTCGGAGTAAAATTGTTAATTGCAGCATTTGGGCCTTTAAAATCTTGGGGTCCATGCACAAACTTTGAAAGCCCAAGCCTCATTTGAGTAAAATCAAGGAAGTTGATTTAGTACCTTACTTGCCGGTGCAGTTGGAATATGTCGTACTGATATTTAAACCAGTATAAAACACTAATATTTCCTACTAGTTTAAATACTAGTCATATCGGGGTTGTTCCAGCCGTTTCAGGAAAAATACCAGATTTCATCCAGTTAATTAGTACTAGATCGGTAACATATTTACAAACAATAAAAAACTTTTCGCTCTCTCTCCTTCTCAAATCTTACTAAAGCTTTAAACGGTGAGTAGTGACACCAAAACATTAGTGAGGCTGTGATTCTTAATTTTGATAAACAAAGTGTAAAAAGAGAGAAAAAGAGAAATTTGGTGAAACTGTGACAGAGAGATCTAAAAAAACGTAGAAGAGGAAGAGACCGAAAAGATAAAAGAGTTTGAAAAGTTGAAGAGATCAGATATGTTAGTAAACATGTGAAGGTAAATGACCAAAGAGATAATTTTTTATAAAACAATTTGTGAAGGAAAAATGCCAAAACCATAACTTTTGTCATAATTTGCTTACGTGGCATGTCGTGAATGGTAGAGTTGTGGACCCACCACTCAAGACTTGCCACGTGAGCAAGTTGTGTCAAGAGTTGTGGCCTTAGCATTACTCTTTGTGAAATGATAATGACACCTTGGATCTTGTAAAATGACATGTTGTTACTAGTTACTTTAAAAAAAAAAAAAATTAGAAACATTGTTACTTGTTAAATAATGGCGTGTGAAGTAAAATGAATAAAAGAAAAACAAATAATTTAAGTTGGGGGGCGGGGGGGGGAATATGTAGAAGTGAAAAAATAAAATTGTAATATATGTGTGTGTGCGTGTGTGTGTGGGTGGTTGTGTGTGTGGGGTATGAACACAAATTAAAATAAAAGTGTCTAAAACTATACTAAATGGTTCATAAATTACTAAAAGAAAAAAATTAGTCATGTAAAAATTTTTTTGGTGGAGATTTTTTTTTAAAGGTTATTTGGTAGAGATGTATAATATATATTATTAAAATTATTTATATGAAGATAATTATTATCATATACAATTATATGTTTATGAAAATAGAGGTAATCTTAAAACGGTACACTGGTATTGATTACTAATGAAATATATAATTTTTTTGGCCAAACCGAAATGGTCATTGATATGAAATTGACTCCATTGAGTAAAACGATTCATTTGGTATCAAGAAACCTCAATTTGCTATATTCAACTCACTAAAAGACAAGAGCATCAAGTAGATACACAAGCAAGTTAGTTTCTTTGAATGTATTAGATTTGTACAAAGAAACGAAGGGGTCAATTGGTTGAGGATAAAAGTGGGATAATTTATGGGAAGAAGAGAAAACAGGGAAGAAAAGCGTATTTAGTTGAGAAGGAGAGAGGGAAGTGAAAATGGTAGGGCCCGGAAATTTTCTTCTTGGATCCACCATTCAAGGTGAAATGGCATTTCTCTCCAATTTGGGGAGAAAATGGGGGGAGTGGGTTTGATGAGAAGTTACCCATTTGTCCTCACTCCCATAACTTATTCTTTTTCTTTTTTAATTTGAAACAATATTACATTTAGGTTTTTTTTTTTTTTTTCTAAAACTTTTTTCCTTATATATTATTAAATTTCTTTCTTAGTACTAGGGGTATAGGAATAAATTTCTACAATCTATATTTTCTATCCTCTTTTTTTTTTCCCATTAACTAAAAAATTTTTTTTTCTATATCTCTACTTTTTCACCCAAAACAAACGAACCTTAAGGAGAAGGCTTTTCAGTTATACATAAAGAAGAGAAGTCTTATGAAAGGCTAACTTGTTGTACAATTAATACTTAATGAGTTAAAAATTCTTTTAAATGAAAATAAATTGTTTACAATATGTGAATTGCAACTAATATCATAAGAGTGATTATTCAAAACTCTTTTCATAAGTGGCAATTAATATCATAAGAGTGTACACAATATTTTCACAACATTTTTATAACAAATTATAAGTGACAAGTTGTTATTGACTGTTACAAGTGGGCAAAAAAGTAATTTTAATTGTGGATTCAAATTAAAACCAATAGCAACTCATCACATAGGATTTGTTGTGAAAGTATTGTGAAAATATTGTGGATATAGCATCTCTCCTCATATAATATTGAGTATTGTTGATTAAATTCATTGTAGGGTCCTTATCTTAAGGAGAATTCCCTCAAAAAAAAAAAATGTTGGAGGAGGAAGAATCTGTCATGAAGCATTGAATAATTGTCTATTATGAAGGTCCGTAAAACCAATGAACTTATAGTTATTATAAATGTTCAAAACTGTTAAATTCATGGTCCACATACTCTAAACCTTAGTTTAAAGGGCTAAGGTAGAAATTATGTAGAATTTTACACCTTCCTTACCAACTAAATTTTACTATCTAGAAATGGTCTTTTTAATTGCCAATATTTGGAGCTGTCAAAATGCAAAACTAAATGAGTTTAACAATATATTTAAACCAAAATCATTTTTTACTATCATTTTTTACTTTTTTTTTATAGGATTATTGCTTACTATTATAAAGGCAATATTGCAATGAATGCAACAAAAATACATAATAATTTCATAATATTTTTAAATTAGTCTACAACTTTACACATGGGTCCACCATATTATGTAATTTATTTATTTTATTGACCAATATATAAAGTAATAGGTTAATTTCGAAATATTGTGAATTTGTTATATATTTTTATTGTATCCCTAGGACTTTTAAAATGTCCACACAACTAATAAATTTATAGTCATTAGAAAGGTTCAATCTTCTCAATAAAAAAAAAATTTAGAAAGTTTCAAAATCATTAATTTCAGTCTTCATGATGCATTCAAATCTTAGTGTATGTAGAAATTATACTTTTTCCATAAGTGTTTCACCTTACTTTATAACTTCATTTTAGTAGATATGTCCTTCTTAATTAAGTTGCCAAAATTTACAAGAAGTTTAAAAGACAATATTAAATGATTTAATAATAATTTAAATTAGCAATAAATTATTTACCATTTTTTTGTTGAGCTTTAAATTATTTACCATATAGGAGTTTTTATTACAGTATCACAATTAAAATTGCGTACTATTGTTGTAAATGCTCACAAAACTAATAAATTTATAGTCATTATGAAGGCTAAAAATCATTAAATTCGCAGATCGAAAATTATATTTAATTACAATATTTTTACAAACAGTTAATGTGGCTTTAGCATTTTCCAAATAATGTTGTAAAATATTTTGTGGCTGTAACATTACTTTTATGAGTAATAATACAAACAAATTATTTTACAATATTTTTACAAACTATTAATGCGGCTTTAGTATTTTTCAAATAATTATTGATAGGTAAAATGTGATGTTTGTTATGGGCCTATATTAGAACTAGTAAGAATTTGTTATATCAATAGTTTGTAAAAATGTTGTAAAATAGTTTGTAGTGTAGTATTACTCATAATTATTGGAAAGCAAAAGTGTGATATTAGTAATGGGTTCATATTAGAACTAGTAAGAATTTGTTACATCAATAGTTTGTAAAAATGTTATAAAATAGTTTGTGGTTGTAGTTTCTATTCTCTCATTAATTGTGAGACCTCTTGATTATGAAAGAAGAGCGAGTATGAAATTTTTGTACTCTCACAATATCATATATTTAAGCTTCATAGATTTTGTTAAACCAAGAAATTATTCAATACTTTAGGAGAAATGCTCTCTCCTCTTACAATTGGACTATTCTAGTTCCAATAAGGATGTCCAAGATTCGAATATACCCCACCCCCCACACCTATCAAAAATTTTTATTATAAAAAAACTCTCATCTCATATATTATGGTAGGTCCCACTGTAAATTTAATTAGTGAGATGTATTATTATTTGGGAGGAAGAGGCAAAGTAGTGAACAATTAATCATGTTAAGCCTTAGTTTAAGGGGTTTATGTAGAAATTATGTTTTTAGTTCAATGTTGTAGCCTACTCAATAGTTATAGTTTAAACAATTGGTTATCTTAATTACCAAAATTTATAGGTAGTCTAAATATATACAATAATATTAAACTAGTTGCACACTACCGCAATGTGCCAAAAAATTATATACATGTTTAGATGCTTGTATATATACATATATCATTAAGATGTAAACATTAAAAAATTTTAAAGATAAAGAAATTATGTGTTAGGGGACTTTGTAGTTCAACCGGATCTTTTTGGTGTTTTCATTCCCAATTATCAAAATATAAATAAATAAATATAGCCCTAACGAATGTAGTACATTGTTAGAGCTTATATAATACAATCAACATTTTTTTGAAGTAAAATTTAAAAATACAATCAACATTATTACAACAGCATGTTGTTAATAAAATTTAAAATATTTTTAACTCAAACACAAATTAATCAAAGATATAGCGTGTGAAGCATATAATATTATAATGGGACCAAAAAAAAAAAAACCAACTGCTGAGATGGGAATTGTCTTCCTCAGTTAATTGGTCTGAGGGTTTTTTGGGTCGCAACGTCGTTGGGACAGCATTCATGGCTTCTAATTATTCTTCTTTAATTGTTAAAATTTACCGGCTGTCAAAATACAATATTAAACTTGTTCCAATCGCACAAAATGCATGCGCAAATATGTTTAGATGTTTTTATATATAAAAATATATATAATTAAGATGTAAATGTTTTTTTTTTTTTTGAAAGCATTAAGATGTAAATGTTAATATATTTACTTGTACCAATTGAATTCCTTTTTTAGTGATTATAAACTACAGTTAATAGTATTACCATGAAATGATGAAATATAGTTAGCAAAATTTAAAATATTTCCAACTCAAACACATATAGTAATGGCTTGTCAAAAAAAAAAAAAAAAACAACAACAACAACAACAACAACGTATAGTAATGGAGAGAGTGGTTAGGTTGTCTCTCCTCTTTACAAGTATAAATATTGTGATGGGGCTCACTATTCATATAAGAGGAGAGAAAACTATGTTATTATATTTTGGAATTCTGAATTATTACACCTTTATTAGTAACTTTTGAGAAGCTAAAATGCACCCTAGGATGAATTACTATAGTATTTGTAATAGTATTTATTTTATTATAAAACCTGAAAACCCATTTTATTATGTCGTTTGTATTTTTTTTTTTTTTCTTGGGAGAAAAAGCTGGAGTAAAGAATAAATATCTTACCATGTGATCTAAGTTCATAATAGAGAGAATAATTCCCATTAGAAAACTGAGCCACCTGTGATTCTTTATCTTCCACTGCTTGCTGAAGATAAGGTAGCTTTCTTTTCATTACTCGCCTTGTAAGAAATGCACCTGGGTGTAATATATGATTACAAAATAGAAAGAGTATTCTCTAATCTAGCTATAGTTGCCCTATAGCCGCGTTTCTTATAAATGCAGCTAAAACCCACCACCTATACCAGTGTTTTCCAAAACGTAGCTATAGGTCCCCTCTATAATAAGTAATAAGTTTCACATGATCATAGCTGCATTTATTTTGATTGTCTTATTTGATTAAAAATACGACTATAGTTGCAATAAGCGAGGCTTTAAAAAAATTTACATCCTTTGTTGGTGAAAATCAATTTACATTCTAATCTCAAACAAATTTGTTTAAATAACTACCTTAGCATATAAAGTTCATGGTTAGGTGTCTACTATTTTGTAGCTAGAAAATGATCTCACAAACGAAACATCCTCGATCTTTCTCAACCACGTGAAAATAATCTTTATAATACTATGTTTATTGCAAACCCATAATCCAAAATCACATGATATATAACAATTTGACAATAACCTAAATGCACCACCATGTTTTTGCTGAAAGATAGGATTGTCTCACAAAAAATCCTTCTTGGAAATGTTAAGTTTGAACAGGTATCACTCAATAAACAAGATAATGCAACAGTTGGAGCCTTGATCTCTTTATTTGTAGTAATAACTGCCTTGTAGATTGAAGTGCTTGAGTAGGGTTGTATATAGGTCTCAAATCACCTATGAAAGTAATTTGAAGGTTTACTACCTATGCATTACCAAATGTGGTTGTAGGTCAGATTTTGGAAATCTTGTATAGCAATGGATAAAAGTTGGATGAAGACGCAGAGGGGTTCAATGGAATATATTGAAGGTGTACTTAAATTTGTGGAATTTGTATCTTTACATGCACATGATGGGAAAATCTTTTTCTTTGTACCAAATGTGTGAATTTGAGTTTGGTACTGCTAGGGGTGGCACGTGAACATCTGTGGAGCAAGGGGATGCTTCAAAGTTACACACATTGGAAATGACAAGGGGAATCAGCGGCTGCGCCAACGGTCACTGAATGTGGGAGTAGTCATGTGCAAGACTCCCTAGAACAATACGGTGACTTTCGTGGGATGTTGCATGATTTGTGTCCCACGCATGAAATGCCACCCGAACCAATGGACCAAGGTGAAATTGTGCAACAACCGGCTTAAGGTCCGAATGATGGTACACAAAAGTTTTACAAAATGATAGATGATGTGGACAAACCTTTATATGCTGGTTGTACAAAATTTAGCATATTCTCAGTCATCGTTGTGTTGTTCCAGTTGAAGACTCTTTATGGTTAGACGAACAAGTCATTTACTATGTTGCTTCAAGTCCTAATGGATATTCTTCCTTCAGACGCTAAGTTGCCAAAGGACCATTATGAGGCTAAGAAGATAGTCCAAGATTTGGGTTTGGGTTATGAGAAGATCCATGCTTGTCCCAATGATTGTATGCTATTTTGGAAGGAGAATGTTAACCTCGAGGCGTGTCCTTGTTGCAAAGTTTCAAGGTAGAAAACGAATGAGGCATTTGTTACAAGTAATAATACCTCATCCAGTAAGGGAAAGAAGAAAGCTGCAAAGATCTTACGGTCGTCCCTTAAAGCCAAGATTGCAGTGACTGTTTTTGTCACTCGGCTTGGCTAGTTCTATGAAATGGCATGTTAATGGTTGTACAGATGACGGGGTAATGCGACATCTTGCTGACTCGGATGCATGGAAAATGTTTGACGCAAGGCATTTACAGTTCTCATCTGAGCCTCGTAATGTCAGACTTGGATTAGCTGCGGATGAGTTCAACCCCTTCGAAATTATGAGTACTACTCACAGCACTTGGCGTGTCATGCTAGTCCCTTACAATCTCCCGCCTTGGTTGTGCATGAAACGGTCATCTTTGATTCTATCACTACTTATTCCTGGTCCTAAATCGCTAGCGGCTATGATAGATGTGTACTTGCAACCCTTAGTAGAAGAATTGAAGGAATTATGGGATGTTGGAGTAGAAGCATATGCATCTTCAAAAAATGTATTCCAATTGCGTGCAGCATTGATGTGGACCGTACATGATTTTCCAGCATACGCAGATGTGTCGGGTTGGAGTACAAAGGGTAAGTATGCGTGTCCTTGTTGTGCCTTGGAGACTGACTCTCGATATTTAAAAAATGGCCACAAATTCTATTACATGGGACATAGGAGATGGTTGGGTAGTGACCACAAATTTTGGGAAGAAGATACATTATTTGATGGATCCACTGATATACGAGTGGCTCCTGTGCCACCAATTGCGTCAGACATAATTGTGGGCACAGAAAGTTTAGTTGGACGTTGTCTAGGAAAGAAATGTCAAGAAAATACAACAAAAAAAAAGAGAGGTGAGACAAACCAATGTGTTTGGAAGAAGAGAAGTATTTTTTTCAGCTTGCCTTATTAGGAGGATCACAAGTTGCGACACAATCTTGATGTGATGCATATAGAGAAGAACGTGATGGACAATATACTTGGCACGGTGCTGAACTTGAAGGATTGGACAAAGGACAATTACAAGGCACGGCTTGACTTGGCGGACATGGGAATAAGGAGTGAACTCCACCTACGGCGAAAAGGTGATGATAAGTATACGATACCGCCTGCGTGTTTTCATATGACTGCATTGGAGAAAGAAGGTTTCTTGCAAGTTTTGCAGGACGTAAGAGTGCCTGATGGATATGCTTCCAACATCTCACGCTGTGTCAATCTAAAAGAACGCAAGATTTCTAGTTTAAAGAGTCACGATAATCACATCCTGATGCAACAACTCCTTCCAATTGCTTTACGAGGATCTTTGCCATCACACGTTACTAGGCCTTTGATAAAGTTAGCTTCTTTCTTCAGGAAAATTTGTTTAAAAACCCTTACGGTTTCAGATATTGCGAGTGCTGGGGCAGACATTGCAGTCACGTTGTGTGAATTGGAAAAGATATTTCCTCCATCTTTTTTTATTGTGATGGTACATTTGGTCATACACTTGGCTATTGAAGCCAAGATTGGTGGTCTAGTTCAGTACCGTTGGATGTACCCCATTGAGAGGTAAGTTTTGTGTAATACATGTACAATATGAGCTTAGTGTCAAGTACTAACCTTCTCATGCGCATTGAAGGTACCTCTCACACCTTAAGTCTTACGTAAGAAATAGGGCTGTTCTAGAAGGGTGTATTGCCGAAGGATACATAGTGGAGGAATGCTTAACGTTTTGTTCACGGTATATGAAAAGAGTTGAAACTATATTCAATCGACCCATGAGGACAATGGAGGAGTCAACAGGGGCGATTTCAAGTGTAGCACTAGATAATAGGGAGTTGACCTAGGCTCATCGCTACGTGCTATTCAATTCCGAGAACATTTACTAGTTTCGTGAGTAAGTACTACTGACACCAATATAATTGCATGACAAACTAGGGTTCACTACGTGTATTAACACTAATACAATTGCCATCGCATGCAAGATGCATAAAAGTTTGATGGAGGATGAACTTTGAAGGGGCCACTGTCGTATATCCAATGCTATTATTCATAAGCACCATATGGAGAAGTTCTGTGGCTGGTTTAGATCTCACGTACGTGTCACATCTTCAACTTCTTAAGCTTACAACTTTCCCATAAGTAGAATGATTGTGCTAATTAAAATAAGTTTGTTTGGTTATATTAGGTGATGTCAATGACTGATGCTGATAAGGAAAGTACTGCACTTACTGATACACTTATCACACTTTCCAAAGGGCCATATACATCAATAAATCGGTTGAAACATTATGTCATAAATGGATTAAAATTTAGGAGTTCGAATGTCGAGGCAAATAGAAAAACGCAGAATAGTGTAGTTAGTGTCGCCACTAAAGGTGGCATTACTTACTATGGTGTGTTGATAGATATTATTGAGTTGAATTATTCTGGTAATATCAGACATGTGTTATTTAAGTGTACATGGGTTGATGATCAAAATAGGAGGGGATATAAGACTAATAAGTTTGGGTTTCCAATAGTGAATTTTACTCACTCCATACATGGTGGGGAGGAAATGGTGTATGAACCATATGTCTTGGCATCTCAAGCTACACAAGTTTTTTACACTGAAGATAAAAGGCACAAAGATTGGTATGTCGTTGTTAAAACGAAAGCCAGAGATGTGTTTGATGCCGGTATTAGCCCCCATTGTGACGAGGATAACATGGATGGGTTTTATGAGAACATTCCGTACAGTATAATTAGTAATGATGTTGGTAGGGATGACCTTCATTGGGGTCAAGATGATGTGGAGCGCATGACAATTGATGCCTTTATCATTGGCAGAGATCTTCATGAAATGGACAATTTGGATGATTGTGAGTTCATTGATGATGAGTCGAACGTGAAGATGACAATGAAGTGGAGTACAGCAATGATGAGTAGTGTAATAGGATACTGGTATTGTATGCGTAATTATGTTATAGTTATTATTGAAATTATAAATAGAATTTGTAAAGGTCTATTGCGGGCAAATTTTGACAATGTTGCATATATATGTTACAACTGTTATTTCTTCATGTTGTTAAGAAATAACAGTTTTAACATATATAATTATCTTTAACACTATTATTTCTTCATATGATTGCTTGTTGGCTATAATTATCTTTATGTTTGTGTTGTAAAGGTGGTGGACGCAAGAATGGCGAGGAAACGTCAATTGGCACTTGCTTATGTTGGGCAAGGATCGTCGCATTCTCGACAAAGGGTGGCAGCAAATGAGGAAGCCCATATTTCTGAGGAGGCAAGACCAGTGGCAAGTGATGACAATAAGACACAGGCCCCAGGTAGTTAACATGTCTTTGAATGTAAAGTTTGATGTTTATTACTAGATGCATAATTCAGGTCTAATAGCTTTTGTAAGTCATTGGGTTCACATTTTTAAATATTGTAGGATTTATAAATGTTTTCCAATTTGAATTATGAGTTGCTGGTTTACAAAACCTAATAATATATTTAAAATATCCTTATAATTCTATTTGACATCAAATTTTTAAGAAACACAAGGGGGCACTATTGTTTGTAAATGGTCCTTTTTGTATTTCTTCAAATTTTGTTATAATTTAGTCCAAAATTTGCTTTTGTATTAATAGTTAAATGGTTTCAAACAAGTTTTTATAATTCGATGTTAAACTAACTTAACATGATTTCACATGTTTGGGGTCATGATAAGACAGACAAACGGATTTTGCTTAGTTTTTTTAATTTTAGGGAAACTATTCCTAGCTATTATCTTTAGATTTAGGAATTACTTCAAAATCAGTATTTGAAAAAGTATTAGCATACAAGTAGTAGTAGGGGACACCTATAGAAGCTCCTATATAAATTTTTTTTAATAATCTTGAAAAGGTGTGCAGATAATGCATGCATTATAATACGGTGGAGGGGTATAATCTATTTCATGAAAGAATGACACTAGTACTTAGCGTATTATTCAGAATTTATTTATGTGATAAAGGTTTTAATTTATATAACGTATTTTACATGAGCCTATTACTAAAAGTATTTTTGTTAACTTGTTATGTAATAAGTTATGAAAAAGTAATTAGTGTAATATTGTTTTATCTCAAGTATTTACACCACAAACTAGGCAATTCAAATGATACCTCAAATAATCTATAGTACCTAAATAATATTTAAAATTTGTTGTTGCTACGCTCCTATTGAGCTACATTAGCATAGCATTTCGGTCCACTTTGGTCCATTCAGTATATTTAGTTACTTCGGTCCGTTTGGTCCATTAATTTCCCTTGGGTCCAATATGGTTGACTTTGGTCTATTCAGTCCAACTTGGTCTGCTCAATACATTCATTTCCCTTCAGTCCAATTTGGTCTACTTCGGTCCTTTAGGTCCACTATGGTCCATTCGATCACTTCGGTCCAATTCCGTCCACTTTGGTCCATTGTAGTACCTATTGGTCCATTCAGTGCACTTAAGAATGATCAAGATAAGTTTGGGTTGACATTATATATTCTAAATCCAAATTTATTAATTTCAAATGAAGGCAACCCAAACGAAGTGAGGTTGCTCATCTTTTCAAAAGCTGGATAAGTGCATGCTTGTTTAAAGATGCAAAATTAACCAAAATCAAAATAAACTCACAAAATCTTGTCATAGGAAGGGTCATAATTTGATCTCTCTTTTTGTTTGTTTATAAAGGCCAAGACATAGTTTTGGTAAAGTGCTCTCTTTTGTAGGCCAACTTACAACCTTTCTATGGGACTTATAAGTTAGTATTAAGGAGAACTGGTTGCAAGTTTTCATAGAGGGTAATGCGTTACGAAATATGTTGATGGCCAATATAATGGGGGAACAAGTTGACTGGTCGATTACTCACAATGCCAATAGGCATCTAGGTTCATTAGCCATAGTACCAAGAAGTCCCATTCATTTATGAAGTCACAGAATTAAGAATAATTACCAGTCATTCTAATTATAATGCAAGTCAGCAAATGTTCTCAACAATTAACTTGGTTACATGAATGCGTGGGATAAAGGCCTCAGTGGGTTACATGAATGCGTGGGATAAAGGCCTAAATTTACTCATGTATTGTTTAAATGAAATCATAAAACTTTTATTATTTAAGTTGCTAGATGCATAATATTTGCGTGGCCATGACGTTTTTCACTAGTTGTGAGCTTTGATAAATCAGTCCTAATATTGGTGGTTTTGTATATACAGATGATTATGTTTAAACCCCAGCACCAGTACAAAATTCAGCTTCGGCACAAAATCCAACACCAAAAAATAGGTGTGCAAGATGTGGAAAAACCAAGTTGGCTGACATATGGGCAATGACTGGTGAGTACAAAATCCAATTTCCATTAAATGATGAAGGCCAACCTATTGGCAAGGACGGGTCATTGTTCATTCGGTGGTTGAGCACGTTTTGCGACAATAGCCTATTATGCCCGCTTACGCCTGTTGGGTGGCCAAGCGTCGGTGACAATTTTAAACAGGATTGTTGGACGAAGATTGAGGTAGTATGAAAATAAAATATAAGCTACTACATTTAAAGCAACTTTTGAGTTAATTAAATGTCATATTCAGCTGCTGTCCTAATGAAGTTACTACATTTTGCTAACTCCATTTTTGTATTTCAGAAGCGGTATATAATTGACCCCACTATTGTCGCACCACCCAACCAAATGGCATGGGCAATGCATCAACTAGGGGAATTAAGGAGAAATCGGAGGACGAAGTTGAAGAAGGATCACAAAAAAAGTGGGATGACACGTGAACAGGTATTGGATAGCAAACTGCCAGCGGTTATGACAACGCTATGGACGGAGATGGTTGACTATTGGTTCAATGACAAAACAGTGGTACCATTACTTTCTTCGACAATCTCATCTTCGTGGTAATTTAGTCAATGGGTACTATGTTTTTTTTTTTTTTTCTTTTGACGGTAATGTGGTTGCAAACATTAAGTGACAAAAACAAGGCGAGTCGAGGTAAACAGGAGGAAATATCAAGGTCTGGGGCCAAAAATTTGGCACAAATTTTAGATGAAATGGTAAGAAATAAACTTGGAATTCATGAACGCCTACATGATTTTTTTAATATTTTGTTTTCCTATTTATGGTTTTAACCTCATTTCATATGTTTTAGGAATAAGGATAAGTTAGTTAAATTATAGGTAATTTTGTAAGTAAAAACTGCAATAAATAACTTTATGCCTCTTCTTAATATATAGAGATGACTTTCAAAATCTTCTTAATATATACATATTAAGCAGCCACTTAAGGAGAGTAATTATCTTAACATGATCCTAGCCTAATTATGCATGTCTATAAATATTCAACCGCTGTCACCCAAACATGATTAAATGGCAATCACACAAGCTTGCTATTCATTATAGTGATGAGAAGTATTAAAACAATGAAATAAAAAAGGATATATAGAATAGGAATTAAAACTAAGGGGAAGCTTTGTAATTGATTAAATATGGTATTTATTTGCAAATTTTCTGAATTGATTTGGACAAGAATTTGGGTGTTACTTTTATGGAATAGGAATAACAAATTTTCTCTTACATACCACGAGCATCAGCGCCAAAGCACAAGGAATCTGTGAGCATGTGCTTTGGGTCCAAATTTTGTTCAAATTTATTTCTCCTTTTTGTTCTTCTTATTTATTAATTTTTTTTTTTTCCTTTGTAGTTTTGAGGTACAAATTATGCACACTTGGTCAATATGTAGTTCACGAACACCATTTCGCTTGTTCTTGATACAAATGGAAAGTTTGTGTAACATACTTTCTAAATGTACCAACTTTGGGTCATTTTGTGCTATGATAAAAAAAAATAATGTTCCTTAGCAATTAAGAAGTGGGGTGATTCAAATGGGAAGTTTTCAATGTTTACTTTTTGTCATCATTGGTGCACATATTTTCCAGCAATTTGGTGAGCATCCAACATAACTTTTTCATTGCAAATCATAGAAAAACATCCCTAGTTTACTAAGTCCCAACATTTTAGATCACCCATGGGTAATTTGTGACATATTTGTGTGCAAAGTGGGCATCTCAATCTTATCTTGAGCCATTTTCTATGGGTTTTGCATTAACACATTTTATCCTTCAATATTAACATTAACACAATTTATCCTTCAATGTTTAAATTCTCATCATTTTCTATGCTTTATAGAAAAAACATACATATTATTAATTATTTGAAATATATACTTTTTTGCCACGCGGTTCATTTCATGAACCCCACCATCTATCTATAGTATAAATCAACTTGTAGATTAGTCATATTAATATACATGCAATGATAATGCAACTTGCAATATAAGACTGAGGTGCTCGCCATAATTATTTACTACTCTCTCAGCTTTATCTTTATTTGACTAACTTTGCTATGTTATGACTATTTCATTGTGGTTTTGTGTTAATTGTGGCATAACAACATGAGCGCCTTAGTGTTTATGGTTAAAATTTTGTTCATCATGTAGGCAAAAGCTAAAGGGGCGGCAGCTGAGTGCGTTCAGGTGTATCAACGAGTATACCACACCAAAGATGGGGTTGCTATTAGTACCCATGCAGAAGAGAACATGGTAAGAACAATTTGATCGAATAGAATTTTAGCGTATTTTGTGTTTGTATTGTTTATGGTGTGTAATACGTTGTTTGGTTATTGTGGGAAAACAGAATAGAATGACAGCACTTTTGAATGAATCAGGCATACGACTACAAGGAGAGATTGGTAGTGGATTCCTTTGGTCCAACGATGATGCGTATGCTTGGGTGATTGGTCGTCCAGAGCGCCCAGGACGTGTGCGTGGGGTAGGTTTTGGAATCACCCCATCAGGAAGAAGTGCGACAAACCTTTCACAGTTTACCTCCATTCCGTCGTTAAGCCGAACGACCCTAAGGATTTCAAAGTTGGAGACAAGTCATGAACAGCTTAGGGAGTAGCTCAATCTGAGGCGAGGCATAGGGAGGAACTAGCTCAATCTGAGGCAAGGCACCAACAACAAATGGCCGACGTGATGACGTCGGTGAGAGACATGTTCAACCAACTTAGCCAGGGTGTGCGTGATTTAAATCCTTCTCAGGTAGCAAACAAATGTTATTTAGCAAAACACTACTTTTTGCAATGCATTATTATGTGATATTAATACGATGTCTTTAATATATTTTAGGGTGGCAATGCTTGATGGGAATGAAACTGTGAATCCTGAGGTAAAACAAAATTTTTCTAAAAACAGTAGCCTACATATATACATAGCATGCTATGATGGATAAACTATGAACCTCAGTAGTCGATACAGTAGGAAAGAAAACTTTATGCTGGTGAATATGTTATAAAATCTGAGAATGCAATTTTATTATAGTGACTACTGTAGAGTATCGCATTCTTATTTGTCACCTAAAACATTTCTGAACACAGTTTCTTGGCATTATTAATCTCAATAATGTATGCTGAACTTGATTGAATAGGAAGTTTTGACTAGATTTTTTTCTTCTCTCTAAGTATTACCGAATAGTTGTTAAATTAATAATCTCAACTACACCACTGTTGTTACTAAGTTGAACTACAGCTAGTCTTCCTCTCATGTTACTAAGTTGATGAAAACAACATAACTGATATGGCAAAGATTGATCCTTGCTTATATTTTCTTTGTGTTGTTTACTTTAATCCAAATGAGCTCTCTTTCCCCTATAACATTATTCTGCCAAATTGCTCCATGATCATGCCTTTTGATACAAAGAATAAGTTGTAACATGACAAAGAATAATTTGTGCAATTTTACCATAAAGTGGACAAGAAAGTGTTTCCGTTCACATTATTTATGCTAAGAAATATGTCACAATGGAAGCAAATGAAACTGAGGCCTCACAACCTGGTGGACATTCTAAGCATGTTGTAAAGTTTTTTTGTGGAAAGACATGAACAAACGTTTGTATATTTTTTGTTAACACAACATTAGTGATGTTGCTGCTTGCTGGCTGTGGCTGTTTGAGGGTAGTTTAGAATGTAAAAAAACATTGTGCTTGTATATTTTTTGTGATGTACATAATCTTGTATATATCTTTTGACAATTTTTTGTTGGAAATTTGTGTATATCTTGTTTATGGAACTTGTGATGTTGGGAACTTGTGATGTTGTGAACTTGTGAATTTGTGATGTTAGGAGGTTGGCAACTTGTGAATTTGTGATGTTGGGAGGTTGCAACTTGTGAATTTGTGAATTTGGGAGGTTGTGATGTTTTGATGTTGGGAATTTGATAGTTTTTGTGATGTACATAATCTTGTATATATCTTTTGGCAATTTTTTGTTGGGAACTTGTATATATCTTGTTTATGGAACTTGTGATGTTGTGAACTTGTGAATTTGTGATGTTAGGAGGTTGGCAACTTGTGAATTTGTGATGTTGGGAGGTTGCAACTTGTGAATTTGTGAATTTGGGAGGTTGTGATGTTGGGAATTTGATATTTTTTGTGATGTACATAATCTTGTATATATCTTTTGGCAATTTTTTGTTGGGAACTTGTATATATCTTGTTTATGGAACTTGTGATGTTGTGAACTTGTGAATTTGTGATGTTAGGAGGTTGGCAACTTGTGAATTTGTGATGTTGGGAGGTTGCAACTTGTGAATTTGTGAATTTGGGAGGTTGTGATGTTGGGAATTTGATATTTTTTGTGATGTACATAATCTTGTATATATCTTGTGATGTTAGGAACTTGTGATTTGTGATGTTGGGAGGTTGGCAACTTGTGAATTTGTGAATTTGGGAGGTTGTGATGTTTTGATGTTGGGAATTTGTAATTTTCGGATGTTAAAAAAATCCGAAGTTGTGATAGCAGGTACTTGTAATAGCAAGAAGTTGTGATAGTAGGGAAAAAGGAAGGAAAAAAAAAAGAGAGAAAAACCTATAGCCGCATTTTTAAAATGGGGCTGTAGTTTCTACCAATGTTCCTGGCTATACCTGAAAACGTTGCTAAAAGCTGGTTTATAGTCGCATTTTCTCAAACGCGGCTATAAACCTGACCTATAGTCGCGGTTTTGGATGCAGCTCAAATCGGGTCTATAGTCGCATTTTTAGAAACGCAGCTATAGGTAGACAGCCTATACCCACGGTTATAAATGTGGCTCAAAGCGGGTCTATAACCGCGGTTAAGAAACGCGGCTATAGGTCTGACCTTTAGCAGCGGTTATAAAAATGCGGCTATAAATCCGCAAGGGGCTATTACTGCATAGCATAGGCCTGGGTTGTAAACGCGGCTATAGGAAATGCGGTTATATCCTATAGCCGAGTTTTTGGGGTCTAGCTGCGTTTTTGAAATGCAGCTATAGACCCCGTTTTTTGTAGTGGTTCTAACTGCTGGACAATATTGGATTCATAACTTTACGTTATCTGTTAAGTCTATTGCCATACTTTGCATAAGTATTGACATGGTAGGTCATTATTGGTACATTTCATTCCTTGTAGGCTCCGCTCTATTATTTAAAAATGCAAAATCCCACTTAAGTGCACATGCTCATTGATAAGTAATTGTATGTAATCCTAACTTCCAGAAGATAATGGATTACTAACTGTAAGTTATGAATAAGTCTAGTACCATTATTTTTCAAAAGCATGAGATAGTGCGTTGTTATTAGTAGATAATAAAAGTGGTGTTAATAATTTACCAACATGAAAGTGAAAATTTTCAAACAATAACTTACAACCTTAATTGTTGCAAGCTTTGTAGCTCAACAAATATTTTTGTGTTTCCAATGAAGACATTCAGTTTAGATCCATCATCCCCCATTGCAACTATTGAATTATCAAAAACAATAACCACCTTAATTAGCAAGTATCATTTATCACAACTTATTTCTTATTTTGAACAATATCACAACTTATTTGATATTTCTAGTTTATTCAATTTATGTAAAACTTGTATTTTTATAAAATGGTATGTAAAACTTATTAAACTTTTATTCAATTTTTTTTCTATATATAACTGTATGTTATCTTTCAAACTTGATAAATCAACCAAAATAAGCTCTCCTAAACTAAAACTAACGCTAGTAAAAGTAACACTGAGGATGCAGTAAAATTGAACAACTTGCTCTTCGCTGCGAAATTTACCACTTCTTCCTGTTAGGAAAATATAGCACTGCTCCTGGAGAGTGGTTTTTTCAAACGCCCAAAGTATATGCGGTTGGTTCTTAGAGGGGGCTGTCCTTATCTCTCACAGTTCTTGGAGACCATTGGGTGACACATGTAACAGTCAAATGTGTTTCGCTATGCAAAACCGTGGACATATATAGCAAACCTTCCAAACATGGCCTCGGCCTTGCATATAAATTGGATGCTCCTCCAACCATTTCCATACACAGCCTCTTAGTGAGCTTTAGAGAGAGAGACAGAGACAGAGAATTCTTCAAGTGAGAGACAGAGAATTCTTCAAGTGAGACTACTCTTCTCTGAACTTCACAAAATAGCTAGAAAGAATAAAAATCGTAAGACTTTTTCTTAGCCACATTGAAATCTTTCCTTTGCCCTTTAATGTTCTTCGCATGCTTTTCTCATCCAAGTTTGACATTTCTTTCTTCGTCTTCTTGTCCCATGATATAATCAATTTCAAGTCAATTTATTATTTACGATTGGCTATGAAATTAGATTTGAAGAGTACAGCAAATTTCATGTGAAAATTACGTGTGTGTGTGTTTTATTTATCTGTTGGGGTTCTCACCATGTTAGATGAAATGATTAAATTCCTTATTCTCTAAAATTTTAAAATTTAATAAAAATTGATAATATATTATAGTATCAAAAGTTTAAGTTTTTTTGAGATATAGTAAATTTAACTATTTAATCACACAATTTTAAAACTCCTCTTAAAAGAGGAGACCCAACACATTAAATATTAAATAAACTGTATCGATATGGCGAATTTAATTATTTAACAACACAATTCTAACAATATGGGCTCATAAGTGAATAGACTAAGTTAGATTAAATTCATCACTTACTACAAAGTTAAATTTTGGGACAATCAATAATGTGTGTATATATATAATGCCAATTTGGTCCCCACATAGTGAAAATATTGATTCCGCCCATGTTTGAATTCTTGTAAATGAATATTAATCCTATAGATCCTTTATATTTTTCATATTGTTTCGTTACTATTTTGACGTATTGATTTTTTTTATTTGCATGTTTTGAACTTGAAAGGTTTATTGTGATTATGGCTGCCGGAAACCTGAACATTGACCTTAACTCTAATGCGAACAGAGAACTCCTTTATATTATCACTCAGTTCCTTGAGCATGAAAATCTGACAGAAACAGCTCGCACGTGTGTCGTCATTTTTCTCTCCAATTTTCCTGTCCATCTTTTGAATATAGAACATCGCTTATTTCAAGTACATATATTGCTTGTTTTTCTTGGATAGCCTTGAGCGCGAATCAGGCTTTCACTTCAACATGAGATTTTTTGAGGACCTGGTGCACAACGGAGCATTTGATGAAGCTGAGGAATATGTCGATGGCTTCACTGATCTCCATGAAAACTCGTTCTCTACCAAGATCTATTTCGAACTTAGAAACAAAAATTCCTTGAGACCCTGGAAGAGTAATAAAGCTTATAACATTAATTTTTACTCTTATGTCCTTTCTAACTACAACCCAAATTTTGTGTCTAAGCCTTATTATCATATATGTAATTTTTGCTGTATTGGCAGTGGAGAGCGTTGCAGGGCTTTGACCATGCTCATGCAAGAGTTTCGTGATTTTGCACCTTATAACAGAAGCTTGTGCGGTGAAGCCACTGCGCTTTTGACTGTGGATGATTTCAGGTATGTGTTACATACTATATAGGATCATACCCGGTTCATAAAAATCCCACCTTATTAAGGCATGATCAACGTCCTTATTCCAAATTTTTTGTTATGAAAAAAAAAAAAAAAAAAAAAAAAAAGTTTAGGTACAAAATAAAATTTAAACTATGAAAGGGAAAAAATAGACAAGATTCAAAAACGAGAAAATCCTGTTAACAATTCGCTGATGTGACCCTTCCAGGACTCATCAAGTACTTGCTGGTCATAGAGAGATCAACGAAGCAAGAAGATCGGCGATGAATGAAATCCGAAGGTGCATCCAAATGAATCCGGTTTTCCATGGGAAGCTGCAGCCGCCAAATATCGAATCCACTCTGCAGGGTGCCATTATGTATGGCAACTCAGAGAATCAGAATGAGCAGCAGAATGGAGTTGGTGGAAATGGTGATCCTGCTCCACCACCTAATGATGACATCTCCTCTCCTGGGAGAAACTAGAATGCCCTATCCTATGGGTGGTGCTATCCCCTTCCTAAGAGAAACTAGTTTTCCAGCCTCTTTTAAGTGATGATTTCTTAAAAATTATCATTTCGTAGTATACAGGGTTTTTTTTCTCTCTTTTTTTTTTTTTTATAGTTTTTTTAGAACACAGGGAAAGCGACTTCGTGCTTGTCTTCCATTATTGTTGTCTTTAAATTTCGATACAGGAATGGGGGATTATCTTTAATTGCTGTTTTAATTTAAGTTTATGAAGTTGAACTCAGTTGAATCGAATATCATCTAGTTTTCAGAAGTTTATTTTCTTTATGCAACTGCGTGTTAACTATAGATAGGGAAAAACACAATCGTTGTTATATTTTATGTTTTCCTTTCAAACACAAAATAAAGGATAATTAAGAAATTGATGTAGTAATATGCTTATTAAGCAGCTAATATGGTAGTGTGTGTTTGTTTCTAAAAATAAAAAATAAATAAAGATTGGTAATTGTCCACATGTACATTACTTAAAGAGAATATATTTTATGTAATATAATTTATTTCACTCTCCCTTCAAAGTTAGCATAGCTTTTTAGTGAAATTTGTGGCATATTTTTGTGCTAGAATATTGTTCTCTCTCCCTTGTGTGTGTGTTTATCTTTTAAAAAAAGAAGAAGTTAACACCTTAATTTGAAAGGCAATTGTTAGGATTTCTAGTGTTGGTATACACATTAGAATGAAAAATAAGTTGGTTCATTGCTGTTTTCCTCATGATTTTTGTGATAAATTGCACCATACAACTATTGATTATAGATTTGTATATTCATTCAAGTTCAATTGTCAAGAGAAGAAATAGATTTTGAGGGTTGATAATACACAGTCAATTTTTAAAGAAAACATTGAAGAGATTGAAAATAAAAAATCAAGTTTTGTCATCACAAGTTGAACAATATTTTGTTAAAGAAATTGATTTGCATGAAAAAAAATATTCTGAAATCAATGAGAAAAGATGGATGTTTTTGAGAGACTAAATGAAGATTACAGTGAAGCAAAATCTCATTAGGTAGAAATTGTAAATAAAATTGTGAAAACTCTTGATGAAATCAAATTAGATGATGGAAAATCTTAAAACCCTATTATTTTAGTGGAAGGCAACACAACAAATTTTATCAATTCTATTGGCGTAGAAAGATTGATTGGATCGCCCATTCTTATTTGGTTAATCTTTTCAATTGCATGAAGACCAAAGAATTTTTTTTTCTTGTTCAACTGATGACTTGCAAGTTTGGGAAGAAGACAAAATGGGAGAATTATTCAAAATATTTGTTCGTTTGGCATGGAGGATTCATATCTCCAATATTAAAACGAAGAAGAGTTTTTTTTTTTTTTTTTTTTTTCTTTCTTTCTTTTTTCTGGAGGGATCTGATATAGGACATAATATGCAATTTAATTTTTGTAATTTATTAATTTTTATATTTTTATATAATTTTCATAATTTTAGTTCTAGGGTTAGTATTCCCTAAATTCTGGGTGCTTTTAATGTTTTTCTAGTCAAATTAAGGTCTTGTTATGTTAGGCTATCAATTAGGATATATATTAGAATATATTTTCTTATCAATCAACTTTGTGGAGCCTTTAAATTGCCCTACAAGACTATAAACAAAAACTAAGTTCAAATTTTACTTTAATAAAGTTTCAGATTTTTCTCTCAATTTTTCTAGTGGATTTTGGAGTTTTCTTTGTAGATTCAAGAAACCTCCTATGGAACGGGGGTTATTTTTATTGAAGTAGACATTATATGCTTTTTGTGAGTTTCTGCCTACGTCAATTTCATTTTCACACATATCACCTTGACTCTTTCGGATTGTTGAGTACCCTATTGCTTAGTATGGATTGTAAATAAAGGTTCATTCCATGTAGGCTCCACTCTATTTTCAAATGTAGAATCACACTTGAGTGCATGTGTTGACCAGGAATCCTAATTGTTGGATGATAGTGGAATCCTAATTATAAGTTATCAATAAGTCTAATGCCATATTTTTTCACAAGTATTGAGTTGGTATGTTATTATTACTATGAAGGCATTTGGATTGCGTCTGTGTTTTCACGCAGACGCATTTCAACCGTTTTTTTTTTTTTAAACCAATGCCTATTACACTATTTATGGAATATAAACAGTGCAATTAGGCAAATGTACAATAATTTCATTAATGAAGAGTAACTGGAAAATATTTTATTTATTATTATTAGTTTTCAGTTTTCAGTTTTCAGCAAAATAAGTGATATCTAAACACACTATGTTTCATTCTGTGTAGGTTCCACTCTATTTTTGAATGTAGAATCCCACTTGAGTGCACATGCTTATTGGAATGTAATTGCATGCAATTCTAACTGCTGGACGATAACGAATTACTATCTTTAATTAAGATATCAAATAAGTTTATTGTCTAACTGCTGGAAGATAACTGATTACTAACTGTGAATAATCAATAAGCTTAGTACCATTATTTTCACAAGTGTTGAGATACTGTGTCATAATTCTTATATATATATATATAGAATAAAGGTAGCTTTAATAATTTACCGATGTGAAAATTTTCACACCATAACTTACCGCCTCAATTGCTAAGAGACTTATTATTTAACTAGTACTTCTTGGTGTTTCTAACAAAAATATCTAGTGTTTAAATTCTATATTCCCACTGTAACTATTAAATTATAAAAAATATATTACCATCTTGATTAGCAAGTATCATTTAAATTATCAAAACTTATTTATTTTTCTTACTATGAACAGTATCAAAACTTATTTCTAGTTTATTTAATTTATGTAAAACTTTTTTTTTTTTTTGTTTAAATGGAATGTAAAACTTTTTTTTTTCCTACCTATATATAACTGTATGTTCATCCTAGTATCCTACTTATTTTTTAAACTTGACAAATCAAACAAAATAAACTCTCCCAAACACAAACTACTGCTAGTAAAAGTAATTATTTCACAGACTGTAAAAGTTTAACGCTGAAGATGCAGTAAAATTGAACAACTTCAGGTTCTCCGCCACGAAATTTACCACTGCTTCGTGTTAGAGAACTGGAGCACGGCTCTCGAAGCATGTTTCTGATAAGCTCCAAGTATATATGGTTAGTTCTTATAGGGGACTCTGATTATCTGTCACAGTAGCCTGGACTCTGGAGACCATTGGGTGTTACATGTAACGGCCAAATGTGTTTCTCCATGCAAAACCATAGACATATATGGCAAACCTTCCAAACATGACTCATCCTGTTCTTTAAATTGGATGCTCCTCCAACCATTTCCATGCACAGCCTCTAAGAAATAGAGACAGATCTAGAGAAAGAATTCTTTAAGTGAGACTTCTCTTCTCTGAACTTCACAAGAGAGCTAGAAAGAATAAAAATCCTGAGTCTTTTTTCTTAGCCATTTTGAAATCTTTTTTCCTTTGCCCTTTACTTTTATCATCCGAGTTTGACATTTCATTCTTTGTCCCGTCTCATTGATTTCATCAATTTCAAGTCAATCTATAATATTTATATATGACTGACTACGAAAGTAAATCAAGAATACTGCAAATTTCATGCGAAAATTACGCATGTGTGTGTGTTTTTATGTGCCGGGTTCTTGTCATTGTTAGATTGAATTATCAAATTCGCCCGTTCGCTAAAAGTTTAAACTTTTTGAAATAATTAATAGTTTATCATAAACTTAGTCTCCACCTTAGCACTTATTTTTAAAAAATTTCATTTGTTATACACCACTAAATAAGGGTAATTTAGTTTTACACGTGATGAGATAATGTTAAATTAAATGAATAAATTCATTATTTTTAACAAAAAATTTAAACTTTTTGTATAATCAGTAATTTATTAGTTACCATAGAAAAAAGTTATATTTTTCAGCCTTTATAATGCTAATTTGGTTCCCAAAAAGTGAAAATACTGATTCCGCCCATGTTTGCTTTCTTGTAATTCAATATTAATCTTGTAGATCCGCTATATTTTTCACATTATTTCGTTACTATTTTGACGTACGTATTGATTTTGTTCATTTTCATGTTTTGAAAAGGTTTATTGTGATTATGGCTACCCCGAACCAGAACAGAGAACTCCTTTACATGATCACTCAATTCCTTGAACATGAAAACTTGACAGAAGCGGCTCGCACGTAAGTCTTCATTTTTTCTCTCCGACTCTCCCATCCATTTTTTCAAATTTCGCTTATTTCCCCTAGTAAATAAATAATATAACATAACATGTTACTTGTTTTTCTGGGATAGCCTTGAGCGCGAATCAGGCTTTTACTTCAACATCAGGTATTTTGAGGACCTGGTGCACAACGTATTATTCGGTGAAGCCGAGGAGTATGTCGATGGCTTCACTACCATCCATGAAAACTTGTTCTCGACCAAAATCTACTTTGAACTTCGAAAGCAGAAGTTCTTTGAGACCCTACAAGAGTAATAAAGCTTATAACATTAATTTAATTTTAAGCCTATTTATTTATCATTCTATGTTTAAGCCTATTTATTTGTTGTATTGGCAGTGGAGAGCGTTGCAAGGCTTTAACCATGCTCATTCAAGAGTTCGGCGATTTTGCACCTTATAACAGAAGCTTTTCCGCTGAAGCCGCTGCTCTTTTGACTTTGGATGATTTCATGTATGAGTTATATAAGGTCTTTCCAGTGCACAAAATAAAAAATTCCCACTTTTACGAAGTCTGAGTGATGCCAAACATGATTCGAGAATTATATAGGTTAGGGGAAAAAAAAGGTTAGGTACAAAATAACATTTAAACTATGAAAGGGAAGAAATAGGCAGGATTTGAAACGGAGAAAATTCTATTTCATTTTATTAACAACTTGCTGATGTGACCCTGCTTTCAGGCATCATCAATCACTTGCTGGTCATGGAGACGTCAACGAAGCAAGAAGATCGGTGATGAATGATATCCGAAGGTGCCTCCATGCTAATCCGGTTTTCCAGGGGAAACTTCAGCCGCCAAATATCAAATACACATTGCAACATGCCATTATGCTTGCCAACTCAGGGAATAATAATCAGCAGCAGAATGGAGTTGGTGGAAATGGTTGTCCTGCTCCACCTTGTAATTATAATGGCTTCTCCATTTCTGGGAGAAACTAGAATGCCCTATCCTATGGGTGGTACTATCCCCTTCCTGAGAGAAGTGATGATTTCTTAAAATTATCATTTCGTAGCATACAGGGTTTTTTTTTTTTTTTAAATAGTTTTTTTAGAACACAGGGAAAGCGGCTTCGTGCTTGTCTTCCATTATTGTTGCCTTTAAATTTCGATACAGGAATGGGGGCTTATCTTTAATTGCTGTTTTAATTTAAGTTTACGAAGTTGAACTCAGTTGAATCGAATATCATCTTGTTTTCAGAAGTTTGTTTTCTTTAATTATGCAGCTGCATGTTAACTATAGAAGGGAAAGACACAATCGTTATTTCTTTTTATGTTTTCCTTTCAAACTCCAAATAAAGGATAATTAAGAATTTGATGCAGTAACATGCTTATTAAGTATAGCTAATATGGTAGTATGTGTTTGTTTCTAAAAAAAAAAAAAGATTGATTATTGTCCATATTACTTAAGAGAATGTATTGTATGTAGTATAACTTGTCTTACTTTTTCTTAAAAATTACAAAGACTTTTGAGCCAAGTTTGTGATATATATTTGTATTAAAATCTCGTTCCTTCTTCCTTTTGTGTGTGTGTGTGTGTGTGTGTGTGTTTGTTTCCAAAAAAAAAAAAAAAAAGACTTAACACATTAATTTAAAAGACAATTGTTAGGATTTTTAGTACTGTTAGTCTAAACTTCAGAATGAAAAAGAGGATATCTATTTTAAAGAGGCCTTAAAGTACAAGAGTTTGGATTTGTGGTTGGCTTCTCAACTTGAGAAATCAAAAGCTATTGAAGAGAAAGGGTTGGTGCAACTAGTTGCCAGCCAAAGAGGAGAGCTCAGACATCTACACTCACTTAGAACTTGGAGGATTTATAAGTGTGCTATATTGCAATTATCAAAACTAGTGGATTGATTCACTGGGCTAGGCTCTGAACAGTTTTTTACTTGTTGGGTTTTCTATCCGTAAATACATCTCGTATTTGGGTGTGTATTTGACGATATTCTGAATTTTGCCTTTATATATCCATGCAATTATGTAATTGGTCAATTAATTACATGGGCTTAATTGACTAATTTGCTAAAACTAGTAATTAGTCGTAATTGAGGTCTAACTATTGGACGATAATTAATGGATTACTAATTATAAGTTACCAGTAAGTCTAATGCCATACTTTTTTCACAAGTATTGAGGTGTTATGTTACTATTACTACATTTCATTCCATGTAGGCTCCACTCTATTTTTGAATGTAGAATCCCACTTGATTGCACGTGCACCAGTAATAATGCATGCAATTCTAATTACTAGACGATAACGGATTACTAACTTTAAGATATCATATAAGTCTATTGCCATACTTTTCATAAATATTCATGTGGTGTGTTGTTATTAGTACATTTCATTCCATATAGGTTCCACTCTATTTTTAAATGTGAAATCTCACTTAAGTACACATGCTCATTGTTAAGTAATTGTATGTAATCCTAAACGCCGGAAGATAACGGATTACTAACAGTAAGTTATCAATAAGCCTAGTACCATTATTTTTTACAAGCATTGAGAATCTGAGATAGTGGATCATTATTTGTAGATAATAAAAGTGGTTTTAAAATTTTCAAACCATAACTTACCGGCCTAAATTGCTAAGAGTCTTATTACTTAACTGGTACTTTTTGATATTTCCAACGAATATATCCGGTGTTCAAATTTCCTACCCCCATTGTAACATTAAATTACAAAAAAAATATTACCACCTTAATTCTCAAGTATCATTTAATTTATCACAACTTATTTCTTTTTCTTTTTATGAACAATATCACAACTTATTTCTAGTTTATTTAATTTATGTAAAACTTGTTTTTTGTTTAAATGGTTTGTAAAACTTGTTAAACTCTTTTCTTTCCCATATATAACAGTAAGCTTATCCTACTTATTTTTTAAACTTGACAAATCAACCAAAATAAACTCTCCCAGACTAAAACTTCCACTACTAGAAGTAATTTCATAGACAATGTGCAACAAGATCGTATAAGGTTAACACAGAAGATGCAGTGAAATCGAACAACATTGGGTTCTCTGCTACGAAATTTACCACTATTTTGTGATATGTATTTATGTTAAATCTCGCTCCTTCTTCCTTGTGTGTGTGTGTTTGTTTCTCTAAAAAAAAAAAAAAAAAAGTTAACATATTAGTTTGAAAGACAATTAGTGGCATAGCCAAAAAAGTTTCCCAAGGGAAACCAAGCTAAATGTATTAATTGTATTTCGATAGCCTTAACTCTCTCAATATAAATGTGTATGACTTTATTTTTGAGAAAAAAAAATCTTTTGCAACAAAGATTTACTTATATATCTTCCTAAAAAAAAAAAGGATTTACTTACATATTTTTATAAGCCTATGCTTTAAATACTCATAAAATTAATGACTTATACATGCCAAAAAAGTCAATATTAAAAGAAAATTAAAGTAGACAACAATAAATTAAAGAGCATTTATACTTTTTTAAAACAATGAACAAGAGCCATTACCTAAAATTTACTCAATATTTTAAATTTTAAACATTTAAATAGAGAGGGAGGGGTATTTTTGGAAAATCAAAGGGGGTCCTTGGCCCCCAAGAACCCCCACCCTCTGCCCCTGAAGAAAATTGTTAGAATTTCTAGTGTTGGTATACACATTAGAATGAAAAGAGGATTTCTATTTCCTCATGATTATTATGATACATTGCTCTATAGAACTATTGATTATAAATTTGTAAATTAATAAAAATTCAAGTGTCAGGAGTAGATTTGAGGGTTAATAGTACAAAGTCATTTCTTAAAGAAAATATTGAAGAGTTTGAAAAAAGAAATCAAGTTTTATCATCACTAGTTGAAAATTTGTGTGTTAAAGCAAATGATTTGCATGGAAAATATTTTGAAAAAAAAAAAAAACAAACAAACAAACAAAGAGAAGAGATGGATGTTCTTGAGAAAATTGATGAAGATTAAATTAAAATTGCATAAGGCAGAAATTGTAGAGAAAATTGTCAAAATTCTTGATGAAATCAAATAAGATGATTGAAAATATCATCTTATTATTTTAGTGGTACGCAATACATCAATTTTTATAGATTTTATTAGGGTTGAAAGATTTGATTGGATCGTCAACTATTATTTGGTGAATCTTTTCAATTGCTTGAAGATCAAGGAAACAAAAATTTCAAGTTTCTCAATTGATTAATTGCAAGTTTTGGAAGAAGAAAAAAAGGATTGAATTGTTCAAAATATTTATTCATTTGACATTAAAGTTGTCAAATCTCCAATATTAATGCAAGGATGTGTTTTTTTTTTTTTTTTTTTTTTCCAAATGGAGTGATATGATGTAGGACATAATATATAATTTAATTTTTTTTAATTTATTAATTTTAACATTTTTATGTAATCTTCAAAATTTTAGGTCTAGGGTTAGTATTTCCTTAAACGCGGCTAGAAACCCTAAAAACGCAGCTATATGCTGTAGCTGCGTTTTCTATAACCGCGTTTCCAAACACAGCCTATCCTACGCAACAATAGCCCCCTGCGGGACCTATAGCCACGTTTTTATAAACGCGGCTACAAATCACCCTATAGCCTGCGTTTTTTGTAGTGAATCTTAACCGCTAGACGATAACTGATTACTAACATTAAGATATCAAATTAGTCTATTGTCATACTTTTCATAAGTATTGATATAGCATGTCGTTATTAGCACATTTCATTCCATATAGATTCTACTCTATATTTGAATGTAAAATCTCACTTAAGTACACGTGCTTATTGTTAATTAATTGTATGTAATCCTAACTACCGGAAAATAACAGATTACTAACTGTAACTTATTAATAAGCCTAGTACCATTATTTTCACAAGTATTAAGAATCTAAGATAGTGTGTCGTTATTTGTAGATAACAAAAGTGGTTTTAATAATTTATCAATGTGAAAATTTTCAAACCATAACTTATCGGCCTAAATTGCTAAGAGTCTTATTGCTAAACTGGTACTTTTTGATATTTCCAAAGAAAATATACAGTGTTCAAATTTCCTACTCTCATTGTAAGAAATATAATAAAAAAATATCAATACCTTAATTCTCAAGTATCATTTAATTTATCACAACTTATTTCTTTTTCTTTTTATGATCAATATCACAACTTATTTCTAGTTTATTTAATTTATGTAAAACTTGTTTTTTGTTTAAATGGAATGTAAAACTTGTTAAACTTTTTCCCCTATATATAACTATATGTTTATCCTACTTATTTTTTAAACTTGACAAATCAACCAAAATAAACTCTCCCAAACTAAAACTACCGCTACTAAAAGTAATTAATTTCACAGACAATGTGCAACAAGACTGTAAAAGGTTAACGCTGAAGATGCAGTAAAATTGAACAACTTTGGAGTCTCTGCCACCAAATTTACCACTGCTTCGTGTTAGAGAACTGGAGCACTGCTCTTGGAGCATGTTTCTGAAACGCCCCAAGTATATATGGTTAGTTCTTACTTCTTATTGAGGGTTGTGGATGTGATTATCTGTCATAGTAGCATGGAGGCCATTGGGTGTTACATGTAACGTCCAAATGTATTTCTCTACGCAAAACCGTATACATATATGGCAAACCTTCCAAACATGACCATGGTCCTGTTCTTAAATTGGATGCTCCTCCAACCATGTCCATGCACAGCCTCTAATTGAGCTTCAGAGAGAGAGAGAGACAGATCTAGAGAAAGAATTCTTCAAGTGAGATTTCTCTTCTCTGAACTTCACAAAAGAGCTAGGAAGAATAAAAATCCTAAGTCTTTTTCTTAGCCACTTTGAAATCTTTCCTTTGCCCTTTACTTTTCTCATCCAAGTTTGACATTTTCTTTCTTTGTCCTGTCCCATTGATTTCATAAATTTCAAGTCAATTTATAGTATTTATATATGATTGACTATGAAAGTACATCTAAGAGTACTGCAAATTTCATGTGAAAATTACGCATGTGTGTGTTTGTTTTTTTATGGGTTGGTTCTTGTTATTGGTAGATTGAATTATTAAATTCATTCTTTTACTAAAAATTTAAATTTTTGAGACAATTGATAATTTATCATAAATTTAATCTCCTTCTTACTACTCACTTGAGGACCTGTTAGAACTTAGACATCACCAAAAGTATTGTTTAGGCTCATATATATGCGAAGAAAGAGTGTTAAATTGATTAATTAAATTTATTATTTTTCTTATAATTTAAACTCTTTGTACAATCAGTAATTTATTAGTTACCACAGGGAAAAAAATTTAGCCTTTATATATTATTGCTAATTTGGTCCCCAAAAAGTGAAATAATTGATTCCGCCAGTGTTTGCTTCCTTGTAATTTAAATCAATATTAATCTTATAGATCTGTTATATTTTTCATAGTTTTGTTACCATTTTGGCGTACTGATTTTTTTTTTTTTTTTTATTTGCATGTTTAGAACATGAAAGGTCTATTGTGATTATGGCTGCCCAGAACCAGAACATTGACCTTAACTCTAATCCGAACAGAGAGCTCCTTTTTATGATTACTAAATTCCTTGAAATTAAAAACCTGACAGAAACAGCTCGCACGTAGGTTTTCAATTTTCTCTTAATTTGTCTCCAACTTTCCTATCCATCTTTTGAAATATATAATATAACATGTTACTTGGTTTTTTCTTGGATAGCCTTGAACGCGAATCAGGCTTTTACTTCAACATGAGGTATTTTGAGGACTTGGTGCACAATGGAGCATTCGATCAAGCCGAGGAATATGTCGATGGCTTCACTGATGTCCATGAAAACTCGTTCTCGACCAAGATCTATTATGAGCTTAGAAGACAGAAATTCCTTGAAATCCTGGAAGAGTAATTAAACTTTTTACTCCCATGTCCTTTCTAACTACAACGCAAAATTTAATGTTTAAGGCTAATAATCATATATGTTGATGGGGGGGGGGGGTACCATTCGAAGGCGCCGTCACCCATCTGTTGGCTGACGGCGCGGCAGGATGTTGACAGCACCGCTCCACCCGTCGCCCCCAAAACGCCTCCGATCCCTTTGTTACGCCGTCACCCACTAACCGACGGGATAAGTGGGTGACGGGGAGAAGCCGAAGGGACTGACATGTCTTGTAAAGCACGCCTAGCGCTGAGATAGGTAACTTGTGCTCCACGCAATGAGGGATGGCCTCGGTGAGGAAAGGATTTCGTAAAGAACACGCTTTACGGCATGGCTCCGATCAGAGGTCACCTCCCCGAACACGCCAAAAGTCCCAGCTCCACACCCCTATAAATACCATCGATCCCCATGAACAAAGGTACGCATGCTCCTATCCCGACTCTGGCACTCTAGAGTTGTGTAAAATACTAATTTAGCCGTCGGAGGATCGTTGGCCGGTACCACACCGGTACATCGCCTTTGAGGTTCCTTGTACTCGTGCAGGTTCCCCCGGAACGCGTCCAGGTCCAGCGGCTCACTGAGGGTGATCTTTTGCGGCATCATCAGTTGGCGCCGTCTGTGGGAACCGTCAGAAGATACGTACGTAAGCTGCGTTCTGTGCTTCCCGGACAAAGAGTTGCATGGTACTTACGCGTTCAAGGGTTACCACAATGAACGACCAAGGCAACGAACAACACGCTACGGCCCTCGAGAGACAAGTCCAGACTCTGATGGCCGCGGTGGAACGTCTCACAAAACGTAACGATGACTTGGAAGAACAGCTGTTACGAAGGAACGCGACGGCTGTTAACCAGGGAGAGAATGAAGAAAACAGCGCCCAAGGGAGAGATCGTGGAGGCCCGGAGGGGAGCCACGCGTTGACCCAACCCGAAGGGCAGGGGACAAGCCGTCCATCGGCCGCTAACAATGATCCGCCCAGTGTTACTGAGGAGATGCGGTTGATGAAGGAACGCATGGACTTTATGATGAACGCCCTCAGGGGACGAGTATCCAGCGACCTCGACGACCTCGTCCACCGTACGGACACTCCCTTCACCACACATGTTGCTTCGTTCCCCACACCGCCGAAGTTCCGTATGCCCCAGATAGAGAAGTATGACGGGTCCAAGGATCCACTAGACCACCTAGAGTCCTTCAAGACATTGATGCACTTGCATGGTGTACCGGATGAAATCATGTGCCGGGCCTTCCCGGCGACGCTACAGGGCGCGGCGAGAACCTGGTTCGGCAGGCTGACGCCCGGCTCTATCGGTACCTTCAGAGAATTGAGTGCCCAGTTCACCACGCATTTCATCGGAGGACACAGGTATAAAAAATCCACCGCATGCTTGATGAACATCAGACAGCGGGAGGACGAGACGCTCAGGTCCTACATAGCCCGTTTCAACAAAGAGGCGCTTTCCATCGATGATGCGGACGATAAGATACAGGTCGCCGCGTTCACCAACGGGCTGAAGGAGGACAAATTCTTGTTCTCTCTATACAAGAATGACCCGAAGACGATGTCGGATGTATTCTACAGGGCCACGAAGTATATGAATGCAGAAGATGCATTACAAGCCCGGGGAGAGAGGCCTCCCGGGAGGCGAGAGAGGCAGGAGGACGTGAGGCAAGGCAAGAGGCCGGAGGACGTAAGGCAGGATAGGGGGCGGAAGAAACCCCGAACAGAAGGACGAGACAACAGGCGACCACCACCTCTTGCCGGGAAGTTCACAAGCTTCACCCCGCTGACGGCCCCAGTCGACCAAGTCCTGATGGAGATCAAGGACGAGGGGTCCCTGACATTTCCGGGGAAACTGAAGGGGAATCCCGATAAACGACCCAAGGACAAGTATTGCCGCTTCCACCGAGACCACGGCCACGACACCGCCGACTGCTACGACTTGAAGCAGCAAATTGAGGCCCTAATCAGGCAGGGAAAGCTGCAAAGATTCGTCAGCCGAGAAAGGGCGCAAGCGCCCCGACAGGAGCAGAATCCCCGCCGGGACAATGAGCGCCCCAGACCTCCCATAGGAGATATAAGGATGATAATCGGGAGCACGGCGGCCGTCGGATCGACGAAGAAAGCTCGGAAGGCCTACCTAAGAGCGGTACAGAACATCCGAGCGGCGGGCGTCATCCAGAAGAAACCGCGTGTCAGCGGCCCCACTATTGAATTCACGGAGGAAGACGCCCAGCGTCTTCATCATCCGCATGATGATGCCCTTGTCGTCACTATCCGGCTGGGGGACTATAACACCTACAGGGTCTTGATCGACAACGGTAGCTCCGCAGACATCCTCTATTACCCAGCATTTCAACAGATGCGGATCGACAAGGAACGCCTGACGCCTACCAACATTCCGCTTGTCGGGTTCGGAGGGACCAGGGTTTACCCCCTCGGCTCCATCACCTTGCCGGTCACAATTGGGGAGTATCCCCGGCAGGTCACCAAAGATGTCACCTTCCTCGTCGTCGACTGTCCGTCCGCCTACAACGCTATCGTCGGGCGGCCCACCCTTAACGCCTGGAAGGCTGTAACATCGACCTACCACCTGATGGTCAAGTTCCCCACAGAGGGCGGAGTAGGGGAATTATGGGGAGACCAGGTGGCCGCGCGAGAATGCTACATAGCGATGGTAGAAGCAGATAGCCACTTGCCGGCAATGAACATAGAGCAGCGGGTGGGGGCAGAACCCGCAGAAGAGCTAGAGGAGATTATTCTCGACGAGTCCAGGCCAGAAAGGACCACCAGGATTGGCGCCTTCACCTGCGCTTCGGCTCGGCAGGCGCTCGTGACTCTCCTCCGAAAAAACCAGGATGTGTTTGCTTGGAGTCACGAAGACATGCCGGGAATTGACCCTTCAGTTATGGTACACAAGCTGAACATGTCGCCATCTTTCCGGCCCGTCCGCCAGAGGAAGCGGGTGTTCGCCCCGGAGCGGGACCGGGCAGTGGCGGAAGAAGTGGGCAAGCTGCGAGAAGCGGACTTCATCCGGGAAGTATACTATCCTGACTGGTTGGCCAACGTGGTGATGGTCAAGAAGGCTAGCGGGAAGTGGCGCATGTGTGTGGACTTCACAGACCTGAACAAGGCATACCCCAAAGACAGTTACCCCCTCCCGCGAGTCGACGCGCTGGTGGACTCTACAGCCCAACACCAGCTACTGAGCTTCATGGACGCCTTCTCAGGGTACAATCAGATCCGGATGGACGTGGCTGATCAAGAGAAGACCTCGTTTGTCACCAGCCAGGGCCTCTTCTGTTACAAGGTGATGCCATTCGGGCTGAAAAACGCGGGCGCCACATATCAGAGACTCATGAACAAGATGTTCGCCGACCAAATTGGAAGGAACGTTCAGGTATATGTCGACGACATGCTAGTAAAAAGCAGGAAGAAGGAGGATCACTTGAAGGACCTTGAAGAGACGTTCGACACGCTCCGTTCCTACGACATGAAGCTCAACCCCGCAAAGTGTGCGTTCGGAGTGGCGGCGGGGAAATTCCTAGGCTTCATGGTGTCCCAGAGGGGCATCGAGGCCAACCCTGATAAGATTCGGGCCATAATGGACATGGCGCCCCCGAGGAACACGAAGGAGGTACAAAGCTTGAACGGGAGGGTAGCCGCCCTGAACCGATTTGTATCAAGAGCGACAGACAAGTGCCTACCCTTTTTCCGCACGCTGAAGAAGTCGTTCGAATGGACGGGCGAGTGCCAAAGGGCCTTCGAGGAACTAAAAGCCTACCTCTCTTCACCGCCCCTGCTGAGCCCCTCGCAACCAGGGGAAGAGCTATTCCTTTACCTGGCCGTCTCCCCGGCGGCCGTCAGCGCGGCCTTGGTCAGGGAGGAAGACAAGGTCCAAAGGCCTGTGTACTACGCCAGCCGGGCGTTCCGCGGGGCGGAAGAAAGGTATCCGCCAATGGAAAAGCTCGCCCTCGCCTTAATCACCGCGGCCCGTAAGCTCAAGCCATATTTTCAAGCCCATACGATAGTCGTCTTAACCGACAAACCCCTTCGACGGGCTATGCGCAACCCCGAAGCGGCCGGTCGCCTGGCCTTATGGGCGATCGAATTGACCGAGTTCGACATCAGGTATCGCCCGCGCACTGCCCTGAAGGGTCAGGCTGTCGCCGACTTTATTGCCGAATTCACAAGCGATGAAGACTGGGGGGCAAACGACCATCCGTGGACCTTACATTCAGACGGGTCGTCGACCAGACAGGCCGGCGGAGTAGGCGTAGTCCTTCACTCCCCCGAAGGAGATCAGGTCGAATGCATGATTCGCCTACATTATCCCACCACGAATAATGAGGCGGAATATGAGGCGCTGATAGCCGGGATCGACCTCGCCAAGGCAGCCGGGGCCACTAGAGTAATAGCCTACTGCGACTCCCAGGTCATTGTCAACCAAATAAGCGGTGACTACGAGTGTAGAGGCGACAGAATGAAAAAGTATTTAGAACAAGCGAAGCGAAGAGTGGATGAACTGAGGGCCGAAGTTATCCAAATACCTAGAGAAGAAAACGAGCAAGCTGACCGCCTCGCCAGAGCCGCCTCTTCAGAACACGTGGCCGCTCCGGAGAATGTACTTTCCTTTGTACAAACGACGCCGCTAATAGACATTGTCAGTGTGCAGGAAATAAGCTCCGGAGGTAACTGGACCACGCCGCTGATCTCCTACCTAAAGGATGGCGCGTTACCGGACGAAAAAGAAGCCGCCAGAAGGCTGAAGGTCCGAGCCGCAAGATTCGTACTAATGAAGGACGTCCTATACAAAAGAGGCTTCTCTCGCCCATACCTGAGGTGTTTGGGACCCGAAGAAGCCGACTATGTTATGAGGGAAGTCCACGAAGGAGTCTGCGGAAACCACTCGGGATCTAGATCATTGGTGCACAAACTGATTCGGGCAGGGTATTACTGGCCCACCATGCAGGAGGATACTCAAGCCTATGTCAAAGCTTGCGACCGATGCCAAAGGTTCGGCAACATCGCCAGACAGCCGCCCGTAGAGCTAACACCCATAACAGCCCCGTGGCCGTTCGCTCAATGGGGGCTGGACATTATGGGACCCTTCCCAACGGCTACGCGGCAGCTGAAGTTCCTGATTGTAGGCATAGACTACTTTACAAAGTGGGTAGAAGCCGAAGCCCTGGCCACCATCACGGAGAAGAATGTGCGAAACTTCGTCTGGAAATCCATCATATGCAGATTCGGGATCCCAAGGGTCCTAGTCTCGGACAATGGCAGGCAATTCGACAACGGCCCCTTCCGAGAGTTCTGCTCGCAGCTGGGGATTAAGAACCACTACTCCTCCCCCGCCCACCCCCAAGCCAACGGCCAAGTCGAAGTGACGAACCGATCCCTGCTGAAGATTATCAAGACTCGGCTCGAGGGGGCAAAGGGGATATGGCCTGAGGAATTACCCAGCGTACTTTGGGCATACCGGACGACGGCAAGGACCCCAACAGGAGAAACCCCATTCCGGCTAACCTACGGAAATGAAGCAGTCATCCCAGCCGAAATAGGACTCACAACCTACAGGGTGAATGCTCAGGATGAAAACAGGAATGACGAGGCACTGCGCCTACGCCTGGACCTGGTCGACGAAGTCAGAGCAGTGGCCGAACAAAGACTCGCACGGTACCAAGATCGCATGACCAAGCACTATAACTCCCGGGTCAAGCACAGGGACTTCCAGGTCGGAGACCTTGTTCTAAGAAGAGTCATGGGCGCTACCAGAGACCCTGCCCAAGGAAAGCTCGGCCCCAACTGGGAAGGACCCTATCGGGTGACGACGTGGCATAGAAGAGGCACCTACCACTTGGAAACGTTGGGGGGACAGACACTACCCCATCCATGGAACGCCGAGCACCTACGAAAGTACTACCAATAATAAAGGAGCGACAGCTCCTACTTGTATTCACCCAAATGTATCTCGAGGGCCCAATGGGCACCTTTCTTCCTTAAATTTAATACATGTTTCAGAAGTTTATTCAATCTCTCTTGCACTGTGCTTGGCTCTTAAAACAGGTATACCAAGACGACGTCTAAAAACGACAAGGCATAAGAGCGTCAGGAACCCCAGCTGACGGCTCAAAAGCCAAACTAAATCTACAAGGCGTAGAGGCGTCAGGCACCCCAGCTGACGGCCCAAAAGCCGAACTAAATTTATAAGGCATAAGAGCGTCAGGAACCCCAGCTGACGGCTCAAAAGCCAAACTATATCTACAAGGCGTAAGAGCGTCAGGCACCCCAGCTGACGGCTCAAAAGCCAAACAATCTACAAGGCGTAAGGGCGTCAGGCACCCCAGCTGACGGCCCAAAAGCCGAACTAAATTTATAAGGCATAAGAGCGTCAGGAACCCCAGCTGACGGCTCAAAAGCCAAACTAAAAACTACAAGGCATAAGAGCGTCAGGAACCCCAGCTGACGGCTCAAAAGCCAAACTAAATCTACAAGGCATAAGAGCGTCAGGAACCCCAGCTGACGGCTCAAAAGCCAAACTAAATCTACAAGGCGTAAAAGCGTCAGGCGCCCAAGCCGACGACTTAAAAGTCAACCTAAAATCCACAGGGCGCAAAAGCGTCAGGCACCCAAGCCGACGGCTCAACTCTAAATGGATCGCATAAAAATCAGACGGTCTCAAAAACGACGGCACTATCCTGAAAGGTAAAGGGCCAAGGACCCTACAAGTACCAAAAACCGGTCATGCCTACAAAGTGGCGGTTCATAGGATGACGGCTTGGAAAGTTAATAGTTCTACTCTAACCCAACAAAAAGCATGAACCCATTATGCAAGAAAATTGATGGCCCCGTTGGAAGGTCATCGATACAAAAAGTGTTGAGTCTAAAGTTGGCTGACCATGCTTCGACGAAAGAAAACCATACATAAAACTTGGAATAAAAGTTACACATTTCATAAAAGTCGCCATATCAAGAAGGCATTGTCCTTACAAAAAGCCCTCAATGTGACGGGGCACCACTTACAAAAAAAAAAAGAGAGAAAAATTCTACAAGTCAGGCGCCGGTAACATCGGGTTCGGCCTCGTCGCCCTTGGGAGGATCTTGGCTGACGGGAAGACACCCGGGGCCGGAAGGATCAGCAGACAAAGCTTTTAAGGAGCCGGACGAATCAAGAGCTGGTTGGGCCAGGACGACGCCATCACCCTTCAGGAACGTCCCGGAATCACTTGGACTAACGTCCACTGTGACGCCGTCACCCACCGGAGTCGCCGGCACCGGGTCGTCCATCGACACCCTAGCCAAATCCAGGTGAGGAAAGAGGGACTTCACCTGTTTAAGGCAGTCCTCAAATCCCTCACCATAGTATTCGGCGCAGGCGTCGACGAACGTTTGGGACGTCCTGAACTCGGCGACGGCGTCAGTCTTCGCCGTCTCCACCTGGCCCAGAAGGGAAACCAACTCCTTCTCCGCCGTCACCTTAGCCGCCGTCTCTATCGCCAGCTGATGGGTGACTTCCCCGAGCTTCTCCTTCGACTCCTTTAACTCCTCGTTCAAGGTGCGACAAGCGTCCTTGTATTGTTCCAACCCGTCAGACAGGTTGGCGATACGCTTGTCCCGACGAGCCAGCAGCTCCTCGTTCTTGGCCCCTTTAACTTGAACGGCCCTCATACGAACCATAGCCTGCAAAAAAAAAAAAAAAAAAAAAAAAAAAAAAAAAAAAAAAAAAAAAAAAAAAAAAAAATCAAACTTCTGTCAGCCTTGAGTCCAGAAATAGACGGGGCGAGATAGCAGTGCCGAGAGCAAAGGCACACTTACCCGGGCAAGGTCGAAGAGACCGGAATCCCCAAGCTCCTGGATCGATTGGCCGGCGCAGACGTCAGCTTCCTCCGTCCCGAGGATCGAATCCAGACGCTCGAGGGCGAAACCCTTGTTGTTAAGCATACAGCGCCCGTCCGCCGGGGCGACGGGACCCTTGGCCGTCATCGGGCCCTTCCCGGCCCCATGTTTGGGGGGTGGGAGCTTGGAGGAGGCGTCCCCAAGGGTGACGGTTTGTCTCTTGGCTTGACGGTCGTCAGCACCGTCACCCTTCCTTTTGGACGCGCCCTTGTCGGCGGCCTTCTGGACGTGCTTGGACGTCCCCTCCTTCCCCTCCTCCTTCTTCTTCTGCGCGGCGGCAGCCCTGATTTGCGCCTTTAGCCTACCAGACTCCATCTCTGCAAAAAATGAGGGGAAGTGTCAGCAAACTCGCTAGTAAAAATGACGAAACGGAAAGGGCAACTGACGAGGCTTACGCTGACGAGAAAGGTTATATAGGCGACGGGCTTCGTCTGACGGCAGAGGGCCTCCACAATACGCGTAAAGCGCGTCGGGGGTGATGAGGTCACGACACGTCCGCTCCCCCAAAGGAATATCCGTCACCTTCAAAATGAAGGCTTCCTGTTCCTCTGTGATCTCCGGCCGGACGCTGGCTGAAAAAGAAGAAAGGGGACGAGTTAGAGTCTTTGAATAAAAACCACAAGAAAAGGAGGGTGACGGTGACGACCTGACTCCCTAACATACCCCCAGGTGTTGTCAAAACCCTGGGGTATCGTCTCCCATTCCTCCTGACGGCACACCCAGTTCGTCCCCTCCACAAAAAAGTACCGTCCCTTCCAATTTCGGTTGGAATCGGGCGTGTCGGACACCAACCGTAACTCCTTTTTCCTCGCCGAGAAATGATAGATCCCTTGAGACGAGGTTATGTGGTGCGGACGGTAGCACCAGAAGAACTCTTCGAGGGTCAGCTGACGGTTCCCCCCACTCAAGCTACCCCACAAAACTTCGGAACCTATGAATACCCTCCAGGCGTTGGGGGCAATCTGGCTGACGGATAGACCCAAATAATTCGCCAACTGACGATGTAGGGCCGTCAGGGGCAACCTTAAACCGGCCGCGAACATTGCGTCGTACATGCCCACGTCCGCGGTCTTTCCCGAGTAACATTTCTCCTTCTCTAGTGGAAGACGAATCGGGATATCGTCGGGTATCTGGTATCGAGCCTGAAGAGAGTTGAAAATTTTCTCCGTCATCGTCGGCAAAAAATAATTGACCGACCATTCCTTGGGAAGAATAAAGGGACGGTCGTCCCTGGATACCCCGGACGTACTCTCAGAGGTTCCATCGCCCGAGCCGCCGTCGGTCCTACTAACGTCTATTTGGACCACGTCTACGCGGGTCCTCCCTACCCCGTCACCCCTCGTCCTTCCGACGGAAGGTTGGGTTGACGACTCTTCCCCCGACGACCAAGAAGAATCCTCGGACTCGCGGCCCGTTCGGTAGACCTCGTCGTAGCCCGCTCCATCGCGGACCGACGATTGCTCGCTCGACGTTTCCCTAGACATCGGACCACCTACAAGGGACGGGGGTGGTCTAAGAACCCGAACGACGACCTTCCCACTAAAACCTCCTCCAGAGTTCAGTACATAAATGAGCAAAAGACAACAAAAGTAGGAACTTACCAAGTTAAGTAGACGGCCTCGAGAAAGCTGAAGGATTCGCTGAATAGACGGTAACGGGATCGCGCTTGACGGCCTTCGATTCTTTGAGACTGACGGTTCGCTCTGATCAGAAGAATGGGAATAAAAGAGAGAAGCGAGGGAGAGCCGAGTATATATATAGAAGCCTTGGGCGCGGAAGACGAAGCGACCTTCCCGTCCATCTGCGGACCAGTCGGCCTTGGACACGTGTCCCGACACTAGGACTGCTCGAAGAGACTAGCCATTAATGCTTTGTCCGCCACTCGCTGTACTCCCCAATCCGTCATCGAGACCGACGGGATTAAGGAGTAGGGGGCAACTGATGGGGGGGGGGGTACCATTCAAAGGCGCCGTCACCCATCTGTTGGCTGACGGCGCGGCAGGATGTTGACGGCACCGCTCCACCCGTCGCCCCCAAAACGCCTCCGATCCCTTTGTTACGCCGTCACCCACTAACCGACGGGATAAGTGGGTGACGGGGAGAAGCCGAAGGGACTGACATGTCTTGTAAAGCACGCCTAGCGCTGAGATAGGTAACTTGTGCTCCACGCAATGAGGGATGGCCTCGGTGAGGAAAGGATTTCGTAAAGAACACGCTTTACGGCATGGCTCCGATCAGAGGTCACCTCCCCGAACACGCCAAAAGTCCCAGCTCCACACCCCTATAAATACCATCGATCCCCATGAACAAAGGTACGCATGCTCCTATCTCGACTCTGGCACTCTAGAGTTGTGTAAAATACTAATTTAGCCGTCGGAGGATCGTTGGCCGGTACCACACCGGTACATCGCCTTTGAGGTTCCTTGTACTCGTGCAGGTTCCCCCGGAACGCGTCCAGGTCCAGCGGCTCACTGAGGGTGATCTTTTGCGGCATCATCATATGTAATTTTGTTGTATTGGCTAGTGGAGAGCGTTGCAAGGCTTTGGCCATGCTCATGCATGAGTTCCGCGATTTTGCACCCTATAACAGAAGCTTGTGCGGTCAAGCCGCTGCGCTTTTGACTGTGGATGATTTCAGGTACGAGTTACATAGGTCGCCCCAGTGCACAAAATTGAAAATTCCCACTTTTGTTTTGGTTTATGTCCCCTTTTTTTTTTTTTTTTTTGAGAGGTTAATTCGAGAATTACATATTATGGTTGCGTTTTGCATTCGTTTAAAAAACCAGTTTTTTTACTATTTAGCTTATTTTTGCTACTATTTATAGGTCTTATTACATTTTTTATTACTATTCGTAAGTCTTACTGCACTATTTCAGTTACTTTTTGACTTTATATATAGCACTTTCAACAAAAAATTTCCAGTTCAGCTAAATAACTTGTTCCCAAACGGACTTTATATATATAATAAAATATTAAAAGGTTAAGTACAAATTAAAATTTAAACTAAGAAAGTAACGAAATAAACAGGATTTGAAATAGAGAGAATCTTATTCCTTTTGTTAACAATTTGCTGATGTGACCCTTCAGGACTTATCAAATACGTACTGGTCATGGAGACATCAACGAAGCAAGAAGATGGGCTATGGATGAGATCCGAAGGTGCATCCATGTGAATCCAGCTTTCAATGGGAAGCTAGAACCGCCAGATATTATATCCTCCTTGCAACGTGCCTTTATGCTTGCCAACTCAAGGAACCAGCAGCAGAATGAAGTTGGTGGAGATGATCAGCCTGCTCCGCCTAACAATTAATGGCTTTTCCTCTTCTGGGAGAAACTAGAATGCCCTATCCCTATCCTATGGGTGGTGCTATCCCCTTCCTGAGAGAAACTAGTTTTCTGTCTTTTTCAAGTGTTTTCTTCATAATTATTGTGTCTAAGAACATTGTCTGTCTTTAATTTTTACAAGACTCGTGCTTGTTTTTCATTGTTGTTCTCTTCAAATTTCAACACAGGAATGGGGTTTATATTTTAATTGCTGTTTTAAGTTTATGAAGTTGAATCGAATATCATCTAGTTTCCAGAAGTCTGTTTTATTAGCTAAAGCAATACTCTATATATATATATATATATATATATATATATATATATATATATATTCTTATTTTGATATTATCAACATGAATGTCCTAAATAGAGAACATGGCCGGCCATGGAAAACCTAGTTCAGAGATTATTGAGTCCTAAAAATGGAAGGGGTTCAACTACATCCGCAATATGGCTTGACCAATCAACCCCACCAAATTCATTTATATCATAAAATTTGATATCAAGATCTTTTAAGTCTTGGACATACTGCTAAAAAACTAGAACTAACTTGCATTAGCGACGAATGCTATTAGCTTCTTTTCCCATTTGACAATTAACCTGAATCGAATATCATCTAGTTTCCACCTTAGAATATTTAGTAGTTTTGAGATGGGATATAAACCTCAATCTTTTAAGTTTCAAGTTTCAACACAGGATAAGTACCATTATGCAACAATTTCTTTCTAAAAAAGTACTTTTTTTTAATAGAAGATTCTTATATAAGTACTTTAACAACGTATTTACTTAGCATACTCATCGACTAGCAGAATTTCGATGTTTTCAATTGCATTTATGTATAAGTGTAATTCCCAAGTCCATCCTAAAATTCCCAGGATAATGTGGTATATATTCATGTTCGATCTCCTTTTTTCAATTACTTAGCCTGTTAGCCAAAGGAGAAACTGATTTTGTCTAGTATATCAACCTACCAATCTAAAATGTTAGCCGTTCCATTTAAGATTACATGTGTTTTTCTTTTCTTTTTTGTTTTATTTTTGGTAAAATTATAAAATAAATGCTACACCCTAAACTCTGAAGCCATTATATATGGGTTAATCCAAGAGTTCCATCTTTCAAATAAGGAGACAATTCCCACTAAATTACTAGACTTTTAGTTACAATGAGTTAAAGAAAATATATCATGTTTTGTCAATCATAAATTCATAATACATTTTATATAATAATAATAATACACTTAGCCCAAAAAGGGGAAAAAATGTTACACTTACTTCTTGAACAAATGTTTTTTGAGTGCATGTATAGTAAACATAGAGTATATCGTATGCCTTGCCCTCATATAAGGATAATGCCCGTCTCTAAGTTTTGCACACGAGATCTATTCTTACGTGACAAGGTGTAGTAGACGTGTGCATGGAATAATTTCTTCCACCCTTCCCCACTCCCACCCAACAAAATTGTCGTATACTATCATATTAAATTAATGCAGGGTGTCCTATATTATTACGGATAAATTTCCTTATTGATATAATTTTTGAAATTTTTTAGTGCAGGGTTTTATTTGCTTGATTTTGACTATTTCAGTAGTATTTTATTTAAAATCAAGTTCTTATACGGTAGGATATTGTATACTGCTTTGTAATATTTCACTAGGAAATTAAGTTTTCTATAGCCCTTAAATTGGCTTTTATGTTGTAAGACAAAAATAAGAAGTTTATTATAAACAAAAATGTCATTCTCTGTCATCTTTATTTATTTATTTATTTAAATGGACTCCAAATATTTACCCTGTGGATTATTTAAGGTTCTAAAAAGGGGCATATTCTTTGGGAATTCTCTTCATCTAGTCTTCCACATAATCAAGTCTTTTGTATTTATGTCAAAACACTAATTCATTATTATTATGAAATAATGGGTTAATGCATTTATTTCTATTATATATATATATATATATATATATATATATATTCCTTGAGAATTCTCATCAAGTTTTTTGCATTTATGTCAAAATACTAATTCATTATTGTCATGTAGTAATAGGTAAATGCATTTATTTCTATTACTAATTATAGAAATAAATACATTTACCCATCAACACCTGATAATAATGAATTAGTATTTTGATAATTTTTTGGAAAATAATAAAAAAAATGCATCTAACCTCGGGACTCGAACCCTTTCTACCTTAAACCTCCAAGTATTTTGTGTATGGGAAGTGTCAATTCAACTACCAAGCCTTTGGCAATTAGTTCTTTGATATAAATGCAAAAGACTGAGTGGTGTGGAAGGCTAAAAGCCCAATTTTTTCCCATTTAGCCATTATAATTTATAATTTGGTTCTGACCTAGCTTTGGGCTAGCAATAATATATAAATGGTCATCATTCTTCCAAAACCCTAATTACTACTTACGTCTACTTCTCCAATATTGATAATTTGCTTTCCATATGTTAAAAACTCTTATTAACATGCTTTCTTCCTTTTCGATTCCAATTCTAAATGATAAGTTGGAGGATTAGTATCTATGATGGTTCTACAACCTACCTAGCTCATGCTTATAGACGGTGTTGAATCTGTTGATATTGTAAATTGCTCACCATTGATTTTTGTGAAAATATACTATTTTAGTGAGGCCTAAAAAAAAAAAAACCAAGATCGTATTTTTAATCCAAAAGTTAGGGAATCATATGAATTAAGTGGGTTTGTCCCAATTGAACAATGGATCAACCAAATTCCGTGAACCAAAAGCAAAAACATCAAATTCCATCTTAATATAGCCATATATGCATTTCGCGATATTTTGACTAAAGTTGACCAGATTTAATTAAGCACGGTTGACCAAAGTTTGATTAAGATTTAGGCCATAAATTTAACTATTGGATCGAGCTAAATCAAGGATATATGAAAAGTAATGAAATTTCCTTCAAAACATTGCACATGGACCAGGATTAATGGACTTACAATGACCTAGCTAGATATCGCAATATCATTGAAAAATTGGCCAAATTGTGGTTAAGAAGGCCAAGAACCAAGTCCGTGAAAATGGAAAGAATAATGAAAAACCCATAATATATGTATAAAATCAGTTTGAGGTGCTCATTTTGAGAGCAAATGTGCAGTGAACCACGCACAACTGATCAAAAAAGTTGGTAGTTTTAAGAAATTAGGCGTACCTTCTATGCTCTAGTTCAAATGGAGTCGCCGGATCTTCTCCGCATTGCCTCAAATTGCTCAGAGAAATTGGAAGAAAGCCAACTTTTGAAATTTCCAGCTTGAACCATTTCAACTTCTTGGCTGAAATAACTCTTTGATTATGGAACCAAATTACACAATGACAAGTTTGGTACCTTTAGAAATCATGTGGTGTAAGCTTTCCAACGATACCAAGAACACTCAAAACAGAGTTTGGCAAGCTATTCAACCAAGCGTGAAAATTTTGGAACTCAAAGCAGAAAAATCGAATGGAAACTTGGATCCGTGACTGCCAAGCCAAATCCCAACGACCAGACTTCGACCATGTATGCACTAAGGGCTGGTATGAGGCTCTCATTTTCTCTTTTTTATTTTAACAACAGTCCCCAGCTTAAATTACACACATACAAAAGGCCCAAATAATGTTATAATCCCTCTAGAAAAGTTCCTAGAGGGATTGATTTATATGCTTGATAACTTAGGATTATGTGCAATTTTCATTATTGTATGCTTAGATGATTTCGTGTTGTTTGATTTTAGTTTCCTTTTGAATAATGCATTGATGTACTAAGCCATGATTCACTATAATATGCCTCGGTCTATTTGTCTTTGAACATTTGATAAGCAACTCCACAGTAATCTTCCATAATTTTAAGGCGAAAATATTACTTTAGTCCCATATATTTTGGAGTCACAATCAATTTAGTCTATATATTTTAGTAGCAATAACTTGGATCTATGTTATTTTCAACTTACAAGCAAATTGACCTCTACTATTAATTTACTAACAAAATATACTTACGTGAAAAATGGTGTACATCGTTGACAAACAGGTAGCTAATAAAATAGCAAAAGAATATTTAATTGCTACTTAAAAGCTACACTAGCAACTCTAAGAATAAAACATTTCTCATTAGGAAAAAAATCAAGCTATTCTTGTTAGCCAAACACAACCCGGAACACAAAAATCAAACTCAACCCAAAAAATTCATCGTAACCAAATTTGTAAATCGAGCCAAACTCAGATACCTCAAAATCATTACCAGTACCGAAAACCCTCAACATAAAAGACATTCATTATCTTGCTTAGACACTCACACCAGCCCAAAACCCAAAATCGTTTTCCTTTTCCTCACTAACCTCAATCTCTCTTTCGCTCCCTTGGAGGAATCTTACATAATAGATGCACTAAGGGCTTAGATTTAAGAAACTTTTTTAGAAACTTTTTTATGGCAAAAGAAAAAAAAATTGGCTTTTTTTTGTATATTTACCATAAAAGTGGTATTAATTTTTTTTTAAATGGTTTATTAACAAATATTTTAAGGGCATCCACTAACCAAACTTAATTTTAATTATAAAATAACACGTGCATGCTACATGATGATTATGATTATATACATGTTTGAAAGGGTATAGTTAAAGTGGATTCCAATTAGCTTAATTAATAAAGTCTCTAATATTTGAATAAGAGATTTAAAGTTTAATCTTCGTCTACACTAAAAATTGATTAGTGTCTTAGTCTAATAATAAAGAACTATCATTAAAAGCAAAGGTTATAAGTTGAAGCTCTTTAAAAAAAAAAAATGGTTAAAATAGTTGTCTTCGTTGGCTATGGTTTCACACTTTTTTTTTTTTTTTTTTATGAGAAGATAAAACTCTAACCACGCAACCAATCCATCAACATAGTTTCACATCTCAAAAAGCACTTCAAATCCTCCCACCCCCACCCACCCAAAAAAAAAAAAAAAATCAGATGATTTTCCAGTAAGTTTTTTTTTCCCAAAATGTGCTTTGTTTCAAAGTTCATTTCCGAAAAGTGTTTTCTCAAGAGTAAAATGATTAAAAAAATTTTGTGAAACATATCATGTCCATGTCCATTCTCTTCCATAAATAGAGAAGTTTTAGTGCCACAAACAAATCACAACTTTTGCCAGCATTTTTCTCATAAATAAATGTTGATAATTCGCTTAAATTTAGAATTTTGTGGCAAAAACTGTGATTTTTTTTTTTTTTTTTTTTTGGGTAAGCACTATCATTTCTCCCATAAAAAAAATGTTGATAACTTGCTTATATTTCCACTTGATAGTGGACCCGCTGCTTTGGACCGCATCTGATTTTTTTTTTTTTTTTTTTTTTTGAGATAAAAGATAGAAATATTTATTGAATAGAGAAAAACCACGTACAAGAGTGTGTATAAACCCTGTTCAGACACACCGAAACAGGGGAAAAGGAAGACTTCTAAACAACTTCCATATACATGCCTAAAAAAATATCTAGACAATTCCAAGGCTGAAGGAGTGTTGCTGCGTGGGTCCTCCATTACTTCTTCATCTGCAAAGCTGAGAAGCTTATCCATTGTTTCTTTGTGCGTTGGTGAGATTGTAGTATTCATGCAAGAATCCAACTGGCCCCCTCCAAAATGGATTTGGGGTGGGCTTGAACTCTCTCAAAGTAGTATGACTCTATTTCGTGCATTCCAAATCCCCCATGATACCACTGCCCACTTTTCTAATTCCACTGTAGAGAGTCTCTGTGCCAGCGTTTGGAACAGCAAGAAGAAATCATTCGCTTCATTTGGGCATTTTTGGATTTTCCCCGGACATAGAGCCCAAACGCTTCTTGCAAAAGGACACTCCCACAGTATGCGACCTGCAGATTCTGGTTGCTGGCAGCACATTTCACACCGTGCATCCACCTTCACCCTTCTCCGATGTAGGCTTTCCATAGTAGGCAGTATATTAGAGCATGCTCGCCAAATGAAATTGCGGACCTTTGGGGGCACATTCATCTTCCAGATTTTCTTCCAATGACTTGTGTCTCTACTAGCTGTGGAGTGTTCAATCCGAGTTTGTTCCTGCAACCTGATGGCTACATTATATGCCGACTTGACCGAGAAAGACTGGGATTTGTTTTCCTTCCAAACCAGTACATCCCGATTCAAATTACTTTGCAAAGGGATAGACAATATTTCCATACGTGATGTGCAAAGAGGTCTTGTATTTTTTCCCTATCCCATTGGAAAGTATGGGCATCAATCAGGTCCTTTACCGTCAAGTTATGTTGTTGCTCACCTAGGAAAACTGGCTTATGGGACAGCCACCTGTGGGCAGCCACTCTAATGGCTTGTTTGAAAGTTTAGAGAGGGAGGAGAGTAGAGGGGAGTAGAGGAGAATGATTCTTCTCTATATTGTTTGGATGTTTTTAAAATTAAGGAGGGGGAAAGGGGAGAATTAGCTCTTTAGAAAGGGTAATTTTGTTAATTTAAAAAAGATAAATTAGGGAATTCATTTGGCCAATAACTTATTTATTTTACTCTCCCTCTAAATCTCTCCAATTTGGAGGAATTAAAAATGAGAGGTTAGAAGGAGTTGAAACCCCTCCAAACTCCTTCAAATATCTCCTCCTCCTTTCTTAAAAAACTTCCAAATAAGGTAATTGAATTACTCTCCCTCCCTCTACTCTACTCCCCCTTCTTTTTTTAACTCCCAAACAGGCTACAATGGATTTGCCATCCCCCATCTTCCACTGTGCTCCTTCATTGATTATAGCCCTTGCAGCTAGTAGACTTTGCCATACATAGGATGGATTATTCCGCAACTCAGCTTCCATAAACGAATAATTTGGGAAGTATCTAGCCTTGTAGACCCAGAAAATTAAAGAGTGGTTGTGGTGGATCAACCTCATGCATATCCCTAAATCCCATACATCCTCTCTCATTTGGGTTGCACAATTTTTTCCAATTTATTTCTCATCCTTCATCTGGCCCCACCAATACTTGGCGAACGTAGAATTAATTGTATCACGTAAAGCTTTGGGGATTTTGTAAATACCCATGGAGTAAGTCAAAATAGCTTGAGCAACTGATTTAATATAAGTAGGTGCTTCTTATCAAATCACGATAGCTTATATATATATGTATATAAGCACAACTACTTATGTAATTATCTTCTTGTCAATAATATTATGAGTACAACCGCCAAGTCCCAAGTCCCAACCCAAACCAAAAACAAACTAACAAACAAAAAAAAAGAAAAAAGTTTCGAGCTCTCAAAGCTGGCAGTTAAATCTACAAGCTTTCAATCCTTTTTTCTGTGCTCTTAAAATCGCTTGATTTTGATCACTCAGAAACTTTTTCTTGATTTCTTCCAGGTATGCTTTCAGAAGCCAAATTTGCTTTTGTTTGCTTCTTTTTTTGGTTTTGCTCAATACCCATCATTTGTTTGCTACAAGTTCACTCTTAGTTTATCAGAATCATGATTTCTTGATTAATTCACTTACATTTTTTGTTTTAAAGTTTTTTGAGTTCTTCAAGTTGTTTTCTTGATGTTTTTGTCACTTGTTTGAACTTTTTCTTGAATGAACACAATTAGAGCTAGAGCATTGCACTAACATTTTTAATTATTTAGTTGTGCTTTCAGATTCAGAAGCCAAATTTGCCTTTTTTTGACTTTCTTTCTTTGATTTTGTTTAATAACCATCATTTGTTTGCTACAAGTTCGCTCTTAGTTTATCAGAATCCTGATTTCTTGATTATTTCATTAGCATTTTCTTGATTTTTGGTCACCTGCTTGAACTTTTTCTTGAATGAATTCGGTGTTAGTTATGGCCAAGAAGGTTCATTTTCAATTGATGAAGACCCAACCCTTTGTTTGATTGCATTAAGCCTAGTAAAATAGTCTCAGGCTTTGGGGTTTTTATTTTTGTTGTGGTTTTGTTCTCAGAAAGTCGTAACTTTTATCAGTAAGTACTGGTGAACACAATTGGTGTTAGAGCATTGCACTAACATTTAGCTTATTTAGTTGTTCTTTAGGCAATAATAGGTCTTGAATGTCTTTATTTGATAGCAATCTCAAAGGGTTAAATTTGGCCAGTTTTGGTTTATGCATGAGTGCATAACCAAGAACCATATACTCAGTTTAGTTTCTGAAAAAACGAAGGAAAAGAAAGAAATTGACCACCTTTTTTGAAATGATAATGAAAACAACTCTTTTTGAAGTGAAATCTTTACATGCGCCAATTGACAACCCTTCCCCAAAAACCCAAATCGAGAAAGATATTCATATTCCTTTGTAAAAAAAATCCTGTATGGTTCAAAACCACAATATGATCAACTTAGCTGTTTCGAAAAAGTATCTTTCAAATCTGCAATTATTCTGGTGATGATACTAATGTAGAGATGTGTTTAGAAATTAAGACAGTCCCTAAATTTTCTACTTGCTCTAGAAAGAATTGAATCCTTTGTTTGGTGACCAAAAAAATGAAGGATAGAAGTGAAAATGTAAACAGTATGGATCTTTTGCCTTTTGTTGTTTGTTTTCTGATCAAAGACTTGAATTGTTAATTATTTTATTTCCCATCTTTCTACAGCCAAACCGTGACTAACATTTTGTTCTTTTTATAGATAATTGATCCCAAATAAGATAAAACCTTAACAGAGGGCTCTGTTTGAATCAGATTGAATATTTTTTACTTTTATTTGATTCATTATTTGTTCTTGATAAGAACTATATCCTTCATCTGTTTGCTAAGGGAGTAGTGGAAAAAGAATTCCTTGCTCTTTTGCTTTTTCATCTTTCTGATTTTTACCTTAAATTTTTTAAGCACCATAATGGAGCCAGATTTTACTTTTTTAAGACATGGTGTTCAAACAGATTTGTACTTTATTTGTGGAAATCACCTATGGATTCATTTGGTGGTACTTGGAGGTTTTTGAGGCAAAAAATGGGCTTTCTGGGAATGTCTACAATAAATGAAGAGCTTGTCTTCTTAGTCTTGCAGTTTTTGAAAGAGCGAGGTTATAATGAAACTGCACATACGTATGCTCTCTCTCTCTCTCTCTCTCTCTCTCTCTCAAACACATGCACACAACTGTGTTCACACGCCCATCAAAAACTCAGCAAATTGTTTGTTGTTTAATGTATAGACTTGAGCGTGAAAGTGGATTTTACTTCGACATGAAATATTTGGAGGATATGGTGCTTAGGGGGAAATGGGATGAGACTGAAAGGTATCTTTCTGGTTTCACACATTTCGACCGCAATACTATCTCCGATGTTTGTTTATGGATCAGGGCGCAGGAATATTTTGAGGCAATTGAAAAGTAAGCTTGACATATTCATCCCCTTTTTTTTGGTTCTTATATTCTATGTTCGGAAGCTTGTGTCTACATGAAGTTTGTTGACTCTTTTACAGCGATGATGGTGACAAGGCTTCCGGTATCCTCATGAACAATTTGAAATTTCTTGCCTCGCATCGTAAGGGCTTGTTCGAGTCAATGGAACAGCTTTTTAAATCTGAAAATAAAAAGTATGACTTAATCACTAGCTTTGATTTTAGATTTGGTGACTATAGATGCTCAGATGAGTTTTATCTTATTGTGCGGCTGTGATAGGGAACATATATTGTATTCTCAATATAAGGGTACAGAGGTTGGAAGGATACTGACGATGGATCATGTCAAGAAAGATATTGAGGCAGATTCTCTTCTCAGTGGCAAACTGAAGTTTCCTATCAACCAAAGTAACAGGTTATTCAATCTCATTATACAAAGGTAATATTTACTAATACATTTTTTAAACATTTTATATGGGGGAAAAATGGAAATTGAATTAAAATTTAAAAGTGACTTATTTTTATAGATAATTTGGATAGACCTGTTCAGCTTCTTGGATACCTGAATACTCTTCATAACTTATTTTTATAGTTTATGGTTCATTGAGAGAGAACTGATTTTAGTATGTGAATTAACAGCTGGAAATGGCAGCATCGACACTGTATACATCCAAATCCAATTATAAATACCCTTTTTGTGGATCATGTTTGTCAACCACAATACAACTTGTCAATCGCCCAACCAGCTGTGAAGAAATCAATTGTAAGATCTGTACAGAAAGCTGAAAATTTTCCCTAAGTATTTCTCGTTTATTACTGCTAGATTCTTATACAGTTCTGACCAGAACAGCTGGATTTTCTTTATGGTCTTTTTGTTCTTCTGAGAATACTCAAAACTTTTTATGTTTTAGTCTTTTTAAACACACACACCACACATAAATATACAGGATTGAACTCTTGCACTTTGCTTCTGGATAAGGTTTGAACACTGAGATGTGACTTTTAAGTTCGTATTTATATATGTTTGTGTAGGCAACATCACTTGTCACTTATCCTGGTCAAAGTCACATCGCAGTGCCCATACCAGATGACATTCCCAAGACTCTTGCAAGGACTCTGAACGAGGAATCATCTCCAATGAGCATGGATTTTCATCCTGTTTTGCAAACTCATCTGCTAGGTTGACTTATACGAAATTTTGTTTCTAATTGTGATACTCTGCACATATGGTGTATTTGAGCAAGCTGTCTTCTAAGAAGGAATTTATTCATATGGAGTACTTGTTTTTCCAGTTGGAACATGTGCTGGAAGCATAGGGCTGTGGAATGTAAGTTCTGGGAAAAAATTGCTTTCAGTAAATTTTAAGGTTTTGGATATTGGAGCGTGCTCGACAACATTCAAGGTATGTTCCTTTCCAGACTATGATATTGTAATAGCAAATTGTTATCATGATCTAAAATTTGAATTGATGTCAACTATATTTAGGAAGCTCTACTGGAAAATCCACTTGTTTCTGTCAATCGTATCATGTGGAGTCCTGATGGTTTGTTCTTTGGTAAGTGCATGGATGTTGGAATGCTCCAGTGGTACTGACAGCCACTGATTTTGTTTTTCCTTTTTAATAATTTCAAGCATCATTACCGTTTGTTTGATCAGGGGTTGCATATTCAAAGCATATTCTGCAAGTATTTTCTTATTCTGGTGGACATGAAGTGTGGCTGAAATTGGAGGTTATTTTATAACAAAAAAGAAAATTGGTCTACTCATGAGCTACTTGGTTTAAATATTTATTTTAAATCTAATACATAATTTTCCTCTTTCAGACTGATGCTCATGTTGGCAATGTAAATGATCTCGCATTCACTGTCCATCACAGGCAACTGTTGGTCATAACCTGTGGAAGTGACAATAAAACTAAGGTTGGTTCATTATGCCAGATTATATTTATATATATATATATATATATATATATATACTTATATCTTATAGAGAGACTGACATGTTCATTACTATCTGTGTAAGGTGTGGGATGTGCATGATGGTACCAATGTTTTTACTATTGGTGATCACGGTGCTGCTGTGTATTCTGTCTGTCCTCATACCAAGAAAGTTTTTCATGTAAGGTTTTACTGATTGTGGTAATATAAATTTTTTCTTTTTTAAATGTACTTTTGGTTTCTTGCCAATTATGTAACTCTGATTGTGCTTTAATGCCTTAGTATGTCTTCTCAACATTCGTGGATGGCAAAATGAAGGGATGGCTATATGATAATAATAATAAATTTGTGATCGCTGTATTTGATTATGATACGCCTGGTCTTGGATGCACAAAACTGGCTTACAGTACTGATGGTCAAAGGTTTGATCTGTTAGAGTTGCCCTTTCACTGAACTATTTTGTGTCCAATTCATGTTTTTAGGGGAAATTAATGTTGCTGTCATGGAATACTTTGCTAGGTTGTTTTCATGCGGGACCAATATAAATGGACAGTCCTTCCTTATTGAATGGGATGAAAGTGAAGGAACGATAAAGAGAACTTACCAAGGACTTACTCAAAATTCCTTGTCTGTTGTGCATTTCGATACAACCAAGAACCAGTTTTTGGCGGCCGGTGACAATCACATTATTAAATTTTGGGATATGGACAAAGTTGAGCTTTTGGGAACTATTGATGTGGAGGGAGGCCTGCCTGTAAGTTTCTCACTAGTGTACTGAATTGATTTTTAGATGTTAACTCATTTAAAGGGACGTTGATGATGGAAGTCTTGGTTATCTGCTGTGTTTTTGTAGTTTAAAGTTTTAGTGATAGTTTTAATTTTTTTTTTTTTTTTAAGTGAGTTCTGGCCCCAACCAATTGTTCTACCCCTTGGGGTTATTAAGTCTAATTAAATGAGCTAAACAAGAATACTGGTGATCTAAACTGTTCTACATCTCATCTGAGATTTAGGAAAAACCACGTATTCGCTTCAACAAGGAGGGAACATTATTGGCTATTTCTGCAAATGAAAACAGAATCAAGATCTTGGCAACAGATTGTGGTCTTCAGTAGTTGCAAACTCCTGAAAATGGTGCTGGAGTGCCTCTCAGGTTCTCTCTGAAACTCCTGAAAAAATACTACACGTGCCTACGATAGTATGAAAAAACTTTACTATCATGAGACTCTTTCAGTTAAGATGTATGCTTGATGCTCTTCAGTCTTCATAAATGAAGATTTGACAGTGCCATCATTTAGCTTCTCCTTGATGAAATGTATGTCGAACTCAACATGTTTAGTTGTATCATGTTGTAGAGGATTGTGAGCAATATTATTATTAATACTTGTCTTCTTGTCACTATATAATCTCATAGGTTCTAGCATGTTAAACTCCAATTCTTTCAATTTCATCTACGCCCAAAGAAGTTAACATACCATGACCCATCACATAAAATTCAGCCTCTGCATTGGACTTGGTCACAACTGCCTGTTATAGTAACCTGAGTTAGCTCTTTTATGACTAATAGAACCTGCCCAATTTGCATTTGTATAGAATTCTATTGATGAGTAGCCGTGATTAGAGCAACATCCATATGAGATATTGTAGACTGCATCCATGTAAGATCTTTGACGAATAGCTTATTTTAAATGTCGAAGAATACGATAAACAATATCCATAATTCCATATGAGATACTTAAGGCATGTATGATCTGGCTAACCACACTAACAAAATAAGCAATATTTGGGCCTGTGTGAGACAGATAAATCAGTCTCCCAAGTAAGTGTTGATATCTCCCTTTATCAACCAATACACCCTCTGGATCTTCATATAGTGTATGATTTTGCTCTAGTGGGATATCACAGGCCTTACAGCCTAGTATTCCTATTTTTCCTATGAGATTAAGGTCATAATTCAATTGGAATATAAATAGACCTTGCTTGAACCTTGCTACTTCAATAACGAGAAAATATTTCAATTCTCCAATGTCCTTTATTTCAATTCACTAGTGCCTGTTTTTTTTTTTTTAGAGATAATTACAACATGCTGCTAACCCCGTAGCTCAAACCTTTTTCCCTCTAGACTCCCAAGCACTTTGTACATGAGAAGGTGCCAATTCAGCTACAAGGCCTTTGGCAGTATCATTGCCTGTTAATACTATATCATCGATATAAATAGCAAGAGCTATCATTAACCAAATTCAATTCATCGATATATTGAATTTTGGTTTACACAAACAAAACATGTTGGATTATAGCTTTATTGATAGAACTCAGGGCTTTACTGTAGTTTTGTGATCATGTTTAATTGTATGCTAGGTGAACCTTAGACAAAAACTTAAATCTCATGTCCTTTAGAGATTAGGACGCGCGGTTTACCACCCTCAAGAGTGATCTAGAGAATAGAAATGTGCCCATTTGTGGAGTGCATGCAAGCCATTTGTTTTCTTATAAATAAATGTACCAAGTTTGCTGGTGTCTATTAAATGTATGCACTCGGGAACACTATATTATTTTTCTTTTTTCTTTACATATCATATTTAAATTTTACAGTTTATTTTGTTTATCAGTTCAGAATATATTGTAAAATTATTGGTTCACATTATGAACATTTAATCCAACTTATTCCATATAATTCTTTAGTAACTAGTTTATTTGTTATCATGAAAATGTTTTTCTTAAAACACATTCCAGGTGAAATTTTTCATTTTATCATATTACTAGCTTTTTAACTCCTAAATGTTTCGTTCCCCCTCCCAACTATCGAAATTATCAACAATAAAAATAATGTTAATTTTTTTTTGTGATTTCTAGTTGCAATATTTTATTTCCTTAAATTTATTATCAACTCCAATGATTGTAAGTGGTAGATCTTAACTCTTTATATGTTCCCAAAGTTATCCTCTAGCCTATGTTTACAACTGACCTATGATCTTGAACAAGACACTAATCATATATTTTGATGTGCAGTTACATAGTTTACCCGCTTGCTATAGCTGCATATCCACAAAATCCAACCCAGTTATACAGATGGCCAAGTTAAGGTGACAGGGAAAGGAAGAGAAGGAAACGTGACTAGTACTAAATTGAGTATATTCTTAGCCACCTTTCTTTCTACTCTCTTTCTTGACCAAATATTAAAACATATACCTAAAGAATGTACTTGTGTAGATAAATGGACTTATACAGTTGCTAGTTAGCTATGATCCCCAGATAATATACCAGCTGTGAAACCTGGGCATTTATAACTATAGATATTAAGCATTGGTGAGTATGTCCATGTTATAGTTCTTTGCTTTCTTTCACAGATCAATTGCATGGTATTGCCTTGAGATACTCATAGCTTAATTGTATCTGTTATATTTTCCTAAATAATGGACTCATTTTATCTTTATAATATCCAATTGAAAGTACAAATATTTAAAACGGACACCTTAGTTTAAAATTTTTATAAAAAAATGCTAAAGATACTATAAATTTTACTACACAAAACTTACAAACTTACTACATAAATTTTACTTATACAACTGTTTGATAGTTACAAAGACATCTACACATGAAACTCTTGATGGAATACTAGGGACCAAATGAACTGATAGAAAACTTTTGGTGGAATACTCTTTGGACCATCCACAACCATTCCTTGATCCAAGGACCAGCACCACCACCTTGGTTATCTCAGATTCTTAATCTTGCAACACCCTACTAAATACTAATCGAAGTTATGATAACATTGATGGTACACGTTGATTATCACAAAAACTAAAGTTAAAACACGGTATGTCCAGACATCATCATCCTCATCATAATTGAGCTACACTAACTCCCATCATCATTTAGCTACACTAGGCTCCTATTATCATTTCCGCCCCCACCATCAGTACAACACCCCCACAACCATGACTACAAAGCACACCGTCATCATACAATCACAATCTAAAAAATCAGTCTACTTTCATGGCAATAGCCAGAGCAAATCAAACATAATGCATGTCCAGTTATTAATTTGAGCCCGAATGGATTGCCTCTCTATGAGAATATATAAAGAAAATAAATAAAAATAACAGTCTAACTCAATGCATCAAGTGCTAGAAAAGACAGAAATCAGTAGGCAGAGTGATCCGTTATTAGTATTAAACATATAAACAGGGAAAAGAGTACCATCAATCGGCAGTTCTTGCAAGTGATTAAGTTAAATATTACAGCCAATTTAAAGAAATTAAATTTCTGAATATATAGCAAGTTGGCAACAATTAAGCTTCAAGCATCCACCTTCCCTGCTGCAGCAGATGCATAACTTACACTACTGTCTCTCGTACTTTTGCATTGACTTGACTGTTCATACCGTAGAAATTTGATCTTTATCTTTGTTGAGCAGTTCCTCAGCATCTGATGAATTTGATAGATAGTAAAATATTAGAACTTGTTTGTTGCAGTGAAGTGAAAGAAGTAAAACATTAATTGCAACAAATACATACGGTCAAAGAAACCATGAATATAAAACAAAGATCAAGACAATTTACTCTTGGCTATATAGGAAAATCAGCTGAACTCTCTAACAAGATGATCAAACATTTCAGAATACAAAAAAAAAAAAAATGCCACTAAAAATGGTTCCAAGCTTCATTCATCAATCCATTTGAAAAACTTCTCAAAAAAATTGATGCACTTACATGGAGGAAAACACTAATGGGATGGCGTCCACAAATGGTGTTGTCATATTCTGACAGATATTGTTTGAATGCATCTGGATCTCCTGTTTCAATTATATCCATGCCCATCCTATCCAAGGCCTCAATAGACTTGTATATGGCCCCATGTTTCTTGTCATAATGCATGTAATTGAACCTGACACAGATAGGTAAATCAAGATATGTAAAGATAATTACATGCAATTTAACTGATGAAGCAGGCTAAAGGAAAATCAGCTCTAACTTCATGCACGTATTCGTTAAGCATGTCTGTTAGATGAGAGCCAGTACAATCCGTACCCAGAAAATAATATCTAAATTAAATGTACCCCTCTTCTGTTTTCATTATTTCAAAAACCAAATCTAACATTAACTCGAACATTCATATTATAAATTAAGAACACATATAAAAAATTAACAACCTCACTTCAATGAGGCATTTTACAAGAGTTAAACTAATTATCTCACAAGTACAACAATACCAAATATAATGATGCAATGGTAAATCCCAGATATGAGCTACACTGGCAACAAGCATTTGAACACTTGATTGCATAAAAGAAGAAGGTAAGGCTGAATTGTGAAAAAAGGTTCACACAGCCTGTTGAGTTGAGATTCCTAAATATAGTCACATTTCCTCGCAAGGCAGAGAGAGAGAGAGAGAGCGAACAAGGCCCAAGATATGTTTCTCAAAAAAATAAATAAATAAATAAAAACCATGATATACACATGACAATCATCATGAAAGTGTGTGTGTGTGTGTGTGAATGCAGATTTATATGCATGTCTAAGGCCTAAGGGTAGCAATTCAAGAAGTAACTCAATCAGTAAACATTAACTCACAAACTATCATGTAGGCTAAAGGAGCAAATATGTTAGTAAACTTGTGAACAAAACATACCGAGCACCCCAATGACAAAAATCAGAGGACACGGAGAAGAAATTATTTGGATCGTCCACATATTTGGCAAGCAACTGTCCATACAGGGCTTCATTTTCAGCATTAAGAGCACCGACCAAAATAGGTACAACTTTTACTGGGTACCTGTGGGTATCACCTAAAGTGAGCTTCGAGAAAGAAGCTCGGAAAATAGAAGTTATATATATATATATATATATATATATATATATAATGATGAATTTACCCCTCAAATACTTTAGCAAGATATGGCAAGTGCATTTCCATGCTATGTTCGGCTTCATCAACACGAATATCCATCAGTTCAAATTTTCCAGTAGCTTTTAGCTCCTCAATGACTGATAGATGAAAACAAGTATTCATTTCATAAAACAAAAATCATAAATGAATGACAAGAATATGATAATGAAAAGATAAAATTCAAACAAAATTGAACTTTTCAAAAACTCATTAAAAAAAGTGTGTGTATGTGCGTGTGTGTGTGTGTGTGTTTGTGTTGGCTACAAGGGGTAACTCCCCCAAATTTAAAAATGAGCATAAGAATACCTTCCAAATCAATAGGTAGGTCCCCAATGGGTGTCTTGTAAACTGTGGCTGTTGAAAGAGCACATTTTGGTGTGTAATAGTGGTGAGATGGACCAAGAAGAAATACTCGAGAACTGAAACTCTAAATAACCTCATATTAGCAACTAAATGGGTAGAAAACTAATTAACCCTTTTGAATAATAATCATAGTGTATAATTAATGATTACATGATCTCTCAACTTGTTAAGATACAGGTTTTTAGACAGGTTGTGAACATTAATGTTATGTACAGCTAAAGCAAAACAATAGGAAAAAGAGGGAAGGGGATGAGCATGAAGAAAGCACACATGTTTGTCGGATCAATGTTTCCAAATGCATAGGCGGCAGCTCGACCTGAATATGAGTAACCTGCATGCCTGTGGGTCCAGTATTACAAAAATAGTTATGAAAAACAATAGGAAATGTTATTAATTTTTTATAAACACAGCATCAGAGGTCCATAATAACTTACGGAGCAATCACACCTCGTGCATCAGAAGATTTGCTCAGGCCAGATGCCCCCAGCCATCCTTCAAGCTCTTCTGCTAATTTCTTAGCTGAGAAAGGGAAAGAAATAATATCAGAAGCACTTTCCAGATCATTTATAAAAAATGTTTGATATCTTCCAGCACATACAAGAATGCATTTGTGCTCCTTTATGATGAACATGGATAACTTTCAGAACATGTGGGTAATGTAATGAAGAAACTTTTAGAACATACTTAAACTTATGTAAAGGTAAATGCATGCACAAACTATTCTTCATAGTGTAATATTTCAACATCTACTAATCTACGTTTCTGCATACGCAACAGTAGAAAAGCATTCATTTTGTCATGGTTAGCTGCTGCATACAAATTATCAAAATTATTTACCCAGGATTCTTTTAAATTTCCTTTTTTTTTTTTTAAATCAATAGTTGGTGGAGGGAGGATTTGAACCCTAGACATCCCAATTGGAAACACTAGAAAATGCTAGTTGAGCTTCAAGGCTCTTGGCACACAAGTTTCATTTAATGATAATATCAAGAGGTTCAATACAATAAAGTGAAATTATCTACTGTGAGATGAAGTATTCAACTGTAAGGTAATTTTAATAGCAAATAAAGCCATTGAGCTCCATCTCAAACGACACCTCTTTCCCTTGTAAGAGTAAGGTGTAGGATGAGGTCGTGGGTTCAAAGCGCACCAGGCAGGTGTGCAAGTTAGCTAAAATAAGAAGTAGAAATAAATAAACAATGGAGGCTACCACGCATTTACATATATAACCCAAATTAACATTAATTGTCCTGAATTCAGTCCTATAGTTTACATCAACGATGTTTACAGTTCAATTTGGAAAATTACTTGCACCCTAAAAATATAAAATAAAAAGTAGGGAAATTTCACATTCTTATCAATAAGACAGTACTTCTAACACTAGTGTTGCAAACTTGCAATGAGTCGTTACCACTATGCTTTCTGGGTTTCTTACGCTTAAGCTAATAGATTGCTAGGATAGGTTTCTTCAATAGCTGGAGCTTATTGTTGCTAGAATTTTAAAATACTCATGAAAAATATATTGCAATGACCTCTTTGAAAGTTTGTTAACGTTAAACTGTAAAGTCAGCAGTCACAACTTGAAATTTTTGCCTGAAAAGCATGAATAGAGATTATCTTCTTTTTCACTCAAATTTTCTCGATTCAAACATAGCTTTGCAATTTTGAACCAGACCCAGACCCCTTTCAAAAACCCTTAAATTCAACACTCAAAAACCCTCTTCAACCAAATCAAAATTTTCCTAACAAGGCTCTCCATTCTACTAGTTCCAAGTCAAACCCACACACACACACACACACCAAAAAAAAAAAATCTTTTTTCAACAAATCAATCCCAAATTCAACGACATTACAGTATAACCCCAAAACCCAGTAATAATCTTCCAATTCAAATAACAACAATACACAAATCAGAGCACAATCAAACTCATAGACCTCTATGCATGCAAAAGGAGCACAAAAGTACAAACAAAAAAACGCAACTTTTTGTGTTTGGTTTTGTTTGGGGAAGTTAATGAAAATTGGGACTTACGATTGTCAGTGTACCATGAACCAGCATGAGATGCTCTCCTCACGTTCTCCATGTTTGATGATGTCGATGAAGATGATGATTAAAAAAAAAAAAAAAACAATTTGGGATCTGATGGAAAAAAACTCAAACCCCTGAATTTCTTATATATATATATATATATATATATATATATTGAGAGAGAATAGAATGGAATAGTAGTAGAAGTATAATTGACTAAGAAGATTGGAAGAGAGAGAGAACTAGAAAGGGAAGGAGTGTACAAGACAAGACAACAACAATTAAAGGAAAGCCCACTTTGATTCGATTTCTATTCAACTTGAGCTAACCCACTATGTTTTTTTTTTTTTTTTTTTTTCACTCTTTTTTGGGTTATTATCTCCTGCGATTATTTACAGAGACTGGACGTTTTCCGTGTTTTTTTCTTGTCCGCTTAATCATGTAAGATCGCCTAAGTGCTTTTAAAAATTAAAATTATTTTACTATTTACTTTATTTTTACTACTATTTATAATATTATTATATTTTTTAACATTATTCATAAGCTCACTATATTATTTTAATTAATTTTTACTTTTATTTACAGTACTTTCAATAATAATTTTTTAATTTTAATAAAATAAACGGTATTCAAACACACCCTTAAATAGCTTCCAAATAAAAAAAGATATAATATGATAAAGTTTAGATACACAATAAAATCCCAAAATATTCACAACACCCTTGTTCGAGTTGTGGTTAGGGGTGGCAATTCGTGTTCGCGTGTCGGGTTCGTGTCGTGTCAACTCATACGTATCCAACTATATTGGTCAACACTAACCCGACCTGTTTATTAAACGGGTCAAGATTCCTCAACGTTAACACGACCCATTTATTAAACGGGTCCATCGTGTCGACCTGTTTATCTAATTTTATCAAAAAAAAAAAAACATTTATGAAAAAACAAACAAATAAATATTTTAAATATAAAATTCAAAATTAATGAGTAACTGCATCACAAATAATCATTCAAAACTAAGGCATATCTCAATATCATAAATAATCAATCACAATATGTCAAAGAAAATAAACTACAACAACTAATAAGTTTATATACCTAGGGTTTGAATAGTATATTAGTAAAATTTTATTTAATTAAACGGGTCAGACGGGTTAAACGGGTTCCATAGGTTGAACCCTAACCCAACCCGTTTATCAAACGGGTCCGTCGTGTCAACCCGAATATGACACGAACCCATTAAGCCTCAACCCATAACCTGCTAATTTCGTGTCGTGTCGTGTCGGGTTCGCAGGTCGTGTCCAATTTTGCCACCCTTAGTTGTGGTGGGATTAAAAGAGTTGCGGTAGATCTCTATATTATGTTTATGGTTAATATATTATTTTGGTTTTTAATCTTTATAAATAAAAAAGTTCATCCCTAACGTTAAAAATATATATCATTTTTTATTCCTAAATTATTTTAAAATTCCGTTTTTTCTCCCTATTTTTGTAGCTTGAGATGAAAAAAGAAATTTAATAAATTTAGGGACAAAAAACTAATTTTTGATAAAATCTAGAAACCAAAATAATATTTTATCTTTTTTTATATTTTACCTCATTTTATTTTAACTTCTGATGAGCAAATAACTTAACTTATTGTAAAAATGTTGTCAGATTTTGTTACCCCATAAAAGAACTTCTTTTTTTTTTGGAGATATTGGTAGAAATATTATTATTAGTAGTAAAAAAAATATAGGTACAAGTATAAGGAAAAAAAATACATTATAGTATAAACTGGGAGACATCTAAACTCTTTGAGATAAAGTTACAAATTGAATGTTACAAAAATTGAGAAAAGACGTCAAATACAATTTTAGAAATTAACCTGTTTGGTAAGGTGATTCAAACAACAGTTTTTAATGTTTAAATATTAAAAATTGTGAGCCCAAAAAAAATAACGCATTTGGTAAAAGATTTTTTGTAGGAGTGTTTGATTTATGTTTCTCATTTTAGGGTGTTTAAACACTGAATTTAGAAAACTCCTCTTGCTAGTTTTCAGTTTTCAAATAACATTGTTTATTGACACTTTTGTAAATAACTAAACACACACACACACATATCAAACACACAATTATATTTTTTTTCACTTTTGAAAAGACATTATTAGAAATATAGTACCAAACATATTTTTTTGCATTATAAGTACTTTAAATACGTGTTTTCACAACACTTTTAAAAATACAATTTCACATCATTTTGAACAACAATCCTCAAACACCTCTGCCAAGCATGCCAATAACCCATGTTCTACACAATCCACCCTGTGACAGGCAAGAGGAGGAAACCATCATGTGTTAGAGTTTCTTCAGCCTTAAGATCCAACCATTAGGTGCAAAGGAGCTTAGATCCAAACCAATCCCAGGCATTTGGGGTCAACTCGACTACCAACCCATTAAAGGAATGGTGAAAAACGGTAGAAGACCCACAAAAGGGACCAAAAAAAAAAATCCTAGTGACGTGGCAAATAGAGGTTCACACTGAATCAGAACTCTTCTAGACTTTTTTGATGAACTCTTCTAGACTTTAGTAATATTTACATAGACACTTTCATTCTTCATCTACTTTACCCTGTTTTTTTTTTTTCATGCTCTAGGGAAGGTGTAAAAGGTTGTTTAAGTACTTGACTAATCTTGAAGTATTTGAAGTTCCTCATCCGGGCATCACACACACATGTAATTAGAACAAGTAATCCCTTCAAGGTGGTCTAAAGATGACTAACCCAAGACCATTAATAACCACTATGCCAGCTCCTTGGGATGCCATGTCGATCTTATTTTTTCCTTTTCTTTTGGTATCATTCACTATGTGTAGTATCATAGGCTCTCTAATTAAATTCAATAATGTGATTACATTCATCAATGAACTACATTATCAATTTTTCTTTTTCTTTTTAAGAATATCATAATTGAATTTAATTGTCCATCATTGAACCCAAAAAAAATTACCCTTGAAAATTTTTCATTTTTTTATACATTGGTCCATACAGCCCTTATGATCCTACTATGGTTAAATTGCTCTTCCCCCAAAAAAAAAAAAAAAAAAAAATTAGGGCATATAAGTTCGACTCCCACTCCCACTCCCACTCCCATGATGGTTGCACAATTTTAAACTTCTTCAACTATCAAGCATTCAAGCTATTGCTACAATTCTAAGACCTCAACAAAAAAGGAGTTTGAATTAATTTTTGTTAAGGACAAAGTTTAGCTATCAAGCATTCAACCTTACTTAATATCTTTTTATTGGAGGTGATTCACCGTCGGATTGCATCTTCTTCTTATATTCTCCATGCTTGCAAAATTTCTAGTAAATTAAAGATCAATAACTATGTCATCAATAAATTATTTGAATTGCAAGTTTTTATAGTTTAAAATTATGTATAAAATATAAGCTTATAAATCATATAGTAAATAATATTTAATTGACACAAAATTTGACATGTATATTAAGAGCGTAAAGAACATGCAATTCAACAGTTAGATTTTCAAAATATATAGTAATATTTATTTTATTGAGGAAGGTTGTAGCTTTATGCTACAACTAATTTTGTAGTTAAACTTTGTCTTTTTAGTGCTAGAGTGTTTGCTTCTACTTCTTCATGCCATACCCTTTATTATTTTTATTTTTTCCTGACATTAAAATTGAAATGAACCTAATCCCTTGGTTTTTCTTGAAAAAGAACATTGTAGAAAGAAGGATTTTAATCAGGGACCAAAACTTTTTTTTTTTTTTTTTGGAAGTGATGGAGGGAGATTCAAATTATTATCGTCTCCATTTAAAAACACTGGTTAACTCTATTTAGCTGCAAGTCTCCTTTTAAAAACACTAATTAACACTATTTAGCTATAAGGCTCTTGACAAATTAGAAGCCAAAGCCCATTGCCAAGCTTAGGAGTTAACGTATCTGCAGTTAACAATAATAGTTAATATATGCCATCCTGAGTCAGCTTCCTTGCTAGTTATGGACTCTACCACCATTGTTGTTTCCCTGAAGTCTTCATCAAGCTGGTTTCAAAGACCACTTCATCGCTTGGGCTTCTTCCATTTCCTCTGAGCTAAAATTATTTCTTTTTGCCCACGCCTTGATTTTTTGGCATGTTGGTCTCTACCTCTCTTGCTATGATAGTCAAGAAGCTGTGATTGTTTTTCACAGCTGCATACACATTGTTTTTTATGGTATCAACATATGGAGGGAGCCATCTCTCGACTTCCATGAAGATATCACCTTCCACGCAAACTCCATTTCTTATATTGCACACAATTTCTATTGTCAAAGCTGCCAATAAGGTGAATTTGCTCCTTTGTGACTCTATGCTCCAATAGCTGTGTAGGTGGATTTATGAAGATGCTCATTTACTCCTTTTTTGAGCTTGCTTGAATTGAGTTGATCCTAAAATCCCAATTGTTTCCAAGCCAATCCATTTGGGAGAAAACACATTTTTGGAATAAGTGAACTTCATCTTCCTCCTCGACATGACACAAAGGACACATCTTGTCACTCAAATGCTATACCTCAAACAGCTTCTTTCTTATTGACAGGCCTCCCACAGCTACCCCCACAAGAATGTCTTATGCCTCTAATGTAGTCTTGTATCACAGATGGAATTCCAAGTAGTTTTAGCTTGTCAATCAAAAAAATATGATTATCTATTTAATAGGCAGACTTAACAGTAAACTTGCTCTCATGTGCCCATGGCAAGTTGTCAGGCTCCTCGGTGATATATTGAGCCATCTTCCATATGTAGCCTTGTACCCCATCACTAGCTCTTGGTTTGAAATCATCCAATCCAAGGATCCTCCCACACCCTTACCTTCCTTGATGATATGTTCCTCTGGGTCTTATACTCTTATCCTTGCTGATATCAGAAATAAAGTTAGGGGGCTTAGAGGGGTTACCTTTTCCTATAGGAATAGGAATTGTAATAGAGCTGCTTTTGTTCTTGTCCAGCAAGCTTAAATCCAGAGGTGTGTTCTGTTGTGGCTTGAGAAATGTCCTGACTTCTTGCTTCCCATTGTAAATGTTGATGAAGTATAAATAATGCTATTTTTCATGTAAAAAAAATCAAAATACTCAAAATACTAATGAAATCAACAGAACCCATAAAATATGGGCATGGCTTGCATCCGGTGCAGTGGAGGACTAGAGCTAAAGCTTTCCCATAAAATATTTTAAACATCTAGAATCCTCCTTCCCATAGTATCCTGGTAGGGCAAGAGTAAAGGAAAGATAAGGCAGGAGTGTAGTGAAGAAAAAGTGGCTTAAGCAAGGGATACAATTACTAATCAAAAAGATAAAAGGAAATGAAGAGGGGTAATTATTTTTTAAGAATAAACGGCAGAATTTTATTCAATGAAAGAATAAATTTATACAAGAACAAGGTAGCATCAAGGAGAGCCAAAGAAAACTGCACTAGCTACAAAGCTTTCCCAACACCTATCAAAAACAGTAGCTATATGCAAGGTTACATCAAGGAAAGCCAAAGAAAAAAAAGTCTATCTTACAAACTCAAGACAAGCTTCCATAATTAGCTTCTAAATATTCTATAGCATGGGCTGCAGCAAACCTGGCTAGAAAAGAGGGGTCAGGACGTGGAGTACCGTAGTGAGCCTCATTCCACTTATTCCAAATCATCCAGCCGGTTGTGAAAAATATTGCAATCTCTGGGTTATTTTTCCTTTCTATAATTTGATCAGCCACATCCATAAATGAAAGATTTGTGCAATGAGACATGGTCCTTCTTAAGCATGTGGACTTCCAAATCATATCAGAATATGTACAGCTTAGCAAGATATGGTCTGTTGACTCCACCCATTCTCACAACATTCACATCCAACATCAAACAAAATTTTTCTTCTAGCTAGATTTGCTTTTATAGGCAGTATATCTTTACAAGCTCTCCAAATGAAAGCTTTGATTTTATTACATACCTTGGCCGCCCAAATCGCTTTCCAAATTTTATTGCACTGTGAGTAATTGGATGATTGGCCATGAGAAGATCTCAGTTGTTGAGTTTGTATCATCTTGAATGCACTTTTTACCGAATATTCACCCGTGTTTGTCTATGCCCAAGTTTGGATGTCTTGCACCGCTCTATTTCTCAAAGGGATGGATTTAATAACTTCAACTTCATGTGGGAGGAATACATGATCAATCATGGATACACGCCATGATCTTGTAATTGGATCAATGAGGTTATCCACTGTGGCCATTGTTGACACTGTGGAGCATGGGGTTACCACCTTGAATGATGGTGGAGTTGGAAGCCATCGGTCTTGCCAAATTTGAATTTTATTTCCAGTTCCTACTCACCATCTCAAACCACTATCCAAGACAGATCTAGCTGCCACTATACTTTTCCATGCAAAATTCCCTGAATTTGGTGATGGAGCATCTAAGAAAGATATATTGGGAAAGTACTTTGATTTCTAGACTCGATAGAACAAGGAGTGTGTATTTTCCATAAGCCTCCATCCTTGTTTGGCTAACATGGCTAAGTTGAAGGAATGAAGCTCCCGAAACGCAATTCCTCCCATTGACTTGGGCATACAAAGTTTAGACCAACTCAACCAGTGTACTTTCCTTTCTTGCATCTTTTGACCCCACCAAAATCTGCTCATCATCCCTTTAAGGTCTTTAAGCAAACCTTTCGGTAGCAAGAAACATCCCTTGGTAAATGTGGGGATAGCTTGTGCCACAGCTTTAATCAAAATTTCCTTTCCAGCTTGAGACATCATCTTTTCCTTCCATCCCTTTAGTTTACTCCAAACTCTTCCAATGATTGGAGCAAAAGCTGCTTTTTTGTTACGCCCCACTATACTAGGGGTAATAATACTAAATTAAAACACATCAAAAGAGAAATGCTTGCAAAAAAAAATTTGCAACTTTTCAAGGCTGTGGACACAGCCCAAATACCGCCAGTTGCATCCCAAACTAGACCTGATTCTCTTTCTTTCAACAAATCCAATAAGATTCTAAATTGCCCGCAAAATGCATTGAAGAAGCATAAAAGACTCGTCAAGACACACAAGAGTCCCAAGTAATTTCCTCGGGTGTCCAATTGTCTCATTCATCTGAATAAGATACGACAAGTTCAGCAAAAGAAGAAAGGAAGAGAGCTGGTAATACACCTAATCGAAAGAATACACTTTTCTACAATATAAAACCCAGAATTTGTTTACAACTGAGAAGTGACAAAACTGACAAATACAATATAAATTTTATAAAAAATGGCAACCTTTGAGTAACCGTGTTACCCTTTTATTCTTTAAATCAAACAAATTCAATCATATACCGGCTATCTCAAACTCTGAACAACGGAAATTACTCTGAAAAAAAGAATTCCCCAAAAGTGAATGACAAAATCGGCTTCATGGCCTAATAACTGACTTGCTCTCATTCAAAACCAACACTTAGACACAGTCGTCCTTTGCTCCCATAGCAAACAACGAGCTAAACACACTAATCCAAACAAAAACCTGCAATGACAGAAAGGATAAAGAAAATATGCTTCGCTTAGTACAATAATGCTACTTTTGCTATTGGCATCAACATATAGATTGACAGCAATTATAAAATAAAATGAATTTTACAAAACATTAAAAATTATTAAAAAAAGAACAAAAATGATCATTGACTAAGATATAAGGGTACTGAGGAAAGCAAAACTCAAATGATTCGACATTTTACTTATATGTTGAGTAAACTAAAACAAATGAATTAAAAATTGATAACAGGCAGTGGTTAGTCAATAAAAGTACTCATTTTACTATTAATCTTCCAACAACAGAGTGAGATCCATCCAAGAATCTCTACCATATGTTGCCTTAGCTCAAATGAATCATAAATCATAAAGGATATCTACACTAGTTTCTAACTTATATCTAGGGATTCTGCACATGCTATAGGAACTTCCATCTGTACTCAATTTTAATCAGAGAGGATTCAAATAGTCCTCTATAGCCTTCCCCTTTAGAGTCTGCCACTTAAATCGTGTCAGTACTAGCAAGAAGCTCCATATTCTAAATACAAAAAAAAAAATTAAAAATACAATGATTAACATGCTAATCATTGGATACTCAAACTAAATTTCTACAGGAAGCATTGTCTCCAATTTTTACTGCCTAACAACTGCTGTTCTTATTATGTTCATTTACCCAAAAGTAATTCTGCCAATTACATTCAGCAGTAGTTTGACATATAAGATTTTAAGCTACCTATTATTATTATTATTTTTTTTTTTTTTTTGATAAACACCTATTATTAATTATTGATAGATATATAAGTATACAGTTAATATATGTAACTATAAAGAAAATTAAATTTCCAAGGTCAAAATAATATTTTGAAAGAGAGAATCCATACTGCATATTGATGCTTCCAAGCCATTCTCCATTCTCATACCGATAATATGTATAAAACAGCAATTTGACTTTTGATTGACCTCATTAATATTTTGTCACATAAGCTTTTGACTCCTTATAATTTTTACACGTCATTATATAATATATATATTCTAATTGATTTTATTTTAATCTTCTATTAGATTCTTACCATGTCACATTTCCTTTAGATGATAGAATACTTAGATCCCATAAATAAAAAATAATAAAAAAACAGATATAGTTCTATATACAAACAGAGTCATAATTAATGCCTATTAATAATCACCATAATTATCAAATTTCATATGTAGACAAAAAAATAAAAGAGAAAATATAAACTTAGCATGGATAACTGACTAGTATATAAAGTTCTCCAACCCATTACGTGGCAGCTCATAAAACTATCCCGTTGTATTATTTAAACAAGCCACCTGCCTCATTAAATAGGTAATGTGACTAAAAGTACATGTGGATGATCTTATGAATAGCCACGTAGCGGGTATGAGGAATATTACTCCAAATCAGTTTATTGGTAAACTTTTTCCATATGTATACATGTATATTCTTAAAGAGAATGCTCACAAAACCCCATTCAACAATGTAATAAATTTTGCTTTACAAGAGTGAAATTTATTTGAGGATATCTTTATTGCCTGAAATTAAATGAAGAAAATGCTCTCAAAGTACCTTAAAGGTCAAAATCCATTCCATCCAACCCATGGTTGCTAAAAACCATTTATGTAGTCAAAGGTGAGCATTCAAAATTTTACCTAGTCTCTTTATACATTCTCAAGTGTTTAAATCTGATTTCATTTCTGTATGAATAACAGCAAGGTAGTGTATAGCATGCATGGTTGAACGCCCAATAACTAGAGAATTGGCTAATTCTCAAACTCAATAAGCAAGTGATAGACGTAGGCTTACCTATCTTAATTCAAAAAGACAAAGCTTTTGGAGAATGAACTAGAGGAAGCTGAAGCATTTGTTCAGCACCTCCCAAAATAAGCAATCATCAACAGATAAAATCAAGCATGTTCCAAGATAGAATGAAGCTTTGGAACCCGCCTACGGAACAATGGTTCAAGCCGAAAAGATGGAGTGCCAAACTGCCACCTCTTAGCATCGTACATCTCATTCCAGGCTTGCTTTATCTCATCAATTTTGAACCCAAGACCTGCATGGTTGCAGAGTATTCAAATATTTTCTAGTAACAGTGCTTAAATCTGTAAGAAAATACAAGACAATCTAAGAAGCATCATTTTTGCACATTTATTTGTATTACCTTCCAAGGCAGTAGCATTAGAACAATGGTTCTTTATCATAACAGCTATATCTGTTGGAGAAGCTCCTGCAAGTTCAAACTTCTCAACTGCAACCTCTAAACATTCTTCCCAAGTTGGTAGTTCTAGCTTATATTCCACAATTGAACGCTCATAAAGCAAGGTTCCCCATAAGAGGTATATCTGCGAGCTCATGTTTGCAGCCTGCTCTGCAGCTTCCTCAGCAGAAATATCTTCAAATAGCTCATTTAACCCCGTTTTCTGCGCTATTTCTTTATATTTCTCCGATTTGGAGAGCCCATTTAGACGCTTCTCCTCCATTGCCTCCCACATCTGCATGCCCTTGTCCATGCTGTCCTCAGCCTTGTTATAAAGCTGTAGGACCTCTGAGGAAGGTCCTGTCTCTAATTCAGTCTTTCTCCCAACTGCATAGTACCAACAGAGCTTTGCCTGCTCAAACTGCTGCTGTCCAAGTGCAAGATAACCTTCATAGAAGTCTGGTTTGATTTTCAGAGCTTCTTCATACCTCCTTTCTGCGCTCACATACTCTTTATGTGCCCATTCATATCCAGCCTTAATCTGCTCAAGTACAGATTCCTTCAAACTATCTTCTGAAAATAACACCCTCTTTCTTGCCCTGGACATGTGAACATTCCCCCAATTAAACAATGCCAAAGCTGCCATCTCTTGGAACTTATCTGCTGCAATATCAAACAGTTCTTGAGCATCATCATTTGTCACAGTATCCTCCACAGCCTCCGAGTATAGCTTCATCCCTAGCTCATGAAGATCCAAGTACGAGTCAGAATCAAATCCAACATGGTTCTTGAACAGTCGTGCAAACTGCATAATCCAGTCCTCAACAGTGGTCAACCCTCTTTCAACTTCTTTAGCTTTCCCCACAGCCCCATTTTCAACAAAATTACTTGATTTTGTATCATCATTCTGCACCTCCTCCTCATTGCTCATCCCCTCATAGACAGGCTCCTGATCAGGACTAACTTCAGCAATATACAATCTAAGAGACCCTTGTGAATCACTAGATGATTCGACCAACCTCAGCTCATCCGTAGTAGTGATTGTGACCAAATCACCCTCTTGATCCCTGTACTTCACAAGAACACCCTTAAGTCCAGGAAACCTATCCCCAACTATATCCCTCACCAACCTCATGCTACAATTACCTGGTAACTGCGCCCACCTAATATCCTCCCCAAACACCAACTTCACTGTCTTTGTAACCACTTTTTCTTCCTTAACAGGCTTTGTAACCACTTTTTCTTCCAGAACTGTATTTGTGATCATTTCCTTATCCTTTACAGGACTCACCTTCTCTTCCACAACCACCTTATCCTCCGCCTTCAATTCACCTTTCCTACTAGTCTTCTTCCTTAGTTTCTCTTTCACCACTTTATGCACCTTTGAAGCACCCATTGGCTCCACATGAGCCAGACCAATTACTTTCTCATCAACACTGATACCCTTTTCATCCATCGTCCTTTTCAACCTCTCCATATTCTCCAAAGCTGTAGTATTATTAGGTTCCATACTCAAAACAGTATTAACATCTCTAAATGCCAAATCCAATCGATTCAAAGCCTCATAACACTTCGCTCTCTTTAATAGCGCTTTACTGAATCTCGGTGACACTTCTAATGCTAAATTACATTCATTGATTGCTCGAGGATACTCACCAAGACCCAATTCCATATAACAAGAAGCTATATTGCAATGCAAATGTGCAGCATCAATGTGATTTCCAGGTAATAGTTTGATGGCCTTTTCAAATTTCAACATGGCACCCTCATGGTCCCGCTTTTGGAAAAGCTTGTTACCTTCTTCTTTGAGCTCTTGGGACATATTGATGAAGATTGCAGTGTCTTCATCCAGGGCTTTAGGACTTCGGCCAGCAACCTTGCTTGGCTTACCATTCGCATTGCCAGGTTTGTGCTCTACCTGATGCTTCTTCTTCCCTGTTGGCTTCCCCATTGACTAATCCAAAAATAATCTGAACACACAAACGAAAAAAGAAAGCAGCCCCCTCAAACCAAAGCTGTCTACAAGCTCTGATTTTTATACCAATTCAAACCCTTCTTCACCAACTAATACAATCATATATTACACAAGGAAGAAAGACCCTGTAGAAAAATCCCGTGCAATCAAAACCCACTTGTTGACCAGTTCATACAAACAAAAAATCGACATATATAAAGAAAAACAATCCCAAAAAAAAAAAAAAAAAAAAAACTCTTGAAAAAGTCTGATTGAATTCAAACAAAAACCCACAACGTAAATTCATGCAAATATTAAAACCCAAAAAAAAAAAAAAAAAAGATAACAAACCAATTTCAGAGCTGGCAGTAACAATAAATAACAAGCAAAAGAAGAAGAAGAAGAAGAAGAAAGAGTAATACCTGGTTGTATGTAGCTTGAGCTTGAGCGACTATCCGAAAAGAAAAGAAGAGAAGAGGAAAAACTATTTCCCAATCAATCGGGGTATTTAAAAATGATGTCTCTTCTCAACTTTTTGGATAGTGGGCTGTGGGCGTAGTCTCGTCCAAAAGGCTCCGTGTGAAAAATGACAGACAATCTTCCCCGACCTTTTTCTTGCCTGGCAAAAGGGTCAACGTTTCCCAATGGGAATTTAATTTTCCTCCACCCGTTGAAGCGCGTGAAAACTAACGCTCCTTTGCCAAACAAAAAAAAAACAAAAATGGAAATTTGCAAACTACATCCCAGTTTTTAAACTTGTGTACTTATTTTTAGTTACTCTCGTGGAAGTTTGTAACGCGTGTTTAGTTCGATTAATAAAATAATAGTATTATTTTATTTTTATTATACGATATAATATCAGTTTATTAGATGAAGGAAACATTTGTGACAAATTTAGGTAGCACTTAACTAAACAATGTAGACAAAAAAAACTACTGATCCAAGGAGTAAAATATAAATTTTAAGACTCCAAAATATAAAATTTAGGTACATAATTTACAATTTAGTCAAAAGTAACGTTTTTGGTTATTGGCATATTATAATGATTGGATCTGTAGTGTTTGCGTCTGTTGGAAGCGCCAAAAAGAGAGATTGGGGGAGTATTGCCCAAAGCGCCAGAGAGGCGGGGAGAAGACAACCCAATATTCCACAAAAACAATTATTATAGTATTACATTTATATTTATATTTTTTGTCTATATCATATTATTATATTTATATATCTACCTGTGGTGTGTTGCATTATATTATTTTTTAATGTTTTTATTCTTAACGTATAAGGTTTGGACTTTGGAGTGAGTGGGACCGAGATCTCCTTGAACCTACGGATATTCCAAAAGACAGCTTTATTGTTTTACGCTTCATTTCTCGCGCTCTTTCTTTTTCTTTTTCACTTTCTTTTTTTTAACCAATGAATAAAATTCCTCGGAGAAAACGTGTTTCTTGATTAAATTTTGAACTCTGAAAATTCGTCGGCCCAAATAATAATGGCGGTTTTAAAGTAGTAAGATACTTTGTTTTGTTTTATAGGTTAGGTATAAATAATGGGAAAATGGTGAGTGGATTTGGAGTACCACAAAAAATTCCATTACAATTTATCACTTGAGCCTATAATTATAAAAAGAGAAACTCACTGGTTCAATTCGTAATTAATCAACCAATTAAATGAAACCGATCATTAATTCAATATCATTTTGAATTATTAAATTTTAAGTAAAACTATACTATTGGTCTCTAAAATTTGTTTATTAAGCATTATTAGCATGATTTTAAAAAAATCGAAACATTCAAAAAAATGTTTTTGCCCCCAATTCTGGGTTCAACCCAATTTTGACCGGTTTTTTATCAAACCAAATTGGTGCTTGGTTCCTGGTTGAATCTATCGGTTTGGTCCGGTTGTTAAAATAGTAATTATTAATTAATTCCTCTAAATTCAAATAAGCACAACTGATCTCTTATGTTTAAAAAATGAGCACAATTGGTCTTATTAATAGTCGTTAGTCTCATAACTTATGTGGTTAACGAAATAATGACGTAACAAAATTTGGGTGATGTGACATCAATTTTAATATTAAAAAAGAGTCAATGCTGACTCACTAATAACCCATGACTCGTTAGAAATATAATCCAACCATTTTGTGACCAGTTAAGAAATGGGTTTTCCCAAATCAAACTGAAAATTGAAGAATGTCACTCCTGATCTGAGAGAGAGAAGAATGAAATCCCAAATCAGCATCCTTCGTCCTCACAACCATTGTCCTTCTTCAGGAAGTTCTAGACTTCTGGATCCTCATTCTGCACAAGTTCCACAAGTTTCGCCTCTCAATAGCTAGTTCACTATTCCATTGGAATGTCACCCCAAAATATTGTTCAAAGATGAATCTATTCAAAGTTGAAAGCTCGTAGAGTAAATAAGGTGTTGAAGGCAAGCGTTGTGATTGTATTCACTTGCTCTTTCAATTGTGATATTATGTCCATTTTCCTTCAATTCAAAACCCTAAGGCCCAAACCATAATCAATCTTTCAAAATTTGCACACAGATTGAGCAAAATGGTACTAGTAAAAATGGTACTTTAACAGTTGTAGTAGTTGACATTTGAACTCTAAAACACGACACTAAGCTTAAGAGAGGGTTTTTTTTTTTTTTTTTGGGCTTAGCATTTGGGTTTGAGTTTGATACTTTAATTTGGGAATACCCGTTTCAAAAAAGGTTCATCGTATTTCTAACATGTCATGGGTTTTTATTGAGTCAGCAATGGATTTTTAATTATTTAATATTAAAATTGATACAACGTCACCCAAATTATGTCACGCTATTGTTCTATTAGTCACGTAAGCTATGAGACTAACGACTATTAATAGAAGGATCTCTTGTGCTCATTTTTTAAATTTGAAAGACTAATTGTACTCACTTGAAATTTAAGGGACAAAAAACGCTCAATAAGCAAATTTCAAGAACCAACAATGTAATTTCTTCTAAATTTTAATTACAGAAGTTTTATCCTAAGTTAATCAATTGGTTATCAAAATACATGTTATGTTTCGCCACATCAATAATCAAAGTATTAACACTTTAACTACGAAATAATTTTGAATTATTAAATTTAATTACAAAAGTTTTTTCCTAAACTAATCCATTGGTTATGAAAATACCTTTTCTGTTTCGCACCATCAAAAATCAATATATTTACACTATAAGTTCTTCCCCTTTTTTTTGTGAAAAAATTAACACCATATTTGATGACATGGGAGAAAAAGGCTAAAAAAGAAAAAGAAAAGAGGTAAGGGAAAATTTCTCCCTTATAGAGACAGAGAGAGAAAAAAAAAATGGCAACTTATATTAATTTTTTTTGTTTTAAAAAAATGAAAATAAAAAAAAAAACTTATTCCCTCGATTCCTGGGACCTAAAATACTTGTTTTGATCTGTATCCTTAAATTTTTGATTTGTTATTATATGATCCTTCCATTCTAAGACTATTCCGTAAGAATATGTTTGACAGCATGAGACAAAAAGAAAGGGGGAAAATTAGATTTTACTTCTAAAACTTAAACGAAAATAGATACCTTAATGGTCCGTTTGGATTGTGGAGAAGGAGGGAGAGTAAAGTAGAGTAGAATAAATTTGACTCAAAATTAGCCTATTTTTAGCTAACTCTACTCTACTCTCCTCCACTCCCCCTCCTTCTACCTTCCCCCTTCCACCTTCCCCCCTCAATCCAAAGTAGTTGGATAGAAAATAGTGGAGGGATGGAAAAATAGAGATAAAAAATATTTAGTTCTCTCTTATATGTGTTTGGGTTTATTTAGTTGTGATGAAAAAGTAGTTGGATAGAAAATAGTGGAGGGATGGAAAAATAGAGATAGAAAATATTTAGTTCTCTCTTATATGTGTTTGGTTGGAGGGATGCAAAATGAGAAAATCTAGGACCACAACTTTGCCACAACTCTAGAGTGGCAAACTATAAATGATGGAGACAAAATGATGGACCAATGTGAAAGTGATAAGCAGCACTTTCCACATTAGAGTTGTGACAAAAAAAGTTATAGTCCTAAAACAACGCATAAAAAAGTGGAAAGATCTTTTTTATTTGATTGAAAAGAAAAATAAGATAATAAAAAATGTAATTTACATAAATTTACTCCTATTACATTAAAAAAAAATGTTTTGAAAAAACAAACAAGCAAACAAACACCAACCTTAAGTACGAGTGTAAGGAGATGGGAGTAAGTATGTAATTTCCCATGAAGCCCCCTCTTCCTCCCACATTTTATCCTTTGGGGGATTCCAAAATCTCGCTAAATTGTATATTCAAAGAAAAACATCTAAGCCCTACCATTTTCTTTTATATTTTTCCCCTCAACCAAACATCCTCCTATACCATTTTCTCTAAACTTTTCTTTCCTCCGTTTTCTATCCTCCAAATAATCATCCCAACCAAATGGGTCCTAAGAGTTTTATAACTCAATAGCACTGTGTGAAAATCACAATTTGAATCTCCCTTCCCATGGAGAAATTATAAGATTCTCATGGTGAACAAGTAACGTGATCTACCATTCTACTAAAAGACTCTTACGTGTTTAAAATCACTAAAATATAAATTTTTTTAAAACAGAAACTAATTACTGACTCAGTAATTTTAAACAAATGAGAGTTTTTTAGTAGAATGGTAAACAAGTGAGTGGTCCACCAGAAGACTATAATTTCTCCTTCCCATGGGTTATAATAGCAACTGATTTATATATTTTATTTTTAAAAAACATCAAATTTATTGGGTATGGACTTTATGAAGTATTTTTTTGACCCAACCCAATAGTACTTTTAAGAACCACCCCATTGGGTTGGGTTAAGTTGTTGGGTTTTAATCTTTTTCTTTTTATAGATCTAATAAAAATTTGAGCCTTCATTCAACTATTTAAATTCATTAAGCTTAATTTTCTAACAAATTTTAAGTTTTAAATAATGTTAAAAATCCAAATAAATCAAACTAACAATTTTAAAATGTATATATTTTTTAAGTATTATTAATGTAGGTTTGGTTCAGGTTTATTTTGGTTGAAAATTATGCCAACCCCAACCAACTTTTTAGAGAGAGAGAGAACCATCAACCCACGAAGTAATATCAATGATGACAAATGTACCTAGCCTTTGGTTAAAATGGTGACTGTGTTCTTCCCCTTTAGGGGTTCGATCCCAAGGATTCAGACTTTATAGCAAAAAGGAAAAAGAAGAATGATGACAATTGTAAAACTTTAGAAAAGTTGCAAGTGGATGTAGTGATGTTTTCTGACCAAAATTATCATGTGGAATCCGGTTAAAGATTGAATTGTAAACTACACGGACCCCTCATGATTTTGCCCCATAGTTGCTTGTTTATTATATTGGCTTGCAAAAAGAATTATTATATTTGTTTGTTCATTTGAATATCTGCACAACATGACCTCAAATTTGGTGGGCATTTTATGTTACATACGCATGAAAATATAAATTTACTTTGCCAAAATCTTCAGCCAAATACCATTTTAATTCCACAATGTAGCATTTTATTGTTAGATGGGGAAAAAATGGAAAGCATAGACACGCTCTACACTTGAATAATTCTTCCTAACAAAACTTTCATAACTATTTTCATCTTTTGTTCAAAAGAGGGATACACAATGAGGTAGTACTCCCTATGCTACAAAATCTGTAGTATAGTTCATTGTCAGAATCTATAATTTGATACACTCACTCGCTAGTGATTTTTCACCCCTAGTAAAGTCACTTCCTAAGAAAGAAGTTACCTGTTTGATTTACAAAGTCGAACCTTTGAGCTGTCACATAAGAAGCATCCTTAAGGGTCCATGCACTCTCTGACCCAGGTAGGGATCAAGAAGACAACAGTGAAACCTAAGAATGGAAATTACCTATTTCACAACAGGTTGGAATCTTTCCAGCTATGATAAGTATCCTAGACCCAGGTATGTATCAAGAAAGCAACAGAGAAAAGGAACAATCATTGGCAGTTACTGCAGCAAGAAAAAAGGCCCAGGAACCCTTCATGCAGAGGTTGAGCAACATCCCTTTCCCGATTGTATAACACTCTTACAAACTCATCCGAGCTTAAATTTCCATCACGATTTGAGTCAAACATGTGGAAAATGATTTCTACCATGTTATCAGAGAGGGATACACCACACACCTGATATTGCATAAACAACTCAATCAAAATGAAAGGAATTTTGAGAAAAAGCAGGGGATTTTTTTTTTTTTGTGGGGGGGGGGGTGTGTGTGTGTGGTGTGTGGAGTAAGAAGCAAAAAAGAAAGAAAGAAGGAAACAGGTAAAAGTATGTACCTGAGATGCAGCTCGTTGAAAGTCATCTCTTGTTAACAGGCCATTCACTTTTCCAAAACTGAAAAGGGCCAAAGCAAATGGCTGCAAATTTTTCCGTAGCTCAGCAAAATTTTTGAACTCCCCAAATGTAATGCGCATATCCATAAGGTGGGGAACATTGTTCAATTCATCGACCCGATCAAGCAGCCTGCCTAAATGGCTCATGCCTGCAGAAGCAACCATGGACAGCGCAAAGTCCTTGGCTGATATAGATCCTCGTAATTTGTAGTCATAATGAGCAAATTCCAACTTCAGAATCTACAAATTAAGTTGTATGTTCACATATGATGAATTACGGCAGCAATTAAGAGATTAAACAAACTTCTAAAGAAAATCAAAACAATGAGATTTAGAGTGGTGACATAAAAAATATTAACTTGGTATATTCAAAAGCAATTAGCAATTATGCATTTGAAGTAACCTTTATATAAAAGCAAGCACGACAACTTGATTGAAAATGATATCAATATGCTATTAAGGAAAGAGAAGAGGGGGGAGGAAGAGGGCGGGGGGGGGGGGGGGGGGGGGATTCTGATGCATAAACAAGATCACTATAACTACTCATCCTTTTTTTAAGGAAACCTTTTATAAGAAAGAAAAGAATAAAATTCCTGCATAAAATTTCTACATTGGTAAGCCACCTATCAAAGAAAAGGTTTCATGGGAAGCCATTACTCACCAGCATTCCAAAAATCATTTAAAGAATTGCGCTAGGCACAGTTTTAATTGATAGCTGCAATGTATACAATGCCTTTTCTTTTGATTCATAAAATTAAAATAATCATAGCCATAATAAGACTACCGTAGCATAACAATCTGGACACACTGAGATTGACAAAAATCCCTAACCATATTGCTTTTTTTCTCCACATAGAAAGCACATTCCCTTTCTGGGTTGAGGAATTTAGGAATTGTATAAAACGACAGTAGTATCTGTTCACCTATGTGTGATATTCTGAATGTTCATCTTATTCCTAATATTACTTTCTAGACATTATCAGTATTTATTCCTTTCTTGGTGATGTATGTCAACACATACGAGTACAATTGAGTACAAAAGGAGATTGCCATTTGATAATAAATGTAATTTGCTTTATGGTCTTAGTTTGGAAGTTAGACTTGCTACAAGTATTACTACTGCTACAACATCATTGAGATCATCACCCATTCATCATGATGTAAAGCTAAAACCCAATTCCTTGTAATTTGCACCAAGATTAAACATATAACGAAATCTGTTCCGATCTCTAGATTTCAGTATCAGTTACTGCCACAGGCCCAATTCAAAATAATGCATGTTCCTCTTTTATGGTTTTAGATCCCTAATCATGGCCCAATCTTTAACCTCTTTCTTACATAATTTAGGATTGTTAATCTTAGGTTGGCAACTAACAAACTAGCCACCAATGAAATAAAATAAGGTTCAAAGCAGTACGGCCAAGGAGCAAGGACTTACTTCATCGTGCAAATCTCGCATAAATTGGATAAATTTATCATGTTGGAGGTGTTCATTTCCGTCCTTACCAAAGAAATGCTCCACCAGGCCTCCATTTTCTACAGAACCATTGACTTTTAACCCAATTCGTCGCCCATCCCTGTGTTGAGCCCCTTGTCTAGTACAAGCTCGCATGAAAGCCATCATTTCTTTGAATTCTTTCTTATCTATCTCCCTATAAAATATGGATATATAAGGTCAAAGTATGAAAGGAAAAGAAAAGCTGCATGAAGAGTACAGTAAATGGAGTAAAAGAAAACCAATCCGCACATCAGCATGCATAAAATAATACATCAAAGTTTTGATGTTGTGGTATATTTTAACAGATTGAAATGACTCTTAGCCACATCACATTAAATAATATGTTAAATATCAATATTTTTTTCTTTAAGTAATATTTCAAATATCAATCATTAAAATTTGCTCAAAAAAATAGCATCATTCATTAATTCACTCCAGCCTGCATATCCAAGGTTACTAAAGCAGTTTTAAGTACAAGAATTAGTGTCACGGTGCAATTGGTATCTGCTACAGAAACATTGTTAATATGACCTCAATTTAAATTCATTTTTTAAGTCAAGAATCTGAAAATTGTAGTGGCAAATGCAGTTTGTGTTTCAGAACAAGGTAATCAAAGGCAAAAAGCGACTTTAAGGCAACAAGGCCTTATATTGCTTGAGGCATGAGGCGACAAAAAGACACTAGCCCGATTTAAGTGAGACAACAAATTCTAAATATAATTTTACATATAAAAATTTAATCATATGTATCTCATGTATTCTTATATCTTATATGTTTACCTATTCATAAAAAATATTCTCATGTATTCAAGTATTATAGTCAAGTGCTTTTGAAATGTGTCAACTGGAAGAAATTAGGTCTATTAATTGATTTCAAAATAGGCTGAAAACGCTTTAGACTCTATTAATCATTCTAACAATAAGTTTTACAACAAGCTTCTATAAATTAATTAATATAACAACAGGTTTTGTAAAAAGCTTCTATAAATTAATAATCTAATAACAGTTTTACAAAAGCTTCTAAAAAAACTTAAGGTTCTTGTCTTAGCACCTTTTGTTTAGCTTAGGTGAGCAAGGTTCCATAAATCAATAATCTAATAATAGTTTTACAAAAGCTTCTAAAAAGACTTCAGGCTCTCGTCTCAGTGCCTTTTGTTTGGCTTAGGCAATCACCTTGCTTGCCTAGGCTCTACAGGCAAGCGCCTCACTAATGGCATATAGGCTCTAAAGGGAAGCACTCAGCTCGCCTTTGACCATCTTGTTCAGAACATAATCGAATCAATAACCATAAGCTGTACTCTTTGACCATTGTGGTTAAAGTTGGTTTTTATTTTTTTTTTTATTTTTTTTTTTTATTACACCTGTCCCCAATGGAATTTGAACCCATGAATTTGACCTCCACCTAATGATATAGGCTTTTAATTCTGACTAGTAAACAAACTCCTAATTGAATGAGACCAAAACACACACATCAAAAGCCCATAAACAAAATAAAACCTAAGGCCCACAACCGAAAATTATAGAATTACGAAAATATTTTTGACTCTAGACAAAACATAAAATAAAAAACCAACTTAACTATCTACAAGGTGACACTAATTCTTGAACTTTGCCTTGTCCTAAGTTTCTAAAGAGGATTTTTTTTTTTTTTTTTTCTCATTACGCAATGGTTGCACAATCAACTCAATCCCTCTGAAAAGAGCTCAACTTCATCGAGTTAGGGGTTGGGATGTCTTTAGCCCTATTGGTAAGCACAACTTTCAAAATAAGGAACTCATCAACTTCAGCATCTGTCTTTAGCACACGTGAGAGTATACTTGCTCAACACTTTTTTTAAACTAGCCAATTTCAAATATGACTGAAACACTGTTTATCATCCTTCAACTGTGTTTTAATGATCCCTGTCACATGGTAAAGATTAAATGGGACTCCGCTTTTAAACCCAATTTCTTCAACACTATCTTGGAAATAGCATCAGTACAACTTGCAGTGTACATTACCGAAGAACAAAGTAATAAAAAAAATGATTAAAAAAAAAAATTTAACAAAAGTTTGAAATGCTTTTCCCCTATAATGGTTGTCTTCCTCCACATGAACAGCTGGCTTAATAGTTCTAAAAAGTGGTAAAATGATGCCTATCATACCCTCACCATCTAGATCTAGGTCATCAAACTTTATTTTTCAGTTAGAATCAAGGGGTTCACTAACCTTTTCAAGCATAACAGCTGATGTTGAATGACATTGAAAAGAGATATAGCCAAAATCATGATGTTTGACACTTCATACAAGAATTAGAAGTACTAGAGACATTAGAATTACTTTGAGACTTGTCCCAATTGGGCTCCACAATTACTCTCACTTCTAGCATATCATAGCTCTCATTAAGGCTTTCTTTCTAGACTCTTCTTGCAATACATCAACCATGGTATAAAGTCTACTTGTAGCCAAATTATTCAATCCTTGGTGATACATAGATATTATCACAGCTTCAATCCATGGAAATCCAAATCTCATAGCTAAGGTGTAAAACTTTTTTCTTAGCTAGGTAAGGTATAGAATTTGTTGGTGTACTTAATCAAATAACTCCCTTGCACCATCTGCGTGATAGCAAATTAGCTTTCTGTTTGTAATTAGATAGCACTAAGTAACAACTTGTAGTTATTTGCATGTTCCCCCAAGTTTTCCATATGCCTAATAGCTGCATAATTAGATTGTTGATATTTTCCCACCAAATTCACACTGTCTCCTTGAGTTTAACAACTGCAAAAAAGAGTTTTCAGTCTTCACTTGAGCTATACTATTTAAAAGGCTTTCCAAATTACGCAACCAGTCAAAAAAACACCTCTGGACTGCTCTCCCTATAACTATCACTAATTTCTAGTTTAACAACTCTATCCAAATAAGCCAATCTAAGTTCTCCTCGAAATTGTAATAATGTTAGAAGACAAGGTTGATTTCCTTCCATAAAGCCAGCACATGACGCATGAACCATATGCATTAATGTGTTTTCTGTGGAGGCCCCTAACTAGTGCTAGGTCCATTGGAGTCTAAGAAAGAAAAATGTATTGAGTTTGAGTGAAACACTGGGATAGAACCAGAAACTGATCTAAAGGAGGGGTCTGTGGTTATTTCAGTAGAACTTTTACCAAGAACAGTGGCCAACAGCTGATCCAAAGTTTTGTTCTATTGAATTTACCTTCTTAGTCAACTGATTTAAACCCTTCTTTGTTCCTTTAAAGTCTTTAGAAAAATCCTTGAATTTCAGATTTAATTCCGCTTTAGTCACCATTATCTTGTATGAAGAATTTTGCTGAGCAGTTGTTGGAAGATAATTTTAGTAAAGAAATTGTAACAAGATTTTGTCAACAAGCCACCCAACAGAACCAATGGTTCCAACCAAAAATTCGAAAATGATGTCAGGCCGGAGAGCATAGGCTTCTCAATCAACAACATGTGCAAGTTTTGAAACCTGATCTGATCTGGTTGATTGGCAGGTTGATCCTCAACCTGACCGAACCCAACTTGTGACCACTCCTACTTTTGGTATGCTTAGGGTTAAGAGTATTTGTGGATTTAGGGTTTAGAAATTTTAAAAAGAATCTGCCCACAATCCGTGAACAATACACATGAATTGTAAGATAAACATAATAAGGCCAATGTGGCTCAATATTCCAGGCACAATATTTTTTATTAATTAACTCCATCTTGAATTGAACCAAAACTCACACATAAAAGCCCATAAACTAAATACCACCTATCTAAATAAATCCAAGGGACACAACTATGATACACAACTAACAATTACGGAATTATAAAAATATCCTTAACTCTAAATAAAACATAATAAAATACTAGTAACCTAAAACTAACACGGGCACTTATTCTTGGCTTTGCCTTAATCTTAGGCTATCAAAGAGGATATATTTTCTCTAACCATGTAGTGGTTGCGCTGTCATCTTACTCTCATAAGATAAGGAAGTGCCATTTATACTAGAACTCATTGGATTTCAAAGGAGGAGTTGTGAAGGAATAATATGAAAGGGCCTTGAGAAAAAGGGGGGGGGGGGGGGGGGGGGGCGTTTAAAATACATATAGGTCATCATATACTGCTGTACTAATTTGGCAGGTCAAAGTTCAAAGATATCCTCCATAATTAAAATTATTGATAGATACCACTCATACAAGATGCAGCCTTAAATTACATCTGCATGCATATTACTTTTTAAAACTAAGCCTATTCCAACTGTCTGGGGATCAGATAAATACGCATATGCTCACAAAATCACAAGTAACAAGTAACAAAAGTAAGATGTTCTACCTCAAATGCATTTAAAAGGAGTTCAAAAAAAAATGGTAAAGCAGAGGAGTATATCAGGACTGCCTTGCAGCGCTCACTGATATCACTTCTGTTCCACCTTGCAAAGAATAATATATATCATATATAAAAGAAAAGAAAATCTCTCAAGAATATCATACTCTGAATACTTTTGAGTCAAAAGAAACATACACACAAGAAGGGGGAATTGATCACAATAGGAACAACTATCCTTATTTACCTATTATTTTACTTATATATATAAAAAAAAAAAAAAAAAAAAAACTATCCTGATTTACCTGATCAATTATATAAAAGATCCGGCCTTTACTGCATAACTAAAAACAGTAATCAACTAACAACCCACTGTGTCACAGATAAAAATAAATAACTTAAAATAAATTTTTTATTCGCAAGAAAATAGCATATAACTGACTACAGCTATGCCTTCCACAACCTCAACTCCAAACACAATTATTTACTGCAGATGCAGATTTCAAAACAAAAGCAATGAAGGCCCAAAGGGCAGACAAGGTACCATCCATAACAGAAAACAGCAGGAAGCAAGAAGAGGGGTGGGGAGCAGAGGTAGATCATCAACTAGCTGAAAGTAACACAATCCCCATACATATCGGGCTTCAATCCCATTACATCAAGAACTGGACTTTAGTCCATGGATGATGGGCTAAGGGACAGCACAAACCTTGTTGATCATACAGGCCCTCACCCCTGGTTGTACCCTGGGAGCCAAATGAAACATGGTTTGAATCAAATTTTAGGTGTTATTACAAGTCTTACACATGAAGAGAGGGAATAGAATTCCTTCAGAGGAATGTTAATACAAGTTGGTGAATGGTGATGAAAGAAAATATAGAAGGGCAGGTGATAATGAAAGGGAAGGGAGGGGGGTATTCTAATGCATTCTCTGATCAAAGTAAAACCCTGTGAAGGCTGTCACTGGTTAAAATTGTTCTATGGAAATATTTTAAACAAAAAAATTGATAATAATAATAATAAAATGATTTTTTAGAGAAATGGAAACCTATTACAATTCAAAATTCCAAGCATTTCTAAGCATCATATGAACTGCTTAACCAATAACGAAGTTTAAAAAGTAGAAAGTTGACCATACAAGACACAAAAGCAAAAGTAACAACATATAAGAGCCATATTAACGTTACAGAGAAAATGACACGTCCAAATTGTGTTTATATCAATTGATGTGCAAAGGATGAAATTGTACCCATTATTGTTAATGTCAAACATTTTGAATGCCACAGAAAAGTTTGATTCTGGGATACTGAGTAGTGTCACAAAAAAGATATACCTGTTACAAAGCAAACCATAAGAACTGTAAACTCCAAAAGAAGCAAAATTCTAAAATGCACAGACTAATAAATCGTATTAATTCAAAAAAAGAAAAAAGAAAAAAAGAAAACCCAACATCCTCCTTTTAGAACAAGATATTGACATATGTAAGAATAATAGAAAGGTTACTCACTCCTTAAAAGATATAAGTCCATCATTGTCTACATCAAAAAGCATAAAGAAATCTGAAGGAGCACAATGTAACTCTCCAGGATTTCTTTCCCCTGCCAAATATCCTTCTCTAACAAGGTTGGATTCAGATGGAGGGAAAACCGGAACAACTGCTCGCATCAGATCAACTGGTTTCATAAGTAATTCTCCATCTGGGGACCGAAAAGATGCAAAGTACTCAAAAACCTTCAGGCAAGAAAGGCACAGGACATCGTTAATGGGACTTGTATTAACTAAAAAATACAACTGGAAATAGGTAAGCTTTTAATTAACTTAATATGATGTATAAGCTCTAGGTTCAAACAGCCATAGAGTCCAGGTCTATATCAAGGGAGTGTTTGGCATGTCATACACCAGTCCAGCTAAAAATAGTATAACTGTTTCTTATTCAGATTGGTAAATTTTTTTATTTAAAAACTGGTTCTAATGTTGATGCTTTTTCATTCAAAAAATTTGTCACAACACAATGAAGAAATAGCAGAATTTCAAAGACAAGATGGGACTAGCAATGATTTGCAAATACACATCCCCAGGTAGCTTCAAAATTAAGGAAAATAATTTCAAATTGGATGTGAGAAGAAAGATTGTAGTTGATATGTTTTGGCTTTCCAAAATAGTAGTTTTAAAATTTTCTTTTTATTCAACCTATTAAATATTCGCTTTGATAATTAGGTTTGCATCAAGCACAAAAGTTTGATTTTTAATAAAGCTTCAATGAGAAATTGGTCACTGCACAATGAAGAAATCCTAGAATCTGAAAGACATGAGATTGAGAATAATTTGCCAATAGACATCTGCAAATGAGCTCTAACTCAACTAGAACCTCCTACCCTTAAAAGTGCTAAGTGGAGGGTGAGGTCGTGGGATCAAGACCCATTGGGTGCTTGTGTAACTTACCAATCAAAAATTTTGAAAATAGACATCCCAAGATGGCTTCAAAAATTATGGCAGACAATTTTCAGTTGCATATAGAAGAAAAACATTGTATTTAATATGTTTTCACTCTTCAACGTATTAAACATTTGCTTTAACAGTTAGGTTTGCATCAGACAGATGTTTGTTTCAAAATTTAAGTACAATATATAGTCTAGACATGTAGAATGTAAACAAAAACAAGTCTCACTAAGAAAATTGTATACAAACCTAAAGTGGTTATAATTAAGTGTAAACAGACTAGATATTAAATAAAAGCAGTTCGAAATCAATCTGTTTTATTTTAGGCTGAATTTAATATAAGAACTAAACTAGTGTTGTGGTTTGCCATGAAGGATTATATTGAAAGGTCACTACATAGCAAAATGATGTCATACTAAGTATCATCACACAAGCAATCCAAAATGTATAATTTCATAGATGAAACCATGATACCTAGGAATGAAATCCCATGTAGCTCACGACACAGCAACAGGTTTGGCAACATAAATATTCATATTCCAAGATTTTCAAGCTGATTTATAAAAATTGATAAAAGACAGCACAATGACGACAGGGATGAAAACAACATTGACATTAACATCAACATAAACACTAACATCAAGATATTGATTTATACTACAACAGATATTTTCAAAACTTCCAAATATGCAGAAGAGTAGAACGGCTACATGAGAAGTATTTATCTTGTTTCACGGAACAGCTTGGCATCTCGCCTCACGACAGAACTGAAGATTTCAAAATTTATAAAGTTTGAACCCTAAACCTGCTGCCAAAGAATTCAAGCCCTCAAAGGTAAAGAACATAATAAAGAACACGAGACCATATATTGCAGTTTAATGTAGTTGGCTAGTAATGTGAATTAATAAGAAGATCAAGATCAAGTTACACCTGGCGTAACTAAATAACCTTTTTTTTTTTTATTGCATGAGATTGTTTTTGAAAAATACCACTGTTGGATTGCATGTATGTTCTCTAAATTAGTAAATTCTATACACGCATGTCTTCGAGTCAATCAATATTATTTACAATTCAATCCATATACTCATCTTTTATGCATAATTTTAAATGATTCCCGTTAACAGGTGCTTTTAGGACATATCCTTAAGGCATCCATTAACAAAATCCATTTTAAATTACACAAACTTAAAAAATTTAAACATCATATTGATGAGATAGTTTATTGTCTCTGATCAACTTGAAATTTTGCAAGCACAAATGGTATAAGAAGAATATATAATGAAACAGTGGGATTAGTTAAAATTCGCATTCAATAAATTACACCAGTTGTAACTTAAATCCAATCTTCCTTGATAAGATGTAAAAAAAATGAATTAAATCCAAATAAAGAAAAACAACATGAGTTTGAGTTTCTATAGAATACCTTTTCAGGAGGACTTCGCAACCTCATGCGTTTCTCATAGTTAAAGAAAACTCTTCTCCTATATGCATCTGCAAGTTCAACCACAATTACAAATCAAAACTAACACACAAACATTCCTTGAGATTCAAAATAGCATTTTATAGTATTAATACCTCCAAAAAGGTTCTTAGGGGTTTGAGGCAACGCTAATTTGGGAAAAAATGCAGAAACTGAAGAAGAAGAAGAAGAAGAAGCAGCATCATCCACAGTAGACTCAGCAGAAGCGAAATCAGCGAAAGACAAAAAGGGCTTATCGTGAGACCAGTATAGGAGCCCTAGGCCCGACCCGACTGTGATCCCCGAAGCCCATTTCAGAAACGAACCCCAAAGTGGGTTCTCCTGGTTACTGGTGTCGCGGTTTGGATTTGAAGCAGCGTTGATGAGGGGGAGTGATGATGATTGACGGAGCTGGAACCGTTGGATGAGGGCGAGTTCATGGAGGGAAGGTCGGTTTCTTTTGAGGGATGTAAAGGAACGCATAATGAGGTTCGGTGGTTTTTTTCGTTAGCGTCTGAGATTTGCAGAGAAAACAAAGCGAAGAGAAGAAGACGGTTTAGTTCGCCGTTTGGGCTATTTTAAAGAGCTGTGTGCAGAAGGAATCCGTGGGCTTTCCCCACACACACACACACACACACTGACACACACACAAAATCGGTGGGCGCTTTCACTTCCGGTTTTTTTTTTTTTTTTTTAATGACGTGGGACCTTAGCTAAAGAAGTCCCTAAGGTTCCGTTCTATTAGAGCAATGAAAAAGTGAGTGAAGAAAAATTGTGGAAGAATGAAAAGTGAGAGCATAAAAAGTATTTAGTTTTTCCTTTTGTATGTTCGGTTGGAAGGGTGAAAAAGTGAGAGCAAGAAAAACTCTTTTGTTTGGTTGGAGAGAAAAAGGGAAAGATGGAAAATGTAATTTATATAAATTGACTATTATACCCTTATTACATAATAGGTAAGAAATAGATTTATTTATACTTATTATAATATAAAATTTATCACATTATATATATATATATATTTTTATTATTATTTTTATTATTATAATGTAAAAATTAGATCAAGTCACATCACGTTGAAGAAAGAAAAACAAAGAACGTTTAGGTTTGAGGTCACGTTGAAGGAAAAAAAAAACGTTTAGGTCTGAGGTCACGTTGAAAAAAAAAAGTTCAGGTCTGAGGTCACATTGAAAAAAAAAAAACGTTCAGGTCACATTGAAAAAAAAAAAAGAAAAAAAAAAGATAGAAGAGAAGAAAACGTTGAAAAAAAAAATAGGTGGGAATACGACATTTTTGTAAAAGTGCTGCTATAGCACTTTTCTCTCTAGATTTTCCTTCCAATTTGGAAGGAAAAAAAATGTGGGCTCGGAGAGAAAACTTTCTCCCAGATTTTCTCTCCTTCCTATTTTCCTTCCTTAAACGAACAGTGAAAAACAGTATTTTCTACCCTATTTTCCTCTCTTTGTTTTCCATCCTCCCTATTTTCACTCCAAACGAACGAAAGCCTAAATCACAGATACTGAGATACATAACCTTACTATTGCTTTTATAGCTTAGCATTTAAAAGTACTCGCATCAGCTTCTATAAAATTGGTATGAGAGTGTTTATATTGGTGAAGCAATAAATTTAGCTATTTGACACCACAAAAAGCTATTTTATTTATTTTACTTTCTCACTTTACAAAACACCCAATATCAGTGATTTTATTTTAGCTTTCAACACAATAAAATAATATATTTATTACAATAAACAACTATCACAACTACTATTGCGATGGATTTAGCCTTTTATTTTTCTTTTGATTTAAACACAATAACACACAAATTTGCAAAAAAATATTCACAAAATTCCAATTAGCAAAACCCATAAAACAACCCAACATACCAAATCTAAAAACTAAAGAATGTTGAGAGTCATTAGCTAAAAAATAGCGTGCAAGGGAGAAAGAGGCAAAAAAAAAAAAAAAAAAAAAAAAAAAAGAAGAAGAAGAACAACAACAACAACAACAACAAGAAGATGAGCGTGGAAGTTTAATAAAATAAAATTTTTTGCTTTAGCTTTCTTGCAATGGTGGTGTTATAGCTAAAATTTTTTAGCTTTTTGCTATAGTGCTCAGCTATAGATGGTCGTGCACTATAGCAAAAGCTAAAAAATTTTAGCTATAACACCACCATTGCAACATGCTTTTTAGTACTGATGGTGCTAAAAATAGCAATATGGCTTTTTAACACTACCAATATTAATGCTCTAAGGGGCAAATGTTGCCAAACCATCCCTTAGAATCATACATGTTAGTTTATGCATCTGTTCTGCAAAATGTAGTTTTTGTTATGGTACTTGTGTAAATATACACAAGCCTTGTTGTGCATTTTAGTTTTTTTTTTTTTTTTTATTCTTTGTGTTTCTCGAGAAAAAAGGAAGAAAGTGAATAGGGATTGTGGTATGTGAAGAGAGTGAAACAATTAAAAAAATCCAAGCAAATTGATATTTTAATAAAATAGAGCTTAAAATAAATAATCTGGCGTTTGATGTTTTGAAAAAATATTTGCACTTTGTAACAAGTTGTATTGGATAAGATAGGAGAAATTAGTAAAAGAAGTTAATGTAGTCTGATACACAACCAATATTGGTTGTGTTAGTCAAAGCTCTTAGAGAGTAGAGACTAAACTAAGAATATGCATCTATAAATAGCCATATTAGGTAAGTTAGATAGAGCTCTTAGAGAGTAGAGACTAAGCCAAGAAGTAAGAATATGCATCTATAAATAGCCATATTAGCTAAATTAGTTAGAGCTTTTAGAGAGTAGAGACTAAACAAAGGCTATGAATCTATAAATAGCCTTACTATTATAAAGGTACAGTAGTTCTAAGGGATAATTACAGTAAACCCACTTATAGTATGACCCGTTTTCACTTTGTCTACCTGCTATTTAGTCATTTACACTTTGCCCACCTAAGATAACTTTCGTTAGCCTTCCGTAACCCACCTCTCCGTTTGCCGTTAGAAAAACAAATTTTTAGGCAAAAACAAATATAACAAGAATAAAAAAGTTAGGGTTTCTATTGCTTAAGAACTTTTATAAGAACAAAGTGGAGGAATAGCACACAAATCCCACTCTAATCTTGGCTTCTCTCCCCACTGTGGCTAGGATTCAAAGTGGGTTGGAAGTTGGAAATAGGGGTGGGTTTGCTATTGTGGTTGGGTTTCATTTGAGCTGCCTCAAATGAAACTCCATGGCCGACCCTTCAAGCTCGTTTCCCTCAATCATCGACGCCATCTCAGCAGTGAGCTCCTCCATCGGACCTCTATGGCTGACCCTATAAGCTCCCACAATAAATCTCATCGAGCCCTCTCTCTCACTCTAAACCCGAGCTCAGTCTCTCTAAGCTCTTAACCTGAGCTCTCTCTAAACCCCTGTTCTCTCATCTCTAAAACTCTCTCAAACGAACTCCATGGCCGCCCCTCTCAAGCTCACCCCCTCACATCAACGTCGCCACTTCAGGTAGCCTCGCCTTATCAGACCCTCACCGAGCCCTCACCAAACCCGAGCTCCCTCTCTCTAATCTCTGAAACCCTCTCAGGCCGAGCCTTCCTCAGACTTCCAAGGTCACCCATCTCCAATCATTAACCACCACCACTCCATGGTGTTTCCTCTGCTCTCTGCGTCTCAACCTAACCCGGGTTTTGGGGGTTTGTTAAAGGTGGGTTTGGGTGAATTTTCCAAAGGGTTTTCTTTGTGTTGGATTGTGAATTAAGTTTTGGTTTGATAAAGGGGTTTGATTGAAAGGTTCATCCAGAGGTTTTGCTAGATTTCTCTCCCTGTCTTACATTTCGATCTAGCACCTAGAAGCCACCACCACGACACCAAACCCATGGCTGATCTACCATGATCCAAATCCACAGCTGGATTTTTTTATACCTCACACTTCAGTTGTTGGCTTATCTCTATCTCACTCTCTCTTTGTTGATAACGTTGCTGGTTGTTTTGAGATGTTGGTCTTCTTGTAAAATTTGGTTCAAAATTTTGAGTTGTTGTGAAATTGTTGATATTGTTACAGATTAAAAATAATTTCATTGAGCCATTTGATCGGCGTGTTGTTCCTCCACTTTGTTCTCATTGAAGTTCATGAGCAATGAAAAACCCTAGCTTTTTTATTCTTGTTATATTTGTTTTTGACTAAAAATGTGTTTTTCTAACGGCAAAAGGAGAGGTGGGTTACAGAAAGCTAACAGAATTAACCTCAGGTGGGCAAAGTATAAATGATTAAACCATGGGTAGGCAAAGTGAAAACGGACCATACCACAGATGGGTTTACTGTAATTATCCCTAGTTCTAAATAATAACCTTTTAAATAAGCCTTGAAAGCTTTGTTCCAAAAAAAGAGTATTCTTGAAGAATTGATTTTCTTTCATTCCCTTCAACACAGAGGTGACAACCTAATCTCTTTCTAAAACTTAGTCTAGCCTTAAAATAGTTTGCATCACCCACCCTGCCAAATCCGTGTATTAGGTAATTTAGCGAAAATCCTAGTAAGGATTGAAAATTGAACTCAAGATGTTTAGGTTTACAAATCATCCCTAAACCCCAACCAATAGTTAAATTATTAATTTGGCATTTGATTTATTAGGAAAATTTCAATTTAATTTCTTAATAATTGATTATGTAACTTTCGAATTCAAGTCAATTAGTTAAATAAGAGATTTAGGATTCTTGTTAACTCAATTTGTAAAGTTTATTGCCACTGAATAAGAGTTATTGGACTCAAATCCTGCCTATACCAAAAACTAATTAATATTTTGGATTAATAATAACAAGAAATTATTATAAATAAACGTTATAAGTTGAAATTCTATCGTATTCATTAAAAAAAAAATTCAAACTCAAAGTAATTTAGTGGTTAAGACCTCATTATATCTAATGGATTATGGATGTCATCATGATTTAATAATACAAGTAAAATTTTAGTCATCTATAAATTCAGTATCACCAATTCACCATTAGCATGTACTTCCTAATCTATGTCATATATAGGATTTCACATTGACTGCAACATCTTATAGGACTCCCTCAAAGGGTCATTTAACAAACACAAGGTAGTGCAAATATTTTCAATTACTATGGTAAGATATTATAATGGCCAAAGTTAAATATTGTTTTGTGCGCCAAATAGAGGAATTCGCATCAAACAATGAAATTGTTTTAAGAAAAGTCATATTAAGAATGTTTTAATATGTAATACTAATTGTAGGGGAATTAGGCCCAATACCGGGTAATGGGCCGTGGGCCTATCCGAGGAGACCTTACGTCCAAGGATAACAGGTTATGGAAATGTGTCTGGCCTAACTCTTGTTCGAAATACAAGTTACGTAGATGGAAAAGACTGGTCCGAGGAGGCTTGTCTGCTCGGATCACCAAAGAGATGACCCAGGTGAATGCTTCAACATTGATCCTAGCATTTCTGGAGAATCCCCTAACTTATGTAGGCCGAAAAGGACAGGTGGCAACGGTCAGATAGTAGGTAAAAGGTTGCTGTCACCGCATTTATAATCCTGTAACTAATATCATGCCCGCATTAATGGGGAAAGGACATCTGAACAGTGGCCCAGGACATCTGAACAGTGGCCCTGGACCTTTACAGCTACCATGGAAAGGTTTTAGGGGGAGGTTGATGGGACAAGTATCAAGAAGGAACAGTCTCATTGGCACATGGGAAGAACTAGCATATAAATAGAGTTGAAGGCAGGGAAGAAGGGATTCATGGAAGAATTCGGAGAAAAAAGGAGAAGAGAGAAAGAGTAAGAGAAACATTGAGTCAACTATTAAGACAATCTTCTCGGACCAAGCCGAGCAGCATCCAAGACAGTTCCAACATTCTGTCTCTACCAATCTGGTCATAGCTAGGGTTGGGCCATCAACTAGCTTTCTCTCAACCAAGTTTACTTAGCCCACTCTCTTACAAATTAATTGTAAGGATACTGTTTACTTGTTGGGCTTGAGTCCACCTCTCTTGTCAGCCCAAATTGTAATTTGTCTCCCTACAATTGGCATCGTCTGTGGGAAGTTAACGATTGCCTGGGTAAGCTGAAGCTTGAACCATGGCTGGATCAGGTCCTAACAGTGCGGAGTCAGATGGTTCGCAACATCTTGACCATTTTTCACGACTCGAACGGGAAAGAGACCGTGAAGGAAGCGTGCACACAAATCACACCGGGCGGAGTCGACGTCGAGGCAAAGGTGACGAGCTTCATAAGGACACCACGAAAGGCATGCAACGCAAGATTGAGCGTCTGAAGAAGAAGCTGCGCCATGCACAGGGGAGGCGTAGCCCATTTAGCAGTCCGTCCATTACGGATGATTCCTCCGACGATGATGACGATGCTAGTTATAAACGTCGCTCCAGAACACCTCCTAGTGAATCTTTCTCTCACGAGGAAGAACGTCATCATAACCGCAGGGGCAGAAACGCATCCTCAAAGGGTGCAGGAAGCGACGCAATGAATAGGGCACTCAACCAGATCTCCAGGTCACCTTTCACACGCAGCATCGAAGGAGGAAGTCTGCCTCGACGTTTCACTCAGCCCATCTTTACTGTATACAATGGGCGAACTGATCTCGTGGAGCATGTGAGTCGTTTCAACCAGAAAATGGCTGTCAACTCTTAGAACGAAACCCTCATGTGCAAATGTTCCCATCCAGTTTAGGGCTTGTAGCCATGAGATGGTTCGATGGCCTCACGACAAATTCTATTGGATCCTTTCAGGCGCTCACCAGGGCCTTCTGCTCTCGGTTCGTAACGAATACTAGGGTCCTTCGGCCACTAGATTCCCTGCTATCTATGTCTATGCGAGAGAGAGAGACGTTGAAACGTACTCAGACAGATACTGGAAAATGTTCAACGAAATTGAAGGGAGTTTGGATGATGTGGCCATAAGAACCTTCAAGGTCAGCTTACCAGCCGAGCACGAACTAAGGAAGTTGCTGACCAAAAAGCCCGTGAGAAATGTACGCCGATTAATGGACCGCATCGACGAATATAAGTGGGTTGAGAAAGACCAGATGCTTGGGAAGGGAAAAGCTAAGGTTATCCCTCAAGAGATGAGGGATTTCAGGTCGGACCGTAACAGCAACAGCAAGCCGCGGAAAGACTGTAACGTGCAGTCTGGGTCCACTACATCACAGGTAGTCCATGCCGTGTTCCGAGAACCGATTCACCAGATTTTGGAAAAAATACAAAACGAGCCATACTTTAGGTGGCCCAACAAGATGGGGGGAGACCCCACAAAGCGCAATCAAAGCCTTCACTGCCAGTATCATCAGGAGCGAGGGCATACTACAAAGGACTGCAGGACTTTGAAGAGCCACTTGGAACAACTTGTGAGAGAAGGAAAGCTACAGCAATTTGTCTATCGCCCATATAACTAGGGAGACCATGCCAGGCCAGGGGCTTCGGGGACCGCCTCATCAAGGCCCCCGTTGGGCACGATTAACGTTATCTTCGTGGCCCCCAGAAGAACCGGATCGTGCCCTTCCAGGGTGATGTCCATTTCTAGGACATCTGCCGAGGACGCCAACCCAGAGTCGAAACAGGCAAGAGTGGAGGCCCGACCAGCCTTAAGCTTCTCGGACGAAGACAAACTGGGGACCATACAACCCCATGATGATGCTCTGGTTATCACCCTTAGAATAGGAGGGTACAATGTGAAAAGGGTGATGGTCGATCAAGGGAGTGGGACTGAGATCATGTATCCGGACTTGTACAAAGGACTGGGCTTACAGCCTGAAGACCTAGCAGCATATGATTCACCCCTAGTCAGCTTTGATGGAAAGACCGTCATCCCTAAGGGCCAGATCAGGCTACCCGTACAAGCAGGGCCCAAAGTGGTCGAGGTAGATTTCATCGTTGTGGATGCGTACTCTCCCTACACGGCCATTGTAGCCAAGCCCTGGCTCCACACCTTAGGGGCTGTTTCATCAACCTTGCACTTAAAAGTTAAATTTCCGTCTGGAGGACGAGTGGAGGAGATTGTTGGAAGCCAACTTATGGCAAGGCAATGCCTCATAGCTGCCATTACATGTAGGCCTAATGCCGAGCCTGCAACGACCTCGGCCGGAGACTCATAGCAATCAAAGATCCCTATTCCCCAAAGTGCCATGGAGCCGGATGAGGAGAAATGTGAGAGACTAGAGAGAGTTGTCATCAAGGGAGACCCAGAAAAGTTTTTCCAGATAGGGGCCCAGTTGTCTCCTCGAGAAAGGGAAGAGCTCCTGACATTCCTTAGGAGAAACATTAATGTGTTTTCCTGGAACTCTTATAAGGGCCCGGGATTGGATCCCAAGTTCATTTGCCATCATCTCAATGTGAACCCTACGGCCCTCCCTAAAAAGCAGCCACCTCGGCGCTCCTCCAGGGAGCATTCCGATGCTGTGAGGGATGAAGTGAATAGGCTAAAGTAGGCTAGGGCTATCAAGGAAGTCTTTTATCCAGAATGGCTGGCTAACACGGTGGTGGTGAAAAAGAAGAACGGGAAATGGCGTATATGCGTGGATTTCACGGACCTAAACAAAGCCTGTCCAAAGGATCCCTTCCCCATGCCTCGAATTGATCAGCTGGTAGATGCAACCGTAAGACACCCACGAATGAGTTTCTTGGACGCCTTTCAAGGATACCACCAAATCCCCTTAGCCCTAGACGATCAAGAGAAAACAGCCTTCGTAACCCCTATTGGAAACTACCATTACAAAGTGATGCCATTTGGCTTGAAGAATGCGGGCTCCACCTATCAAAGGATGATGACAAAAATGTTCGAACCACAGTTGGGTAAATGTATCGAGATTTACATTAACGATATGGTGGTCAAGAGTAAACTAGAGCCCGAGCATGTCTGCGACCTCGGGAGCATCTTTGAAATCTTACGGAAGCACAAATTGCGACTCAATGCTTCGAAATACTCCTTCGGCGTCGGATCAGGAAAGTTTCTGGGCTATATAGTCACCCATCGTGGAATTGAGGTCAACCCCAACCAGATAAAAGCGATCAACAGTCTGCAGCCACCTCAGAACCCAAAAGAGGTCCAAAAACTAACCGGGATGACTGCTGCCCTCAACCGATTCATTTCCAAGTCTGCAGAGAGATGTCGGCCTTTTTTTCAACTGCTGAGCAAATGGAAGGGGTTTTAGTGGGATGAGGAATGTGTTCTGGCTTTTCAACGGCTAAAAGACTACTTATCTTAGCCCCCCATTATGTCCAACCCCACAACAGACGAGGTCTTGTTTGCTTACATCGCTATAGCCACCCATGCTGTGAGCCTAGTACTTATACGGGTCGACGATGGTGTTCAAAAACCTGTCTACTATGTGAGCAAATCCCTTCACGAGGCCGAGGTCCGTTACCTACCCCTGGAGAAGGCCATCTTCGCAATAGTTCATGCCACTCGCAAACTCCCCCATTACTTCCAATCTCATACGGTTGTAGTCCTTACCCAGCTCCCACTCAGATCACTACTTCGGAGTGCAGACTATATGGGAAAGATTGCAAAATGGGGCACCATCCTAAGGGCTTTTGACATAAAGTACATGCCTCGCACCTCGGTCAAGGGGCAGGTACTGGCCGACCTTGTGGCCAAGTTTGCTGAGCCTATGTTAGAAGAGATTGCTGAGGCGATGCTCATGAATGGAAATTCAGTTGGCCTTGTTTCCATGCGAGGGTCTTCACCCTGGAAGTTGTATGCTGACGGTGTGACCAATCAGAGAGGCTCAGGGGTAGGGTTAGTTGTGATATCCCCTGAGAATGTTGCCATCGAAAAATCCCTAAGACTAAACTTCTCGGCTACTAATAATGAGGCCAAATACGAAGCGTTGCTGCTTGGAATGGCCATGATCAAAAGAATGGGCGGAAGCACCATGGAGGTGTTCTCGGACTCAGCACTGGTCGTCGGACAGGTCAGGGGGGAATTAGAAGCACGTGATGAGAGGATGCAGAAGTATTTGAGGCAGGTCAGGCGATTGCAGTCGCGATTCAAGTCCTTTAATCTACAACATGTTCCTCAGAGTGGGAACACACACGCAGACTCCTTGGCCACACTTGCTACCACCTCGGCTCAGGGATTACCCCGACTTATTCTGGTAGAAGATGTTCAGCGGCATGCCGAGGAGAAGGAAGAGTTCAGCATCTATCAAGTTAAAGTGGGGCCAAGCTGGATGGACCCTATGGTGATCTACCTCAAAGACGACGTCTTACCAACAGACAAGGCTGAAGCTGACAAGGTACGGAGAAAAGCTCCCCGGTTCTGGCTATCAGGGGACAGTAAGCTCTACAAACGCTCTTTCTCTAGACCCTATCTACTATGCGTGCATCCTGAGGCCACGGAGCCGCTCCTTGAAGAGCTGCATGAAGGGATTTGTGGCAGCCACACAAGAGGTAGGTCTCTGGCACACAGAGCCCTAACTCAAGGAAACTGGTGGCCGAACATGCAAAGAGAATCACAGGAGTATGTAAAGAAATGAGACCAATGCCAGAGATTCGCGCCAAACATACACTAGCCGGGGGGCACGCTGAATCCTTTGTCCAGTTCATGGCCTTTCACGCAATGGGGCCTTGATATTGTTGGTCCTTTTCCTAAGGCAGCCGGAAATAAGAAATACTTGATCGTCAGAACAGACTATTTCACCAAATGGGTTGAAGCTGAACCCTTGGCTAACATCAGAGATGTGGATGTCCAGAAATTTGTATGGAAAAACATCATAATCCGGTTCGAAGTACCACACATTCTCATCTCGGACAATGGTCTACAATATGACAGTAAAGCATTCAGAAGATTTTGTTGTGAATTAGGCGTTACGAACAGGTATTCCACCCCCGCGTATCCTCAAGGAAACGGTCAGGCTGAAGCAGTTAATAAAGTCATAGTAGGCAGTCTTAAGAAGAGGTTGGACGATGCTAAAGGAAAATGGGTGGAAGAATTACAGCACGTTCTTTGGACCTACAGGACAACTCCCCGAAGATCTACAGGGGAAACCCCATTTACAATGACGTACGGTGCTGAAGTTATCATTCCCATAGAAACGGGATTCCCCACGCTTAGAACCAGTTCATTCACCTTAGCCGACAATGACAAACTGCTAAAGGACAGCCTGGACCTAGTTGCCGAGCGTAGAGAAAATGCTGCGGTTCAGCTAGCCTACTATCAACATAAACTCAAGCAGAGTTATGATGCCAATATTAATCTAAGACCACTTGCGCCAGGCGATTTAGTTTTAAGGAAGGTCGTGGGCAGTGCAAAGAATCCAGCCTGGGGAAAATTGGGACCCAACTGGGAAGGCCCATATCGCATCCTATCAGTAGCCGGAATAGGAGCTTTCTACTTGGAAGATCTAGACGAGAGGGCTATACCGCATCCTTGGAATGTAAATAAGTTGAAAATGTATTACTATTAATAAAAGTGTCCATTTTCATATTAGAGCTTATTGTTGTTACTGGCCTCCTAAGTGTTAAACAGAACCTTGGTTGTGCCTGGTCCCTCGGACCATACCCCTTGGGTAAATTAACACTCCTAAGTGTTAAACAGAACCTTGGTCGTGTCTGGTCACTCGGACCACACACCTTGGGTAAATTAACACTCTTAAGTGTTAAACAGAACCTTAGTCGTGTCTGGTCACTCGGACCACACACCTTGGGTAAATTAACACTCCTAAGTGTTAAACAGAACCTTGGCCGTGCCTGGTCACTCGGACCACACACCTTGGGTAAATTAACACTCCTAAGTGTTAAACAGAACCTTGGCCGTGCCTGGTCTCTCGGACCACACACCTTGGGTAAATTAACGCTCTTAAGCATTGAACAGGGGTCGTGCCTGATCCCACGGATCATACACCTTGGGTGAACTAACGCTCACAGGTGTTAAACATAATATTGGTCATGACCAGTTCCTCGGACTATACACTTGATCATACACGTCTACTCATATCATATTCTCAACGTTGTTCGACACCCAGAATTGGTCTTAATGATTTAAGGAATTAAATTCACTTATTGATTTCGTTGTTCAAGTTCGACCTGAATACGCTCACACTCTCCATGCAATCATGGCAGTTCAACGATTCACATAAATAAATTAATAAAAGAAGTAAATTGAACACAGGTAAAGGAAAATGATAACACTTTCATTAATCAAAAATTAAGATTACATTAAAATTCATTACAAAATATCTCATTACAAAATTGCCGCCAAGGCAACCTTAAAATCAAACTTCAACCACTGGAGGGAGGGAACTGTCCTTCTCAGCTGGCTCGGCCTCTCCGGATTCGGCTTCGGCCTCTGATGGAATAGCTTCACCAGCAACCACAACCTGGGAAGGGACTGTTGCCATGGTGTCCTTATCTCCAATCACCGCCACGGGATCCTCGTGACCTTCACTCCCGGTCTCAAGAATGACAGGATCCTAAGCAGATGATTCCAAGGTCTGAGGAGGTGGAGGCGAGGTAGGAGTCGAGGCATCCCGGAGATGCGGATGCAGGTAGACCTTCTCGGGGCGCCTCAAGTCGGAGGTGGCGGGGACTCCAGCTTGGTTCGAAGCTTCTTCCCAGGTGTACTTATAGTAATCCCGGCACACCTCTGAAAGCTCATCCGCCAACCTCACCTTTGTCTCCTTTATACCTCGGAGATAGGATGCTTCCTTCTCGGCCTCGGCTGACAGCTCAGCTTTCCGAGCAGCTTCCTTAGCCCTTTCCAGATCGGCCTTGAGCTCCAAAACTAGCTGCTTCTGAGTCGCCAGCTCCAGCTCGGTCGTATAGAGTTTCTGGCGCTGATCTTCCGCTTGGTCCTGGGCGCTCTTCAGCCCGGCTTCAGCACTCCTCCAGTCCCTCTCCTCCATAACCAACTTCTTAGCCAGCTCCTGCTTTTCATGCCTGATGGCACCCAAGCTCTTCTCAGCCCTCATCAGGGACTGAGCCTCATCCCTGGCCTTATTGCGAGCGTCCCTGACCCAGTCCTCGGCTACATATATTTGCTGGGTCACCTGCATGGAAAATAGGAGGATAACATTAGCGTGGAGACACCAACTTTTGGAAAACCTAACCTAAGTTCAAATGTTTACCATGGCTAAGTCTCTTTTGAGGGACATGAACAAGTTAGCCTGCCTCCAGGACTTCACCTCGTCCATGTCCTGGGGTAGGAGTAACGGGCGTTCCAGCGCCTCGGCAATGTACGCCGAGTGACCCTTCTGGAAATCCCTAATCGAAGCGCTCACAGGAATGGGGGCTCCGTCCAGGTCCAGTCGCGGCGCCTAAACGTCTGACTGGCGGCTGTCCCGTGCACGGGATTCAACCCTGTTTTCGGGAGGGGAAACCCTTCGGCCATCCCTCCCGTCCTTGTGTTACTTCGGCCTTTTCTGACGAGGCGGGGGCACTTCGCCTTCTTCAGCGTCTAAATCCACCATCTTTCTCTTCTTTTTTAAGTCCAGTATCGGTAGAAGACCGGTCTCAGACACAGGAGGAGAAGGAGGTGGAGGGAGCTTGTTAGTCGTGACGGGCTTGGGTGCACCCTTGAAAGATGCACCCTTATTCTTTTCGGCCAGAAGGTCTCTCAAGCTTGGCCTCAGAATAAGAGACATTTCTTCTTCTTCTTCTTCTTCTTCTTCTTCTTCTTCTTCAGATCTCTCAGGATGCGTTGCTTCTTGTGCTTGCGTCTGCACTTCTTCCCCTTCCTCAAACCGAAACTGGTCTATCTCCGCCTCCAAGGACAGCCGCGAGGAGGTAGAATTTTCCCTTTGAGTTGTAGGCAGAGGAGGAGCTTGTTAAGGCGGCCACTCTATCGGAGGTAGATCCTTTTTAGCCAAAAAACGGGGCTAAGACACGTCAATACGATGGATCCTCTTATCCCCCGCTCGGATCGCGTTCCCGATGTCCTGGAAACTCTCTAATAAAGGAGCAAAGTCCAAAATCAGGTGAACAGCGCGTAACTGACCATCCGAGTGTACGAATATCTCAGATCGCAGCAGTCTGTTCAGGTCGGGCACATTCACTAAACTAAGTCTTGGGGCAACTAGCTTTCTATCTGCAAACACAGTCGAGAAACGTGAAATTAATTATTTTACCTCAAGATCGATTCAGTCAACAACGAAATAAGATGAAAGCTAAAATGCAAATCCTATGTCGTTTCATCCTAGTCCTAGAAGCACCCCACCTAGCTCCTCCTCCTTGGTCGGACAATGCTGGCCGTCATGCCACGCCCCAGAGACGATGACGAAGTCGTCCTTCATGCCCTTGTTGGACTTAGGAAGACATGACAGCATTTTCACTACTGGGGACCTAGACTTCAGGTTATACCCCTCCTCGGCCAAGGAGTGACACTCGTACATGTGCACGACGTCGTGCCAGGTGAGTTGTAGACCCATCATTTGATTGAGGGCATCTACACAATCCAAGATCTTAAACATATTGGCATGCACTGGTGCGGGCACAACCTATGGTTTTTAAGATAATCCCTAGTTACAGTACCCATGGGAATGGTCATCCCTCCCTCCAAAAAAGCGATTACAAGGATGACCACTTCATCGGTTCACCTGTCGGTCAGAATATTTTCCGGTGGACAATATCGAAGGCTAACCCCCTCAAGGATATGGTACTTCGCCTTGAAAAGTTTTATGGCTATAGGCGAATCAACAAGACTCTTAAATCTACCCATTTGACTGTGTGAAAAAACGCTAAAGAGGTTCCCTAAGGCGAAAAAATGAAAGGAAGAGAAGGCCGAGGTGGTCGGCCGAGGTGGAAAGAACAAGGGGACCAAATACTTACAAGGGGGGTTGATAATTCTGGTTCAGAAATCTCTTAAACACCTAGAAGTCTTTGTAAAAATGTCCTCAGAATGCCTAGAATGAAGAAATATGTATTAGCAGGGATGCTTTAGAATACTGGAATACTTGAATAAATGCGAAATGAGGAAAACCACCTCCTCACGGCCTTTTATATATAGTAGGTGAAGATGAGTGGGATTTGTCCCGCTCAAAATTTCATGAAAAAATCCCAGCCACACGATCTACACCTCACCGTTGATCAAAGAGACAGAGTGCCACCTAGAGTAATAAATGACGCATTACAACTTCCGAAGCATCTTTGGAAATTGAAAGTCTCGAGAAACAGCGCCTCCACGTGGATTAGTTAAGGGCTTTGATGGGTTTCACCCCTGAGGAAGTCAAAATCCCATCATTCTCCTCGGATAAAGAAGAAAGCCGAAATTTTGAGGGGCTATTGTAGGGGAATTAGGCCCAATACCGGGTAATGGGCTGTGGGCCTATCCGAGAAGACCTTACGTCCAAGGATAACAAGTCGTGAGAAATGTACCTGGCCTAACTCCTGTTTGAAATACAAGTTACGTAGATGGAAAAGACTAGTCCGAGGAGGCTTGTCTGCTCGAATCACCAAAGAGATGACCCAGGTGAATGCTTCAACATTGATCTTAGCATTTCTAGAGAATCCCGAAACTTATGTAGGTCAAAAGAGACAGGTGGCAACGGTCAGATAGTAGGTAAAAGGCTACTGCCGCCACATTTATAATCCTGCAGCTAATATCATGCCCGCATTAATGGGGAAAGGACATCTGAACAGTGGCCCTGGACCTTTACAGCTACCATGGAAAGGTTTTAGGGGGAGGTTGATGGGACAAGTATCAAGAAGGAATAGTCTCATTGGCACGTGGGAAGGACTGGCGTATAAATAGAGTTGAAGGCAGGGAAGAAGGGATTCATGGAAGAATCCGGAGAAAAAAGGAGAAGAGAGAAAGAGTAAGAGAAACATTGAATCAACTATTAAGACAATCTTCTCGGACCAAGTCGAGCAGCATCCAAGACAGTTCCAACATTCCGTCTCTACCAATCTGGTCATAGCTAGGGTTGGGCCATCAACCAGCTTTCTCTCAGCCGAGTTTACTTAGCCCACTCTCTTACAAATTAATTGTAAGGATACTATTTACTTGTTGGGCTTGAGTCCACCTCTCTTGTCAGCCCAAATTCTAATTTGTCTCCCTACACTAATATATTAATATGTATACATTGTTGGAAATATAGTGTTAAAGATTGCTCAAATTCATTAACAAAATTACAATTTACAAAGCAATATCAATAGTATATTGGTAAAACAAGATACACTTAGATTTACTTATAAACAAAATAGACAAGTGCAAAAGTGTACAAAATTAAAGATTAGGTAAAACTTATCGTCGAGACATGGAACTAAATCTATTGTCCTTAAGAAGCAATTTTGCCCCACTGGAATGAATTCGTTGGTGCAAATGGCTTAGACGGTCGTTCTCTAGGATACAATGACAACTCTGTTAATGTGCACTTACAAAAAAAGTTCAAACTTGTCTCAAATGCTCAAGAGAAAGTTTTCAGCAAAAGATAGAGGAGAAAGTATCAAAAGTAATTTTTTATCTTTAGCAACTAATCTTCTATATAAAATTTGAAACTCGTAGGCTCTTGAAAGGAAGCAATCAAGGGAAAAGGATTGAAAAGAAAGACGAAATTGGGGGAGTTTTTGTTTCCCATTGATGCCGCAACTAGTGTGTATTTTTTGCAAAAGTGGGGAAGGTGCTAGCTGACCTATTGCTAAGGAAAGAGGAGAAAATTCTGGGTTTTGTTTGCTGCCAACAACCCACACAAAGGGTGGTGACTCCCCCCCCCCCCCCCCCCCCAAAATTTTTTCAAATTTCCACTAAACTATGTAAAAAAATTACACCGGCCCCCCCCATTTTTTTCTCAATCATTTTTCTAGTCATCTAGAGTTCTATACTTTTAGTCCAACACAACTTCAAGCCCCACAAAAAAACTTGGCCCACGTCCCCACCTGCCAACCCCAATTCCCTAAGCAAACAAATTTCTCTTTTCTAAACCATTACACTTCCAGCCCAGCCCATAACAAAATCCAAAACACCTAATTAAACACAAACTTTCAATCCTCACCGTCTGAAAAAAAACAAATCCTCACTGTCTGAAGTCTGAACAGTCTAAAAGAGAGAACAAAGGACTTCATTCACGCCTCACCTCACCTCACCTCACGCCTCTACCATAAGCCCTTACACTTAGTGTTCATGCCTCCAATAGTGTCACTGTGTCAATGTGTCACGCTCACCTCACCGGCTCACCGCTCACGCCTCACGCCTTACCCCTCTGCCTGACCGTGATGCCGCTGCCTCCACCAGCTCACTGTGACACCGCTGCCTCCACGAGGTATCTCATTCATTCTTTACTTGACTTCTCTCTCTTTTTCTCTACAACTAAAGTATTGAACTAAATGCTGATACTTGAATAGTCAAAATAGAAATATCAAATATGAAATATGTGTATGTTAATGTGATTTCCCTTTGCCAGCAAAACAATTTATACTTATTACTTTGTCTTTTGTCTTTCTGTGTTTGTTGTTATTGCATTCTTTATTATTTCATCCATTGACTCTGAGGCTCAAACCAGCCTTTTCCCTTTTAGCTTTTGTGTTGTTTGTCTTGTCCCTTAAGTGGGGGCCGGGTGGGGCTTGCCGGCTTGCATTGTGTAAGTAAATTATATATAAATAAAAAATTAATCTATGGAAGGAAAGCCGTGAGTTTGTCATAGGGTATTGGTATTTGGTTTATGTTGTTTGTTTATACTTTTGATTGATTTGTTTATTTAGTTTTTTTTTATCCTAAAAGGTCATTAGTCATTTCTTAACTACAAGTGTATTTGTTTATTTAGTTGAATTGATTTTTTTTTTTTTTTTGGATTGAAATTAGGTGTCAAATAATGAGCAAACTACAAACAATTGATGCATTCTTTAAGAAAAAAGATATTAATCTTTCAAAACTTAGAACTTCTATAGAAACAAATGTTGATACTTCAAAGACTAATGAGCGTCCTTCCAAATGTTCAAGAATTGAATCTAAGGGGATTGACCGTGATCCAGGATTACGTAACAAATATATGAATTCCCTATTAACGAACAAGATGAAATTTAACGTGCTTATCTCATAGCCGGTCCATATCAACCTGGAGACATAAAGTATCCATACAAAGGACCGAAAAATCATTGCTGCAGTTTTCAATCTTCGTGGTTTGAATCACATTCAAATTGGTTGGAATACTCACCTTCAACAGATTCAATCTATTGTCTACCTTGCTACCTTTTTCGTAAGAAACCAGCAGGTTGTCCTGGATCAGATGCATTCACTGAAAAAGGTTTTAATAATTGGAAAAAGGTGAAGGATGGAGTGAATTGTTCTTTAATTGGTCATGAGGGGAAAGAACCTGATACACCACATAAAATTGCTGAGAAATGTTGTGAGGATCTATTGAATTATTTAGGACATATTGACAAACTAGTTGAGCAACAAACATCAAAAGAAATGGAGAATAATCGATTGCAGCTCAAGACCTCAATAGAGTGTGCTCGATGGCTAGCATTCCAAGCTTGTGCTTTTAGAGGTCATGATGAAAGCCTTGATTCAAAAAATCGAGGTAACTTTATTGAATTGATAAAACACACATCAACTTTCAATGAAAATGTAGCTAGAGTTGTCTTGGAAAATGCTCCACGGAATGCCAAATATACGTCACCCACAATTCAAAAGGAGATTTTGCATATTCTGGCTAGTAAAGTGCGAAATGCTATTCATGAAGAAATTGGGGATGCAAAATTTTGCATTCTAGTTGATGAAGCTCTAGATGAGTCAAAGAGAGAGCAAATGGCCACCATTTTGAGGTTTGTTGATAAAGAAGATTTCATTAAAGAGCGTTTCTTTTATGTTGTGCATGTTAGAGACACTACTGCATTGACTTTAAAGAATGAAAAATGTGTTGTCCTTTCTCATTACAACCTCCACATTGAGAATATTCTAGGTCAAGGATATGATGGGGCTAGTAACATGCGTGGTAAATGGAATAGACTACAAGCTCTTTTTTCTTAAAGATTGCCCATATGCTTATTATGTACATTGCATGGCTCATAGGTTGCAATTACCTCTAGTTATAGCATCTAGAGAAGTAAAAGATGTTCATCAGTTCTTTGATCATTTGGTTAATATTATCAATATTGTTGTTGGTTCTAGTAAGCGTAATGATGAATTGCAACATGCTCAAGCAGAATAAGTTGAGAATATGATTGCTTCCAATGAAATTGAGACTGGAAGAGGTGCAAACCAGATTGGTATTTTGCAATGAGCTAGAGATACTAGGTGGGGATCTCATTTTCAATCTATTTATAGTTTGATTAAAATGTATGATGCTACTTGCAAAGTTATCAACACTATCTCTGAGGAAGGGGCTAACTATAAACAACGCGGTGATACCGAGGGAGCTTATCAGGTATTAACATCATTTGAATTTATTTTAATCTTGCATTTGATGAAAGAGATAATGAGAATTACTAATATTCTTTGTCAAGTTTTGCAACAACATTCTCAAGACCTTTTAAATGCCATGCATTTAGTTTCAACTACAAAATCACTTATTCAAAAGTTGAGAGATGATAGATGGGAGCCTTTACTTGCTAGTGTTATGTCATTTTGTGAGCAACATGAAATTGATATTCCTGATATGAATGCTCGTTACACTAAAGCTCGAGGTAGATATCGTCGTCAAGATAAAGATTTAACAATGGAGCATCATTTTAGAATTGGCATATTTATAGTTGCAATAGACTTTCAATTGCAAGAATTGAAAAGTAGATTTTGTGAGCTAACAACAGAACTTGTCATTCTTAGTTCAGCTTTAAATCCCAAAGATGCTTTTAGATTATTCAAAATTGTTAATATATGCAATTTGGTTAAGAAATATTATCCTCAAGATTTCACTGAACAAGAACAAGAACTTTTGGAGTTTCAATTGCAACATTATGAGCTTAATGTGATAAAAGATCCAGATTTTCAGAATATGAGTACAATTTCCGAGCTATGTAGGGGATTAAAAATTTCAGGAAAGTCTAAAATCTATTTTTTGATTGATAGACTTATTCGTCTTGTGTTGACCCTTCTAGTTTCTACAGCAACTACAAAACGAGCTTTCTCAGCTATGAAGTTGTTAAAAACAAGACTTCGCAATAGAATGAAGGAAGAGCTTTTGGCAGATAATATGATAGTTTATATAGATAAGGAAATTGCAGGGAATTTCGCTGTAGAGATGATAATGGATGAATTTTATTCCATGAAAAATCGTCATCAGGCATGATTTGATGTGAATGTTCTTTTTTGTATGTCTACATTGAACTAGATAGTTTTTCATGTTTATTAATGTTCAAGTATATGATGATATATGAAAGTTGATAATTTTGTATCCAATAGACTTAAGAATTATATTTAGTATATCTTTATTACAACCTGGCCCTCCTAGGTAATTATTCCTGGCTACACCCCTGGCCCACACGTCTGTAGGAATATTCTAGAGCTTGGACTTGGGCTTTCCGACCAAAGATCATGGGCATAAGTTTTAAATGCATCCAATAATTTTAAAACATTCCCAACGTACCTATCAATAATATTTGTTTTAAAACAAAACTCCTTGGACAATTGAAATAAAAGGGTAAAGAGTCATAAAACAAAGCTATATTTTTTTAATCTACACTTTCACTATTAAAATAATAAATGCCCAAAAATGATAGTATGGTAGCGGCATCACAGAAGCAACAGTTCTCAAGATGACACAATATGACTTTAACAGTGTATTTTGCAAGGAGGGAAGAGAAGAGAAAAGAAGGTAAAAGGAAAAAAGGCATGTCATTTTCGTTGTTTGGTTGTACAAGAGAAGACAAAAATGGATGAGTTGGAGTGATTGAGCCCACTATTTTGGTATCAACCCAATTTGGGCAAAAATGGGAGGAAGGGAGAGCACCAATTTGATCTATAGGGACTTAGCAAACTTTTGCCAACCTAGGAACATATTTAGCTTCTAGTGCACTGCCCATCTATTATTTCTTTCATCCTCTCTCTCTCTCTCTCTCTCTCTCTCTCTCTCTCTATATATATATATATATATATATTGAGAAACCTTTCATCCTCTGTATAACTCTTCGTATATGTTTGGATCCACGTTTGCTGATTTGCAAATGCGTTTTTTTTTTTTTGGCGTAAATGCACTTTTGGTCCTTACATTTTGGGGTCATTTCTATTTTGGTCCCTACATTTTTATTTTACCACTTTTAGTCCCTAAACCAATTAACACGTGTTATTTTAGTCCTTTCCGTCACTCAACAGACGGAAATAGCTGACGTGGCTAGCGAACTGATTAAAATATTAATAAAAATCCAGCGTGGCTCTCGTCACCCATGCCACATGGGTTTCCCGCCCCTTTATGTCACACGTGACCCTCACTAAAACCACCTATGGCGTGTGTGAACCCCTAAATCGGTCCACCTTCTCGTTCTGTGAATCAGTCCACCTTCTCTTTCTGTGAACCCACAAACCAAATCAGTCCACCTTCTCTCTCGATCTGAGATAGCCATCAAACCACCATAGCAAACAAACCACCATCGCAGACAAACAAACCCAAAAATATATATACCCAAACCCATTTTTCTTGGAATAGCAGAGAAAAGAAAAGCAGTGAGATCTCTATCTTTGTGAGATAGAGACCAAACACATAGGTATTAGCTCTCTCTCTGTGTATGTCCTTATATATAACTAGCTTTATATTATGCGTAGGGGCCACAATGTTGCTTTTGTATATTCATTGTTTGGGTTTTGACTTTATTATGTTTGTTTAGTGACTTTTGACTGTTTGTTGGTCCTTGTCTGGGTATGTGTTTCTTTGTGGCTACCAATGTGGTCCCTGTTTTCCCCTGTTGAAGATAATGGCTGATTCTGTGTGTGATGTATACTGAATTAGTGGGCCAAAATGCTTATGATATATAATGTTAACATGTGTTTGTTTGTGAATTACTATGCATGTGTCTATTTTTTATGACATTGATGTTTAATATGTGTTTGTTTGTGCTTTCTAATGTGGTCCCTCTACTCTCCTGTTGAAGATAATGTGCATTACCATATAATATAATTCAAAACAGTTGAGGTGGATTGTGGAATGATGAGTGCTGAGTTGGTAAATAATTAATGTGTGATATTTTGTTAACTATTGAGTGTTATTTTGTTAACTAATGGTTTATATGTGTTTTGCATGCAGCCTGAGTAAGCTATTTAGTTTGTCTGTGCATCATGGTGGGTATTTTACTGATAACTCTCAAAAATATATGGGAGGTAAAGTGGATATAGTGGACAATTGTGACCCTAATAGGTGGTCCAAGACAAAGATTGAGGGTATATGCAGGAAGTTTGAGTACACCTCTGTAAGCAGGATTTGGTATAAAATGCCTTGTAATGATCTAGAGAAAGCTAATTTCCATTTGATAGTTGATGATGATGATGTCATGTTTATGACAGATTTAGTGATTGGTCATAAAGAAATTCATGTGTTTTTAGAGCACCCTGTGGATAATCCTATACTAGTGGATGAAGGTGAGCATGTTGGGGCAGATGTGCAGCCATTGGCAGTGGAGCAAAACCTATTAAGATATTGCAGTAATGATGAAGGTAGTGACAATAGTAATTTTGGTAGTGGAGATTATAACAATAATAATGAGGCTCACATTGAAGTAGATGCTGAACAAGCCTACTCTAGGAGAGAAAGTAACACACCAATGGTTGAGGAGGTTGATAATAATGATGTTGTTGAGGTTAATGCTGTAGAGGTGTATTCTAGGAGAGCAGGTAAGGAACATGTGACTCAGCACTCATCTGAGGACAAGGATGTAGTTGATAGCAGTGATAGTGGAGGAGGTGATGGTGAAGGAAGTGGCTTAGAGGATGAAGATGTAAGGAATCCTAATGAGAGAGAGTTTGTGGAGGACAGTAGTAATAGTTGGGATGATTCTGATGAAGATGTTACTGAACCAGTACAAATGGGTGCTGGTTTAATGAACTCTAATTATGAGAGTGAGGAGTTGCACAGTCTTGAGGAATCATCATCTGATGATGATATTGGGGATGATACTGATGACAGCTCAGAGGACATTCCCGGTGTTTAAGCCAATTGCTAAGGCTGAACATATCAAATTTGAGAAGGATATGTTGTTCACAACACCTAAGCAATTCAAAGAAGCTATAACTGATTATGCAGTTCATGGTGGCTGGGGGATTAGATTTGCAAAAAATGATTTGCAAAGGGTAAAAGCAATTTGCCAGGAAAACTGCAAGTTTATGGCATATCTAACAAAGCTGCCAAGAGAGAAGAGTTACCAACTAAGAACACTGAACCTAGAACACACATGCTCTAGGTGCTATAAGAATCCAAGATGCACTTCTTCATACATTGGGAAGAAGTTGATGAAGAAGGTGAGAAGACAACCTAACATGAAACTAAAAGACATCCAAGATGTTGTACATGAGAAGTTTACACTAAACATAACTGCAGAAAAAGCCAACAGGGCTAGGGAGAAGGCAAGGAAAAATGTTGATGGGGCTCACACACAGCAGTACAATCAACTTTGGGAGTATTGTGAAGAGTTGAGGAGGGCTAGCCCTGGCATTACCGTACTTATGAAGGTACATACCTTCAATGAAGGTGATTTGGCTGCTGAAATGGACTTGGTCTGTGGGGTTTCTTATTTTGAGAGGTTGTACATATGTTTGGAGGGTTGCAAGAGAGGGTTTATGGCTGGATGCAGGCCAATAATTAGTTTGGAAGCCTGCCACTTGAAAACTAAGTCAGGTGGGCAATTAATCATAGCAGTTTCTAGAGACCCTAATGAAGAGTACTTCCCACTTACGTATGCTGTAGTGGAGGCTGAAACTAAAGACTCCTGGACTTGGTTCATAAATTTGCTACTTGCAGAAATAGATCAGAACACAAGTTGGACATTTATATCAGACCAACAGAAGGTATGTATGTTTATTACCATATCTATATGCATTACCATATTGGATGTATAGAGTTACTAACACCACAATTGTTGTTATTGTACTCATAGGGGTTGGTGCAGACCTTCATTGATAATTGGCCACAATATGAGCATAGGATCTGCTGTAGACACCTATACAATAATCTCAGGAAGAACCATCTTGGTGTTCTGATTAGAGAGTTGTTTTGGAAAGCAGCTAAAGCTACTTATAAAGCTGAGTTTGATAGGCTGATGGATGAACTTAAGGGAATTGATGAGGATGCACACAGTTGGTTGGAAGATCATTTAGCCGCCATATGAGCCAGACACATGTTCAGTGAGGATGGGTTGAGTGATACAATTCTAAACAACATGTGTGAGAGTTTTAACAGCAGGATTCTGAAGTTTAGATCTAAGCCTATAATTAGTATGGTATGAATCTAAGCCTTTAAGTGACAGTTGGTCAGATACATTGTTTGATTAACATCTTGTGTGTGATTGCAGCTGGAGTCCATCAGGTTATATCTTATGACCAAGTTTGAAGAGAACAGACAAAAAATCATGAAAGTGGAATCAGAGATATGCCCTAAAATGCTTAAGAGGTTGCATAGGGAAAAGACTGCAAGCAGTAGGTGGCTTGCTTGTTGGGCAGGTCATACATAGTTTGAGGTTAAAAATGGACTGCAAAGCTTCACTGTGGACTTGGAAAAAGGACATTGTAGTTGCAGGAAATGGGATACAACTGGCATACCATGTGCCCATGCAGTTTCCTGCATATTCTTCAATAGGCAAGAAGCTGAGCAGTACGTGCACAGGTGTTTTCATGTCTCCACATATAAGGCCTGTTATAAGCCAGTAATTGCACCTATCAATGGGCAGAATATGTGGAGGCCCAGTGGTGTCCAACTTGTTCAGCCTCCTATCAAAAGAAGACCACCTGGCAGGCCCAAAAAGAAGAGAGCAAGGGAGGTTGGTGAACCAGCAGATAGGAGAGCTGGTATCTCCGAACAGTGTAGGGCCTGTGTTAAAATAGGACACAATAAAAGAAGTTGCAAGAGTGAGATTGGAGGAAACTCTTCCTTACCAGGCACCACAAACAGAACCAGTGCAGCCAATAAGGTAACATTCTACCATATCTATCAAGTAAATGTGTGAGAGTTTTTACATATTACATGTCAATAAATGTAGATTTCTTGTTTGTAAACCAGTAGATGCAGAAACTATTCCAACATCAATCAGCCAACAAGACAAGCTCAAGCTCAACCAAGCTTAGCCACCCCATTTGCACCACCTCAGCCATCTGTATCATCCCAGTCCAGCATGCACACCTTTACTCCTGGTGCACCAACTCAGCCATGGACAAGCTCTCCCAGTCCATTGCCATCATTCCAGTCCAGCATGCACACCTTCACTCCTTGTGCATTTCCTCAGCCATGGACAAGCTCTTCCAGGCCATGTGCAACATACCAAACCAGCATGCACATCTCATCTAGCCCAAGTGCATCATACCAGACCAGCATGCACTTCTCATCCAGCCCAAGTGCATCATACCAGTAGACCATGCACAGCTCTGCCACACCTTTTCCACCACTTCAGTCCAACATGCATAGCTCTAGTCCAAGTGCACACCAGACCCCCACAGGATCATCCAATCCAGTTCAGACTAGTAGAAGCTCATTCTTTCAGGCTTATGAAGTTCAGTCTAACTCCAATCCAATTGCACCACCCAACTTAGGTAACAGTCCAATTCCAAGATTGAGGAGGAAAAGGATGGTCACATCAGAGACCCTGAATGCTTCCAAGAATGCATCTAGATACATGGGGGCTATCAAGTTTGCTGGGAGTCAGTCATCAAGGCATGCTCCAAGAAAAAATGAATAGCTTGTTGTTTTATATCTTTTGATGAATGGCTTGTGTTTTGTATAATTATAGCCAAGCCCTTATTTTGTATAATTGGTGTTAGTTAAACAATGCCCTGCTGTTTGGGTTAAGATTGGCAGTTAAACAATGCCCTGCTGTTTGGGTTAAGATTGGAAGTTGAACAATGCCCTTTTGTTATTTAAACATACTTTTGCTTTTTTAATGATAACTATGAAGATATTTGGGTTAAGTTTGGAAGTATGTTAATTAAGATGTTTGGATTTCAAGATTGAGTTTGTTGTTTACTTCTGTATTGTTTTATATGTGTAGTATAGTGCTTTCTTGGAATATGTTATCTGTTAATACCAGTTTTATTTGTTACATGCACTTGGAAATTTGCTACTTGGTTCAACAGGGAAATTTCCAATCCACACATCCACACATTGAATGAGAAAGGTATTCATTTATTTCTCAACAGAAAGAGTACAAAATAAGTAGCAGGTGTGTTATTGCTAATAACTAATCCTACCAAAATAGAGCACACTGTCAACCCTCCATACATAAACACTGCAACCCTACATGCACTACCAAGCACAACAACCCACATAAGTTATTTCCACCCCCTACCTAAGCAAACATAGAACTACAAATATCACCACTAACAATGCCACAACTACAACTAAAAACTTCTCTTTCTTCTTGCAGTTTACAAGCTCAGTCTCAAGTTTGATGATCCTTTGCCTTTGCTGTGGGATAAGCACCTTACCACGTTCACATATCTCATCATCACGCCATTGGAAGAACCTATACTTTCGCCCCACCTGAAACACAAATAATGCTCTGAAAAATGAAAAATGGAAATCCATAAACTATTGTAGCGACAATTTGAAACAACAGACTGAAATTTACTAAAACCCACTCAAACAATTTACTGAAATTGACAAACCCAGTAGTTTGGACAACCATAGAACCTTCTGCTAGGGTTGTCTTCAGTCCATGCCACAACTAGGACAGGTTTTTTATTACAGTAGCACGTCATTGGTGCTCTCCTCCTTACACTAGAACTTGTTGAACAGCTTGCTTCCATTAGGCTTCGAAAATTGTTTGTTTTGATCATGGTTTGGGGAGATGAGGATTAGCTGTGTGGGTGGAGGTCTAATCTCGAATTTTGGGAGTTCAGGTTTTCTGGTACTGATTTGGGGGATTTACGGGGTAGTGAGGGTCACATGTGACATAAAGGGGCGGGAAACCCATGTGGCATGGGTGACGAGAGCCACGCTGGATTTTTATTAATATTTTAACCAATTCGTTAGCCACGTCAGCTATTTCCGTCTATTGAGTGACGGAAAGGACTAAAATAACACGCGTTAATTGATTTAGGAACTAAAAGTGGTAAAATAAAAATGTAGGCACCATGATAGAAATGACCCCAAAATGTAGGGACCAAAAGTGCATTTACGCCTTTTTTTTTTTCAGCCACAGTTGTGGACTTTTCTTCCGTGAACAGTGCACATATGCACCGTTCACGGACCCACAAATTTCACTTTTTAGCAACTTTTTCATTAAAAATGGGTCTCATGGCATTATTAACACATTTAAAAATTATTTTGCTATAGTATTTTCAGTTTTCAGTTTCAGCAAAATGAGTTCTATCCATTTAAAAATTATTCTTCAATGAATCATAAACGTTCAGGCTATATTTACTTAGCTTATGGGCACAATAGGCTGGTTATATTGGCTATTAACTAGTTACCAGACTAGGTTAAGTTGGGCGGAAAGAGAAAAGAGTCATCTACTTCTGATCATTTATCTCTTTGATGGTCTCAGTGTCATCTAAATCTTTTGGTTAATGTTTGATCTTTGTGAGTGTGTAAAAGATCATTTTGTGTTTGAGTAAGTACGAATCTCTCCAAAATTAAAACCTTTGAATATCTCAATGAATGATGAATCAAATGAGCCTTCGATAGCCAATATTAATTACTAAATTTGTAATGATTGCAAACAGGGGCGGACCTACATTAGGACAGAGGGGGGCCATTGCCCCCCCCCCCCCCCAAAAATTAAAAAAAAAAAAAACTAGTATAAAAAAAATTTAAAATTTCCCTTAAATATATATATATATATATATATATTTGTCTTTCTTCTCCTCAAATATTTAGATATTGACCTACAAAAAAAAGAAATAAATAAATAAAATTCATACCTCTTTAACTATAAAAACAAAATAAAAAAAATAAATATAGACTAAACAAAAATTGCACACAAAATAAGAAACACTTATTTTGTATGTTATACTTTGTTGATGTGTTTTATAATATGAAATGTTTAAGAAATATTTATTTTATATGTAGTATTTTGTTAAATATGAAATAGATGTTAGTTTTTATTTTCATAAATTTTTTTTTTTTGGTTTTAAGCTTTGCCCCCCCTAGGTACGAATCCTGGTTCCGTCCCTGATTGCAAACTCAATAAAATATGAGAACAACAACAGTAAGAATAATGAAGGTTACGGATAATGTTTGTATGAGCGACAGTGTGAATAATGAAGAAGAGGTGATTGATATATTTATACATATATAAGTCCGATGGATATGTGAGAGGCACATTGCATACGACCGTGATTGTTGAATTCATAGATGATATGATCTACATAATCTATATATATATATATATATATATATATATATATATAGACACACATATATATATATATATATATTTTGAGAAGCCATATAATATATATAATATAATTAAAGTGGAAGCTTAACAAAGGACTAAACTAATGCACTCTAATTTTGTGTCTAATGTTCTAAATTAACTTTCAAAACTACTCTAAGTTTGTACTAACTCTCCATTCAATTTAAGACTATTTTAAGTCTAACCCTTCAAACTTATTTGAAACTAATTCATGTTCTTTCACCAAAACTTATCATTAACGTAAATGTAAGCCTTAATAATTAAAAAAAAAATTAAAAAAAAATGCTTTTTCAATAGATTATCATAATGAATTATTTCATATTTTATTGGAAAAATAGAATAAACATCAAAAAAATTCATTGTATCATAATTTTTAAAAAGTTACATTAAAAGCTAAATATATAAATAAGCTAGCAACCTATATGTTTTTCTTTTTCTTATTGATATGAAGCAATCAAGAATGAGTAATTTGACATTAAAAAAAAAAGAGTAATTTAAATACTCTAATTAAAGTTCTTGGAAAAAAAAAGTAGTATTATAAATGGATTGGGTTTAAGTTATACTTTGCTGTGATTTTTATCAATGTTATATCATTTAACAACTTCATATTGGGTCCTTGGATGTGATTTTGAGAAATCCACCATTAGATTATGTTATCTCATTATACATTTCATGCTTGCAAAATATCATGATGATCAAATATTAAAAGTTATCTCATCAATAAAATATTTAAACTCTAAGTTTTTTTTTCTTTAAAAACATGACTTATGGATCAAATAATAAATGCAGTAACATTTAAATAATGCAAAATTTATCATACATGTTAAAAATAAAGAGAACATATTGTGGGTGCCCGAGGACCAAGAATGAATCTAAAGAGTTGCAATATAATTGTGGGGACGACACAGTCCAAGGGTCCGAGGAGGAAAGCAGCCTGAGGAAGGGAGGAAGTGAATCAAGGTACTCTAAGGTGTTCTATGTGGGAGCTAAAGTCTAAAAAGAGAGAAAGCCAGTGAGCATTAGGGAAGCTTCTGGTTAGGTCAGCCTGTTGCATTTGTATTAAATGGTGGGCAACAGCTTTATCAGCTGCATTGATGATAAAGTGACCTAAACAGTGTAAGACACAACTAAGCAGATTCCTTCCATCATCTTTTTTAGATGTTGAAAGCAACAAGTGTCATAGGAGGAGGGTGGTTAGTTGAGAATGGATGGTTGGGATACGATGGAGATGGAGGTATATAAGGGAAAGAAGGTGCATTTGAGAAGAGAGAGATGACACAAGTATCAAAGAAAAAGGAAAAGACAAAAAGAGGAGAAGAACATTGGGAGTAGAGAGTGAAGAGTCCCATTTTTCTATATGTTATTGACTTCCTCGGGCTATCTAAAGGGGAAGAGATTTTATCATCTATTCAGGAATATAAGTCCTTTCTCCCTCTGTTTTCATCCTCGGGTAGATCTTCCTCTTGTTATTCGTTCCCTCCTCTTACAAATTTATTGATTTGGGCCAAGGTTGAACTACACAACTCACTGTTCTAAGTGGGCTTGGGCCGTTGGATCCTTTGGTACTTACACATATAATTTAATGGTGGAATTTCTAAAATATTAATCAAATAAAAAAATAAATGGGGTTATGCTAATAAAAAGATATGCCAACTTACCAAGTGTGTATATATGAATGCGATTGAACACATATGAATTGGAATTTTATACTATATAATATAACATAATGAATTTCCAATATATGAAACAATGTTATAAATATTAGCGTGGGCCTAATTATGAACAATGGATCTCGGTTTCTGGAGGAGGCAGGTGGCTATAATCTCATTGAAGAACCCCCTGATTATGAACAAGTTTTGTGGAACAAAATCTGGTCTCTTGAATCCCCGAACAAAGTGAATCACCCAATATGGAGAGCGTGTAAGAATTCGCTTCCTACCAAGGGGAATCTGGTTGTTGTCACATACTGAGTAAGGCCTCTTGTGATCGCTGCTCTTTTGCCACTGAGAACTATTTACACGCAGTTTGGAGTTGTCCAGGTTTGGACAGTGTTTGGGAAGCTTCGGTGACATGGAATTTTCATAAAGAGGTTATTTTCCAGAATTTTGGGGACCTTATGGGCTGGGTTATAAAAAATGAAAAATCCCTAGATTACGGGCAGTATGGACACAGCGGAATCAACTTCCGAAACAGCAAACATGTTGCCCGGTAAGTCAGTTAGCTCAACATGCAAAGGACAGATTCGATGAATTCCGAGCTATCTTAGTGTTAGCGGTGCAACATCGGCCTCAACAGCTAGGAGTAATATTGGGTTGGGTCGGGTTTACTATGACCTGCAACCTAACCCGATAGAATTCGGGTTTGCATATCTAAAACCCAACCTGACCCGAAAATTTGGGTCTATAATCGGGTCGGTTTATCAAGTCTCGGGTTGGGCAGTTTTTTTATTTTTATTTTTAAAGTTGTTTAGGGTCTCTTTTTGGGATTTTTCCTTTGGGCTTATTTTTGTTTTGGTGTATTTTTTTGTACAACTTGGATTCATTCCTTAAATTAGCCAACCTTTTGGGCCTCTTTTTGGGATTTTCCCTCCCATGTTGTTGTGGACCTCTTTTTGTTTTGGTATATTTTTTATAGAATTTGGATTCATTCCTTAAAGGCAAAAATTCAAAAATGTACCTCTAACTTTCAGTGTTTGTCATTTCAATCCTTTAACTTTTAACTTTGTCATTTCAATCCTTTAAAAAACTTTGTCATTCCAATCCTCTAAGTTTTAATTTTTGTCAGTGTAGTATTCTATTAGAAATCTGTTAAGTGGTGCCGTTAAGTCTATTTTTTCGTAATTGATTAAAAAAATCTGTTATTAAAAAGAAATCGTTGAAGGGGAATAAGGAACGTGCTTTACGACACCAATTTCACTGAAGAAGGTGTTGAAGGCATCGTCCCCTCCGCCGACAGTCTTATCACTCAGCATATGGCCATTAGGCTAAAATTATTATTTTTTTTTTAAAAGCAAAAATTTTCTTGAGCGGGCCTGAAGCTAAATGCAAAAATATCAGGCTAAAGAAGTGTAATACTTTGAAAATGTTGACAAGAAACCATGTAACACAAGCTCCAATGTCCATGGGACAAGAAAACCATACCTAGAGACAAATATGATTAAACAATCCAATTGTCAAACTCAGGGCGGCCCTAGACATTTTGGGGCTAAGGCAAGAACTAAAAATGGAGCATTTTTTATACTTATATATTAATTAAATTAATGTTTATTTAATATTTTTATATTATAATATATTTCATTTAAAATATACTTTTTTTGCTTTTTGAGATTCACATTGACTAATTAAATTTTTGTATTCAAGTTCTTCTAACATCTCCTTTTCAATCGATAATATAGCTAATCTACTTAATCTTTCTTGGGACATTGTCGATCTTCAGTGGCGACGCCACGTTATGCTCAGGGTGTTCCCAGGAACACCCTGACTTGAATATTTTTATATATATATAATAATTAAAAAATTTTATTTGTTTACCGTTTAAAAAAAAAAAATAGGAACACCCTCAATCAAAATTAGGAACACTCTCAAATTTTAAAAAAAAAAATTTATTTTTTTTACTTTCAAGCAAAAAAAAAACCTAAAAAAAAATTTAAACTAAAATCTGGAAAAAAAAAATTTGTAACAAAGCAAAACAATAGACGGCAAGCCCAACACATCAAGCCCACGGCAAGCCCAACAGATTACAAAGGAAGCAAACCCACGGATTCTCAAAAAAAAAAAAAAAAAAAACCAATACAGAGTAACCTCAAATCAGTAAATTAGTACATCAGAAATCACTAAAGCTAAAGCAAACCTAAAAACAGAGCGACAGAGCAATGCCTCCCCTTAGAAGTTAGATCGGTCCAGTTGCAGTCCAGACTCCAGAGCACATCGTCGCCCCTCGTTGGAGATCGGTCCAGTCGTAGTCCAGAGCACATCGTTGCTCATCGGAGATCGCTCGTCAGAGATCGGTCCAGGCTAGAGCACATCGTTGCTAGGTGACCTAGGTCGCTCGCCCCTCATCGTAGATCGCAGATTGCTCGGCGCCTCAACTGCTCTGGTGCTCGATGCTCCCTCCCTCAAGGTATTTCTCTTTCTTTTTCTCTTTGACTCTATCTCAACCTCTCACTGAAATGAAAAGTGAAAACTATGAAAATAGAAATGAAATTAATGAATGAGGGTCTAACTCACTTTATTCTTTTTAGAGTCTAACTCTCTCTCTTTTTTGAACTGTGAATCTGTGATTGGCTCATTGGCTGGCCAATCTTTAGCTTTATTAATTTTTTTTTTTTTTTGCCTGTTTTTTGACTTTATCTTACCATTGGTGTGTGTTGGTGTTGGTGAGATATTAATTGTCTTTTAGTGTAATGTGTATTGTGATTTGTGATTGTAAAATTTTCTGATTGGCAGCTGGCTCTTGTGAATGGGAGTATCAAGCTGCTTGTAATAAATCACTCTTTTTTAGACTTAGACTTAAGCTATAGGGCCTATATATGTTTGTGCTGCACAATTTATTGACTTTTTTTTTTTTTTGTTAAGTAATAGTGTGATATTCCAAGTATCAAACAACCATAGTAATTAGTTTAACTAATTAATTTTGTTTGTTTGGGATATTAATTAACCAATAATTAATTAAGGAAATCAACTAATAATTAATAATTTAATTAACCAATACATTATAAAAGACAAACAAATTAAATTATGTTAGGCTAAAAACAATTAATAAGTTTATAATTAATGAAACAAAAATATAACAAATTATAGTTTATAAAAGACAAAAAAATTAATGAAACAACTAAACAACAATACATTTGGGAAAAATTCATAGAGCCGCCACTGGGAAAAATTATGCTTCTTAAGGAAAACCTTAGAAAAAATTCCTGGAGTCGCCACTGTCGATCTTAGATATGATTTTATTAATTTGAAGGAATATAATTCAACATGTCATTATTATTTTCATTTTCTTCTAGTTGAACATCATTACGGTGAACTTGTTCATTTGTGACATTTTCGTCATTATTTTCATTTTCTTCTAAATTATTTTGAAGTTCATTATCAAGATTTGTTGTATTGCAAAATTAAACATCATTGTTATCTTGCAATTGTATCATTTCATTATCTTCTAACTCTCTTTGGTGAATTTCTTGCTCATTTGTGATATTTTCATCTAAATTTTGTGTTATATTTTGTTTATTACTAATAACAAATTTATCCATGGATCCTTTTTTAGACTCAATTAATTTTTCTTCTTTTTTTCTTTTTTTAAGTTTTTCATACCCAGATGCATACTTTCTAATAGACATTTCTAATCAAACAATATATTTATAAAGACTAAAATAAAAAATAACTTTCAAGTGTAGAGCAAATGAGAAATAGAACCTGATTTATATAAAAAGTATTGTTATAGTTTCACCGAACAATAACAAGTTTTTAGCAATCTCAATCTGCATAAACAAAGACTTATTCAATATATTACCACTAACTAAAATATATATATATATATATAAACACAAGATTAAAATTTTAAAAAAAAAAAATTATGCACAAGCATAACAAAAATTTAAACACGACCACAACACAAGGCTTATTAATAAGACCCACAAAAAAAAAACACAAAACAAATCCTATCTATAACCCAAAAAAAAAAAAAAAAAACCGTAGGCTTTATTAAAAAAAATATTGTAATTCAAGTTTCAGAAATATCCTAATATAACATATTATAATTAAGCCTGTCCACGGGTCGGTCCGGGTCGGGTTTGTGCCCAACCCAGAACCGACCCGATCAAATCGGATTGCCAGAATTTCAACCCGCCGCTGACCGGAGTGGCTGATCGAATCAGGCGGATCTGACCTTCAACGGATGGCGGTCGGTTCGGTCGGAGTTGGAGATCTCAAAATCAGCCAAAATCTGGCCAGTTAACTGCGAAATGGGCAAGAAAATGGTGATATTTTCGCCGAATTTTCGTTGGGTTATCATTGGATTTGGAGAAATCTCACCAGATTTGGCGAGATCTCGCCAGATCTAATGATATCTCGCCAAATCCGGTGGAGATTCCATGGATCTAGCTGAGATCTCGCCGGAAATGGTTGAGATCTTGCCAGATCTAAAAAATTTCGCTAGAAAGTGCTCTTTTGTTGGTTCAGTCGGGTTTCTTCGGGTTTTGGGGAGAAAACCCGCCAACTGACCCGCGGTTTTCGGATTCTAGAGGCGGAGACCCGCCACCGACCGTCATCGGCGTCGGATTGGCCGGTTCTCGGGCCGGATCAAAGGGGTTGGCCGGGTGGGCTGGGTATCGATTGCTGTTGGACACCCCTAATTATAATCCAACTATACTTTCAAACCAAACAATGCAGGCATAATACGCACAGACCAATGCTCAGCTCAGTCAAACAAAGATTCAACTTTCAAGAAGACAATTAGACAAATATCCTAATATAATATAATTTAATCAATCCCACCACATACTGACAAACATCAAAACAACTTTATCAAATGGTCAGAAAATATCTTAGACATAGAGGTACAGAGCAAACACTAGCTGCCTAGCAAATATGACAAACTCACAAAGTCCTAATCTAATATAATAATCAAGGAAGGCTCAAAACTGATAAACAAAACCAGGGGCGGTAGGGCCAATCTTATTATCTTAAGATTCTTAACAAATAACAAGAACCAAGTCAGAAGAGGAAGCCAAGTTATTTTCACCCAAAAATAGAAGAAGAAGAAGAAGAAGAAGAAGAAAGCCAAGTCAAAGACTCAAAGACCTTATACCTGAACGGCTGAACAAGGAGGCAGAGAGCAGATGCCTTGCTTGCGCGGTTGAGCAGATGAGAAGTGACTCAAGTGAGAACAGTGGAGAGAAATGAATTAGAGAGAATGAGAGACAGAGAGAGGCGGAGAGCAGAGAGAAAGATAAAATTTTATGGGTTTTGAGTTGTTTTATTTGTTTTGATTTGTGATTGTTTAGTGGTTAATCTCTCAGACCGGATTTGTAGTTTATTTGGTTGATTTTTAGTTTATCTAGAGGATAATAATGTTATTTTTGGGCAATAATTTTTTTTAGAACCAATGTTTAACTAAATTTACCAAAATTTTTGTTTTTTGTTAAAAGAATGAAACTATTTTTTTTTTCCTATTACCCCTTTTTTTCTAAAATTTTGGGCCCCTTAAACTTGGACCCTTAGGCAATTGCCTAACTCGACTAAGGGAAGAGCCGGCCCTACCTCAAACTCATATATAAGAAGTTAAAGGAAAACCCGAGGATATAATCAGTAGAGGAAAAGATAGGCGTATTTAGGACCATTTCACCATATAGTCACCAATCTTACCATGGGTGCTAAGCAAATCCACATCAGTAAAGTTCCCATGGAATACCTCTACCATGTGGGCAGTGGCTACACGCAACTTAGAACCATCTTTTGAGTTGAGAGTCAGCTTGAATGCCATGCTCGAGGCAATAAAGTTCACAAAAAGCATTGTCGACCTGAATACAGAATACCGGCCTAACCGATGTGGATCGAAATGCACTCTCTCATTTCAGGGAAAGGGACGATGTCGTTCCCTTCAATGTTTTCCTTCTTTCTTTCTTTCTTTTTTTTTTTTTTTTTTTTTTTTTTTTGGTTTAATAACAAATTTTTATTTTCTTTTAATTACGAAAATTAAAAAAAGAAAAAAAAGAAAAAAAGAAGACTTAACGACACCACTTAACAAATGTCTAACGGAGTACTACATTGACAAAAATTAAAACTTAGAGGACTGAAATGACAAAACTGAAAGTTAAAGGACTGAAATGACAAAAACTAAAAGTTATAAGGTCAGTTTTGGGTTTTTGCCTTCCTTAAATTTGCCATACCCAACCTACCTTTTCATTAGATAGAAGCACATTAATCATACAAGGTGCCATGAAACCTTCTCATTAGAGAAAGGCACATTAATCATGCAAGGTGTCATGAAAATGCACATATGAAGCATCTGTATAATAATAAATAAATAAACAAAAAACTAGGAATGGTAGCTTGTTTTTTCATGTCAGCTACTTGGAAAGACACAATTAACAACTTTCCAACTCTCCTGTATTGACATCCACTGCCCACATAATATCTACGAAATTTTCTCCATTCATCATGGTTGTAATTTGCTAAGGTTTTGGCCAAAATAAAGAAAGACAAAGTACAGACTCTGTTAACTACATATATTTATAACCATAGAAACATAATTAATAAACATGGCTTTGGCATTAGCTACAAGACATGGCTTTGGCATCAGCTATGATAGAAGTTTGACAAAGAGCCACTGATGGGTTGCTGCATAAAAAGCAATAACAAGTTTTGATAAGAAGAATTATATAGAAAAACCAAAAAGAAGTTCCAAAGATAGATTGATGCTACTGAACCATTACTTAATAATAATAACTAAACACATACTCAGATTGTAACAATACCATTTCCTAATGATCTTATGCTTGCTTCCACAAATCTGTCCATACAATTGACTACTTAAAGGGGTTTTTCCTTTTGATGGCAACATTTGTGGAATACAGCAATAATAATGTAACTCTTTTAAACTTCAGTCATATGAAGATTGAGAAAGTCCAATTAATTTTTTGTGATGAAGGAGACATTCAGCGTGTCTTTGGCAAAAATTATTTTTGTCCACTTATTTTACTATTCAGCTTATTTTTGTTACTATTTATGGGTCCCACTGCACTTTTTTGATACTCTTCATGAGTCTCATAGTACTATTTCAGCAAACTTTTACCTTTATCTACAATACTTTCAACAAAAAATTTTCAATTTCAGTAAAATAAACGGATCACAAACAAACCATAAGTTGTAGCACTTGACAACCATGGCGAAGATCTATAACACATTCTAAATTTTACACAAGCATAAAAACAAGGTCTCAATTCCAAATTTTCATATGGACCAGGGCAGTTTGTTAGACATGCATTCCACAAGCAAAGGCAGTCAAATCCAACTAACATCTTGAGCTATTGTGAAGTGAGATGGGATATTAAAATTAGGTTGGAAAACATTATAAAACCTTCTGAATCCTTGATTCTCTACAAACCTAAATGGAAGCTCATCTAATATTATCATCTTAGCGAGAACTTTTCTACCCATAGCATTTGTAAAAGTCCTAGGCACTAGATTTCCCTTCTCTACATCCTTGGACAATAGGTTTTGTCCATCATGCAATTCATTAAAAAGATGTTCAGGAGAAACGGGTGTATGGGATTTTAAATTAGATGTCTCATAAATTTTGCTATTAGCCATGTACTCCTTACTACAATATATACATCTTACCTTAGTTTTACCCAAGCCAATGATAATGATTTTCTCTTATTAGGATTAGAAGAAAATATCACCTATGGTGGATGAGGTTTCATAATTGGTCTTGCAGTGGCAGTATTAGGTTGTGTAGGCTCCATTAAATCCATGACCTAGTACCACACAAAACAAATCAATCATTAAACAATGCATTCACAAAAAAAAAAAAAAAAAAGAAAAAAAAAAGAAGAAGAAAGAAGAAGAAGAAGATATGAAGAAGACTACTGATAGAGCTTATTATAAATGAACAGGTTATTTAATCCAGAAACCTTCTACAAAAAAGTGAAGAAATTGTATCATTATAAGATAGTGCCACTCATATCTACTTTGAACATAAAGATAACTGTTTCAAAAAATTTTATATTTGCAATGGAGACAGCATTGTCTAAGGTAAAGATGTCACAATTTATTGTTGGAAGTTTGTTAAATGACATAATGCTCCAAACTTAGCCAACAGAAAATAAGGATTACATGTAATGCAAGTGGTCCGAGAAAGTGGGTTTATCAAAAAGCTGTGCCAAAAATAAATGCTTTGGATCTTTCTGCACATAATAGAATGGAAGGCTTATATTAGAACCAAAAGATCAGAATAACATAAGTACTATGAAAGCTACAGAAACAACATGCCACCGGCAAGGAACTAATGAAAATCCAATTAAATAAAGAAAATTACATAATTGACAATTTGAAAAGTACTACTAGTTACTATGGTTTTAAAAACCGAACTGGGCATCAAAATGTTTTTAAAAAAATTTCTGGTTCAACCTCGGTTTTTCAGTTTTTGACCGGTTTTGGGGGTTTTAATTGGACAAGACTGGCTCCTGGTTCCCGGTCGTACTAGCCAGTTCGGTCCTGTTTTTAAAACTATGCTAGTTACCTAACAGCCCCTAGTCTATCATTAACAATTCAAAAAGTAGTACTAGTTACCTAACAACCACTAGTTACAGTAAGGACTCATTTACCACAAGCCCAACTAAAAATAAACAAAACTACTTCAACCTCTTTCATAGCCATCTCACATTCAAGAGATAGCATTGGTCATGATATATTAACAAATCACATCATTCACCAAAAATAAGAGTAACGAATAACATTTATTGATGTTTATGCATAAATAATTAACCTGCTCAAAGAGTTATAATCATGATGATTACAAATCAAGTCTTTTTTCACTTCAGTAGAGAACTTAGCTAGATTCTCTCCTTTTTGGTTTGGGCCCTTAAGCCTATTCATTGACTTATCAAATGAAAAACCTTTTTATTTGAAAGACTTTACCCATTTCTTTGCAACCTTTTTTATTTGAAATATTTTACACATGATATCTATAAGAACTTAAACGAGAACCCAAATCAACAAATACCCAAAAAATTAATCTGGGTATTTCCTATTTTCCTTGTAGGTCATTTAACCAGAATTACACAAGTTGGATTCATGCCAAACCAGATCACAAAATGCAAGAAAATAAAACCCAAATAGGATATTCACATCAAATAAAATAAAATTAAAAATCAAATTCAGGACAGAATCAGAAGCAACCCCATTTGAGTAAAAACAATTATACCTTAGAATCTAATCTGTTAAAGATCTTGCTGAAACCAAATTGCTTTCCTCTCTAAGATAAATAGACCAATGAGATATTAGACAAGTTTGTGTTGAAAAAAAAAAACCCAAATCAGAAACTAAGAGAAGGAAATTAAGAAGAAGAAAAAAACACCCCAACAAAGAGAAGGATATCTTATACACGTAGAGAGGGAACTCGGTGAGAGAGGCAGAGGAGCACTGCCAAATCGTCATGGTGATTCGAGAGCTAAGAGAGGCGGAGAGACCGAGAGAGAGTTGAAGCCTGAAGTTAGATTATGGTTTTTTTCTTAAAAAAAAAAAAAAAAAAGGGTCCAAAAGGTATATTTATATGAACCCGAACCCGACCCAACACCGTCCCGAAACCGAAAATAATCTGATTTTCAAATCCGAAACTCGACCCGAATTTTCTCAGACCCTCACAAAACCCATCGGGTCGAGTTAGATGGGTCGAGTCCCTGCTCAGCCCTATCAACAGCAACTAGTACGATGGGTGCCTCCTTCCCCTAACCTTTTCAAGATTAATTACAATGGAGCTGTTTTCAAAAGTTCTAACAGGTTGGGCATTGGGGTTGTAATCCGAGATCAGGAGGGCTTGGTAATCACTTCTCTGACACAACTAGTTAATCAAGCCTATTCAGCAATTGAGATTGAAGCAATGGCAGCTACGCGTGCTCTGGAATTTGCTTTGGAGGTTGGTATTGATTGAGTTGTGGTTGAGGGAGATTCAAAGATGGTGGTGCAAGCTTTGATGTTGAAGATTTCAAGTTTGGCCTCTTATGGTTTGCTGGTACAAGATGTCTATGTACTTGCAAGAAACTTTTCTGAATTGTCCTACTCTCATACAAAGAGAGACGGCAACAAAGTAGCGCATAATTTGGTTAAGTTTGCTGTTAATTTTTCAAATTGTATTGTTTGGATGGAGGATGATCCTCCCTCAGTCATTCCTTTTGTTCAGGCTAATTTAGCCTCTGATTTTTAATAATACTCGAGGTCTTTTTTCTATAAAAAAAAAAAAATTAGCATGGGCCTCCTTAAATCTGAAAAAAAAATATTCCGCTAAAAAAAATTTGAAAAAATAAAATAAACAAACATGCACCACTAATAGCTTGTTTGGGAGTTAAAAAAAGGAGGGAGAGTAAAGTAGAGGGAGGGAGAGTACTTCGATTACCTTGTTCGGAAGTTTTTTAAGGAAGGAGGGGGAGGGATTTGGAGGGGTTTCAACTCCCTCTAATCCCTCATTTTTAATTCCTCCAAATTGAAGAGATTTGGAGAGAGAGTAGAATGGATAAGTTATTGGTCAAATGAATTTCTTAATTTACCCTTTCTAAATTAACAAAATTACCATTTTTAAAGGGCTAATTACTCCCTTCCCTTTCCCTAATTTTAAAAACTTCCAGTAAAGGGGAATCATTCTCCTCTACTTTCCTCCCCACTATTCTCTTTCCCTCTACTCTCCTCCCTCTCTAAACTTCCAAACAAGCCATAAAGAAATGGTTTAGGTTCCCAAATCTGGTCACAAAATTCCACAAAATCTAAGAGCACACAACTGCTTACATTTTCCTATACTGCCATACTTTAATTATCAAACTAGTTCTTAAGTTCGACCTCTCAACCAAGGTTCAAAATTGGGTTTTTTTTTTAGGTCCTTTAAGAAAGTTCGGTGAAATATAAAATATTAGCCTTCAAATATAGAATGTTGAAGTCGAACCACCGACAAACTAGGAAAGGGTCCCTAGTTTTTTTTAATAAAAAAAGGTCTTTAGTTAGGTTCGGAACGTTTAATTGTAGATGGAGTAGGTTCCTCGCTACTTTTCTTTCTTCTTTGGCAATAAAGTATTAAATTCATTTATTCACCTAAAAAATTAGGAAAAGGTAGCTACATCTTGTTGAATTTCTGATCAAATCCCAATTTCTTAACCATCCTTTTTGTTGAACTTTCTCAGTAAAATCCAAAAAAAAAAAAAAAATTATGTTCCTCAATTTTCCATTATCCACACAAGAATTAAACAAAAATTTATAAAATATATTACAAAGAAAAAGAAAAAAAGAATTCACACAAAACATTGGTTAAGAGAAGAGAGAGGTCCTTGGGGATGCATATCACATTGTCAAGATTCAAGAAGACGATAGGCTTGAACAATTCATTATCAACCATGGCCAATTATCGACAATCTTTATTGTTTGACAAACAATCAAACATCATGTGCAAAGAGGAAAATTATGCTTGGATTGAGAAAAAAGAGAGATGTGTGATTGAATAATGAGAGGCGTGAGGCAAATGCCTTCAATTTAGTTTTTGTTAGCTAACCTCAACAAATTTATGATTTTATCCTCAATTGCTGACTTTCATAACCTTGTCCATGAGATTAGGGTTAGGATCTTTGAACAAAGATCAAGAAGGAAAGGAGGGAAAGAGGGAGGATGGGGAAAAAAAAAGGAACAAACACATTTTTTAATAGAAATGGGATAAAAGTAGAGGGTTTGATGAAGGTGTATGTAAGAAATGAAATTACTTATTAAAAAAAAAAAAAAAAGCTTTAGCTGAAAATTTGCATAGGTTAATGTGGCTTTTTTTTTTTTTTTTTCAAGAGACATATATGAATTAATAAAAACAAATATAATTTCTTTTTTTGATAATTTAATAATTAGGGAAATGAGAATTTAGATTTAGAGTCTCGGTTAAAAATAGCAATTGAAATTTTTGAGAAAACAAAAATGATAATTGAACATTGAAAAGTGAGGAGAGGCAGTCGTAATTACAATGAAACCGGGGGAAGAAGTCAGTATCATAATGTGAATATCATTCCTGGCCCCGGGTCCCCCACGCTGGTTGGTCACATGGTGTCCAGCGATATCAAATTGGGTGGAGTCTTTTGTGATGTAACTCAAGGCATTTATTATAGATAACCCTTTCCCGGCAACGTTGCATTCTTTTCCCATTACTTGTTTGCACTGCAGACACAACATGTGAACCCACATGGAAGATTTCGATAATTTTAGATGCCATTTTGCATCTAGTAACATGTCACTTTACTCCATTAAAGATGATATACTTCTTCCTCTCTTTTTTCGTTTTTGAATGAAAAAAAAAGGGGCCTCAATTAAAGATTATACTTTAATTGGTAAAATTTTAAACGTTAAATAAAAAATTGGGAGTTTGAACTCCTACTTACATTAAAAATTAGTTTTTTTTTTTTTTTTTTTGAGGAAAAGGTCATTGTTGCTTTTTATTAAGAAACTACAACATCAAAAAACAAGGAAATTAACTATCTTTAGAAGATCAAACTTCATTCAGACTAACAATGAAAAAGAAATTCTAGCTCTCCTGTCCAGAGCATGAGCAACAAACTTACCCAGCCTCCTAGTATTAGAGAATTAGTGGTTCAAATGTGAACTAGCAATAAACTTAATGTCTTTGATGATATATCCAAAAGGTGAGAGAGATGAGCCCTCAAGGGTAAGAGTCTTACAAACAAGCTCAGAGTCACCCTCAAAGATAGTGTCTTGGCATGATTATAAAAAGGTAGTCATCATAGAATAGATGCTACAAATTAAAATACTATCGCTTCTAAGAAAATCTTGAGAGAGTAAAATCCTTTCCTATCCTCCGTATTAATTTACCATTGGGAAAAAACAAGGAGAGTGGTCTTGGATTGTCTCTCTCATGCCTTTCCCCCATCCCCCCTCCTCTTGGTAAATGCTCCTAATTAGTAATTACTCTATCACTTTCTTCTTCCTCTTTTATTTTTATTTTTTGGCCAAAATACAAATTGCACTCTCTAAGTTTAACATAAATTTATTTTAGTCCTTTAATTTTATATTCATTCAATTGAGTCCTATAAGTTTCAAGTTTATTTAATTCAGACATTTCGTCCAATTCTATTAAAAATTTGCCGTTAAGTATGCTGTAAGGACACAATTGAATATTAGGCCCACGAATTGGATGGAGTTAGGCCCAAAAAGCTCAAAACAATAAATTTGTAGAGTGTGGATTGGAAAAACTGGGCTTCTAGTAAGTTAAACAACAATCAGAACAAATCCAGATGATAGGAAGACAGAAATAGACAAGTTTAAATTATAGAAAGCTGTCCTCGGAACAATCCGAGAAGATTAGTTTTTGGATAGTTCTCTTATGTGATTACAACTTTAACTCTCCGATATTACAGTCTTTCTCCCAGGGTTTTTCTCTCGATCCTCATTCCCTTGCCTCCTTTCTCCTTTATATTCTCCTTCATCCTTTATCTCTCTCCTCCACATGTTGGTCAAATAGTTCCCCTTGACACTTGTCGCATCAACCTCCTCTTGAAATCTTCAGATTGCAGCTGTAAAGGTTGAAAGTCATTGTTCAGACATCTTTTTTTCATTAATGCGACCAGAGAGTTAGCTGCTGAGCATTTAATGCGATGGTAGCAGCTTTCTTTAAGATATTTTTCAGCTTCCACCTGTCTTGTGTGTTTACAAGGTGCACCTTTACTAGTAGTCTTCTGATATATCATCACTAACAACAAAAATGCATATCTCGACTTTCGTTTTGCTTGGCCTCGGACATTACCCTCCTCGGACAACTCTCCTCAATTTGCACAGTTTGCCAATTACTTGTGAAGCCCACAGTTTTGCATTTTCTTCGTTACTAAATTGTTCTCGGATAGATGTGCCTACTCAGATAAGCCCATGGCCCAACATATGTATTTGGGCCTTTGGTCCCTACATATGCAATTAACTAACAGAAAAAAAATATTATTAAAATATTTTTACAAATTCTTTTTTTTTTAAATTCTATTAAAATATTACTTCTTTGTTTTTATTTTTACCTAACGATCACATTTTTCACAAAGCTGAAAATTTTTTCACCAATGCATTCTCATACCAAAATTTCAAAATACAAAACATAAAACAAATCATCAAATCAATTAATTAATCAAATACAAAAGCCCTAAACAAAGACCCGAACTTAAGAATTTTAGCTGCACATTATTCACCTAAATCCTCAAATAGATTCACATATACCAATTTTCATTCAAAAAAAAAAAAATCCTCAAACGGCACCCTACAAAAGCAAAATTCACATCACTTGCACAAGCTCCGAACTCAAAGAGAGAAGGGCTAGCCCTTTTTTTTTCTTCTCCATTCACTGCACCTAAATCCTTAATCTTCAAAGTAGCAGCTTCAACCAGTCATCTTTAACTTTGCTTTGCTATTCTTAGTAGTGACTGCGACTTCAGAGACCAGGACAACATTATGTTCTTAATAGTCGAAATACCGCTTCAATCCTTCGTTGGCACCAACGACAAGCTACTCCTCGAGCAAGCAGTGGCACGCACTCCTCAAAGTGTTGTTCGGTTGAGAGAGAGAGAGAGAGAGAGAGAGAGAGAGAGATCTACAATTGGGAGGGAAAAAAAAGGTGAAAATTTATTTAACAAAACCACAATACTTAACAATGTTGTTGATTACTACAACTTGAATTTATTGAGTTGGTAGCAAGTTGGTTAGAGACTAAAAAATGGGTTTAGGTAACCAATATTTGGGCAAAAAAAAGTTGGTTTGTTAAGTCCATTATGAATGTTCTAATAGAGGATTCTCAGGAAATTAATACATACTCCAAGAGCATTACTTAACTTTTCAATAAAAATATAACTAAATAACTCACCTAAGGTTCTCTTGCGTTACTTAACTTATTGAGACACTATTTATCAATACATCAACAAATATCTTTAAAAAAAAAATTAAATCTCTCTCTCTCTCTCTCTCTCTCTCTCTCTCTCTCTCTCTCTCTCTCTCTCTCTCTCCAGGATCTGCAAGGAGAGATGGCATTGTGTTCTGCTCTAATCACTACTCTAAATTACCACCATACTAGGATCAACATCATTTCTAGCAACCACGTTGAAACTTTCAGTTTGTAGATTGTCTGTGATGCTGATTGATGTCGATGGCAATGTCAATGGAAAACAATGATGTTTCAAGGGTGGCATTGTGGTTAGAAAGGCATGGGTACTTGGTGGTTCAATCATGTCGTACACCAGGGACGGACCCAGGTGGGGGCCAGGGCCCCCCCCCCCCCCGGGCCCAAAAAAAAATTTTTTTGCAACTTAAATTTTGCAATAAAAAAAAAAAAAAAACATAGCTTGGGCCCCCCCTTAATTTTAGCTCAGCCCCTCCTCCCAAATCCTGAATTTCAAGCCCAGCTGGGCAGCCCAAAAGGCAAGAGCCCATGACCCATGTAAAAAAAAAAAAAAAACTCAGTGGAACCTAACAGAGAAAGTGTGAGACGAAGGAAAAATAAAAAGAAAAGAAATAGAGAGATAGTGAGGCGAGAGTTGAGACAGAGAGGTGAGACAGAGATAGACTACCCACAGTCCCACGCGGCCACGCTGACGCCGATGCGAGACAGCGAGAGTCTACCCAGACCCACGACGCTGACGCCGCCATCATCAAGCTCACACGAGCCCCATCTTGCTGCCGCCGCCGCCGCCGTCAATTGCTTGAGCCTTTACTCACTGCTTTACAGGTATTTAATTTATGATCCTTTCCTAGTTTCCTTCAAAACCTAAAAAATAAATTAAATGTTTGTGCTTGCTTGTGGAGACAGTGGAGTGTTTGTGTTTTTATTGATGACTGATGAAGTGATTACTGATTATTGATGTAGTGATATTGTTGATTGTGATTCTGTGAATTGAATCTGTGCTGCAGTGCAGCCTGTGGTGTTTTTTTTTTTTTTTTTTGGACTTTTTGGCTTTGTGACTCTCTGTCACTCTGTGTATGTTTGTGACTCTCTCTTGTAAACTTGTATTATATAGATAAGAGAGATAGAGAGAGTAGAGTTTTTAGGGAATAAAGATTACTTTGACTGTTTGCTTTTTCTTTCTGTTTGTTTGTTTTGGATTTTTTTTTTGAAAATAACTGTAAAAGTTAAACTATTTTATTAGTTAAGTAAGGTTTGAAACTATTTTGGTATCTAACAAATCGAGTTTATTAGACTCGATTTTTCTCTTTAAAATTGCACTTGAAAATCGATTGTTTCACACTCAAGTTTCATACTCGAGTGTCTCACACTCGAGTTCCAAGTGCAACTTTAAAGAGCAAAATCGAGTCTAATAAACTCGATTTGTTAGATACCAAAATAGTTTCAAACCTTGCCTAATTAATGAAATTGTTGGAGGGATTTGATTATTTTTAAAAAAATCTGTTTGTTCTTTCATCTTTGTTGACTGGTGGTTGGGCATAATAGAGACAAGGGACATTGTGACAAAAAAAAAAAAAAAAAAAGAAAAAAAGAAAAAGAAAGTAAAGTTAAGAAAAGTTGTTGTTAGTAGTGCAGAATAATTTTGTAGTGTCGGTAGTGCCGTAGTGGGATTGGGACTATTGGGTTAGTGGGTATTTGTCTTGGTTGATAGTTTATTAATATTATATGGATGTGTATTTGAAAAAAAAAATTTGCTTATCTTCGGCCTCCCCTAGCTTGAAATCCTGGGTTCGTCCCTATTGTACACAGTGACAGAGATGGAGAATGAAGATGAGAAATCGAAAGCGGATTTTTAAAGGTGTTGTTGAAGGTGGGTATGCGAATGAGAAGATGATGTTGCTGTGATCGGGAAGGTGGGGAAGAGATATGTAATCAATATTAATAATTTTTTTTTTTTTTTGGATATAGAAAAATAATATATTTTTAATAGAGAAAAAAATATTGAGCTTGAGTGTATGTGATTTTTTTTTTTTTTTTTTGTAATTAGGTGTATGCGAATTTAAGTTTGTTTAGGAAGAAAAATGATACATGTAGACAAAATTTGGCTAAAATTGCATTGAGATTGATTTTTTTTAATAGATACCGTAGAACGTAAACATGTTCCATCTACTTCAATTGCTTTTATCATCGAATTAAGACATCAATTAGTTTTTAGTGTATGTACAGTTTGAAATTCAGATTTCTTATTCGACAATATAAAAAAAAATTATAAATTGAGTTAAGTAGAACCCACCATTAAAACTAATGTGAATACTCTAAATACACAAAATGTATTACACCTCGATTCACTAGAATAAAGGTATACGTATGGACCAACAAATCTGGCGGCTCAGGCCCACTTAGAACGGTGGGTTTGTACAGTTCAGCTATGGCCCAAATCAATAGATTTGTAAGAGAGGGAATCAAACAATAAGGGAAGGCCTTTCCCGAGGCTGGAAATAAGGAAGAAAAGCATAATATTATGGAATATGTGGGCAAATGTCTAAATACAAGAATACTCGAGGAAGCCAATGATACACAGAAAAATACACTGCTCACTCTCTTCTCTTAATGTTATTCTCGTTACTCTTTTATTTTTTTGATACTTATGTCCCCCCCCCCCCTTTCTTTATGCGAACCATCTTTTTCTTATATACTGCCTCCACTTCACATTCTACACCTTTACCTAACAAATTTCTCCTAGCGACACCTGTCCTTTTAAACATCTAAGAAAGGTGGTAGAAGGAGTTACTTAGCTATGAATTACACTATTGAGGTCACTTCCTCATCAATGCAGCTGATAAAGCTGTTGCCCACCATTTAATGAGGAGGCAACAAGCTACTTCTTGCTGGAAACTTCTCCTACTCCTCATGATTCTCTCTCTTCAGCCAATCCTTCCCACCTGCAACCTTAAACCAAGTTACCAACCCCATTTATTAGAACCTTTCTCAATTGTCACAAAAATAGGGTTGTAAACGAGTCGAGCCAAACCGAGTATTAAAAGTTCAAGTTTGTTTATATAATTTTATTTTGAACATGGATTGAACTTGAGCTCATCACCAAACAAGATTACATGTTCAAGATTGGTTTATTTACTTGTCAAGCAAGTTCAAGATTGTTCACGAGCTACTTGATTAACTTATTTTTTTTCTATATATAATAAAATCATGATTAAAATGTTTCACATTTTCACAATCTATATTTTTTTTACTACAAATGGATTGTTTATGTTATGAATAAACTACAAATAATAATTTTATATCATATGAATCAATTTACAAACTTATACAATCAAATTTCAAGTCTATATAAATATATTTTTAGATAAATATTCATTTATTTTAGACAAGTATACATATAAATATATAATTAATTCAAGTCTTCAAGTACACGAATGTATTATTATGTTTGAGTTTGACTTGTTTACTAAATAAACTAACATAAACAAGTTTTTTCTTAAACTAAGTTGGAGCTGTTGATAAATTGCTTGATTCATTTACTATAGTTAACCTCTTTTCTCAATCAATTCCAAGAATTGCTAGCCTACTGCGGTAGTGTCTGCCCCACTTTCTTTGTTGGTACCATACTACCTACCCCACTTATATTACTGCCTTATTCCTTGTGTAGATTGGCATTGTCCTTAAAGATCCCAACTTCACTTATTTGTTATTTGTTTGTTTTTTTTTTTTTTTTTGGCTAAAATGTAAAACTGACCCTTTAAATTTTACCTTTTGTCATTTCAGTCCTCTAAGTTTTAGTTTTGTCATTTCAATTCTCTAAATTTTAAAGTTTGTCAATTCAGTCTTATGTTACCATTCTGTCAAGGAATGCCGTTAACTATCCAAATCAACACTGTTTTGGATGATTTTTTTATTATTTAATTTCTTAATTTAATTTTACAGGAAAACGTTGTTAGCCCAAACATTTTTACGGTGGACAACTTTTTGATTAGGAAGAATAGGATGGTGGATTTGAACAATTTGGGTCTGGAGAGTAGGGACAAGGTTCTCAAGTCGTGAAGAAAGATTTTGAGATCATCTGGGTTTCTGTTCAAGGATCAATGGGCGCGTGTAATTCCAGGTAAAACAAGTTTACTTCTTGACTGTATTGTATCGCTTCAAAACCGAATTTGATTTTGTTATCATCATCATATTTGACCTTCAACTTTCATGCTTAACCTTACTCTTCAACACTATTGTTCTCAAATGTAGATGGACAGCCAGGATTAGGCTATGGATTAGCAGGTTGAAGAGGTGGGATTGGGGTGACTTTGGGGTTCGAAAAGCGAGCTGTCTCCGCCGCTGACAACACTTTTCTCTTCTGCTATTATCGTTAACCCTCTTAATGTTGTCAAGGTAGGGTACATGCCCATGTTTTTTTTTTTTGGTTTCAGTTGGTGTGTGGAACTGTGGGTAAAAGAAACGAAGAAAAAGATTGGATTTTGATTATGTAAATGAAAAGCTTTGCTCTGTTTTTTGGTCTTCTTGTTGTCCAGAATAGCAAATTTAAGATTTTTTTTTCTTTGGTAATTAACGTTTTTCAATAAAATTAAATTAAAAAATTAAAAAAAATCATTCCAAATGGCAATACTTGACAGAATTTTAGTTTCAGTTGGTGTGTGGAACTGTGGGTAAAAGAAACGAAGAAAAAGATTGGATTTTGATTATGTAAATGAAAAGCTTTGCTCTGTTTTTTGGTCTTCTTGTTGTCCAGAATAGCAAATTTAAGATTTTTTTTTTCTTTGGTAATTAACGTTTTTCAATAAAATTAAATTAAAAAATTAAAAAAAAATCATTCCAAACGGCAATACTTGACAGAAGGTAACGGAAGACTAAATTGACAAATTTTGAAACTTAGAAGACTGAAATGACAAAACTAAAACTTAGAGGACTGAAATGATAAATGGTAAAACTTAGAGGGTCAATTTTACATTTTAACCTTTTTTTTTTTTTTTTTTTTGTCCTTTTTCTTTTTTCCCTTTCAGTTTTGCTTTTTCGCCTTATTCTCAAATAAATAATAAATAAATAAAAGTTTTGCTTCTTCACCTCTTAGTGGTTATTGTGTAGTCATTGACTCATAGAGTAATTTCTTTCTCACCCAGAACAGAGTCAAAATTTCATGCTCGATAGTATTGTTTTTTTATTTTTAAATAATTATGTTAAGCGAATTTAATTCTGTGCCGTAGAGTCACATGAAATTTCTAAATTCTCCGATACCTTTCCTTTCTTTCAACTTTATAGGAGTTTCTATTCTCAAAAAATACTTTCTAAAACTTTTCTTTCTTTATTAATCCTTTTTTCAATAAGTGTGTTATGGGGAATTTTCCTTCATCACAATTGGCCTCCTTTTTCCTGTGCAAAGGTCCATCCATATTTAAAGTCCAGAATTCAAGTCACGTCATACCTGCACCAGCACATACCAAATCAATCATTAATAATAATAAAGAGAAGCAATAAAGTAAAGTAAACTAGACGAAGAAATTAACACAAAATAAAAAAATAAACGAAATACACAAAGTAAAGAATAAGAATATACCTCGCACCAAACGCAACGCAACCTTGTAAACGATAACGGCGACGTCAACGGCAACGTAACGGAACGAACGGTGATACGCAGTGACGACGAACGGGAGTACGGGAGCGTCAACGCGCAACACGAATATGTCAACGGCACCCATAACGGAAACCAAATGCTGCAAACACAATTGGATGGAAGAACACGATTACACATCTCATCCCAAACAAGGCCAACAAAACCAATCTCAAGAGTCTCAGAAATGTGATTCCAAATTAATCTTTAATTAAATTGAGTAATTAATTGTTTTAATTTTGGTTCTGTTTCTGTTCTGTTAGGTGAAAATTTGGTGTCAAAAACACTCTGCTTCCATAGCAAATGACTTGTACAAAGGAGGAATATTCTATCTTCAAAAAAGAATCATCGGTGCGTACAAAAACTCGCCACCGAGTCGGCTCAGTCCCGCGGCAAACTCGGTTCTATTTTCCTCAGAATGCCTCCGAGTTGACTCAGCAACTCGCCTTACAACTACGGCGTTCAAACTCTTGCCGCTTTCTTCACGCTAGCAAAATCCTGGATCTGATTCTGACTCACTCGCCGGAATCTGAGACCACAAAATTCAAAGAAGACCGGAAAAACAAGAACCAACCTGTGCGAACCAAATCAGAGATCGTCGGCCTTGGACATGACGCAGAGTCGGCTAGGCGTGGGCTCAAAGTTGGCTCGCCGGCGAAGCTGATGCGAGGATGGACGGATCAGAGCCGTCAAGGCTCTCTTCACCCACTCTCCTTCCACGCCTCCGATTCGAACCAGTGAGTTCTTCATCGCAGATCTACGCATGTTGAGCCGATTCTGCGAAAACGGCGCGTTGTGGTGGCTTCCGTTGTCGTGACCCGAGTTCTTGTGGAGGCTGCACCGAAACGAGCCTGGATGCGACGTAGGCGAACACATACACGTCTTCTTCGGGGCTGGGATAGCTCTGGTTTGGTGGCTTTTGAGAACCTGGTTGCGATTCGGAGAAATCGAGCGGTGGTCGATGGAGAAGCGGACTGCGGGAGAGAGAGACGGCGAGGTGTAGAGGTTGACACGTGTCGGAGAAGCCGAACGCTGATGATGATGATGATTATTGTGGTGGTGGTCGTGGTTGTCATGGTGGTGATGGTGGTACTGGTAATGGCTTTGGTGAAGATGGCTTTGCTGGTGAAGATCATGGTGGAAAAAACTGGAAGATGGAGAGGAGAAGCTAGAAGCAAAGGCTGATGTAGAAGAAGCAAAGGAAGAGTTTGATGTGGTAGAGGAACAGAACCTGCCTGAAGGTGAGAGTGAGCGCAGGACTGGTCCGCTTGATCTGGTTCTAGAGGAAGAGGTCGCCATTGTTGAGCTAGAGAGAGAAAGCAAGAGAGTGTGAGAGAGAGAGAGAGAGAGTTTTTTTTCTTTTTCCCTAAAGGGGCCCTTAGGGCGGTTGGTTTGGCAAACCTAACGAGTCTCAAAGGCCGGATTTATAGCTAGGGATTGAAAGGGGCAAATGGTAATTAAGTCGGAAATGTAAGGGTGATTTGGGGATTTGAAATGTTGGGTTAGTTAACTTAACCATGGTGAACCCTGAGTGAGGAAATGTATAATGTGGATTCTAATTTTAACGGCAGGAATGATGTCGACATCGCAAAGTGATGTCCAACAGCTTTTCTTTTCGGTGTTATTTCCAAACGGCTGCCACGTATAGGACTTTGAGAAACGGTCAGAACTGAAACTACTAAAATGCCATTTACTATTTATTTTAAATTACGAGATCTACCATTGACTCATGGCAGCAGATTTCTTTACATTTTTAATTAGAAAAATATTATATTCACAATATTTTTATAATAATTTCACAATAAATTACAAGTGACTAATTATTATTAATTCAGATTTAAATTTAGAATTGAGATTATATTTTTAACCAAACAATAACAACTAATAATAACTTCATACTTAAAATTTATTGTAAAAATATTATGGACATATTATTTATTTTTTATTTTTTTATTTTTTTATTTTGACATTGGAAATAACGTGCGTTGAAAGTTAAGACAAATGCTGAAAGAATCCAATACGATTCTTTTCCCATTACCCCGTGAAGAGTGATGTAGAAGTCAGTCTAAGACTGTAGAAATTGTGATCTACAGTAAGTTCTGTCTTATTAGACTAGTGGTAGAGGTTAGATTTCCTTAGCGTGGGCCAGACCCTAAATTAAATGTGGTGAGCCTTTATGCATTCCAATTTTATTATTATTATTATTATTATTTTAGATTTATAGGCCACTTCTTCTCTCTGTCACTACTTTGTGTGCTTGTCCAAAAAATAAAAACTTATATATATAATTTAGTTACAAAATTAAGTTATAATCTTATTAAATATTTTTTTATTAAATGTAAATTTTAATAAATTTATTAATAAATTATATTTTCTTTTTATCTCTTTTATATTTGTAAAATTTATAGAAAATTTAGGATCGATAGTTATACCATCAATAAATATTTAAATTGTAAATTTTTGTAATTTAAAATAATACATAAAATATAAGCTTATTTATAATAATATTCGATTGATACAAAATTTGACATGTGTGTTTGATCGCGTAAAAAACATGCAATTTAGTAATTAGATTTTAAAAATATGTAATAATATTTATTTTATTGAATAAGATTGAAGCTAAACTTTGTCATATATGTGTGTGTGTAAGTGGGTCATGTTAATGAGTGTTATAGGACAACGGTTAATAAATTATTTTTAAAAAATTTTAACATCACTTTTATGAAAAATTGTTAAACTGTTAACATCACTTTTAAACTGTTAACATCACAATATTAGTTGCTTTCTTTTCATAAAATTTTTTTAAAAATATATCTCAACCCAATTCCGTATATGAATATATCCATTAACATTTCACTACATTAATATATTAAAAAACAATGGAATCAATTTTTCTTTGAATAAATTTTTTATTTGAATTGATTGGGAGAAATTTTCTTCGACTTTTTATGTAGTAATTTATAAATTTATTTTTGTATATTATTTTAAAAAGTTACACGACTTATTAAATAGGTTATGGGACTAAAAATAAACATAAATTGAAAAAATTTTCCTCAAATTAATTTGGATATAGATTTTTTTATTTCCTAAAAATATATATTTTTTCCGTTTTCTTGTTCAGGATGATTTATAAGAGTAGGCTATCTAAACTTAATAATATGTCCAATTAAATAAATAGGTTTAATGGGTAAAGAGTAAAGACCATTTTTTTTATGCCTAAAAGACCAAATTATTAACCATGTTTTAGGACTTGAATCAAACACCATATAATCTTATTCTCAAAAAAAAAAAAAAAATTGCTATATGATTAGGAATAAAAATTCAAATTTTTAATCATATAGAAGCAAAATCAAAATGACCCCAAATTTTGAGGCTAAAATTTGCAATATAATCTAAATTTTAGTAATCATTTTGTAGTAGAGAAATGATATATCCAAAACATTTTCACAACATTTTTACAACAAATCCTAAATGATAAGTTGTTATCAGTTGTTATTGTTGGAGCAAAAAAGTAATCTTAGTATTAGGTTCAAATTTGAACCAATAACAATTAACCACTTATGATTTGTTGTAAAAATATTGTAAAAATATTATAAAAATATTGTGGACGTAGTACCTCTCTTTTGTAGTATGCTTGATAAATTTGAAATTTGAAAATGTTCACCTACTTATTTTAAAAGTAGTTTTGCAATCACGTTTGTTGTGCTGTCGAATGTCGATTTGAAGCGAGAAAAAAAGTGGACGCCAAATATGGAATCCGAGCATTCAAGCATGTTATTTGAATATATGTTTCTTTTTTAAAAGGGCGTGAAATGAGGTAGAAAATTATAGGAAGTTTCCATCATTCACTTTACCAGTTTTTACAAGTGAGTTTGTAGAAGCAGTTGGTAAACGGTAAGAATGTCTATCTTTGACTTGCACAACATCATTAGTACAACGAAATGATAGTAATAGCTTAGTACATTTTAGGTTAGCAAAACAAAGTCTCGGATCTACTTTTCTTCCAATGTCTCAGAGTCCACAACGCGATGAAGGAACGCACAAAATTAATAAATATTTGAGTACAAAACAAATGCTTAGTTCATGTGCTACAAAATTAGCATCCTTTTTTATCCAACAAAAACAATACCCACAAAAGAATTAGTAAAGACTAATTCATCATTCAACAATGCACTAAATTGATTAATATCTAGGCTTCTCACACAAGGGTTTAATATTGACTTCAATTTTGTTATTAGAAGAGTTTTTAAGTAAGGCCAAAACTCTTTTATGCAACCAGCAAGCTGGTAAATCTATTGCTAGTTAGCAACCAACATCCCTTAGTATTATATATTTGTCTGTTTGGCATCAGTTTTAGTTTTTATATACAATTTAAAAAAAAATTTTGTATTTTCTCACTTTTTCAAAAATTTTCAAAGTAACAATTATACTTTAGCACACTTTTAACAAAAATTTTTAATAAAAAAGTTAAATAAGTTATTTCCAAACAGACTTATTAGCTTTCCTAGCAAAACTTACTTTGCAAAAAATTAGCATAATGGAGACTTTCTAAGAAGATGTATTGCATTTTGCTCAATTATCCAAAATAAAAAATGACATAATACATCAATGTTTGGGTCGCTTGGGATAGAAGTTAGAAGCCACTCATGATCCATGGACACATCCAAGGTGTTTGCAATATAATTTAGTAACTTAACTCCCATTATGTTCACATCAAGCTAAGCTCAAATTTTGTATGTTGTAAGTTGTGTGATATTGAACCTGGATTCCTCACTCCCTTGTGTATGTGTGTTCAGTCCGTGTCTTTCTCAAAAAAAGCAATTAAGTGGGTTTGTCCCACATCGCTCATATGTGTATCTCCTAATAAGTTTAAATCCTTCACACAGCATTCAAGAGTTACCGGCTTTTATATGTTGTGAGTGTAATATTGAACCTGGATTTCCCACTCCCGTGTGTTTAGTTCGTGTTTTTCTCAAAAAAAAAAAAAAAAAAAAAAAAAAAGCTAAGCTCAAATGGCTGTTTTTTAAAGACCAATTCCAATTAGTCAACGTGTCTTACAATTGAAGCAGTAGACAAATTACTTATCAAAAGTTTTTAAGTTTGACTAATTAATAATTACTTGATCGTACTTTCATTTTCATGACATTTCTAGATTACTAGTAATTTAATTACTTTGCTTCATTCACGTCGGATAGTCTTGGTCAAATGCTCAACACCAGCCGTCACGAACGACCTGAGATTTCAATGTTTCGAAGGGCCAAATGGTATCTGTGTGATACACATGGGTTTTACTCTGCCATATATCCCAAACAAACTAATGCAGCCCCTTTGGAGGGTCGGGGAAGGCTTCCTTTCCTTGGTTGGGATTAGTACCGAAAAGTTAACTGATGTATTAAGAGTATTAGATTAGAAAGTATTTTTAGAAATTTTTTATGTGGAAAAAAAAAAAGAATAATATGGGTTCTAGTTAGCTTAACTAATAAAGTTTTTAATGGTTGAATAAAAGATTTGTGATTTAATCTCCGCTTATACGGAAGATTGTCTTTTAAGATCAACAGAAAATTTGGAGTTCAATCCTCGTCTACATGAAAAATTGTCTTTTAAGATCAGTAGAAAGCTGGTTAGCTACATAGAATTCAAATCTCTAAAAATTTCGATCAAGGCTTATTGTTGTTTGATTCCCCCAAACCCTTTTTTAATATGTAGTTGATGGATGAAGTTAAAGGATTTTTACTCTCTTTTTTTTTTTTTTCATTATTTAATTTTCCCAACTAGATGGCTCGCTCGAGATGGGATTGTCCGCCGAAAATAAGGGTGAGGATGGTTTTGCCCATTCTGACTGATAATAGCACGTCCAAAACATGGTCAGGTCAAGTGATAGGTGCACTCCAAACCCAACCAACTTATGAGCACTCCTATTTGAATGAAAAAGTAAAAAATAATTATAAACCAATTAAACTTGGATATCACATATGATGCTCTCAAACTACTCATCATTTTTGTTGTCACTTTACACTATTTAAAATCGAGGTTCTTAGTTCTTACCTAATAAAAATTATTAATTACAACTTATTTTAACTTAAAATACCTTTTTTTTTTAATAATAGAAACAAATACTGAAAAGAACATTTTTAATATCCAAAATTCTGTTTTATGACAACATCTCCTTATAGTTTATTTACAAACATTTATTTTAAACTCAAAACTCAATTTTCCAACAACTTATACAAATGCACCCAAACATGAGAGAGGGGAATGAGATTCTAACAAAATAACATTTTTAATTATTTTTATACAAATTTCTTTTTTAAATTAAAATTGTATATTTACTATATAGTAAAAAATGGGTCCTAGTCTCCTAGAAGCTATGGTTGCAACAATTGACTATCTTCTCTCTGCACATGGTGACTACACTCTTATTAATTATTAAATTAGTTTATTTTAATACACAACTCTTTTGTTCTTATAAAAAATATTGTAACTGGATTATCTTTCAACTCTTGAGGATAACTTTTGGATAGTTTCAGTTTGTTTTTGAGGATATAAATTATAAAATGATACATTAACAAAAAATAAAGCATTTCCTTTTAAATATGATTCAATATTTAATACAATTTTTTAATTTATTTAATTTATAATATATTAAACAGAAAATATTTTTTAATTTTATATAATCATTAATTAAACCATGCATCTCAGGGATATATTTATTACTAACAATATAACTTTTTGAAAAATTGAAGGTAAGTAAGAAAAGAAAACACACCAAAATATTATCTGCTAGTAATGACGAATTAATAATAATTATAGTCACAGCTATCTTTTTTTTTTATATATATATAAATAAAAAAAGATAGTTGTGAGTTGTGACAATGGCCGGTAGGTCGAATATTTTGGTATCATACATAATTGATGGTATTTTTTTTTTCCCCGGAAGATTTTGTTTTACTAATTCAAAAGGATAACAATTGATGAAGATGATTGATCTCGACCTTATCTTTTGTACAAGCAAGCTGTTAAAGTCTTTAATTTAAAGATATTTGTTTGTTTCTTTGAGCTTCATGGTTTATCGGAAAGCAGCAATCCTCTGCATTGAATTTTTAACCTTTTTTTTTCTTTCTTGATAACCATTGATTTTTTAACTTATAATCGTATCAGGAACCTTAATCGGCAAGCACTTATCCTATTTGAAGTTTCAACATCAATAATTTTCTAGGCTTCTCTCGAATTTTTTTTGGCAAGTTATTTTATTCATACAACTTGCAAAGTGCTGTTTAACTTTTCTGGCAATGGCAAAGATCAAGTTTCCAATCAGAAAAACACTAAATGTTAGATAGGACCTAATATTTTAATTAGAGATAATATTTGAGTGAGAGAGGCTAATTAACTTATGCAAAGTGTAATGAGTAATGACAATGTTTTGCCATTTTTTTTTCTCCTTTAGCATCTTTTACAATGTTCTCAGACAATGCTTTTGGGTCCTGATGCTAGGATTTAGGAATTGGAACAAAGTGCGACCAGCTCAAACTAGCTCAAGTGCCTTTGTTTAGGATAAGTTAATAGAACTGTATGTTTGACTTTGTTTCGGTTCCTGATAGTAGAGTAATTATTAGATACTCCCGGAATATGAGAAATGGTACTTCCTTCTTTCACATTCTTGGTGGAGTTCACTCATTAAATTCATAGTGCGCTCTACTATGAATGTGAGAAGAGGAAGCACAATTTTTCCGTGTTCTAGAAGTACCTAAGAATTTTCCCTTGACGATAACAATAATTTAGGAGGATAAGGTTGTAAACGAATTAAACTGTATGTGAATACTTTGGCTTTAATTCAAAATTTTTTTTTTATTTGTTTATTCAACGAATGAGTAAAACTTTTGTCTAAGTTTAGGCTCTATTATTAAACGAGTCAAACTTAAATATAATAATGCGTTTAAAAACAAACTCATGAGTCATGAGTCCGAGACTCAATTTAAGTTTATATATAAAATATTATTATTATTATATGCATACGTGTATGCACATGTACTTCTAAAGACTTGATATTAAATTATATAAATTTGTAGATAAGTTAACTGGAACCCACTAGATAAGTTAATAAAATATCAAATTATTTTTTGATAATATAAATAGGATAAAATTTGGCTACAAACTTGGTTGTGGTCTAAAGCTATAATTTCACTCAATATCTTTTTATTGTGTGTAAATTTTGACAAATCCACTATGGGATTACATCTTTCTCTTATATCCTCCATACTTGTAAAATTTTTAGAAAATCAAAAATCAATAATTAGTTACGTTATCAATCAATTGTTTAAATTGCAAGTTTTTGTAGTCTAAAATTATATATAAAAAATAAGTTTATGATTTATACAATAAATAACATTCGGTTCGCTCACAATTTGACATGTGTGTGTGTTAAGAGCATAAAAAACATGTTATCCAATGGTTAGATTTTCAAAATATATAGTTATATTCATTTTTTTTTTAAAGAAATTGTAGCCTAAGGCTACAATCAAGTTTGTACCCAAACTTTGTCCATATAAATATTTTACTTCATATTAAAAATTATATACTGGTTAACAATATAAGGTTGGTGAATCTAACTCTTGTAAGTTTATAAACAAAAGTCATTCTATCTAATTAACTCAAATAAGAGGCTTTAAAATTATAATTAAAAAAAACTCAAATAATATCCTTTTAACCATACTTATTTCTTTAATTATTACCGTTAATATGTGAACGGTTTAACAATTAGTAGCCATGGTGTTACTATATACAGGGAAAGAAAATTAAGTGGCTTGTAAATAAGGTAGAGATTATTCAGTAAAAAAATGAATAAAGCTTAAACACGTAACCTAATTTGTTGATGAACTTGAGTTCAGTTACAGTTTGGAATAACACTAAATGAATTAATTATAAAAATACTTGGTTTTTTAAAAATTATTATTATTATTATTATTATTTGAGTAAATTATATTTTTTACTTTTAAAGTATGGAGTTATTTTCATTTTTAATCTTTAAAGTTTGAGATTTTTCATTTTGTTTCACCAATTTTGACTTTGTTTCCTATACAAGCATTCTGCCCATTTCTATGACTAATTTGGGCATTAAGAGTGAAAGAAAAATGGCATAATAACGCAGTTTTAATGGCACCTATAGGCCAAATCAACTAGAGAGTTCAACAAAAGGAGCATTTTGAAAACGAAATCAAACTTGATGGATTAAAATGAAAAATCTCAAACTTAAAAGAATAAAATGTAAACCACCAAACTTTAAGGGTCAGACGCATAATATAATCTTATGGTTATTTTTCTTCATTTGTCTTTTTTTTTTCTTCTTAATTTGGGATTTTTAATAATAATTCAATAATTTTGGAGATTTTGGGGTATTTTGATACTTTTTTAGGGTTTCAATGATATTTTCAATCATTTAAGTGATTTGGGGATATTTAGGTCTTTTTGTGTGTGGAGTTAGGTCTTTTTGTGTGTGGAGATTTTGGGGTGTTTTGTCATGTTACACTTTTAAGGGATATTAGTGTCATTTTGAAGGTTTTTTTTTTTTTTTTTATATATATACAAGATAGAATTCTACTCTAGCATAATCTAAGTATATATGTGTGTGAAACTTCCTCTTGGAAACTTGAACTCTGGCCCTTGCCCCCCACACCCCACAAGAACTTATACTTGTGAAGTGACTATCGCATCAAAAGTGTGCAGTGGTTCATTTTGGAGGATTTGATATTAGGTGATTATGGGACTAGGTTTTAGGACGGGAGAAAATGAAAAAAAAAAAAAGATTAAAAAAAAAGATGTATATATGATGAATGTGAGTCTTCAGAAAATCTCATTTGAAACGAGTAATAAATGAGTCTTTTTTTTTTTTAGACTCATTTATTACTAGTTTCAAACAAGATTTTACCTGTTAAATGAGTCTTTACATGTAAAAACTTTATTTTTTTAAGGTTTTAATTAACATAATAATATATTAATTGGTGGGTTAATAAGAGCATCCATGATCGTGATGCTATTTTTTTAACTATTTGGCACTACAAAAAGTTATTTTATCTATTTTGCCTACTCATTTTACAAAACATCTACCATCAGTGGATCTATTTTAACTTTTAACACAATAAAATAATATAAACATCACAATAAAATAATATATCTACTACAATAAAATAATATATCCACTACAATAAACATCAATCACAACCACTGCAACTGCTACTGCTACCATTGCCACTACCACCGCTGCTGTCACCACCACATGATAGCAAATAATCGTCTAGTGTAACAAGTAATTTTTTTAACCTCAAATTATACTAATACATTTTTTTTACTAAAAAAATTTCTCAATTATCATGATAGCAAATAATTATTTAGTGTAACAATAATATTTTGTTTTAACCCCAAATTATATATGAATTTTACTAATGTGTGCCCTAAGGGCACATAGTAGTAAACCAATTTTGAAAAAAGTTTATCGAAAATTGAAAAAGTTTCCCAATAAAACTTTTCTAAAAATGGATTTGTTAATGAATGCCCTGAGGGCACACATAAACCGGACCCATTATATATATATATATATATATATATATATATATATACAAATTTATCTTTTGACTTGGGGTATGATTACATATTCCTAGCGCAATATCAACTCCATCGATGGCATCATTGGCCCCAAGAACACGTCTCCAAACTGCACAAAACCTGAGCATAAATTAACATAACCGATAAAAATGAAAGTTTTCTAATGTAAAATCATTGGAGCTAACAAAACCCAATTCGACAAAGATTTCAAATACTAAAATCCCCACATACAAATTTGCCCGTGGCGAAGATTAAGCGAAGCGAGGACATTCTCTTCAATAGACACCACAACACGCTTTTTCCCTATCTTTTGACGTGGGTCAGAGGCATGGATCGGCGGCGTGGATCGGAGGCGTGAGTCAGAGTCGTGGATCGGCAACTTAGGGCTTGGATCGGCTTGAAATTTCGACGAAGTGGGTCAGCAGGTGGGCCGGTGTCGTTGAGCTTCGGTTAGCCGGTGACGTTGAGGTTGGCGACGGTGAGATAGAGAGGTGAGAGTTCAGAGGTGAAGTTGAGAGAGTTGAGAGTTTGTGAGAGTTTGAGAGAGTTGAAAGTCTTGAGAGAGTTCAGAGGGAGTTGAGAGTGAGACACGAGCTGGATAAAAAAAAGAATAAAGATAATAAAAAGAACAAAAAAAAAAAAAACAAACAAATAGTTTTTTAAAAGGATGGAGAATAAAAAAGTAATTTTTTTTTAGCTCTCAATTACTGTGTATAGCCATATATCGCTATGAACTATAGCAATATAGGTAAATTTTTTACCAGTACCATCACTATTGCAGCACTCTTTTTATATATAGTGGAGCTAAATATAGCTTTTTAGCACTTTAACACCGCTGTTATGGATGCTCTAAGGTGGATCCCCACCCCTCTCCAACGCCAAACTAAACCCAATCTATTGTTAGCAATTGGCAGTTCAAAATTTACAAACAGAGAATAGATCAAAACATGATAAGGTGATGAAGTGGACATAAATATTAAAAGCCCAACTGGACATATCAAAATTAGGATACATGTGGCCCCAAACCCAGTACAAGGTTGTAAAGCCACCGATGTTTTCAAGTAATATACAAATAGTTGAAGGTCAACAGTTAGCCTACCCACTAAACACTGTCATTACAAATATTTTTTATTATTATTATTTTTTGAGAGATAATTTCTACATCATTCCCTAATAATTGTTCTTTATTATTTAACAATAAAACACTTTACCATGATACTCACAAGTCACAACCTTATTTTTCATCATTTTTTATACTGCCATTCAATTGTCTCAATTTATATTTGTTGGTTTAAAGTCACATGGTAAAAATATAATGATTTTCTTTAAAATATCATTTATTTTATGTTACAGGCTGAACTACTTTTGATATACATATATATATATATATATATATATATATATTAAAAAGAATAGAAGAAACCTTCTTTGATAGATATAATAATTACGTAGTTTACCCAAATAAATAAATAAATAATTTTGATTTAAAAAATATTTTTTTTTATATTATAGATTTCAAGCCCAATCCAATCTATAAACTTGGATGGAGAGAGAGTTGTACATATTATTCATGATAAAACATTTTTATCTTCGCATGTAAATTAACATAGCCATATGATCTAGTAATATTTCGCTCATTTGATGGGATTAAATATTAATTAGTTGGTATCTTCTAATATTTTTATCGAAAATATCTAGGATTCATAATTCATTCTTAGCTATCGAATTAATGAAAAAAATAAAAATAAAAACCAAAGGGTTAAATATGTTCGCTTACGCTCAACAAAACTTAGCAATATACATATAAGAAATCATAGTTAGTATTCATATAATAATAGTAGATTATAGTTTATTTATCTAGAGAGAAAAAATTCATCATTGCAATATTTTTATGTTTTCTTTCATAAATGCTCATTTCTCCAGGAACTTCTCAAAATGGTGGTTTTAAAAACTGGAATGGGGAAATAATTGAAAAGAAGATTGGTTCTCAATTCTTTAGTTTGACTGGAGCTTAACCAATAGATTAACCGGTGACATCATAAATATTTTAATTAATAATTTTAGGAACATATATATATATATATAGAGAGAGAGAGAGAGAGAGAGAGAGATGGGTTCAAGTTACACTTGGTGTAACTTTAAAGAGATACAAATTTTTTTAATCATTAAATTTAAGTAGATTTAACGGTAAAAAAAGACCCTCATTAATGCTAATATTTTGATTAAGAACTCATTAATTATCTCTCATTTATTATATTTTATACCTATCTTTAAACCCAAAAAGAGTGCTACATCTGACTGTGTCTCTATGTTTCTCTCATTGTCGCTTTCTTCTCCACCGTTGTTTCACCTCTACGGATAGGTTGCCGGCAGGGAAAAAAAAAAAAAAAAAAAAAAAACAAACAAACAAACAGCGGAACAATGAAATTGAAAGGAATCCCAATTGAGCAGCGTGATTGTTGTTTTATAATTTATTCTCCTGTAGCAACCTTGCCTTGCTTCATATTTAATCACATATTCAGTTGGGTTTTTCTTCAAATACGTAAAGATCACTTTAATCTGCATCTGTATTTACTAGCTTGAGTAGCTTCTAAAGGTTAAAATGCCATTTCATATATTGCAAAAAATTATTATGTTATCTGGGTTTTGTATAAAATAACTCAATTTTCCTTCTTTTGGTTGTATTTCAAGCTTTAAACGTTTTCATATCCAAATTTTATGCTATTGGCTTTCAATCTCTAGGTTGCATATGAAACCCATTGATCTGCACCCAAAATCTTTCAAAGGAATTCACATTCACACACCCTTTATCATCAAGAAGATGGTGAAGGAGAAAGAGACAGGGATAGAAATGTAGAGAGAGAGAGAGAGAGAGAGAGAGAGAGAGAGAGAGAGAGAAAGAGAGAGAGAGAGAGAGAGTCAAATATAACACTTTTTTGGAGTTTAAAGATAGATATAAAATATAATAAATGAGGGATAATTAATGAGATCTGTGAGGAGTATTTTTGTCGGTCCTCGGCAAGGCCATGGGCGCAGTGCCGAGGAGGCTCATGTTGCCGGTCCTCGGCAAGGCCATGGGCGCAGTACCGAGTAGGCTCAGATGTCCCACATCGAAGAGAGCTTCCCCCACTTTCAACCTTATAAGCTGTGAAGCGAAGGAAGTAGTGTACCATCGTATTTCGGTATTCGAATACGAGAATACGATGGTACACTACTTCCTTCGCTTCACAGCTTATAAGGTTGAAAGTGGGGGAAGCTCTCTTCGATGTGGGACATCTGAGCCTCCTCGGTACTGCGCCCATGGCCTTGCCGAGGACCGGCAACATGAGCCTCCTCGGCACTGCGCCCATGGCCTTGCCGAGGACCGGCAAAAATACTCCCCACAATAAAAGGAAGGTGTAGAGACGTGCCCTTCAAAGGTATCGAAACCGTGCAGGTATCATGCGGTCGGAGCAAGTCTCAAAAACTGCCACCCTTGCCCCAAAGCGGACAATACCGATGATGGGCACTGCCCTCAAGAGCTTCCTTTTATTGTGGGGACTATTTTTGCCGGTCCTCGGCAAGGCCATGGGCGAAGAGCCGAGGAGGCTCATGTGTCCCACATCGAATAGAGCTTCCCCCACTTTCAACCTTATAAGCTGTGAAGCGAAGGAAGTAGTGTACCATCGTATTCCGGTATTCGAATACGAGAATACGATGGTACACTACTTCCTTCGCTTCACAGCTTATAAGGTTGAAAGTGGGGGAAGCTCTCTTCGATGTGGGACACATGAGCCTCCTCGGCACTGCGCCCATGGCCTTGCCGAGGACCGGCAAAAATAGTCCCCACAAGATCTTAATCAGAATATTAGTATTAATGAGGGTCTTTTTTTGACCGTTGAATCTACTTAAATCTAATAGTTTAAAAAATGTGTAACTTTTTAGTATTACGTCTGACTCTCTCTCTACATTTCTCTATTGTCTCTTTCTCCTCCACCATTGTTCCACCTTTACGGATATATTTGTATATATATGAGATAGGTTTAAGTGCCTAGTGTAACTATAAAGAGTTACACATTTTTTAAACTATTGGATTTAAGTAGATCCAACGGTAAAAAAAAACTACAATTAAGAGTTACATTTTTTTTAAACCATTGAATTTAAGTAGATCCAACAGTTAAAAAAAAGACTACAATTATTACAAATATTTTAATTAGAATCTAATTAATTACACTAATTTATTACCTTCTAAACCTATATTTAAACCCAAAAAAAATTTGACTTCTGACTCTCTCTCTCTCATTTACGTAGAGAGAGAAACGGAGAGATAGAGAAATGTAAATGAGAGAGAAAGTCAGAAGTCAAACTTTTTTGGGTTTAGAGATAAGTTTAGAAGGTAATAAATAATGATAATTAATTAGATTTTAATCAGAATATTTATAATAATTATAGGCTTTTTTTAACCGTTGGATCTACTTAAATCTAATGATTAGAGAGTGAAACGTAAATGAGAGAGAGAGAGAGAGAGAGAGAGAGAGTCAAAAGATAAACTTTTTTTGGGTTTAGAGATAAGCTTAAAAGGTAATAAATGAGGGTAATTAATTAGATTATAATCAGAATATTTGTAATAAATATAGTTTTTTTTAACCCGTTGGATCTACTTAAATCCAATAGTTCAAAAAAGGTGTAATTCTCTCTCTCTCTCTCTCTCTCTCTCTCTCTCTCTCTCTCTCTCTCTCTCTCTCTCTCTCTCTCTCTCTCTCTCTCTCTCTCTCTCTCTCTCTCTAATATTAAGTTTATAACTAATAATATGGTCAAAAGAATCAAACAATTGCTAAGCGCTGAATATGATAAAAAGGAAGTTCATTTTAAATTTTAATTAAATGAACAATTTCACTTGCACCTATCACTTGCATTCCTTTATAAAATAAACTCAAATGTTTTGAAAATCAATAGATGCATGCGGACAATATATATATACATATATATTTTTACAATTTTTTAATAACTATTAACGTGGATTGTTGAGATTGGTACGTAATAAAAGTAATATCAATGATAGGCTCATATAAAAATAATATTGAACATTGCACACTTTTAGTGCGATGGTCACTTAACAAGTATAAATGCTTGTGGGGTGTGGGGGGGGCAATGGCCGGGATTTAAGTTTCCAGAAGGGAGCTTTCATACACATATACACTTTAGATTAGGTTAGAGTAGAATTTCTATCTTGTATAATAATAATAATAATAATAATAATAATATTGCTCCAACCATAATATACCACCTTAACAAATTATAAAAATGTAAAATAAAATATTTTGTATCTCTAATTGCAGGAAAAATGGGAAAAAAACAATGCAAGAAAACAAAACTTTCTTTAATCATTCTTCATTCTTTTATTATCAAAGTAAGAATAGTCTTATATTAAACCCACACTTACATATATTATTCCTCAAAAATTTGTCATTCATGATTACGCGTTGATTTAGGGCCTGAATTGATTTGAATGAACCTACACACTCAAAATGGATCAAATGACTTAGGTAGTACTACCGTGATGTTGACCCAAACTTGGGCGAAAATGGCAAAATACCTATTTCTTACCAACTTTTTAGTAAAATGCCATTTGTTTGAAACTATTTAAGAATATGCCTCTGTTTTAAAACTCGATTTTCTAAAAATCGAGTTTCAAAAATATAAAACTCGATTTTTAAATGGTCAAATTATAGTGAAATGAAACTAAAAAAAAAAAAAATAAATAAATTTGTGGAACTCGAGTTCCTTGAAAATATGCAAGTGGAACCCGAGTTCCACAATTTTTTTTTCCCGCTATAACTCGATTGTCCAAAAATTGAGATTCAAAATAAGGGCATATCTCTAAATAGTTTCAGACATGGGGCATTTTGCTGGAAAGTTTGTAAGAAAAGGGTAAAACCCCATTTTGGCCCCCTAAACTTGTTCAAAACTTAAGTCAATAATCTCTTATTTTTGTGTGAAATGGAGTTGTAGTAATCGTTTTCACAAACCTAGGTTTGGCATGATGGGAATATGTACGAAATTCCTAGACCTGTGAAATGCAAAAATAGAGAAAAAATATACGCAAAAAAAAAAAAAAAAAATCACATACAAGACAGTATTTACATGGTTTGGCAATTTGCTTATGTCCACGGTCATAGAGTTGCAGGGATTTCACTATTCTCAAAGAAAAATACAGAGTGCGACAGTACAGTTTTCTCTCTCAAAAACAACATCAAACCCTAATCTCCAAAACAACAATTTTTACATCCTGCACACAGGATTCACATTGGGCTACAAAAAACGAGCCAAAAAGCTTGTGTCAATGGACTAAGCCTCAGAAAATCTCTCATAAAAAATTATAACAACATTATTTCAAGCCGGCTCACAATCCGAATCAAATATAACTAAACTCTACAAAACCCAACATGGCAACGTACAACTAATAATATAGCCTTGAGTATGCGTACAACTAATAATGTAGCCTTGAGTATGCTTCCCTTTCTCCACAATTCTTGCCATTTTAGTGTCATTCGGGTTATGGCTATGTTCATGACCCGAGATCATCTTCGAATAATGCGGAGATCCTCAATCCCATCACTTCACAATTAGACTATTTCTCCTAATTGATAAAAGGTTGCACTTGAAAGCAGTTAAGATGCTACTAAGAAAACAGTTATTATTATTATTATTATTATTTTTATTTCCAAATTATTCATGGCTTCAGTCAATCATTCGGACAGCTAATTTTTTGATATCAAAATATAGATAGGCCCTGAAAACTTTTAAATACGGTGTCGCATGTATAAAAATATTCCATATACGACTATACAAGTAGTGGGATTTTTCAGAAATGCCCGTTAAATTTGTGAGTTTGTTCTATCAAGACACCACAGCTGTTATATATAAAAAAATGAAAGCTCACCCTTCACAACCTGGAAAAATAAAAAAAGCTAATCAAATTTTTAAATAAAATCAACACTTATACCCGTGACACTTATTTCAATTTAAAATATGAGCAATGTATATACAAAAAAATTCATAAAATTTTTTACTTCAGTTGAGTTGACAAATATTTATTGGTTTTTAATTAAACTCATCATTAACATAACTTTTTTACCTATTATTAACAATCTACCACCTAAACATATGCAAAAAAAATTTGTCAATTTTTTTTTTTTTTTTTTTTGTGTGTCTATTAACTTTACTTTTAAGATATACTCAAGAGTAATGAAGAATGGCTAAACCTGGTTCCATGACTGATACAAAGGTTATACTTAAGAGTTAAGATGCTTCTGCAAAGAGTCAATGACATTTTATTTTATTTTTAAAAATAATTATGGCCCTAAACAACCAATAATGGAGTAAGCTAACTAATTTTTTTTAGAAGGCATCAAAATTAGGATAACTCCTTGAATATATATATAGAAATGGGTTCAAGTTACACCTGGTGTAATTCTTATAAACTTACACCTTTTCTACACCATAGATTTCTAAAAAATCTAACGGTTAAAAAAACTTCATTAAATGCTATTAGTTTCCACCTTATTACCTAATTAATTAATATTAGCATTCTCTCTCTCTCTCTCTTTCTCTCTCTCCTTATTTATTACTTTTCACCATATAATATTTTTTTCAACACAATCTAACAAAACATTGAAAAATAATCCCATAATTATATATTTATAATTGACCTACTTTTAAGTGATTTTTTTTTTGGGAGAAAATCCTACTTTTAAGTGATTGATATCACATAATCTCAACACTAACGTTAAAGAATGTTGTGCGTGAAAGAATGTGATGGTGATAAATTTTTGAAGTATGTTAAAAATACTGTTCAATTGTCTGACTTTATTCTTAAACAATTGCCTGTCCGTCAGATGGTATATCTGTTTTTATTGCTTATTGATCATAATCTATAAGCCTTTTGCATTCATTAACACGTTTAGTAATAATGATTATTTATTTCAGGACTTTGAGAATTCTTTATGTAACTTTATGAATGTTGTAGTCTCAAAAAAAAAAAAAAAAAAAACTTTATGAATGTTGTGCGTCAAAAACAATAAAGCTTTAGTTATATATATATATATATATATATATATATATACATAGCAAAACTTAGCCACAACAATTGTTCTCTAAAATAATTGTGATTTTGGCCATGAGTGATTCTTAAAAAAAATGTTGTTATAGAACTAATTCCAGTACCTTGAAACAATGGTGTTAGCAATCAATGGTTGAGGGCCTTGACGCTTAAAGTGCATAGAAGCAAAAAGACGTGTGACAGAGAAAGGAGAAAACGATTGGTGGTGATGGGAGAGTACAATGCTGTTTTTATTTTTTTTTATTTTTTTATTTTTCTACATTTAATAGGAAGAGTTAATGCCAACTACTAATTTTTAGGGAATAATTATGACATAAGAATGTTTTCTAACCGTTAGATCTAAAAAAAATCTATGGTCTAAAAAAGGTGTAACTCTTGTGAAGTTACACCAGGTGTAACTTGAACCCATCTTATATATATATATATATATATATATATATAAAGGAGGGTTTGTACTTTGTACGTTTAGGAATTAGGATTATATACAGTAGTGAAGGGATTTTTCAAAGCCACCCCACCGCTGGCTACCATGTTGAGTAGTAATGTTCATCAATTATTTAAATTGCATTTCAAAAGTCCAAAATGAAAAGCCATAACTAAAGGGCTAAAGGCATAAGTGGGACACTTATATAGGCTGATACAATGTTGGAAGAGAAAATCTGCGAACACAATTTTTATGGCACAATTTTTGTCATTCGATAAGCTGTGAGTGATGAAGAAAAAAATTGATGATAGATTCATGTAAAAGTGATAGATAATTAATCACAATATACCGTATCAAAATTACAGTAAAAATTTTGTTTCTAGAATAACTTAGAATTCAAAGTTTGAAGAGTTTATTTTATACTTTATAGTTTCACATGGTTGCAGTGCTGTCAGGGTTTGCCAAATGGGCACCAACAATCAACATGGGACATGCACTAATAAATTGAAGCACAAAACGCGTTTTGGCCGGCCTAAGCACTAATGTATCTTTATGTTACAAGTACCACACTATATTTTAAGTCACTTCTAACCGTTTGCCTTTTTTTTTTTTTTTTTTAATTTGGCCCACTCCAGCATGTTATGGTGTTGAACAATATATCAATCATGCATAGATGTTAACGGTTACTTCTTCTTACCAAAATAATATATTTAAATGTTGCTATTAGCAACTTATAATTGTAGGGTTCCTCTAAGATATTTATATAAAAAGGGTATTTTTCTTCGGTGGCGGCACCACATACAAGTCAGGGTGGTCCCAGGACCACCTTGACCTGAATTTTTTTTTTTTATAGTAATTAAAATTTTTTATTTACCTACCCTTAAAAAAAATTAGGAACACTCTCAAAAAAATTAGGATCACCCTAAAAATTTTTTTATGCCAATAAAATTAAATTTTGGTAAATTATTTGTTACATTTTGGCCGGTAACAATTTTTAGAAGAAAAAAAATAAAAATTCCTAAACTGACAAACTCGTCAGCATAGCATGTCATTACCAGCGTCGAATGCCTAAAAAACCAAATGCAGCCATCGCAAAGGTCGCCTCTTCTTCTACCTTTCTTCTTCTTTACTTCGTCTCAAACGCTCTGCTAGTCTGCCTTTTCTTTCTTTTTTTACTCTAGTTTTTGCTTTGTCAAGATTTTCTTTAGTTTGCCTTTTAGACTTTTAGCTTGCTGACCCCACCCACATGACAAAGCTTTGGAAATGACAAAACTCAAAAGTTAAACAAAAGAGCTTGATTTCAAACTTATTTATTGAGTCTTGCCCCTTCCCAATATGATATACATCTATACACTCTTATTGTACTATTTTTGGTTGTTTTTTTATTATTTAATTACATATTTATGTTTTAATATTCTAAAATAGTAATTGTTATATAATAACTAGATGATTTGAGTGTCAAAAAAGAAAAACCAAATGATTTGTTTTATTTGAGGTTTACTTATTTGGATCAATAATTTTATGTTGTATAAGAAAATATAAATAAATATTATTTTTAATTTTTTTTTAAAAATCCTAAAACACCCTGAAACAATACGTCGAAATAGATCGGTACCGAAATATTTCATTCCACTAAACAAACCGAAACAGGTTCTAAAACAGTATTCATAACATTGCTTTCAAGCAAAAAGAAAAAGCTAAAAAAAAAATTTGAACTAAAATCTAAAAAAGAAAAAATTGTAACTAAGAATCTGAAAAAAAAAAAAAATTGTAAAAGAGCAAGCCCACCCAGGAACACCCTGAGAAACATTCCTGAAGCCGCCACTGTTTTTCTTCTATTATTCTAATTATATTTAAAATTATTAAAATATCAATTTAATGGGCATTAGATAATACTTTCTAGTTTTTATTGGTGAAGGTTCTTATATTCTAGCAGTGTACTGTTGATTTTAATAGACTTTTATTTTTGGTTTATACTCTTCAACAAAGGGTTAATTCCTTGGTCTAATATATATATAAAAAAGGGTTTTATTCCTTGGTGGAAGAATTTGGAAGAAGGCAAAAAAAGGGAGGCCATGTTTTAGTTTTATGAGAATAGTAGAGACATAACTATTTTTTATAATAATTTTCTCAATTTGTACTGGCATTATTTTTTATTAAGTGCCAATTATAACAACTCACATCATTAGTTTTTTTTTTTAATTAATTTGTCCCTAAACTTATTTATTTTTTAACCTATCTACGCTCTTTTAGAAGCCTAGGTTCTTGTTCCTGTTCTGTTACATTAAATTAACACAATCATCCATGCTTAAGTATAATATAACCTATAAAGTACAAACAAGAACCACTAAGGATGGAGGAATGCCATTGAGCTATAAACCCATTCACAATAAGGTTCTTTTGTTTTATAATTTATGGTCAACAATCAAAGCCTAAAGTTTGTCTTTTCTTCTTCTGCTCTTTTTCTATACTTTGAAAATTCTTATGCTTTGTTTCAAAAACTAGAAAAATCATTATGAATTCCTATTCACCTTCAGCTTTAGGCCTTTCTTTGAAACTACAAGGATCTTTACATTGAGTTTAGTATAGCAAATTGTCAATGCCTTGACAATTCAGGAACCTCCTAGGAGATTCCTTGGAGTGATGGATGTTCTAATTCATGTGGACATTGTCAAGGAGGTTTCTTGGAGTGATGGATGTTCTAATTCATGTGGACACAAAGGACTTCGTCGAGGAAATTCACTTAGGAAGATTCCGGTTTTGGGGCTACTATGTGGAAGGCAATTGAGCCGTTTGTAGAGGTTGCGATAGAAGGTCTATCTATACAAAGATTTTTTAATTAAATTGTTGTAATTGTTTTTCTTATAGTATATTTCCTGCGGGACAGGTTTCCGAAGTAGTTTTTCCATTAAAGAAAATTTTTCATTGGTTTTTCTCTTTGGTATCAAATCTTGTGAATTGCTTTTATTGCTTAGACCATAGGTATCTAAATCTTAATACTTGGTGTGATTGATAAATAAAACCGTAAACTCCACCCTGTTGACTGCGTAAATAAAATTTTCACACAAAGTGTGCGTTTGGCTTCAAATTAAAAAGTCAACTTATTTTATTATTCAGTTTATTTTTGCTATTATTTATAGGTCTTACTGCACTTTTTGATACTATTCATAGGTCTCACTGTACCATTTCAACTAACTTTTATCTTTATTTACAGTATTTTCAGCAAAAAATTTTCAGTTTCAGCAAAATAAGCGGATCCTAAACTGACCCAAAATATAAGAATATTGTGTTAGTTCTATTCTAAATGAACAATAATAAAAATATTAGAACATTATGTGTTAGTTATATTCTAATTGAAAAATAATTAAATTAATATGAATTATAATATTATAAAAATTGAAAAGAAATACCAAATATCTTAAATTCTTATAAAAGTATACTAAGACAACATCAGCTTCCTTACTAAATTGGAATAAAAAAATAATTATATATATAAATCACCAATTTTTCTTTCAAATCTATATTATACATATGCATACATGTATTTATGATTTTTTAAAACAATTTTAATGTTAAAATTTCAACCAAAAAAAAATTTAACACCTTATACTGAATGAACATGTATTTATATCCCATAATATATTTGTGTATGTGTATATATATATATATATATATATATATTATACACACATAATATATATGGGTTGCTCTGAGCCCCAACCCAACCCAACCGGCAGGGCAGGTTTCAGTTTCACCACATCAATTTTCAGCCCATATTGGTTCATGTTATATATGCCCATTATTGGGTTTATGAAGCCCCAAGACCACAAAAGAAAGTAAAGCTCAAAGTCCACAAGTGAAGCCCAAAGACCAAAGCTAGAACCGAAAACGCCCTCGACTACAGATCCGCTGTCAGTGTGGATCTTTTGATTTCCATACAAACTTTTATAAATTTCTCGCGCGAGTTAGATGAAAGAATTGGATGGAGGATGTTGACGACAGGGTTTCCTTAACAACCGTGCAAAAATGCTTGCAAAATGTTTTGTCACACCACAATCACAACCAACTCTATCCTTTACTTCAAGGGAAAAAAGATTATAAAACTTGTCTCTAAGATCATAGAACGATCACTATTAATCTTTAATGTGTCATTGTATTTAATAGAATAATGATGTGTCAATTTTTAATTTTGTCATTTATTTAAAGGACTAAAAACCATTGCTTTAAATTTCAAGGACTAAAATCAATAAATTTTTATTTTAATTATTAGAAATTGATAGAAAAGTGGATTTTTTTTTTTTTTACACATAGGGTGCTCCTCAAGATGGATGAAGTTTTCATGGTGAGAGGCCATGGGTTTGATTTTGTGGGGAACTCTCTCCACACACAGACACATGGGAATGATAATTTCACCATGATTTTCCCTGTTCTACACGAGCTTTCCTCACCTCGAAGAGGTGAAAGAAAAAGCACAAGGCAAAATTTTTAACCCCATTATTGAAACAAGATAAGGATAGATTTTAATCACCCTCTCCCGATTATATTTAGGAAAATATCATTATGCTTTCTATGATTTACAATATTGACACATGACCTTTAGAGTTAGAGACTTTGTAATTTTACTTTATTTTAATGGAATGTTGGATATAATAGGACTTTGTAAGTTTGTATTATTATTTTGCCAAACAATTTAGTGTTAAATATTTTATTTTCATTATTGAGTACTAATAATGTACTATTGCTTTATTAAAAATGTGTTTTGTTATTACAATATTACTTGAGATTTTGTATTATTGTTTGGTTAAATAATATGGTTTGATTTATTTATTTATTTATATATTAGTGTAAAAGATTTGTTTTATTTTTTATATTATTAGGATGGTAAATTACACTAACCTCCCTTGAGGTTTCACAAAATAACACACTACAAAAGTTTCAAGAAATGGCACTCTTGTCATTGACTTTAAAAAATGTAACATATGAGTCCATGCTCTTTCACATCATTACTTTTCTAACAAAATATTCCATTAATGTGAGAGGGTATGGACTAATTTGTTGCTTTTATAGAAGGCATGGCTTCTTTCTTTTCCTTTGTTGAATATTGCTTCAAATTCTTAATTAGTTTTTGTTTGGGATTCTTTGACGTAGAAGGAAAAGTTTTTCCTTAATACAAAAGGCAAGGTTTTTCCTTAGTGTGGAAGACAAGAATTCTCCTTATCATAAAAGGAAAAGTATTCCTTATTGAAGAAATAATTGGTATTCCTTGTTTAACGAGGAAAAAGATTGAAGCCTTATAAATAAGCATTGTTGTAAAGAATTTGGTGACTTTTGCTCAAGGTTCCTCCCATGCGGAGAGAGATGAAAAACTCTTAGAAGAACATGGTAGGTTTCTTTGAAGCGTAGTTGGTAGATTATTTGGAGTTGAAAGATCACCTATAGTTGTGTGTTGAGGGCCATTTGTTTTGTGAGTGTGAGTTATTGGGTGTATTGGGGCTTTGGGCTTGTGAGATTGTGTTAGTGAGGTTTTGTGAGGGCTTGTGAGATTGTGTCAGTGAGGTTTTGTGAGTGTTGTTTGTTTGAGTTGTGAGTATTGATAAATGTTGTAGTAATTCATATCATTGATAGTGGATATTTTTGTTGACATGAACGTAAGCATGGACTTGGCCGAACCACATTAAATATTGTTGTCTCTTGTGGATATTTTATTTTCTTGTTTATGTAAATGTGCTTCCGTTAGCCCCAAATCATAATAATCGACAACATCCTTCAATTTAATCAGAATCAGTGTAATATGACTGGCTGACAAGGAAAAATAAAATTTAAATGATAACAGTCATAGCATACTGATACAGTGATACAACCCAGCAAAATTATGTAAAAGCATAATAACAAAGTTCTTTAAACTACAACAGTACAATTTGATATATACAAAACCTGGAAGCCAAACTGAAGGTAAAAGAAATTGTCCCACCAATACCAGCAATGCAAATAATGTTAAGCCTCTCTTAGTTCTCCTTGCCTCCTTCAGGCACTAATTGTTTGGTATAAACACGGTGGCGCCTCTCTCTCCCATATATAAGCCAGAAGATTAGAGAGAGCATAACCGCAATAGAGACCATCACCAACCCTATATAGATCCATCTACTGTATTGCCGAAGACCAGGACAGTGATCCCTATATATTTCGCTGAAAGTTTGACGCACAAATGTGCAGTCTTCAAGCTCAACCAGGAAAGGACCATAATTGTACAAGGCAACACCCACATTTACTCCAGCCATCATCTGGTTGAAGAGGGCTGGGGTTAATCGCCCTGTTGTGATGCATATCCCAGTTGTAGAAACCTGGCAAACGTAGCTCATCCAAACCTGCATGGATTAAATCAGAGTATTAATCATTCTATTTTATGCTGACACCAGAGAATCACTGCCTAATGCTTCACAAAATTAGTTGATTTTGTAAAAATGAGACCATATGAATATGGGAAAAACTTAGGCGTTCGGTTGCCAATTAAATTCAAACACTCGGCTGCATTAACTAATGCAGCACGTACTCTTTCCCAAGGACAGTTTAATTCAACACAACCAAGTGTTTGAGTTTAATTGGAGGATCTAATATATTGTACCTAAGTTTTTCCCAATTATATGTCTGGTAGAGGACCAACTCCAGAAAAGAGTTTCCTGGCTCTCTTTATTTTATTCAAACATTTCCAAGTTCCCTAGTGTTGCTAGTTGCTTACTTCAGTTGCATTGCTTGGTTCCACCTCACCATCAGAGCAATCACGATCAGTGAAGTCAGGATAAAATGGATTGCAGAGGATTGGTACCAATGGGCCAGATTGATTCAGATACATTTGTTTGAAGTTGGGAGAGAAATTTATGTTAGAGACATTGGTAATGACTGAGTTGATCATATCAACAAGTTGAGAAGTGACTTCCTTGCTCCGCAACAAGGTTTCCTGTGCAGTTGCATTGTCCACGCAGGGCAGTATATCATCTAAAGCTGTATAAGAAGTTGGGTTTTGAACCCATTCATCCATTGCAACACAAGTGTCTGCAGCTACGCTAGTAGGTCAAAGGGGCAAAAAAAAAAAAAAAAAAAAAACACATTCATTGGTTAAAATATCAGCAGCAAAAGAACAAACTTTCAGAGGAAAAGGCAAAATTTATGTTTTTCTGAGAAAACATAAAAAGAAACACAGTAAAATTGCATTTAGAATAAACCTGCAAATTATCACAACTTTTGCAGAAAACTAAATTTGAAACTTTCTTAAATTGTTTTTCATTATAAACACAAAAGTAGCTTTGAAAATTTTAGCACTTGAGCAAAGGAGATTATGAATTTTCCTTTCTAACTTCTGTGACTGCTATTTCAAACTTCTATCACAAAAGCACAGATGGCACCTTCTACTTTGAGAAATGATGGATAACTCTCTTAATGTGTTTAGGGTACAAGCTTAATGTGATGGCTTGTAACAACTGAGAAAAGATCCATTCTCTTTGTATTAATAGCTTATAATAGAATATGATGATGTATAAGATGATGAAAATACTGCATAACACCATTATGCTTTGGCCTTTAGTGTCATGGCTTTGCAGGCAACATTGTGAGACAGTCCATCAGTCTTTCGCTATGATAAATATAACTAACATTCAATGAGCTCTAGCTTCAATGACACCTCCTCCCCTTGTAAGAGCAAGGTCTAGGGAGAGGTTGTAGGTTCAAGACCCACTAGATGCATGTAACTTTTCCATAAAAAATTATAAATATACCTTATTTTGTACTGTAAAAAACCTGCCATCAGTTTATGATAAACTAAATGTCTAGCTTTGCCACAAAATATCAATTAAAAAGTGAATGCAAAAAGCATATGAATAAGACAATACTAAGAATAGAAGACTAGAACAATGCCCTTACTCCTTAAAATAGAACCATAAGGAATTGGTAGGGACTCTTTATCATCGTTCTTTATATACTTACAATCAAACTGAATGCAAGGTTGCAGATCTAGCCATAGTAATCAATTTGGAAAGTGGTAAGCAACGTAGAATATAGAAAAGAGGAACAAAACCATAAACATAGAACAAGACAGGGGAAACGGGATACAAGCAATCTATTGGGATATGACTGAAAATTATAATGAAACTATGTTAAAGAGAATAGGGTGGGAAATGTCCACTTCAAAACACATATCAAAAGAACACTTTCAGAAATTTTCAGAAATAAGGACAATTGCATGATTAAAAAAACTTAAAACCAGTAGAGGGCTTAATCTTGGGTAAAAGATTTTTCAGTAAGTAAAGCATCAACTTTTCAAAAGAAAATTGAGCTAGACATCATTATCGAGCTAAATTTATACTTTTCCCATGTACAAATGTAATATCTGACTGAGTTTTCACTATTATGAGAAATGAAAAGTGTCTCTACAAACCATTCTATTATACATGACTAGTCAAATGAATTAGCCAAAGCTTGCAAATATATAAAGAAAGAAAAACATCTACAAGAAAACAATAAACTTTACACAATATCACAAAACTTACTTATGGAGAAGAAGGAACGTGCCACACAAAATAAAGGTCCCTGTAACAAGTATCCATCCAGTGATCACCACACTGCACATTTAAATTAAACCATTCTGTGAGAAAAGTTCCTAACTAGACAGAAATAGTTGAAACATAGAATGAGGGAAACAACATAAAGGAAAATAAGGTGCTGCACCATAACTATATTACTTACATGTAAACAAGAGACTGCATGCCAAATACAGAAAATACTGAAGCAAAATAGCAGAACAATAATGAATTAGTACCTCTATGGAAGATTTTAGAAGTTATCGAAGATAGAAATACATGGGATCTTAAAAAATCTATTGAAGGGGCTTACATAATCCAAGAAATGTCAAGACAAGCATAATAGCAGCAATTACAATAATTGCAAGTCTCCTGCATGAAAGTTAATGTACACGTTTAATGATCAAGATAGATATCAAAAGCACAAAATAGAAGAAGCAAGCCTTATAATTCTTCATTACACAGAATCCAAGAGATCATGCATGTCTTCAGAATTCTCCACTGTTCGGCCAGCAAGGGTACTAGCAGAAGAATTAATCTTGGTTTCAATCTGGTCAATATCAGTTTGAACATTTGAAGGTAGAAAAACTTGATCCACTCCAACCTGCTTAGCTGCACCAAGATAATCTGACACGTTCCTGAGCTTCTCAACTGTGAAATCTGCCTGATGTACAACATACTCCAAGGTATTTGTTGTACTACGGTGAAACCTCTCCTGACCAGTATATAAAATAACACATCCAATACTGTAACCACAGTACAATACATCAGTTTATTACAAAAGTTCAACTTAACACCAGAGAGAGAGAGAGAGAGAGAGAGATATGTACATGGTTGTTATCGTGAGAATTATGAGGACGATAAGAGAAAGAACATAAATTGTCTTGGAATAGCCATAAGACTCCTTTTTGCGACAGAAACGAAAGAGACAAATGAGACATAGGCACAGTCCAAAAGCCAGGAACCAGACTGCAGCAATGACAAACAAAGGAACTGCAGTAAAACCCACTGACTGCATTCAAGAGAAATTTGGAGAAAGTTAAGAAAAATAATACAACTATTCAAAAGTAACCAAAAACCAAACTAAGCAGAAATAAAATTTATCGAGTTTAAATAGCTAAGCTGCAGGAGTGATAACTACTTCAAGATATTTAAGTTACACTGAAATTAGAAAAAGAAACCCAAAGGAGAGATTTGTTTAAGGATCATTGAAAGTCATTCCCATTCAAATCATAATTGATTGCAAATTACAAATATCATTGACATGGGTATGAGACCAAGACCTCAATGAAAATGTGAAAGAAAGAAAAAGCCAAACAGGGATACTTTGTTAGACTTATTTGGTTCAGGGGTGTGTCTGCATCCAGAGTTAAACCAAGGTCCGTTATTGATAGAAAATTGGATTATTCTCCTACAATAATTATAACTGGAACTGGATAGCCTTGGATTACTAATATAATTTTTTTTTTTTTTTTTATATGCAGTGTATTCACTTTCTGCCACCCCAGCCTCAAACCCCACCCATTTTTTTAATAGTTTGGGCCTTGCTATCAGATTGCAATTTACTTACAGAAGAAAAAGTGACAAATTACTAATACTGTACCTCATTAAGTTTCATCATCAGTTCATAAATTTTTTAACCTTGGAAAATATTAGGAGGAACCAATTAATGATATTAAAGGTGCAGAGTCTTGATAGAAGTAGTTAATAGAATGATCAAGAAGTATCAACCCAAACTTCATGATTCTCTACATCCGCATGCATTGCATGATCTAAAAGAGAGCTAATTCAGTCAATGATTATTGATTAATTATCCTCCAAATGCCAGCTTTCTTCTTTTAGACACTTCACTCGTCTCTTTCACGCCAGACACATCTAAAATAGCCATGAATTCTATATATTTTTTTCTTGACACTCTCCACCAAAGCCATTGCCTCTTAAGTCTTAAGAATAATAGCAGTGTCATGTTCCCTTATGTAACTGGAAATATATGTGTATATAATCAAATAAGGCTTAATCCCAATAAATTAGGGTATTGACCGCATAAATTAATTGGGATCAGTCATATGTTTCTGGCATTCGATCCTTTCTAAACCTCTTTGCACACCCTCAACTTGAAGTAAAACTCTTTTTTTTAACTGGTGCATTAATAGATCTCAGTTGCACGTAACCAAATCATCTTAAACAACTCTCCCTATTTTCTCTAGAAGACCCGCCCCTACTTTTGAACAAATAACTTCATTCCTCATCTTATCTTTCTTAGTATTCCCACTCTCCACAAAGTTCCTACTATACGTTTTAATAATATATAAAAATAAAAATAAAAAGTTGTGACTCAATCAACTTAAATGAGACGCCAGCATTCTTCTCCAAAAAACAAGGCTACATCAATATACCATCTTCTGTAACTATGTTATTTTCTTAATCAAGGTTTTCTCTCTCTCTCTCTCTCTCTCTCTCTCTCTCTCTCTCTTTTCTTTTTTAATTTATAAATCCTTCTTAATCTTTAAGTTTCTCATTGATGCAATACTCCTCTCATACTCAGGTGGATGCACACAAGCAGGACCCGTCATACATTTAACAATAATGTTGCATATACACACGGGGATACAATTTGTTTTCTTTTTAACAAGTAACACGTTACATAGGACATCACCTTGCTAAATAGATATTACCTAGTTTGACCAATTTTACTGAATGGCATAATTTCCTAAACTATCCCTCCAACACAAAGTCACAAACAATAATGACAGTCTGTCATAAACCACTGAAAATTATTAGGTATTTTCAGAAAATAGTAATGTGACGGTCCGACCCACGTTCATGGTAGACCCATCATGAATTTATGAATTTAATTAGTAGGATCCATCCATGAATCACCACGTTACTAGATTCTGGAATACTAATAATTACTCATATACCACACTCATGCTTACCAATTAAAAAGAAATCCAACCAAAGTACAAGTGTAACAAGTCTACAAGACATCTAAGTATCGATTAGGATCTTCTAAAGTTCTTAATCTTAAAATTGTATCCATCCATTTTGAAATAAGTGATAAAATAGCAAAATACTAGATTTTATCAGGTAATCAAAATTTATTCTAAAAATCAGTATCGCCATTTTCTGCAAAATTAAATCCACTCATATCAAACTGCATAAATTCATATGGTAGGGGGGTTTGATAAACTTACGGCCCAGTAATGGCGGTCACGGATATTCCATCCTCTGGTGTATTTTTTGAAGCCATTAAGAGGATCTTTTCTCTGAGTTCTCTCTGAAGCCAAGATAAAATTTGAGTTCACAACAGGTAAAACAGTGGGACCCTCCACAAAATACTTCCGAGTCTTCAATGAGTGCTCCTGCTCCACACTATACTTTCCCTCATTTTCCCACCCTGGAAAATAAAATAAATGATGGAACGAAAGAAAGAAACGTTAATGTTCCATCCACAAACAGCACCAGTAAGTGGCAATATGGTTGGAAAAACAAAAATGATATGGCTCCTCTGCTTGGTTGTTAGAGAAGTAGGAACTTTGTGGATACAGTGTGATGTAGTCTGTAGTCATACATTATTCTCAGCAACCAAACAGAAAGAAACAGAGTAGTAGAGAGGGAGTACCTGAAGTGGGTGGTGTTGCTAGTGGAAAGTGAGAATAATGGCCGTGTGAAAGGGAAAAGAAAGTAGCAGAGAAAAAGGTGGCTAGAAAGTAAAAGAACAGAGAGCTGTAACGTAACATTATGAGAGAGAGAGAGAGAGCTTTGGTTGTTCAGTACTGGTTTTAGAGAGAGGAAGAGACAGGACCGTTTGGGAAATGGGAAGGGGATGGAGGTAAGTGAGCATAGATTACTCTTTACTCAAGAGTCATTACTCCTAGTCCTAGTTAACTTGCTGGTTCCCACCACCACCTTGTGCCGGGAAATTGTGACGGTATTACCCCCTTTGTGTTTTTGATTTTTTTACTTTTTAGTGGCTTTTTAAGGGTGACGTAAATGGGCCCTTTTGAGAAATTAGTCCTAAGATATTTTAGAAAAGTCTTTATATTATTTTTATAAAAAATATAAAAATTGTCAAAATATTTTATTATTTTCTCGTAAAATATTCTTAAAAATAGCTCTTAAACAACTGTTAACTTTTTCATACGTTACAAAAAAGTTATTTAAAGTGTGTTTGAGAAGTAATAAAATTTACATTTTATTAAAGTTTCTATTTTATTTTTACTACTATTTATGGGTCTATTGTATTTTTTGGTATTATTCATGAATCTCATTTTATTATTCAACTAAATTTTAGTTTTTTTTTTTCTACCGTACTTTTAATAAAAAGTTTTAAATAAACTATTTCCAAATTGACTCTAGTCTTTTTGCAAACAAACAATGCATTAACTTATTTAGGTTTTTTTTTTTAATTTTTTTTATGATTTTGTTTTCGGCAAAAGGATGGTTGTACTGAAAAGAGTGATAATTTAAAAATTGCTCTTAATCAAATAAGCTAAAAGGTTATATGGTAAGTTCCAGTTAGTTTAACTAGTGAGATTTTTTTATTGTTAAATAAAATATATGGGTATGGTCAAATGGTTTTGTTTGTTACTTTTATGTAAATTTGGATCCTTTGATAGTGTTTATAAGGAGGGTGGTTTTTTTGTTGTAATTTCTTGGTTGAATAAAAGTTTTCATTCAAGCAAAAACAAATTTTTCCTAACAAATCACAATTGGTTAGCATGTATTTCACTCTTTAACAAAAAAATAAAAATAAAAAATCTTACTGTTTTGCTTTAGAATATTAGCATCAAGCGTGCCAAATGCTAAAATTTTTAGCATTTAGCACACTAAACACTAAAAATTATACTTAATGAGATGTGTCAAATCCCAATTTTTTATAACATGCTACAATACCCTTCTAGAAGGGTACTGTGGGGGACGAGGATCAAAGGTAGTTAATGGAGGCCGCAAGAGTAATTCCGAGGAAAGGAACTATACGGAGAGGACTTGTTTAACTAGTAAGGAGTTCGGAATGATACTATTGATGAAGATATCAAGGATTCCTACTTAACCTTGGGAAGGCCGAGAATTTGGAATGAAGGAAGCATGGTGCAATCCCTAGGGAGACAAAGATAACTTAGTTCTGAACAAGAAAGAGAAGAAAAAGAAAGGACAAGATAGCCATCTCCTCCGCATTAAATGCACTGCAACCACTTACTTGGCTGTATTAATGGAGAAATGATTATTAACAGTGTCCTTCACAGCTCATATTTCGTTGTAGAAACCTTCTAATAAAGTCTTGACGGGACAAGTATCAAGAAAATCTGATCTCAACCTACCAAGTGTAAGATCCAAATGCATTATTTCTAATTTATATAAAGCCAAGGAGCAACTGGATCAAGGGGATGGAGATTAAAGGGAGGAAAAAAAAAAAAAAAAAGAGAGAAACCATTTAGCTGTACTTTCATCCTCGGACTGAACTCGAGGACGAACACTTAGCTAATTTTTACACTATTTCTAATTGAATATTTCCATTTCGCATAAGAAAATTTGACTCTAATCTTTGTTTCATGTTGCACAATGGGTTTCATAAAAAAAAAAAATGTTGCATAACGGGTAGTTCAAGGTTGACCTTGCATCCTATCTCTATAAATTCATTGTGTGAGAGAATTGTAGCTCAATTAAAACTAGTCTTACTTAATTGATCTACTTTTCGCCCGCCACAGGTATTGTATAATGTTTTAAACAAAATTTGTTCTTGCTTTAATGAGAGAGAGAGAGAGAGAGAGAGAGAGAGAGAGAGAGGTTTTGAGTTTAGAGAAATTAAATAATTTTTTTATTGGTTGTTTATATTATTTTAATGTATTGTAATGTTAAAATAAAACATTTGATATAGTGTGTAATGTTAAATGTTATATTAAAGTAGAAAAAGTAGGTTTTTGTGTGTTATATTAGCATTTGGTATAACACAACACCAGTATAAATACCAAAAAACAGACTACAATAGATATCTCAAATGCCATAAAAATTTGGCATTTATGACCATACCATTTTAATAGTAGAAGGGTACGGACCCAAATCCTAAAATAAACTACAATAATTGGTTGGTTAGCTGTTGTCTGCGGGGGTGGCGAAAGCTTTTTATTTGTTTGTAAAAAAAAAAAGTAGGAGTTTCTAAAAGTTATTTTAATGAATAATGTGCTAAAGTAAGAGTTGTGACGTAGAGTGTATTGTAAATGTTACGCTATAATAAATAAAATAAAAGTAACTTTTTTTAAAATAATGCTCTTAGGTGTTCTTGTATTTTCAAGTACCATGTGAATGAGTAGACTAGTAATAGTGACTCTTCCATTCCCAAGTTATTCTTGTTGAGATTAGGTGACTTATTTTTCTTAAAATTCTGTAATATTTCTCGGGTGAAATGCATAATGGAGTTTTCAGAAGGTTATACTTATATATACAAAAAGATCGAATTAGATCATTTGATTAGAAATTAATACACTTTTTTTCTAGATGATTAAAAATATACATAAGTTGTTATTTGAGTTACCACCTAATCAATCGGAGAAACCTTCCTATAAAATAGTTTGAAGACAAGTGTTGTGATTTCTTCAAATATAATGGAATGATTGAAAATAGAAAAGCATATCCTTTTCTTTGCAAGTGAAGAAAAATTAAAACCCTCTTAAGTCAATGATAAGATGATGCTTTGAAAACAAAGTTTAAAAACACAAAATGCTATGATTAATGTATAACAAAAGTAAAACAAATCATATAAAAATAAAAATAAAAAAAGTATAAAAACTGGATTGAAAATAGTATGAACGCATATGTGTTTTTGCGATCAAAAGGTGTACGACTACATAATCCAAGGTAAATTATTGAGGGCCAGGGCAGGAAGGTGGAATTTAAAAACTAAAAAGTGAAGGGAGGGGTCACAAATTCGCAATGTCTGGTTGTCAAGCAGAGAGCTCTTTTCCCTATAAAATTACACCTTTTGTGATTGTTTGACTCTTATGTCCATTCTGGACCACAATTTCAGGATGTGTTTCTCGTCTACCCGACGTTTCCGCCTTCGTTATTTGATTTTATATATATATATATATATATATATATATATATATTTATATTATTTTTAAATGAAGACCCGTCTAGTAATGTTGTTCTATTAATATTATTTATATTTTTTTTAAAATACATGTAGGTAAAAAAATGTGTAAAAATACATGTAATATTGTTTAAATACTGAAAACTGTTATTTAAAAAAGGGTAATAAATAGCCCTAAGAATTGCGTTAAATAAAGATTTTGTCATTTTGATATCATGTTTATGAAAAATATAAAATGTAATTTAAAAAAATTAATCATTTTTCATTCTCCTATAAAAATATTTTAAAAATATTTTGTAATTCAATAACTTTAATATATTCATTAACTTTTCCCTTTAAATAATTCAGGAATAGATGCAAGGTCATGACAATCTATTTTTCATAGTTTTCATGCTCTCCAGAACAAAGAAATAGGAGCTAGTAACTCATGTTTCTTAACAAATTTAGGATCTAAGGCGGTCATATGCTTAAGCCTGTAGTTTTAAAAATCGAATAGGACCGATTGATTCAATTGGGAAAAAAAAAAAACTTAAAGTGTGCTTGGGTAAACTTTTAGTAAATATTTTAAGATGTATTTAAAAAATAAAATAAAACAATCAATCAAATTAGAATTTTATTTGAATTTCACTGCAGTTTGTTTTTAAATGATAGAAAACAATATTAAAAAAAGCTAACGAAACAAGCTCTTAATATCATTAATCTATTTGAGTTGTGATCACTTTTGAACTATCGAGAATACCTCAAAATTGGTGGTTGACATTCATCAAGCTTCTCAAATTTTGTTTCCTTAGATGATAGGGTGGGTTCTTACATTTAAACATGGTTTTCTTTATATATATCAAGCACACTTTATTTCCATAAAATCTCAAAAATATATAAAACAAGTGCTAGATTAGGGTTTATTTGATTAGTTATCGCACATCATTTCGATTTATTGTGTTCTTAATTTTACGATTTAAAGTTCTGTATTTTATGTTGTTTTCGTGACATAATCATTATATTCATGCATCACAACTTTTCATGATTCTTTTTTTTTTTTTGAGAAACCAAACTCGAAGTCTGGGCATTTATTGAAAAAACACAAACCAAAATACGAAGAGTTTAATGAACATCAAAGTTAGCCAAGGGAGCAATGTCAGATGACAGGATCATTTAACATGCTTAAATTCAACTTTGGAAAGGAGAGAGGCAAGAAATATAATGTCATTAATCAGATTGCCATATGGGGCCTCACTTGCACCACCATTGTTTAAAGCTTGGATCACTGTCAACGAGTCGCCCTAAAAAATAGCTTCTTAAATACCCACTTCGGATGCAAACTTCACTGCTCATCTGCACGCCATTGCTTCGACCTTCAACATTGAGTTAGGAAGAGGGATGCGCTTAGACATGGCTGCAATCACCTCACCACTTACGTCGCAGATGACCACTCCTACACCAGCCGAGTGAGCATTGTTGAAGATAGCACCGTCGAAGTTTGCCTTGAAACTTAGGGAGCTCAGGGGGCACCAGGAATTTGTTGGAGCCGTAGGATTGCAGGTGGGCTGGTCTTCCTGTGCATTGAGGAAATCTTGCAGAAACTTGGTGGCTTGTGGTCCAACCATTTTCAACAATGGAGATGGTAGTCCAATCCGCAGGGTGTTCTGCCGATGCCAAAGACTCCATGCCATGCAAATGAATAATTCAGCCCTGTTATCTACTGATATCTGCAAAAATCTAGACAATAGATCAGTAAAATCAGCCGGTGGGGAGGAAATAGCTTGGCTGAACCAACCATGCTCCCTCCACACCTGTTCCACCTCGGGGTAGCCCAATACCACATGCAGAGGATCTTTAGCACTAGTTTTGCATATTGGGCACAGTTCAAATCAACAATGTGGCCCCTGACTAGATTATCCATTACGGACAATGCTCTATTGCAGGCTCTCCAAGCAAATACCTTCACCTTATTTGGAACGTGTAGCTTCCAAAGACCTCTCCAAAATTGCTTCTGGGGGTTTGGGTTAGAGCTACTAGCATTATTGGCCATAGCTGAATTGGCCAACATTTTATAGGCATTGCGGGTAGTAAACACACCCGTAGGCGTTTGTGACCAGATTAGACGATCTGGGGGGAGTCTAGCACTAAGGGGAATGCTAAGGATCAACTTGGCATCAAGAGGTATGAACAATTGCTGCACTTGATCCACCTTCCAAGTGGCTGACTCAGGATCAATGAGGAGGCTGGCTTTAGCATCAAGTGGGAGAGAGGGGGGAGGAATCATCACAGATTTGCATATTTGGTCCGGCAGCCACTTATCCTCCCTAATGCACATAGATTGCCCATTCCCAACCTGCCACACCAAGTCTTTTCTCACAACATCTCTTGCATTAAGTATGCTCTTCCAAGCGCATGAACCAACCGTGGAATCTTTGGCCTCTAATATGGAGCAATTGGGGAAAAATCTCGCCTTGAACACCTTATAACATAGGGAATCCGGGTTGTGCATCATGCGCCATACTTGCTTTGCTAACAAAGCATCATTAAACTTTTCAATCTCTTTGAACCCCATACCACCATTTTCTTTTGCCTTACACCAACGTTCCTAATTCACCCAATGAATTTTCCTTCCCTCATTGCCGTACCCCTACCAAAATTTACGGATCATGGTCTTCAACTCATGAATTAGCCCCTTTGGGAGCTTAAAACAACTCATGGCATAGGTTGGAATGGCTTGTATCACGGACTTGATCAGCACCTCCTTACCTGCTTGGGAAAGGAGCTTCTCCTTCCACCCTTGAAGCTTTTTCCACACACACTCCTTAATGTAAGAGAAGCTTTGTTTTTTCCCTCTACCCGTAAGGGCCGGAAGGCCCAAATATTTTTCAAAGTTTCTAATGGAAGGCACACCAAGGAGTTGTTGGATGTGGTCTTGCACATCTTGGGGAGTATTGGAGCTGAAGAAAAGGTTGGTTTTATCCTTGTTGATTTTCTGTCCACTACCTCTTTCATAAATAGCTAATAGGTTCAAAATAACTTGGCACTCCGCTTCCTTTGCTTAGCAAAAAAGAACACTATCATCTGCAAAGAAAAGGTGAGATACATGTCGCCTACTACGACAAATGGATACCCCTCAGATTGCACCTTCTGATTCAGCTTTATGGAGGAGCCCTTGGAGGCCAATAACACACAAAAGGAACATATATGGGAACAAAGGATCACCTTGGCGAAGCCTCCTAGTTGGTTTAATATGCCCCAAAGGTTCCCCATTGAAAAGCACTGCATATGAAACATATTTAATGCAAGACATAATAATAGACACAAAGCTACTCGAGAATCCCAAATGAAGCATCATCTTCTCTAAAAATTGCCATTCAACTCTATCGTAAGCTTTGCTCGTGTCAAGTTTAAGAGTCATATAACCTGGTTTACCTTGTGTTTTCCTTTTTAAGTAGTGTAAGGTTTCAAGGCAATGAGCACATTATTAGTAATAAGTCTACCCGATAGGAAAGCACTTTGAGATTCAGATTCAACATGAGGTAATACTGACTTTAAACGGTTAACCAACACCTTAGCAATAATTTTATAAAAAACATTGCAAAGGCTAATAGGCCTAAACTCAAAAACTTTTTTAGGGTTTTTTACTTTTGGGATCAAAAAGATGAAAGTTGAATTTATAGATTTAGGAATAGTACCTTCATTCAGAATGGCAAGGGTTGCCTTGGTGACATCCTCTCCTACAATGTGCCAAAATGACTTGTAGAAGATGGGAGACATGCCATCGGGTCCAGGGGCTGAAAGGGGTGCCATTTGGTGCATGGCTGATCGAACTTCCTCAGCAGTAAAGTGTCAAGTAAGGCCTAAATTCATTTCCTTCGAGACCTTAGGTAGAATGCCCTCTAGAATATCATCAATACCTGTCGGGTTTGAGGTTGTAAACAGGTTGGAGAAATAGTCTTCAATTAATTTACCCATTCGGCCATCCTCTTCCACCCATACTCCATTATCATCCTCCAAGCCCGTGATGTAGTTTTGCTTATTCTGTTGGGTAGCCCTATTGTGAAAAAATTTGGTGTTGCTATCTGCATCCTTCAGCCAATTGTTACGAGACCTCTGCTTCCAAATTATTTCTTCTTAAGTTTAAGAGCTTGAATATCATCCCCAAGTTGCCCAATACAGTTAGGATCTGTACTATACAGCCCTTCAGCCTTGTGTAACTCTTTCAATTTTTTCTCTAGATTAATGCGTACATGCCCAAAGGTCTCGCGGTTCCATACTTGGAGGTTAACTTGGTAGAGATCAATTTTTTTTGATAAGTTAGCGACTGGAGATGAGCCCAACAAATTTTCCCAAGAAAGTTTTAACCACAGTTTCACAAGATTTGTCCTTCAATCACATTGCTTCAAATTTGAAAGGACGACCCTTTCGATAAAACCCCTAAGCTCGGGATCTGAGGCCAATAAGATTGGTCTATAATCAGAATGAAAAGCCTCCAAGTGGTGCACACGGGTAGTGGGGAACTTTAACAACCAATCCGCTGAAGCTACTCCTTTATCCAATCTCACCTAAACATTATGATTTCTAGGCCTATGGTTGCACCAAGTGAAGGGGAAACCATTATACCCAATGTCTCTAAGGCATCCTAAAATCCTTGCATTTGGCACTTTGGTCGGTTAAGCCACCCTTATTTTTCTTCTGCTCTCAAAATTTCATTAAAATCCCCAATACATAATCACGGTAGGGAGAAATGACGACTCAAGTCACGAAGTAGAGACCAGGAACCTTCCCGGCTGGCTGAATCAAAGTTGCCATAAAAACCCGTGATCCGCCAGGCGTCATCCATTCCTAAGTCTACTACCGCATCTATATGGCTGTCTGATGAGGTCTGAACTTTAACCTTAATCTCTTCTTTCCAAAGTAGAGCCAACCCACCACCTTGGTTAGGACGTGGAACTACAAACATGTGAGCAAACTGAATTTCCTACGAACTTTCTCTATAACTTCTCCATCTGCTTTGGTTTCCATGAGGAACACCAATTTGGGATCTTTTTTACCGACTAAGGTAACTAATTCGTCAACTTTCTGTGGGTTCCTAAGCCCATGATAGTTCCAGCTTAAACAACTCTTAGCCCTGGCAATGTTGGGACCCAGCATTCGCCTGATAATTTTCCTTCATGATCACGTCTCTCGGTTGCAAGCATCTCTTCTTCACTGATTGTGGCTCATCTAACTCCATCAAAGGCCTACGTACCAGGTTAGTGGGGCATAATGGGTTTTCCTAGTGGAGATTGACCTCACGGGCTAATTTTTTCCACGTTCTTATTGATGTTGATTCAAATGGAGTGTTAAGTGTATTGGAGAGGTCTTGCAAAGTTATTCTGTCAACGGCCTGTTCAACCCCGACTCCCAAAGAGATTGTAGGATTCCCAAACACTTGACCTAGCTTAGGAGGAATACAAAGATCATGAACTGTCTTTGGTGCCACTCTTCCTAGTTTTGCTACCCCATCAGATAACCCTTCAATCACCAGTTCTTTCTTAGGACTCCTACTTGGTGCCAAGTGTAAATTGGATGAAGTTGAGACAGAGAATAGTTGCTCCAAGGGAGGATTAGAATCCATAACAGAAACTGAATGTTCGTCTGGGGAAGCATGTCTTACCATAGGTGGGTCGAAAGCTTGCTCCTTTGGCATTGAAGGGCCTTTCTTCCACTTTGAAGGGTCAAAAGCTTCCATTAACAGGGCGGCTTTACCTTAAGGCCAGGGGGTTCAAATGAACCCCCTGACTTGGCCATAATTTTATATATATATATATATAATTTTTAATAAATTTTTTTTAGCCCCTAAAATATAATTTTAAACCCCCTAACTCTAAATTTTGTTTAAAATCCAGCTAATATAAGTTTGATTATGATCATTTTAATACTACTTTCACAATATTTTCACGATAATTTAATTAAATACGTTAAGTGACAAGTTGTAATTGGTTTTTATTAGAACCCACAAATAACATCGCTTTTTTCCAACCTTTAACAACTTGCCACATGGGTTTTGTTGTGAAAGTGTTGTGTCAATAATGCTACTCTTAAAATATTTAATTTTATGAAAAAGAAAAAAAATGTTTCAAATTTTTGCTCATTAAAAAAAAAAAAAAAACTTTTTTTCCAGGACATTGGCTTACTTTTCCATTGACAGCAGAAAAGAGTTGCTTTTCCCTCGTTTTTTTTTTCTTCATCAACAGAAAAATACACCATTGTTACAACCAATAGATTTGTATCTATATCTGTTATTTTTCCCTCATTCTCTCTATCTTTCTTTTTCCCTTCTATGTTTTCTTCGTTTTTCTCTCTATTTGATAAAGTAATTTGATAAATAATCTATAGATTTATAAATCCAAAAAGTCTTTTAGTACTTACTCCAGTTTCAAGAGACTAACCACGTGTATGATTAAGAAGTCATTCACTTCAAAAGTTAAAACTTATATTAGTTACTATATTTTTTCTTCTTAGTTTCACATTTGCCGTTAATCTAACTCCAAGAGACTGACCACGTGTATTATTAGTTATTTAATTATATTTGTTTATGCATTCAATGGTTGTTTTCTTACTGATATTTTTACTAAATTATATTTAGAATACTATTTTAGATTATTGTATAATGTATATAATATGGAAGTTGCACATGTAAAATAAAAATTAATTATTTTATTTTTTTATTTGCCCCCATGATAAATTTCTAGTTCCACCACTGTTGACTCTCCTAGAAAAAAAATCCTGGAACTGCCACTGTTAATTAGAAGTTTAGAACAATGTACCTAATCATATGAGCATGATTTTCGTGTATATATACGTAAATTTATGAGTCTAGGTTAGTTTTATGAGCTAGATCTGTCATAAATCATGAATTCAGCCCATAAAATATATAACATGTTCATGAATTGTTCATCAAATTTTTAACATGTGTTTTAATTTGCATCATCTTATAAACTCATGGAAAAACCAAATAAAATGATGTTTTTCTTAGATTAATATCATTAAGATATAATCTTGGACAGATATACTCATATACGTGTCCTCTTTGCATAAAATGATAGTCGCATGACACAATTTGAAATAAGTTAGATTATTACATTTCTAGATTTGAAATTTAATTTGAATTTTTGCTAATCTATGTGAAAAATTCTCATTCAACATGTAATAACAATTTCTAGGACATGAGTTTTTACATGCTTCTATATTTATGCACTTTTATGCATTAATTGTATGTGTCAAAATAGTTTACATGCATGTTTTTGTTTCTTGCTTATATTTGTTTAACATGTTATCAATTGTCATGTTAATGATTAACTTGTTTTTATCTAGGTTTTTTTAGTTGTTATTTTCAATCATGCAAGACATGCATGAGCTATTTTTCATTTTGATTTTGTTTTGTTGTGCTTTTATCATTTAATGTATGATAAATAGATGAACTATGTTGTATTGGTCATTGACTCATCGCAGCCTAGACCAATATTAGATTGGTCGAGGCAGCTGCATACATCCCACTTAGGGATGGCAATGGGGCGGGGCGGGGCCGGAGGATGGGATCTTCGTTCCCGCCCCGTATGGTTGTTGCCCTTCTCCGTCTCCGCCCCGCCCCGGATGCGGGGCAAACTACCTTGCCCCATCCCTGCCCCTTGGAGCCCCGTGGGGACCCGCCTCACCCCTAATACAATTTTATATATATAAATAAATTTTTTGCTACAATAATATAAATCACAACAAAACAAAATGTTTTAAAATTCAAGCATTTAAATAAACTAAATATTTAAATAGTCTAATACGTAACAATATAAATACATAATTCAAAATTTCTTAAAACAAAATAAACATTTTCTTTGCATGAACAAAATCATCAAGGATAATTGACTAGTTTTTTAACAAAATAAACGTTGTCTTATAACAAATAAAAATTAACTAATTCTTTAAGAATAAGTTTCGCTTTCTCCCAATGTAGTGACACCACTTTCTTCTTTATAGACTTAGAGTGGAGTTTGGCTTGAAATTTGAAAAACACGTATAGACTATAGAGCAAAGGGATGGGTCAAAGGGCGGCAATAGCATTAGGGTTTTAGAATAAAAAATATTTTATCTCATGTCTTGTACTCTTGTGATTCACTTTAAATATTAGAGATTTAGGGTTTACTAAATTTACAATTGTAGTCTTTATTAGTGCGGGGTGGGGTGGGGCGGGGCGGGGATATTTTTATCCCCGCCCCGCCCCACCTCGTGGGGGACAAAATATTGCCCCATCCCCGCCCCACCACCTTTGCGGGGCGGGGCAAAGCGGGATGAGGCAAAATTGCCATCTCTAATTATTCCCACTGGTAACTTAATCTCTAAAATTATTCTATTAAATTTAGATTAGGTATTTCCACATAAATTTCTTTTTTATTGAACTGTATCTAGGATTAAAACCTTATAATTTGTTTTGTTTCGACATTTTATGTAATTTTCAGTCTTTATTAATTTATAAGAGTTTCTTTATTTATCTTGTAATTAATTAACGATTCCATGTAAGTCCCTAAATTATTCGAAAACAATATTGGCAATTAAATCTCCACCTTGAAATTCATAATTAGAGTAACCATTCTCTTGTCTAAGCGGTCTTATTAGGTTGCAGATCTTAGGTCGTCCCAACCAATGATATTTTACCCTAGCATTATAAAAACAAATAAATCTTACAAAAATTAAATTATAAAACTATGGATATAGTATGCAGATGCAATCGAATCTCCTAATATACTCGTCTCATTAATGGATTACAAGAAATAAATTTCCCTACTCTAGTAAAGTTTTCCATCGAATTGAATGCGGACCAGTATGCTGGTGTGTATGTTGCCATGCGTGAAAGTGAAACTTAACATTGACTTCTATTTTTTTTTTTTTTAGAAAAAACTTAACATTGACTTGTTGCATATTGCTCATTGATTTTGTTGCTTATTGAAATAAATTTCTCATTGCTCATTGACTAGCTGCTTATTACAAATTTCTCATTTCTAATTCTTTATTGCTCATTGAATAATTTTTTGGACTAGGAGCTTATTGTTCATTGGTTATTATTGTTAGGATATATGTGAATTATCTTAGGAATATATGTCAATATAGAATTGGCTAATCTTTTGACAAAACGCACTTTACTTGTAATTGTGTTGATTTAAGATGTGTTTATTACTTCAAGAAACAAGTGTTCAAGTCTAAGTGTTAAAGCCATGTAAGATTGTCTAAACAAGTGAAGAAGGGTTGTTCATTAAACCTGGACAGATTTCCGACAGCTCTCGACAGATAATATTTATCAAGGTTTAATGAGTCTCGATAGCTCTCGACAGATTCTATCTATTGAGGTCTCGACAGCTGCTTGACAGATATTATTTATTGAGAATTACGAAAATCAGTTTTTCAGATCTGATTTTCGGCTCATGCTTATGTATTTGTGTAGGGTTTCTTTTCTCACAACCCTAGACATATATAAGGCTTATTTTAAAGGCTGTCATAGAAGAGAATTCAAGGAGAACATATGCAAAAGGTGACCGATGCCTTATTCTCTCTAAAAGAAGTTACTGCATCTTTATGCCTTAGGATTTTGTAACCAAGTGCTTCTTGATCTTCATTGTTGATGAAGTAAAGAACTTTGTAGCCAACATTTTCTTCAAGTTGGTGAGTTAGTCACGTATGAGGAGTAGTGCATCATTATTTAGTCACGTATTGGGGTCCGTGCAAAAGGGTGGCATTCATATATTGAAGAGTTCAGAGGTTTTGAAGTGGTAGAAGGTTTCAACTATAAGTTTATCTACGAGGATTGTAGAGTATAGGGACAAAGGTTTTGTACTAGATTTGAAACTTCTCTTTACTTTAGTGGATTGCTTTTCATGAAGGTTTCCCCTCCTAGGTTTTTTACTGTGAAACTAGTTTATTTAATTGGTTTTCCTGAGTTATCATATCTTGTCTTATTTACTATTCCATTGTGCATGATTTTGACATGATATTGATGTTTGTTTGTTTTAAGAAGGTTTATTCATAATAGATCTATTCAACAACTTGAGTTTAAAATTTGTTAATTCTATCGACCGGAGTCTAAATTTCCTAACAATTATAGCTAAAAACCATCTATTATATGTGTCTCGATAAGAAAGCTTTCAAGCCATCAAGTACGGAAATTTTGTATGGTTCATTGGGAGAAAAACATTTATAATCTTAATGCTTAACTTTGTTATTGGATTGAGCTTCACCTAGTATGGTGAGTGTATGCATGACATGCCACACGTGAATTTTAACTAAATAACTCAATTTTGTACTTGAAGCCGTTTCTTTTTGGTAAGATGAACGACATATTTCAGTATTGGTTATACAGGTTTACCATTTTGAGATTATCGCTATTTATATATTTCTATACATGTATATATGTTTGTATTTATTTATGTAAGCATGAATTTATTTATTTTTATGTTTATGTTTATTAACATAAACTTTTAAATCCACATATTTTATAAGCCTAAATATTAGCTTAGGCACATTAACCTAATATATTAGCTTAACTAATATAACTTTTTTTTTTCAATTTTTTATATTGTACAGGCTAAAACACTCAAAATATTTATGGTATAGATTGTTACAACCCAATATTTTATTTGATACATTTTAGAGGAGTACTGGTAACTGATTTAATAGCCAGTATAATATATTTTCCTAGTAAGACTGGTACTAAGTACAGTATTATTGATCTTAACATATTCAACTTTCACATTATATTGGACAATAAAAGCATATTGGTCATTGGTAAAAGGCTAAGATTTCTCATTCCCTTGGATGTATATTCCTCATATATTTCCCCTAAGACATATTACGAACCCAGGAGGGGGTTAAGACTTCCTAATCCCACAGAGTTACATTTTTCATAGATCTCCCTCGAGAACAACTATGGACCCAAGAGGGAACCCAAGCCCCTCGTGGCCCAAAAAAGAAGAAGCTATATTTTGTCTTTTTTTATTATTATTTATTTATTATTTTTTTACTTGGAGTCCTTCTCTTCAAAAACCTTAGCCAACCCAAGCCATTTTGGTATTGGTTGAAATTAGTGTACCGTTTCGAGATTTTTGCTACTTATATATTTTTATACATGTATAGATGTTTGTATTTATTTATGTAAGCTTAAATTTATTAATTTTTATGTTTATGTTTACCGAAATAAACTTTAAATCCACGTATTTTATAAGCCTAAATACTAGCTAGGCACATTAACCAAATATATTAGCTTAAGTAACATAAAATTATATTTTTCAATTTTTTAAAATTTTATATATTGTACAAGTTGAAACACCTGAAATATTCCTAATACAGGCTAATACAACTCGATATTTTATTCGATACATTTTAAAGGAGTCTCGGTAACTAGTTTAATAGCTAGTACAACATATTTTCCTAGTACAATTGGAACTAGTACAGTTAGTTTGATCTTAACATATTCAACTCGCACACTATATTGGACAAGGAGAGCATATTGATCACTAGCTAAGACTTTCTGAACCCACAAAGTTACATTTTTCATGCTTCTCCCTTGAGACCAAGGATGAACTGGGGGGCCAAAAAAATAAAAGCTATATTTTGTCTTTTTCTATTATTATTATTATTTATTTATTTTTTAGTTGGGCCCCCTCTCTTCCAAAACCTTAACCCCCATTAGCGAACCCAACCTAGTCCAACCCAAGCAATTTTAATACTATTTGAATATTTATCTGAAGTTATTTATTTATTTTGCTTATACTCCAACCCTCCTAGCTTGAAATTCTGGGTCTATCCCTATCTGAGACCCACTGCAGATGTACACATTTTTAAGTTGGAGAAATTCAAGAGTCAACCACTAAGGTACAATTTAAAAATGCTGAAAAAATATAATGCAACAAAAATTTCTTAAGCTTTTTTTTGGGGGTGAATAATACAACAAAAATGTCACTCATTTTGTTCGTCTAAATAACAATAGTTGACGTATAAATAAATTTATATTATTCAGCAAAAAAAAAAAGAAAAAAGAAAAATACAAAATCGGATTCATAGTATTTAATTAGTACTAAGTGTACTAACTTGGAAAAATCGGAATCTGTTATCCATAGCAAAATCAGAATCTGATTGGCAATTCATTTTTGCTTTTTTTGTTGATCTTTTTTTTTAATAAATGATTTCATCGAAGGAAAAGAAATAAAACACAGACCAAATACAAGGATAAGAGCTAAAAAGGGTCTAGTGAGAAGGTATTTGGTATCAAATGATACCATGTTTGCAGTATCAAAATCTAATAAGTGTGAGACACGTTAGCAAAAAATAACTACTCCATTAACAAATGAAAGATATGTGTTAGTGGGTAGTTATTTTTACACACATGTTACTCATTTATTGGATTTTGATACAGATGACGTGATATCATTTGATACAAAATACTTTTTTCTAGCAAACATCTGTTTATGTTATTTCATTAAATATGGTCATGGGTATTACACAGTGTAATATTATTGAAGGCTCTAGATTAAAAGTTACAAAAGCAACTTTCAATCTAAATTCTTGAATAAAAAAAAAAAAGAAAAGAGTAAAAAAAAAAAATAATAATTAAAAACCGTGATCGAATTGCACCGTGCAACACTGATCTCAGTTTGATTTGGCAAACGGACGACTGGGTCAAACAGGTTGCGGGTCAAAAATAGGTCATTTTTAAGCGATCAAAAATGGATTGACTCAATCGGGTTGCGGGTTAGTTTGGGTTGGATTTACCCATATTTTTCACACGATTTTTATTTTAAAGAAAACAATATATATTTTCCCTTTGAAAAGTCACGTAGCAAATTACTTGATGTAAAATGCATTATTAATTTGCATTAATATAGCACTCATCTCAAGAATGAGCTCAATTAAACAAATTAATACTTGTTTAATAATTTAAAAATTATATGACTCCCAATATTACTAACTAAAACAAAATAGCACAAAGGATAAGTAAAACAAATACATAAGTTTGTTATCATGAGAATTGTGAGGGAGATAATAAGCTGTCTTGGAATAGCCATAAGGCTCTCTTTTGCGACAGAAATGACAGAGGAAAATGAGACATAAGCACAATCCAAAAGCCAGGAGCGAGATTGCAGCGATGACAAACAAAGGAACTGCGGTAAAACCCATTGACTGCATTCTAGAGAAATTTGGAGAAAGTTAAGAAAAAGAATACAACTATTCAAAAGTAACCAAAAACCACACTAAGGCTGTGTTTGGTAACATGTAAAATAATTTCCGAGTGTAAAATATTTTCAGTTGAAAATATTTTATGAAAAGGAAAACATTTTTATCTGTTTGGTTGTGTTATGTAAAATACACCTAAAAAAGTATTTCTGGTGTTTGGTTTTGCATGTAAAACATTTTCTAGAAAAATTGTCAAAAACCTTACCTAATACAAGAAAATCCAAGCAAAAACAAATCAATTGCAACCAAGAACAAATTATTGTTATTACCTCAACCAAATCATGGAAAAAAAAAAAAAAACCACTATATGAACAACCCCATAAAATCCCAAATCTTGAAGGAAAAGAAAGGAGGTGGGTCTTGAGGGTAAAGAAAGGAGAAAGATGGGTCGGTGAGGACGAGGATAAGGGATGGGTCGGTGAAGTGGCTTGCATGCACGACGGCGGGGCCGTGTGTCGAGGGGTGGTTTTGGGCATCACCGGCAATACCCTCTCCTTGCTCGGCTTGGGCTTGGCGTGAGTGATGAGAGGTCTTCTTTGGGTTTTCTCTTTAAGCTCTCTCTCTCTCTGGGGGTGTGTGAGTCCGAAAAATCTGATTTTAAAGTAAATAGATATATAATCCATTTTACGGGTTAAGGGGCGAATTTTACGGTCAAAGTTTAAAATTTTCAATTTGACTTAATTTTACTTGTGCACCCAAACACTCTGGGTGTAAAATATTTTCCCAATTTTATTTACATCTGAAACAAACATAGCCTAAGCAGAAATAAAATTTATCAAGTACAAATAGTGAAGATGCAGGTGCGATAACTACTTCAAGATATTAAAGTTACACTGAAATTAGAAGAAAAGAAACCCAAAGGAGAGATTTGTTTAAGGATCATTGAAAATCATTCCCATCCAAATGATAATTGATTGCAAATTACAAATATCATTGACATGGATATGAGACCAAGACCTCAATGAAAATGTGAAAGAAAGAAAACGCCAAACAGGGATACTTTGTTAGACTTATTTGGTTCAGGGGTGTGTCTGCATCCAGAGTTAAACCAAGGTGACTATTATCGACAGAAAATTGGATTATTCTCCTACAATAATTGTAACTGGAACTGGATAGCCTTGGATTACTAATTTAATTTTCTTTTTATATACCTTGTATTCACTTTCTGCCACCCCAGCCTCAAACCCCACCCGTTTTTATGATAGTTTGGGCCTTGCTATCAGATTGAAATTCACCTACAGAAGAAAAAGTGACAAAGCTGCTAATACTGTACCTCCATAAGTTTCGTCGACAGTTCATAAATTTTTTAACCTTGGAAAATATTAGGAGGAACCAATTAATGATATTAAAGGTGCAGAAAATCTTGACAAGAGTAGTTAATAGAATGATAAAAAAGTATCAACCCAAACTGCATGATTCTCTCATCCATCTTAAGCATGTCTTGAATATGTGATGCTATACTAAATATTCTTATTCAACTGTATCATCCGCATGCATTGCATGATCTAAAAGAGAGCTAATCTAGTCAATGATTATTGATTAATTATCCTCCAAATGTGAGCTTTCTTCTTTTAGACACTTCTCTCGTCTCTTTCACACCAGACACATCTAAAATAGCCATGAATTCTATACATATAAATATATATATTTTTTGACACCCTCCACCAAAGCCATTGCCTAGTGTGTGTTTAGATACCGCTTATTTTGTTGAAAACTGAAAACTAAAAATAATAAAAAAATAATAAAAAATTACTGTTCATGCTTGAAAGTACTGTTCATATGTTTGATTGCACTGTTTATGTCCCATGAACAATGCAAAAGGCGCTGGACTTAAAAAAAAAAAAAATCAGCCAGATGTAGACGTGGGAAGCGCAAAACGCGCTTCCCAAATGCACCCTAAGAATGCTAGCAGTGTCATGTTCCCATATGTTACTGGAAATATATATGTGTATATAATCAAATAAGGCTTTATCCCAATACATTGGGGCATTGATCGCATAAACTTATTGGGATCAGTCATACGTTTCTGGCATTCTACCCTTTCTAAAACCTTAATCTCTACCTCTTTGCGCACCCTCAACTTGAAGGAAAACTCTTTTTTTAACTGGTGCATTAATAGATTGCAGTTGCATATGACCAAACCATCATAAACAACTCTCCATGTTTTCTCCAGAAGACCCCCTTTTTATATACATGTCCTCTTTGCCTAAAATGATTGTGTTTCACATGAAATGATTTGAAATAGGTTAGATTATTACATTTCTAGATTAGAAAAATTTTTTGTTGTTGAGGAAATTGTAGATTTGAAATTTAATTTGAATTTTTGCTAATAATCTATGTGAAAAAATGCTCATTCATCATGTAATAACAACTTCTAGGACATGCTTTTTCACATGCTCATATATTCATGCGCTCTCATGATTCATGCATGGTTGTTTGTGTCAAAATAGTTTACATGCATGTTTTTGTTTCTTGCTTATATCTGTTTAACATGTTATCAATTGTCATGTTAATGACTAACTTGATTATATCTTGGTTTTTAGTTGTTATTTTCAATCATGCAGGACATGCATGAGTTATTTTTCATTTTTTTTCTTTTATTATGTTTTTATAATTTAATGTATGATAAATAGCTGAACTACGTTGTACTGGTCATCGAGCACTTCTTTTTGCGCAAGAACTGAGTCTCTCTAAGGTGATGATGGAGGGAGATTGTCTTCGGGTGGTTTCAGCTTTGAACTCTTCAGTTTGCTGCAACACGTTGTATGGAAATGTGGTAGAGGAGGCACGTATTCAGGCTTGTCAGTTTCAGTTTTGTAGGTTTAGTCATGTGCATTGAGGTGGGAATAAGTTAGCCCACGCCTTTGCCAGAAGAGCAGTTTCATCTACGGATTTAGATGTTTGGGTAGAAAAACTACCCTTTGATTTGGAAAGTGTATTCCAAACTGACTTTTCTTAATTTATAAGAGCTTACCTTTTTCTCAAAAAAAAAAAAAAAAAAAAAACAAAAACAAAAACAAAAAAAACAAAACGTTGTACTGGTCATCGACTCGTAGTAGCCTAGACCAATATTAGATTGGTCGTGGTAGCTGCATAACATCCCGCCTGTAACTTAACCTCTAAAGTTAGTCTATGAAATGTAGATTAGGTATTTCCATATAATTTTCCTTTTAGATTGTAATTAGAACATATAGTTTTTTAATTTTTTTTTATCGAACTGTATCTAGGGTTAAAACCTTAAAATTTATTTTCTTTTGACATTTTATGTAATTTAAGTATTTATCAATTTATAAGAGTTTCTTCATTTTTCTTGTACTTAATTAAGTAATGATTCCATGTAAATCCCTAAATTATAGGAAAACAATATTGACAATTGAATCTCCACCTTGAAATTCATAATTAGAGTATCCATTAATTCTTTTGTCAAAGTGGTCTTATCAGGTTGCAAATCTTAGGTCGTTCCAAACAAAAATCTTTTACCCTAACTTTATATAAACAAATTAATCTTATAAAAATAAAATTATGGGTATAGTATGCGGATGCAATCGAATCTCCTACTATACACGTCTCATTAATCAAGTATTAAAAAACAAAATTTGATATTCATTTGCAAAAAATAAATTTTTCTAGTCTAGTAAAGTTTGCTATTGACTTGAGCGTGGACCAGTATGTTGGCGTGTCTTTTGCAAGGTTTTCAGACCCGGACCGTTCATTGAACCGTAAAAAGAAGAGGTTCAACGTTTTTAAGGTCGAACCGAAGTTGGACCGAGGTCGAACCGTGATGACGTCATAATTAATTTAATAATTATTTAATACAAAAATAATTAAAATAAATGTGTAAAATTATGTATTATTGATGAAATCAATATTTATAGAGATTCAAATATATCTTAATTCAAGATAAAGATAATATTTCTTATAATTTGTTTCATAGATTTAGTAGATACTCTCTTAACTATTTAAAATATTTTAACAAATTATATCTAAAATATAATAAATTAATATAACTAAAAATAATTTAAAAAATTTAATTGAAAAATTAAACACTCAAGTACCCAACCTCCATTCAGAGAGGGGGGAAAAAAAAAAAAAAGCAGCCCCACCCCACTCACGTTTCCCCAAGATAAAAAGAAGAAAAAATAAAAAAGTTAAAACAACTCAAGAGTCATTGAGATCTCATGAGATATAACTTTTGGGCTTAAAGTAAATAATATTCAAAACATCCAACACCACTCACGTTTCCCAAGCAATCAATATTACCAAAACCCTCTTTTGTTTTCTTTTCCTTCTCAGTTTACTTTTGCCAACAGAGCAAGGCTTCGTCTCTTTCTCTTCCTCATTTCTCAGTCACAATCTTCATTGGTTCTCAAACAAACAAAGCTGAAGGCCAGGTGCAAAACAAAGCCTCTCTGTCTCTCATCCGCTCATCTCTCTCTCTGCTGCCTTTCACTTTTTCTTTACTAGATCTGGTGGACAGTGAGTCAGTGACTACATTTCTTCTTCTTTTTTTTTTTTTTTTTTTTTTTTTTTTTTTTTTTTTTTCTCGGCAGATCGCTAGATCTTATATGTTGTGTGAGAGTTCTTGGCTTGGAAGACCGCCAAACCCGTGTCCGGTTCTCAAAACCGGGCTGTTTGACCGCGGTTCGAGAGGTTCACAGAAAAACTGATATTTCCGGTTTTGTTACTTTAAAAAACCATTTTGATGAACGGTTCACGGTTAACCCGGTCGGACCGTACGGTCTGGTCCGGGTTTAAAAACTATGGTCTTTTGCAATGAGTGAAAGTGAAACTTAACATTACTTCGTTTTTTTTTTTTTTTGGTAGAAAAAACTTAATATTGACTAGTTGGTTATTGCACATTGATTTTGTTGCTTACTGAAACAAATTTCTCATTGCTCATTGACTAGTTGCTTATTACAAATTTCTTATTTCTCATTACTTATTACTCATTAACTAGTCGTTTGGACTAGGACTTATTGTTCATTGGTTATTATAACTAAGAACCATGTATTATACGCATCTCATTAAGAAAGTTTTGCAAACCATCAGGTATAAAAATTTTGCATGATTCATAGAGAGAAAAACATTTATGATCTTAATACTTAAATTTGTCATAGGATTGAGCTTCGCCCACTGTGATGGGGAGTGTATTCATGCCATGTATGAATTTTAACTAGATAAATCAATTTCGCATCGAAAGCCATTTCAGTTTGGTAAGATGAACTAAATATTTTGATATTGGTTATACCAGTGTACCGTTTTGAAATTATCGCTATTTATATATTTCTATACATGTACATGTGTTTATATTTATTTATGTAAGCATGAATTTATTAATTTATATGTTTATGTTTATCAACATAAACTTTACCATCCAAATATTTTATAAGCTTTCTATCAAATTTTTTTTTATAAGCCTAAATATTAGCTTAGGCAAATTAACCTAATATATTAGCTTAAGTAACATAACATTTTTTTTTTCAAATTTTTATATTGTACAGGCTGAAACACCCAAAATATTCTTGATACAGGTTGGTACAATCCGATGTTTTATTCAATACATTTTAGAGGAGTATCGGTAATTGGTTTAATAGTCTATATAATATATTTTCCTGCTACGACTAGTACTAGCACAATATGATTGATCTTAACATATTCAACTCCTATATTATATTGGATAAGGAGAATATATTGGTCATTTTCTATAGGTTACAACTTTCTGCTGTCAAGCAACTATATTGTCCATGGTCCTCCCCTGATACCAGGGATGGACCCAGTCAGAGCCTTTCCTAGTAAAACAATAATGCTATATTTTGTCTTTTATTTTAGTTAGGCGCCTTCTCTTCCAAAACCTTAGCCCCCATTAGCAAACACAACCTAAGCCATTTCGGTATTGGTTAATACCAGTATACCGTTTCGAGAATACCACTATTTATATATATATATATATATATAATATGTTTGTATTTATTTATGTAAGCATGAAATTACTAATTGTTATGTTTATGTTTATCAACATAAACTATATAATCCAGACATTTTATAAGACTAGATATTAGCTTAGGCATATTAACCTAATATATTAGCTTAACTAACGTAATATTTTTTTTTTTCAATTTTTCAAATTTTCAATTTTTTATATTGTACAGGCTGAAACACCCAAAATGTTTCTAATACAAGCTGGTTCAATCCAATATTTTAGTCGATATATTTTAATAGAGTTCCAGAAACCAATTTAATAGCCAGTACAATATATTTTCCTGGTAAGACTGGTAATAGTACAATGTGATTGATCTTAACATATTTAACTCTCACATTATATTGAACAATAAAAGTGTATTGGTCATTGGTCACAAGCAGATTTCTCGTTTCCAAGAACTACATTATTCATGGTTCTTCCTCAAGACCATGGTACGAAGTGGGAGGTGGCTAATGAAAGGCAAAGAATGTATTGACCCCTTAGGTAAATTAACCAATTAATTAGTCAAGTGAATTAATTAAGTCAATTAGCTTGCAATAAGCGTTTTAGCACAAACAAATCACCAACTAAGTTAAATGCAGTGGAAAATAAATTTGACAAAAGTGATTTATTTACGAATGGGGAAAACTACCGAGGCAAAACCCCACCGGGTGAATTTAAGGTCACCACTCTTAAGAATCCACTATTATCAAAACAAGCGGTTACAAGTAAAGGAATCTCAGTACCTTATACCAACTTACAGTTGAACCCTTACCCCAATACTCAATTGGATTTGTAATGTAGTGACAATCTCTTCTTTCAATGCACGGGTCCAAGTACATGACTAACCAATACGTGACTAACACACCAACTTGAGAAAGATGTTGGCTACAAAGTTCTTCAGTTCATCCACACGATGAAGATTAAGAAGCTCAATGGTTACAAAACCCTTGGCGTACAAACGCAGCAGCTTCTTCAAGAGAAAGATGAACTAGGGCAGATTGTCTCCGATCACAATATGCATGAATAAAATCTTTGCATCAAGTTGCATCACTTTAGGCGGCCCTTAAAATAATCCTTATATATGTCTAGGGTTGTGAGAAAAGAAACCCTACATAAATAGCTTGGATATGTGTGAAAGGCAGATCTGGAAATCTGAATTTCGTAATTCTCGATAGATACAGCTGTCGAGTTATCTGTCAAGCTTCAAATATTAAATCTTGATAGATACATTTGTCGAGATATCTGTCGAGCTTTAATGAACAACACTTCTTCACTTGATTCTTGGATAGATTTGCATGGCTTCAATACTTGGACTTGAACTTTTGTTCCTTGAAGTATTAAACACATTCTAGATCTACCCAATTACAAGTAATGTGCGTTTTGTCAAAGGATTAGCCAATTTTATATGACATATGTTCATAACATGTTCCACATATGTCCTAACAATCTCCCTCCTTGGCAATCCGTAACAAAACCACAACAAACAAATGAAATATGAGAGAAGTCATAAATCACTCAACTTATACTCACTTGTTGAATACGATAAAATATAATCCTAGCATAAACTCTTGAAAAACTTTGCAAGAAGAGAGTTCATGGCATGATAGATTTCGACAACTTGTATTTCTGAAATACTTAAACAAAACTCATCAAGGCATCTTAGTGTGAAACATAAATATAAGATTGCATACATAATAAGAAACATGTGTATAAAGAGAGAAAAGAAACAACACTGGGAGAGATAGGTGAAAATGTGATAACAACATCATCAAATATATATATCAAGGATAAATACAATGTTTACTATCACTAAATGGTCACAAGACTAATGTACAAGAGATAATGTATCTAAAAGAGAAAGAAAAGAAAGATACATAAATCCTCACTACATCCCTCGTATAACACTCCCCTTAACAAAAAGGTCCTATGCTAACTCTTCCCCTAATTACATGACTACTCTCATACCCAAAACTACTCCCCTTTTTTGTCACGAATGACAAAGGGCAAGTCACTGAGAAGCAGTCATCTCCTCATCACCGGAAGAACTAGCATCCTTATCCTCATCCTCATCATCATCATCACTGAAGCCATCATCATCATCCTTGTCCTCTGAAGCCTGTAGAGATAGAGAGGGAGACGCAACAAAGCGACTAAGGCGAGCTTGACGTTGTGTAATACGACCCACACGGGTGGTCACTTGACTCATCTTATTAGTGAGAGTGTTAAGGCGAGCATCCATGCGCTGAAGCTACGCCATGATTGCCTCAAGCATCACACCACCCATGGAAGAGGAAGAAGAAGCGGAGGTGGATGGAGTAGAATGGGCTGGAGGAGTTGTCGCCTTGGTCCGTGGCCGCTTTGGTTGAAGCTAGGCCTCAATCCGTCTAATGGACACTGCGCTGATGGCACCCATAATGGTGAAGTGAGTGGACTTAGGATAGGAGACAGAAGAGTGGTGAATGATCCTCGTGATTGCAGAAGGAAAAATAAGCTTATCATTGGTCGCCGTATCCTTATAGACATCTATAAGGGAGAGTATGAAATGAGAGGGTAAGTAAATGGAAAGCTCCTCAATGAGGGATAACAAAAATTGAGCACAAGGCTCAGTAATAGAATTATAGTGAGACAAGGGATGTAGAACACATGTCATCACCATATTCAGGAACCTTGGACCTTTTGCAAAGTCCGAGCATGAGGTATTTTGACGGTCACCCCATGATAAAGGTGTCTTACAAAAGAGAGACAAGAGTTCGTCTTTGGACATAGTCTGCATACGAGGACATCCGAGATAGTCAGGAAGCTCCACCCTCGGAACATGTAGTACATTAGAGATAAGCTCCGGTGTGACTACGATATGAGTATCTCGAATAGAAGTAATGAAACAGGGTATAGAATAATCAAAACCTTGCATATTGGAGATTTACAACCCTGCCTGTATATGATAGTCGGAAGAGTAGTATTGGAGAAGTTTGATAGAATAACGTGGCTTTCTGAATGAATGCCATGTTTGGAGAAGTTCTCCAAAAAGTCCTGATGGGCTTTATCATCACAGAACCTGACAGAAAGAGGAGTGGAATCAAATGATGATGCCCCGAAACGAAGAGGGTTCCCGGATGGAGCAGATTTGAGCTTAGGTGCCATGCGCAGACTATTCGAGAGAGAGAGAGAGAGAGAGAGAGAGAGAGAGAGAGAGAAAGAGAACAGAAAGGTGCCAATCACAGAGAGTACCAATAATAAGAAAAGAAAAGGTACGTATGCATGAATAATGCATAGTCATGTGACGTGCAGCAAAAATATCATCATGGGCTCAGCCCAATCCAAACTAACTAGTACACAAGGTTCCAACAAAGAAACACACATCTAAATGCATGAAACATTGTTAAAAATGCAAATGAAATGCAATGCATGAGCATATAACATCATTTAAGTAAAACCTAACCCAAAAATTCAAAAAATACTTATCGATTATCAAAAACCCCAAAAATTTTCCAAAAACCCAAAAACCTAGGTCTAAATGTATGAAATGCATGAAGAAAGATAGCAAAAGAGATCATACCAGTGGGGAAAAGATCACTCTAGGTCGAAATCCAAGTGGGTTTGAGGTTTAGAGAGAAAAGAGAGTGTTTGGGAGAGAGAAGGAAGGTTTTCTATCGAGAGAGATCGAAGAAAATGAAGTCTGAAATCGCGTTAGATATATATATATATAGAAAACGAGTCTCGATGGATTGAGGATCTGTCGAGAATCTATCGAGCATTAACTCTCGACAGATACATCTGTTGAGGTGCTGTCGAGAATATGTCGACGGCAAAAGTACCTCGATGGATCGAAAAACTATCGAGAAGCTATTGAGCAGACAGAAACTTTCTGGATGGATCAAGAATTTGTCGAGAATCTATCGAGAAAAATTCTAGAAAGCTTCTATGGATCGAAGATGCGATAAGATCTGTCGAGAAAAGAAGTTAAAGGGTCTCGATAGATAGCTATCTGTCGAGATCTGTTGAGAAGATGTCGATCTTAATAAAAACAGTTTTTCAAAGAGAAGAACACAGAAATGAATGCAATCAAGCAAGCTACTTAAGATCCAATCAACATTTTAAGCTCTTAAAAACATCTCTTAATAAGGAAAAATTTAAAGCATTTAGATCCAAAACACACACGCACTAAACAAGTCTAACCAATTTTATATTTCAAAAACAAGTCAAGACAGTTTAGTGAGCATATATTAACACAAGTATTTCTTGTGATGGCCAAATCACATTGTACCTGAACATGTATCAAAAGTAGTAAAGAATCTTGCGTGTTGCGTGTGAAAAACATCGCAAAAGTGCGTAAGTGTTTCATGTTATGACGACTTTAGATATGAGAAAATCAATTTAACTCATCCACTATCATGACTGCTTGATGGAGACTATAACCTTCGAGGTACATCCTATAACTCCAACATTTCCAAGAAACACACTTGCAACCATATTTAAAAGCATTTTGATTTTTTTTGCTTTTGATTTTTCTTTGCATATTTTTTTTTCTTTTGAACATATCATACATAGGCATATAAGAGAGAGAAGAAATACTCAATTATGTTAAGCCAAAAACATCATAATTTTGCTCTGCCGAAGCATACAAATTTTATTCATGATTGGTGGGCTTTACTGGTGAGATGGTTATTTATGCCTTTCTCTTAGGATTTTTTAGTCCTTTCCGTCAAAAAGAGTGATATGAGTGTTAAGATACAAAGTTTAGAAAATTTTGTTTCAATGGCCATCAAAGGTGACCAAACACGTATTGACCCCTTGTGATGAATTTATTGATTAATTAGCCAAGTTTATTAATTAATCAAATTAACATGCAAAGTGCGTGGTAGCACAAACAAATCACCAATTAAACTAAGTATGCAGCGGAGAATAAATTGATACAGGTGATTTGTTTACGAATGGGAAAACCTACACAACAAAAACCCCGCCAGGTGATTTTAAAGTCACCATTCCTGAGAATTCACTATTATCATAACAAGCGGTTACAAGTAAAAGAATCCCAGTACCTTATACCAACCTACAGTTGAACCCTTATCCCAATACCCAATTGGACTTTTTCTGCAGTGACAATCTCTCCTTGTAATGCACAGCTCCTAGTACGTGACTAACCAATTGCGCGGATCCCAGCATGCGACTTCAATCACCAACTAGAGAAGGTTGTTGGCTACAAAGTTCTTCAGTTCATCACACGATGAAGATCAAGAAGATGCTTGGTCACAAAACCCTACGGTGCACAAACACAATAACTTCTTCACAAGAAATATGAACTAGGGCAAATTCTGTCTCTGGTCACAATTTGCTTGAACAAACTTTACTCAACACTTGTGCAACTTGCGTCCACCTTTGATGACCCTTAAAATAATCCTTTTATATGTCTAGGGTTGTAAGAAAAGAAAGTCCAAACATACAATCACGGGTTGGAAGAAAACAGAACAGAAAAATCTGTTTTTCTTAAACTTCGACTGATAGCTATCTGTCGAGATGCTGTCAAGCCACAGGGCTAGAACAGCTCTTCAAGCTCGATGGATGCTAGTTGTCAAGCTTTAATGACAGACATTTTCTCATCTTAAATCTTGGACAGATTTGCATGACTTTAACACTTGATCTTGAAACAAGATTTCTTGAAGTATTAAACACATCCTAAATCTACCCAAATACAAGTAAAGTGTGTTTTCTCAAAGGATTAGCCAATTACATAAAATAGTGACATATATTCCTAACAAATGAATCACATATGTTCTAACAATCTCTCCCTCTAGCAATCCGTGACAAAATCACAACAAACAAATGAACATATGAGAAAAGTTATAAATCACTCAACTCATACTCACTTGTTGAATACAATAAAATCTATCATAACACAAACTCTTGAAAAACTTTGCAAGAAGAGAGTCTATGGCAAGAAAGACTTTGACAACCTGTATTTCTGAAAAACTTTAAATAAAACTCGTCAAGGCATTTTAGTGTGAAACAAAAATAATAGATTGCATACAAATTATAAGAACCATGTGTATAAAGAAAGAAAGAAACAACACATACAAGGGTAGGTGAAAAAAACTGTAATAACAACCTCAAATGTATATATATAAACAAGTACAAGGTTTGCTATCACAATATGATCACAAGATCTAAGGTACATGAACAATGTATCTAATATAGAAAGAAAAGATACATGAAATCCTCACTACATCCCTCAATGTGCACCCTCCCCCTAACAAAAATCTCCTATACTAACCCTCTCCCTAATTATGACTACTCTCATATCCAAAAGTACTTCCCCTTTTTGTCATGAGTGACAAAGGGTAAAAGTGTCTAGTAGACATCTCGTCAGAGCTGGAAGAGCTAGCATCTCCATCCTCATTATCATCATCGTCGTTGGAGTGTCATCGTCCTCGAATGCCTTGGGTGCCTCAGGAGAAGGAGAGGGAAACTCCACAAAGCTACCAAGGCGAGCCTGCCATCTAGCAATACGGTCGACACGGGTGTTCACCTGACACAACTCATCAGTGAGAGTGTCAAGGCGAGCATCCATGAGCTAAAGCTGCGCTATGATCGCGTCAAGAGTCACACCTCCCACTGAAGTAGAGGGAGCGGAGGTGGATAGAGCTGAAGGAGTGGGAAGAGTTGCCATACCGGATTGCCTCGATCAAAACTGCGCCTCACTACGTTTAACGGTAGCATAGTCAATGGCACACATAACGGGGAAGTGGTCGGACGAGGGAAAATGAACAGAAAAATGGCATAAAATCCGCGTGATAGCTGAAGGGAAGATGAGCTTTTCACAGGTCGTCGTATCCCTATACACATCTATAATAGAAAGAATAAAATGTGAAGGAAAATCTATAATGAGATGCTCAAGAAGGGAAAGCAAAAATCGAGCACGAGGCTCTGTGATAGAGTTATAGTGAGAAAGAGGGTGCAAAACAAAAGTCATCACCATGTTCATGAATCTAGGACCTTAAGAAAAGGTCGAACATGGTGTAAACTGACGATCACCCCAATCAAAAGGGCACTTGCAAAAAGCAAAAATCATCTCGTCTTTGGACACAGTCCTCAAACGCTCACAACCGAGGTAGTCAGGATGCTTTACCCTCAGCACACGGAGCACATCGGATACCAACTCCGGTGTGACAACTATGCGCGTACCTTGAACACGAGTATGAAAAAGAGGTACTGAATAATCAAGTCCATGCATGTTGGAGTAAAACTCTTGGATCAGCACGGATGGACAGGTGACCGGGGTGTCACACAGTGACTCCCAACCCCGACTGTGAATGACAGTGGGTAGGCTAGTGTTAGAGAAGTCCGACAAAATGACTCGGTGTTCCGAATGAACACCTCGTCAAGAAAAGTTCTCTGAGAAGTCCTTCCGAGCATCCTCATCACGGAATCGAATAGAAGAGGGGGTAGGACCAGAAGACGAAGATGCCTCGAAGCGAAGAGGGTTCTGGGACGGAGCAGACTTACGTTTTGGTGCCACGATGCACTAATGTAAACTAGTGAGTGAGGTGGAAGAAAAGAACACTCAGAAAAGTCCCAAACAGTTCAAATATACAGAATATATTGAATGGAAAGGACATATGCATGAAAATGCGTGAGCATGTGATATGCAAAAGTAAAATCATCCTAGGCTCAGCCCAATCCAAACCTATCATCACATAATCAGTTGCACGCATCTAAATGCATGATAATACTGTTATAATGCTTATGTGATGTAATGCATGAGGTTTAAAGATCATTTAAACAAAAACCCATCCCAAAATTTCATCAAAAACTCAACAATTTTGAAAAAACCCCAAAAATTTTCAAAACCCCAAAACCTAGATCTTAAATGCATGAAAATCATAAAGAATGGAAGGAAGAAAGATCATACCAAGTGATTTGAAGCAAGAAAAGGCCAAAAATCACGTGGGTTTGAAGGTTTTGAGAGAGAAGTGAGTGTTTGGGAGGTGAGGAGATGGATCTGTCGAGAGAGATCGAGGAAAGTGAGATCAGAATCGTGAACAGCGTATATATAGGAACCTTTTAAGCTAGATTGATTGGGATGTGTCAAAGAGTTGTTGAGGTTTAAACGTGTGTCCTAGCTATCGAGCCAACGAATGAGGATTTGTTAAGGATTAAATCAACAGAAAAGATCATAAAGAAGCTCGATCGATCCACCTAGCTGTCGAGAAGCTATCGAGGAGACAGGAGATGTCTTGATCGATCCACCTAGCTATCGAAAGGTGTTGAGATTGCGATAGAATGCAACATATGAGCTCGATAGATAAGCCAGGTATCGAGAGGTGTCGAGGAGGTGTCAAGATTGCTTAAAAACAATTTTTCAAGAAGGGAAAAACACAGATATGAATGCAATCAAACATACAACTCAACCAATGATCCATATGACATTTTGAACTCTCAAAATCATCTCTCAACAACAAAATTGATAAGCATTTAGATCCCAAAACACACACACACACACACACACACACATACACACACACACTAAACAAGTCTAACCAATTTTATATTTCAAAAACAAGTTAAGACATTTTAGTGAGCATACATTAACACAAGTATTCCTTGTGTTAGCCAAATCACAATGTTCCAGCACATGTATCAAAAGTAGCAAAGAATATTACGTGTTGTGTGTGAAAAACATCGTAAGATTACATAAGTGTATACATGTTATAATGATTTGAGATTTGAGAAAATCACTTTAACTCACACACAATCATAACTGTTTGATGGGAACTATCACCTTTGAAGTACATCCTATAACTCCCACATCTCCTATAATACATGCTTGCCATCATATGTAAAGCATTTTGATATTTTTGCTTTAATTTTTTTCTTTGCATATTTTTCTTTTTATTAAGCATATCATGCATAGGCATATAAGAGAGAGAAAAGAAATACCTAATTATGTTAAGCTTTTGACATTGTACTTTTGCTATGCTGAAGCATACAGATGTCATTGACATTGCACTTTTACTATGCCAAAACTTATAGATGTTATTTTATGATTGGCGGGCAACAGTGGTGAGATGGTTATTTATGCCTTTCTCTTAGGATTTTCTAGTCCTTCTCGTTAAAAAGAGTGATACGAGTGTTAAGTACAAGAGATTACTTAATCTTACTCATCACAAACACGAGCCACAAAGCTCACTTGCTTAGTTGTGCGTAGAGATGCTCATCTAAGCTACAAAAGATACAAAGTTTAGAAAATTTTGTTTCAATGGCCATCCAAGGTACACAAGTCCCAATGTACACAAACATACACTGTTTTTGTATTTTTCTGATTTTTCATTTTTTTTTTATTTTGAAAAAAAAAAGAAGAAGTAAACAACCAAACAAAAATAGACAGACAACATAAAAGCATGAAATAAAGATGCATATGCATGAAGGCATGATAGAAAGGTACAGATGCATGAAAGCATGATTCCAAAAGCAGATAAGAAATCAAGCAACGAGAATGACTACTAAAGGACATAGAGGAATTAGAATTCCCCTGAAATTGAGTTAAAAAGCTCAAAACTTTTAATAACTCGCCAATAATAGGTATAGAGCCTTTAGACAAATGATAAGACCTATTGGACACTCGCTTATGAGGAAACAACTTGAAACAATTAGGGCGAGTGTGACTAGAAGCACCACAATGGTGACAAACATGAGTAGTTTTAGAATTACTCGGTTTCCTAGAAGGAGGTCTAATCTTAGAGATTGACAGAGACCTCAACTTAGGACAATTTGGCTTAATATGACCAATAATATGACAATGATGACAAGTAGGGACAAATTCAAAATTTTTATTCAACCTAGGAGGAGTTTTAGACATAGGTTTAGAAACTTCAGCGTTAACATCAGAATTTTTAAATTTGTCTATCTTAGCAATATTAGCTTTCAACTCTTCATTATTTCTTTTAAATGGAGGAATATAATTTTTTTTTCTTTTGAGTTAGGCTCAACAACAAGTTTGACATGAGTTAATTTTTCAACTTCAGTTTTAGATTCAACTAGTTGCTCTTCCAAACTTTTAATTTTGTCCACCTGAGATGAAATTTGATTTTTAAAATTCTCATTCAAATTATTGGCTTCATCCAATTTTGTAATTAAATCATCTTTTTCAAGCTTGACCTTTTTAAATTTAGCTTTTAATTTTGTAGAATATTCAAGATATTTCATATAAAAATTATAGAGCTTGCAATAGGCATCTTGAATATCATCATCATCATTCAACATAAGATCATACAAATCAAAACAATCAAGAGTTTCCATGACAACAGGGGTCAATGGATCACACAGCAATGATTAACCCTAATCAGAGTGTGCTTGCTCTGATACCACTTGACATGCCAAACACGTATTGACCTCTTGTGATAAATAAATTGATTAATTAGCCAAGTTTATTAATTAATCAAATTAACATGCAAAGAGTGGTAGCACAAACAAATCACCAATTAAACTAAGTATGCAGCGGAAAACAAGTTGACATAGGTGATTTGTTTACAAATGGGGAAAACCTACATTGCAAAAACCCCATCGGGTGATTTTAAGGTTATCACTCCTGAGAATTCACTATTATCACAACAAGCGGTTACAAGTAAAGGAATCCCAGTACTTTATACCAACCTACAGTTGAACCCTTACCCCAATATCTAATTGGACTTGTTCTGTAGTGACAATCTCTCCTTGTAATGCACGGCTCCCAATACGTGACTAACCAATTGCGCAGATCCCAGTACGCGACTTCAATCACCAACTAGAGAAGGTTGTTGGCTGCAAAGTTCTTCAGTTCATCACACGATGAAGATCAATAAGATGCTTGGTCACAAAACCCTACGGTGCACAAACATAGCAACTTCTTCACAAGAAAGATGAATTAGGGCAAATTCTATCTTCGGTCACAATTTGCTTGAACAAACTTTGCTCAACACTTGTGCAACTTGTGTCCACCTTTGACGGCCCTTAAAATAATCCTTTTATATGTCTAGGGTTGTAAGAAAAGAAAGCCCAAACATACAATCACGGATTGGAAGAAAACAGAATAGAAAAAATCTATTTTTCTTAAATTTTGTCGGATAGCTAGCTGTTGAGATGCTGTCAAGCCACGGGGATGGAACAGCTCTTCAAGCTCGATGGATGCTAGCTGTCAAGTTTGTTAGGCTCTAAGGAATTAGGAACTAATGTATTAGAACTTCATTTTGTAATGTTGGCAAACCATGATCAAAACGTTTTTAGTCTTGTTTAGACTTGCTCAAAGTATGAGATTTTTATGTAAAGTTGGAATCGAGTTATTGCAGAAGTTACTGTGCAATTCAGCCTTGCTCGATCGATTGAGAATTAGACTCGATCGATCGAAAGTCATGTAGATTGTTTTTTCTGCAGAATTTCCAACTCAGCCCAAGCCCGTTTGACGTGTGGGTTTTATGTTTTGCCCTAAGTATAAAAAGGAAAATCCTAGCCACGTTTTTAGTGTTCTAAATGCTATGTTTGTGAATCTCATTGTGAGATCTAGAGGTGTTTACCTTCACATACACTTAGGGTTTCCAAACTCAAGATTGATGTCAAAAGTTTGGTGATCATTCAGTTGCAGAAACAAGAACTTCAAGATATACAAGCAGGTGTGCTTGTGCTTTGCTGAGAATTCAAGGAAAGAAGTAGTCCGTGGACTCGGAGCTGTCACGTGGTCGTGGTAGCAAGTTTCCTACTCGAGGTAGCAATAGGATGTTAGTTGTCTAAGTCCTTATTGTGTAAACTTCAATTCTTTCATAGTGAATTTGGTTTTACCTTAAGGATAGCTAGGTTAAATCCTCCCCAGGTTTTTTACCAGTTTGATTTTCCTGAGTTATCATATCGTGTGTTATTTATTTTCCGCACTTTTGCATGATATGATATATTTGTGTTAACCTAGAATTGCTTAATTTACCTAAGTTAATCACTTGGCTAAATATCTAGGTTAATCTGTTTGGGTTTAAGGGGTCTAAACTTCTTACAAGTGGTATCAGAGTGGGTAGCTTTTTGTGTAGATCTTTTGATCTTAAAGCTGATCCTTGACCCCAGTTGTCATGGAACACAGACATTCTCTTGTTATTCCAACTCATTTTGATGGGAATAATTATGCTTATTGGAAAGTAAGGATGAAAGCATTCCTGAAATCTATTGATGAGAGAGTCTCGAACTCTGTTGATTATGGTTGGGAGAAGCCCACCACTCCTGTAAGTGAGTGGCAAACTTCTCAAAAAGAAGCAGTCGCTTTTAATAGCAAAGTTAGGAATGCTATTTTTAATGCTATCTCTATGGAGGAATTTAAGAGAATCTCTAATGTTGAGGTTGCTCATACTGCTTGGAATATCCTCCAGACTATGCATGAAGGCACAAAGACAGTTAAAATTAATAAGTTGCAGCAATTGACTACTAGATTTGAAACTATTAGAATGACTGATGATGAATCTTTTGATGAGTTCTATGCTAAACTGAATGATATTGTTAATTTTGCATATAATCTAGGTGAAATCTATGATCAACCTAAAATTGTTAGGAAGATTCTTAGATCTTTGACTGAGAATTTTAGACCCAAAGTGACTGCTATCACTGAAAGCAAGGATGTGGACTCCATCCCTGTTGATGAACTTGTAGGATCTCTTCAGTCCTATGAGTTGGACCTACCCAAGACTAACAAATCCAAATTAATAGCTCTTAAGTCTGTTGATGATGTTGAGGCTAGTGGATTTGATGATGAGCTCTCTGCAACAGAAATTGCCTATCTTGCCAAGAACTTTAGAAACTTTCTTAGGAACAATAACAGAAGGGCAAGAGGTAAGAACACTGCTGAACCTAGAAATTTTAGGAGGAATGATCCCACTTAGGTTAATAACACTGAAAACCTAAAGAGAAAGTAGGTCAACCCTCTAATAATTCTATGAGACAACAATGTTTTGGATGTCAAGGGTATGGTCATGTGAAATCTGACTGTCCTACATACTTGAAGTCTAAGGGTAAGGCTATGGTTGTAACCCTTAGTGATGATGAAGTTTCCGACAATGAATCCGTCAGTGATGAGGATGGAAACTTCATTGCTTTCACTGTTACTGCTGTAGTCAATGAAAGCGTGTCTATTGAAGAGAACCCTTCTGATGGGGAACTCTCTGAAGATGCAGATTTATAGGAAGCCTACAATAAACTTTGCAAAGTTGCTGCAAAGGATGCTATGAATGTTGATCTTGGCTTAAAGAAAATTGCATATCTTGAACTTGATAAGAAAAATTTGCTTGTGAAACTGTTTGACGCTAATGAGCTTTTGAATAATGTGAAAATTGAGAACATGCTTTTACTTGATCAAGTTAAGAATTTGGAACTTGAATTATCTGTTGCTAGAGAACAAACTAATAGGTCTGCAAGCTCCAAACTTGATCACATGTTAAGTATTCAAAAGTCTCCCTTTGACAAAACTGGCTTAGGTTTTGTGGAAAGCATCTCTGTGCCTGAAGCTCATTCCACAAATTTTGTTCCTTCTACTCAACCTCCTAAGAGTAAAACTGTCAAGCCTTCTGTGAGTGAAATTGTTAAATCTGTAGAAGTTACACTTCCTAGAAAGATTAGAGTTGATCTTCAAAAGTCTAATTCTAGAGCTTCTACTTCTTCTAAGGGCATGTTACATGATAAGCCTGCATGAATTTGTCACTTTTGTGGAAAGTCTGAGCACATACGTCCAAATTGTTTCAAGTTGCAAGCTGCTAAGCGAGCAAATAAACCAAAAGTACCTGTGCCTTAAGCACAAGATCCTATGGTACTTATTGGTGAATTGGTAAAGGCATTAAACCTTTATTCCAATCCTGGAGTTGCTCAGAATTCTAATGTGAATCATAACTCCAATGTTAGAGTTGCATCTAAAAAGTTTTGGATGCAAAAGGCTTGACCTAATTGAGTTTGTCTAACATGGTCCTTGTTTTTCATTATTTTATCTCTTGTGACCATTTTTTTTAGGATTTGCATTGCAAAACATTCATGCATTTCATTCTAGGTTGTTTTCATTCTAGGTTGTGTTTTGCAGTATTTTTCTTGAATTTGAAAACAAGGTTGGTCAATCTATTTTTACATAACATTTTTATGTACCTTGTTTAGCTTGGATGCGCTTATTTTTTATTGCACTTTACTAGTTTGAGCTTTGTAGTGCATGTTGTGTGAGAAGATGTTTATGGTTTTTGGTCACATGATCTTGATTTTGAAGTCATATGTCTTTGATTGACGGACTTGAATTTTCTGAGAAAGGCATAAATAACCATCTCACCACTGTTTATTAGCCAATCATGAACATCTTAGTGCATATCATAAAATTTTGTGCTCGAGAAAGTATAGCACATGCATAAAAAGAAAATAAGGTGTAGTCTCGGTTAAAATGTTAAAATTGGTGTATACATTATTGGTCTATAATAATTTCACAATTCATATAAAATCGGTGTGTACATTATCCTGGCTATTTTTAATAAGTTGCTGCTCAATTGAAATTGGTATATATATTATGAGGCAAATCAAGAAACTTACATGATTGCAAGCTTTTATTCTAGGAGATGTGAGAGTTATATGATGTAACTCTTTAAGTGATAGTCTCTTTCAAATTTATGTGATGAATTTTGTAGAAATTGTGATTGATTACTATTTGCATATCACCTCACATGTTTCTCAAGCTTTTGCTAGTTGTACACACTACACAAGTTATTCTTTGCTAAACTTTGTACATGTTACTGTGTGAGTATCTGGCCTGACCAACCAAGTTTGATAATTTCTTGAAAATTGATGCAAAACATGTTTTCTGTTTGAGAATTTGGGGAGAATTGAGTAAAGATCTTAATTTTGAAAAACTGTGATGTAAACAAGTGGTTTTGAAAAGCATTTCATCTCATACTCATACATTTTGGTCATAAAATTAAATGCTTTGAGGAGTTTTTGCACTGAAATTGCTTTGTTTTTCAAAAATCTACTTTTTCCAGAATTTCGATTGATCGAAGCTATTTCTCGACGGATCAAAATTGCGATTAAATCCTTTGGTCAGCTTCTGTCTGTTTCGATCGGTGCTTGATTGGTTCTGGGTCAATCGAAGCATTTTCGATCGATCGAACCTATTTTTCGATCTATCGAAAATCGGGCTGAGAGTTTTTAAAAAGAACTTTTCTTCAAGTGTTCTTTACTTTTCAATCAAACTTTTCAAACTTTTTTCTCTCTCACCAACTGGTCAAGCCTTTATTTGGATTTTTTGTCGTTTTCCTCTGGATTTTTTGCAAGGTTTCTCTCTCCCAAAGCCGGTATGTCCATTTTGCCTTTCCTTTTCTTTTTATTTCCATTTTTCATGCATTAAAATCATGCATTTTTGGGTATTTTTGGACTTCTTTCTTTTTGCAATTGTTGATGTTTTGGTTGTTTTCTTTCACAATGAATCGTTGGGTTTTTGTGCGGACACCATATACAAATGATACAAGTGGTTTAATTTGATTAATTTGATGTTTTATGGAGAATTGAAAATTCTAGGGTTTGAAAATTGCCGAATTTGGGGCTTTTGTTAAAATTGATATAAATTGATGAAATTCGCTTGTTAGATTGACTTATTTGATCATTATATTGTGTTTTCTAACTGTTGTGATGATCAATTTATCAATTTGTTGAGTTTTTGTGAAATTGAGTTTTTCAAATTTGGGGATTTTTGTTATAAAATTCTTGCTCAAGCCAATTTTGTGAATTTGGATAATATTTGAACTATTTCATTGCATTAGATCATGCATCATTTTGATATTTTGTTCATGCATCATTTAGTTTTTTTATTGTTGATTTTGATGCTAATCTTGCAGTTTGCCTTTGGTTTTTCTTTTGTCTCTTTTTTTTCTGTGTCTCTCAATCCTGTCTTTAGCATCATGCCTAGGAAAACTAGAGCCCATAGGGCTTCTTCCTTTTCACCATCTTTTGATAGTGATAGGTTCTTGAGTGAGAAGCATCAGGAGACTTATGAGACCCTTAACCTTAGACGAACCATTTGGGGTGAGCGTAGGGTTCTTTTAGATGAGGTTGATGATGAGGTGAGGCGTAACTTTAAGCGTAAGGGCTGACTACCCTTGTTAGAAATAGATCATCTGCCTCCGGCTACCCTGATTAGAGAGTTCTACTCGAACCTCTCTATCCACATCTATGATTCCAACACTTTGACAAAGAGTTGGAGATGAGGTGTAGAGTATCGCATTACTCCTTCAGTAGTGTCTGATGCTCTTGGGGTGCCTGTGGTTTCTCATCCTATCTTTCCTTATGATGAGTCACCTCCTCTTGATGACGTGATGTCATACATCACTGGGTCTTCTATCCAGTGGGGTTTTGATCCTCGGATCACGTCTGCTGAGCTTTCTGAGCTTCATTATCTTTTCTTTAAGATTGCTTGTTATTCCTTGTGGCCTATTTCTCATCTACACACTATCCCTCTTGAGCGATGTGTGTTCCTATACGCTCTTGTCACCGATGCTCCTATCAATTTTTCTCATCTGTTTCTTCTTTCTTTGAATGAAGTGCATCGAAGCAATTCTACTGCTCATGCTTTGTTCTTTCCTGTTTTTATACATAGGATTCTTCTTCACTTAGGTTTAGGTGATTTCCTTGCTTCTGAGCGTGTTCCTATAGTTGCTCCCATAGGTGCCACATTTCTTAGGCAAAGGGCTGCTCAACTTCGAGCTAGCTCTAAGTGTCCTAGGGTAGAGCCTTCCGGTGTCACTCCTCCTCCTTCTTCTACAGGTGCTCCTTCAGCAGAGACATCTGTTGATCCAACTGCTGCTGCTGCTGCTGTTGTTCCTCCACCTTCGTCTATGGATGATTTGGATATTCGTCGGCACTTGGTCACTGTCACGACCGTTCAAGCGACTCATGGTCAGCTTTTGGTGGATGTGCTTGACGATTTTCGAGCATTGAGAGCAGATTTGGTGAGTCTTCGATGTTCTCCTCCGTCGCCTCCTTTTGATGATGAGTGAGTGCCCTTTGGCAATTCATCACAAAAAGGGGGAGTACATTGTAGAGGAGTTTTTTTTTTTTTTTTTTTTTGTATTAGGGGGAGATTTTTTGTTTTTTTTTTTTTTTTTGTGATTCTGTGGAGCTTTTAGTTTGTATCTAGGTGCTTCATTGTGTATTTATCTTTTTTGGCTCATGATAAGGGGAGATATATTTGAGAAACATCTTTTGTATATGTTTTTTGTTTCACTATGCTACATTGCTTATTGATTTATATTTATGATGTTATTCATGATATATATCTTTATTTTGTGTTATGTGAAATTAAGAAATTCTTTTCTATGTTACTTGTATTTTCCACACATGCGTTTATGTGTTTGTTAAGTGTTACAGGAATATACAGGTTGATTCAGTTGTTCGGCTGTCTACTTTTGCAACTGATAGATAGGAGTTAGGTTGAATTTGTTTAGTTGGGCTATTGTTTTGTAATGGGTTGTTTATTTTGTAAACTTTGAGCATTTTGTTAAGTTTGTATTTTGTCACGGATTGCCAAAGGGGGAGTTTGTTAGGTTCTAAGGAATTAGGAACTAATGTATTAGAACGTCATTTTGTAATGTTGGCAAACCATGATAAAAATGTTTTTAGTCTTGTTTAGACTTGCTCAAAGTATGAGATTTTTATGTAAAGTTGGAATCGAGTTACTGTAGAAGTTACTGTGCAATTCTGCTTAGCTCGATTGATAGAAAATTAGACTCGATCGATCGAAAGTCGTGCAGATTATTTTTTCTACAGAATTTCCAACTCAGCCCAAGCCCGTTTGATGTGTAGGGTTTTATGTTTTGCCCTAAGTATAAAAGGGAAAACCTTAGCCACGTTTTTAGTGTTCTGAATGCTGTGTTTGTGAATCTTATTGTGAGATCTAGAGGTGTTTACCTTCACATACACTTAGGGTTTCCAAACTCAAGATTGATGTCAAGAGCTTGGTGATCATTCAGTTGCAGAATCAAGAACTTCAAGATATATAAGCAGGTGTGCTTGTGCTTTGCTGAGAATTCAAGGAAAGAAGTAGTCCGTGGACTCGGAGCTGTCATGTGGTCATGGTAGTAAGTTTACTACTCGAGGTAGCAATAGGATGTTAGTGGTCTAAACGCTATTGTGCAAACTTCAATTCTTTCATAGTGAATTCGGTTTTACCTTAAGGATAACTAGGTTAAATCCTCCCCAGGTTTTTTACTGGTTTGGTTTTCCTAGGTTATCATATCGTGTTTTATTTATTTTCCGTACTTTTGCATGATATGATATATTTGTGTTAACCTAGAATTGCTTAATTTACCTAAGTTAATCACTTGGCTAAATATTTAGGTTAATCTGTTTGGGTTTAAGGAGTCTAAACTTCTTACAGAGTTAGCTATCGAGCTTTAATAATAGGCACTTTCTCAGCTTGAATCTTGGACAGACTTGCATAGCTTTAACACTTGATCTTGAAACAAGATTTCTTGAAGTATTAAACACATCTTAGATCTACCCAAATACAAGTAAAGTGCGTTTTGTCAAAGGAATTAGCCAATTACATAAAATAGTGACATATATTCCTAACAAACGAATTACATATGTCCTAACAAAAGGTACAGAAGTACCAATGTATACAAAACACACGTTGTTTTTGTATTTTTTTGATTTTTCAAAATTTTTTTATGAAAAACAAAATAAAGCAAAACTGAAAACAAACAGACAAACATGTTAAACAAAGCATAGCATAAAACTAGACTGACTTAAAACAAGAAATCAAAACACACAAATAATGCATAAACAAAAAGAGAGGGAGAGAGAAAAAAGTGACTAAATCACTTTGAGCCTTTTTCCTTCCACACCTTGGAAGAACCTTTCTATTTAGCAAACCCTTGATCTGGTGGTGAGAGGGAAGAATTGAGACCGTTCAAGTTTGAAAAGAACATGAGGGTCTTTAGAAGATCTCCAAGAGGAGTAAAAGAGGAGGGAAACTAACTCTGGTTTCCAGATGAGATCATACTGTTGCTTTGTTGAGTGGCTAACCACTTGTAGCAATTAGGTCGAGTATGTCCAGTAGCTCCATAATGATGACAAAGATGCTGCTTCTTTTGTTTAGTCTTTTGATTATTACTCTTCTTAGTCCTAGGGTTTTTAGTCACTACCTTTTCAAGCTTAGGGGGTGCTCCTAAGATAGATTTACTCTTGTCTATGTTTTCACTAGCTAAAACAGATTTAACACCATTTTTTTTAGAATCAATATTATTAATAGGTGAAACAAACATAGTAGCACTAGAAGAAGCAATATTAGGAGAAGAGAAATCATACCCTAAACTGGTTCTATCAGAAGCAGAAGTCTGAAAGCTAAGCATCTCATCAAGCTTTGCACTTGCAGTCCTCTCCAACTGAGTTCTAACTTGAAACAGCTCTGCTTCAAGCTTTTTAGTCTTTTTAGCCAAGAAATTGTTTTTAGAAACCGCAGTGATCCAATGGTCCAATTAGCTTTATCAAACTTTGTGGAATGCTCTTGTCGATCAAGTTCCACATCATTCAGCTTCTTAGTGGCCAGCCTATATAGTTTCTCATGCTTCTCAGAAACTTTGTACAATTTTTCATAGGTTGTATAGATGTCATTTTTATTGTCCATTTTTTCAAACTTAGAGTCCACCAAGTCCTCTTCATCATCTACTATTTATAAACCCCCTTCAGTAGGATCAACTGTAGCAATGAAGGCATTCAAGATTCGCACGTCATCATTGTCATCTGAATCATCCTCAGGCTTAGTATCACTCAAGGTAGTAGCAAGGGCCTTGTTTTTCCCAATATTCTTGAGATAAGTTGGACATTCTTGTTTCATGTGTCCAAAACCTTGACATCCGAAGCACTTTGGTCCAGAGGGAAGAGTGTACTGACGGTTTTTATCGAATCCTTTGTATTTGCATTCTTGAACTTTTTGAATTGCCTTGTGATATAGGCTTTCATCTTAGAATCTTCATCATCTGAAGACTCATCAGTGTCACTGCTTTTGGCTTTCAGTGCCATGCTTTTACTCTTGCTTGATTTTCTGATCCTAAACAAACCTAATTCATAGGTTTGCAAGTTGCCAACCAGCTTTATCAAAGGAATTTGATCAATGTCCTTTGATTCCTCAATAGTAGTGATCTTGGCATGTAATCTTTCCGAAAGAGATCTGGGCACTTTTCTCACAATCTTGGATTCCGGAATGGTTTCTCTAAGATTGAATGCAGAGTTCACTATGTCCTTCAGCTTGGCATAGAACTCGTCAAATGACTCATCCTCCTCCATCTTAATCTCTTCAAAGCTCGTGGTAAGCCTTTGAAGTTTTGAATCCTTGACAGCCTTAGTTCTTTCATAGGTTGTCTAGAGGATGGTCCATGCTTCCTTCGTAGTTCCAGTAGAGGATATTTTCTTAAACTCCTCATTTGTGACTGCACTAAATAAGGCATTCAATGCCCTATTGTTGAAGTTAGCTGTTTTGAACTTTGCATCATCCCAATCAGCTGGCGCTTCTTTTGGTTTTGTCCAACCGATTTCCGCAGCTTGCCACACTTTTTCATCTAAAGATTGCAAGAAAGCTCTCATGTGTACTTTTTAGTATGCATAGTTAGTGCCATCAAATAAAGAAGGTATAATTAAAAATTGTGCTCTATCCATGACAAACAGGGGTCAATGGATCACACAGCAAAAATTAACCCTAATTAGAGTGTGCCCGCTCTGATACTACTTGATAGACCAAGAATGTATTGACCCCTTAGGTAAATTAACCAATTAATTAGCCAAGTGAATTAATTAAGTCAATTAACATGCAATAAGCGTGATAGCATAAACAAATCACCAACTAAGTTAAATGCAGCGGAAAATAAATTTGCACACAAGTCATTTGTTTACGAATATGGAAAACTACCGAGGTAAAATCCCTCTAGGTGAATTTTTAAGGTCACCACTCCCGAGAATCCACTATTATCAAAACAAGCGGTCACAAGTAAAGGAATCCCAGTACCTTATACCAACCTACAGTTGAACCCTTACCCTAATACCTAGTTGGACTTGTAATGTAGTGACAATCTCTCTTTTCAATGCACGGCTCCAAGTATGTGACTAACCAATTGATGCACGGATCTCAGTATGTGACTAACACACCAACTTGAGAAAGATGTTGGCTGTAAAGTTCTTCAGTTCATCCACACGATGAAGATTAAGAAACTCCTTGGTTACAAAACCCTTAGCGAACAAACGCAGCAGCTTCTTCAAGAGAAAGATGAACTAGGGCAGATTGTCTCCGGTCACAATATGCATGAATAAAACCTTTGCATCAAGCATCACCTTAGACGGCCCTTAAAATAATCCTTATATACGTCTAGAGTTGTGAGAAAAGAATTCCTATACAAATAGCTTGGATATGTGTGAAAAACAGATCTGAAAATCTGAATTTCGTAATCCTCGATAGATACAGCTGTCGAGTTTTAAATATTAAATCTCGATAGATACATTTGTCGAGATATCTGTTGAGCTTTAATGAACAGCACTTCTTCACTTGATTCTTAGACAGATTTGCATGGTTTCAATAATTGGACTTGAACTCTTGTTCCTTAAAGTATTAAACACATCCTAGATCTACCCAATTACAAGTAAAGTGCGTTTTGTCAAAGGTTTAGCCAATTCTATATAACATATCTTCATAACATGTTCCACATATGTCCTAACAGCTAAGACTTTCAAATCCCACAAAATACACTTTTCAAAGTTCTCCCTTGAGACTAGGTACAGACTTTCGAGGGGGCCTAAGCCCTTCCTGGCCCAAAAAAGAAGAAGCTATATTTTGTCATTTTTTTAGTTGGACCCTTTCTCTTCCAAAACCTTGCCCCCATTAGCCAGCCTAGCCCAACCTAAGCCATTTTGTTATTGATTGAAATCAGTGTACCTTTTTGAGATTATTCCTATTTATATTTTCCATATATGTATACATGTTCATATTTATTTATGTAAGCATGAATTTATTAATTTTTATGTATATGTTTACCAACATAATGAATTTATTAATTTTTATGTTTATGTTTACCAACATAAACTTAAATTCTACATATTTTATAAGCCTAAATATTAGCTAGGCACATTAATCAAATATATTAGCTTAAGTAACATTTTTTTTTTCAATTTTATATAAAAATTTAATTATTTTTATACTGTAAAGGCTAAAACACCTGAAATATTCTTGATACAGGCTGGTACAACTCGATATTTTATTTGATACATTTTAGAGGAGTCTCAGTAACCAGTTTAATTGCTAGTATAATATATTTCCCTGGTACAACTTGTACTAGTATAGTATGATCGATCTTAAAATATTCAACTCCCACATTATATTGGACAAAGAGAGCATATTGGTCACTGGCTAAGACTTCTTGATCCCACAAAATTACATTTTTCATGCTTCTTCTCTGAGACTAAGGGCGGACCCAAGGGGGCCAAAATTTTTTTTTTTGGGCTATATTTTGTCTTTTGTCTTTTGTTTTTTTTTTTTTTTTTTTTTTGGTTGGGCTCCATCTCTTCCAAAACCTTAGCTCCCATTAGCTAGCCCAGCCCAGTCCAACCCAAGCAATTTTATTACGATGTTTATTTGAAGTTTTTATTTATTTATTTATTTTGCTTATACTCCATTCCTCCTACCTTGAAATTTTGGGTCTAGACCCACCACAGACGTACACATTTTTAAGTTGGAGGAACTCAAGAGTTAACCACCGAGGTACAATTTAAAAATGCGAAAAAAATATAATGCAACAAAAATTTCTTATGTTTTTTTTTTTGGGTGAATGGTACAACAAAAATGTCACTCATTTTGTTCGTCTGAATAACAATAGTTGATGTATAAATAAATTTATCTTATCCAACAAAAAAAAGAGACGAAATCGGATTCATCGTTGTTGATGCCCATTTTTGCAAATTTGTACCCAAAAGTCCATACAGAGGAAAGCCCAATGAAAAGCAAGGCCTAAAGGCCCACCAAGAAGACTAAAGAGCAAGAAAGGCCTAAAGAAAGAAGTACAAGGGAAAGTGACTTGCAGCAGAATGCAGATCTGCAGCAGAATACAGATCTGCTGCAAAATACAATTCTTTAGCAGAATGACTTTTACAAATCAAGGCAAATTGGGCCCAAGACCCTTTTGATCCAGTCAACATTATTTGGCCCACAACAGGCCCAAATCCTTTTGTATAAAAGGATAGGTGTGAAAACTAATATGAAGAAGCACGATGAAAAGAAACAAGGAACAGTAGGAAGTGTCAACAACGGAAATTGCGTGAAGGAAAGAGAAACCAAACCCAAGGAAATGACAAACACAAGAAACACGTGAAGAAATAAGACAAAGACATGCAGCAAAATGAAATAAAGCTAATCTGCTACGGCAGAAATGGCGTGAGAACGAAAAAAGACAAAAACTAAAGATATTGGAGCAAGCACACAAGGGCCAGAGCACTACCAACTTGTACCGAGCCAATAAAAGGGAGGTGGGCCCATGGTCAAGGGGATTCAGAGGGTGTGGTTTGGTGGTGGTGGAAAAAAGGGTCTATATTTGGCTTCTAGCAGTAACTTCTTTTGGGTATATACCCTGTTGGGATAGTATCTTACCCCAAAGAGGTTGTAGACGGCTGGGACCATCTGATGCATGCCATAGAGATAGGTGTTGAGGTAGTCTAATCTTTATCCATTTGAACCTAGAAGTAGAGGTATACAGCAAGAACAAATAAAAGAGAATTTTGTTATGAAATGAGTAGTAGTGGAGTGAGAACGTACTGAGTAGTGGTAGTGGCTGGGCAACCAATGGATTGGTGGGTAGTCCTGAAAGAATGCCTACAACAAACCAAAAATAGTTGGTGAAGCCCTAAAGGTAAAAAGGAGAAATCCCATTGAATTAGCTCACTATAAAAAAGGGAGGTAGTCATAGATGAGGGGAGAGGAACTTATGGTAAGAGAGTAGATAGCACTAGAAACGAATCAAAAGGGAAAATACCCAAGGGAGAAAAACAACCCATGGCAAGATAGTAGTCAGAAACTAAGAGTAATAAGAATGGAGAGAAAGAAAGAAAAAAAGTGGTAAAAAGAAGAGAGAAAACACGGCAGAAATAGCGGCATGCATCAATAGACCATCTTTTCCCTTCCTCTTAGCAAACCCACTCTTTAAAGTCCCCTAAAAGTAATAGCTAGTGGCCATTTAGGTCTATTTTCCAAAATGCACAACTTTGATGGCAAAAGCCTATGGCAAGGTTGTTCAAGTTGGGGTTTAGGTTCCTTCTAGGTTTACTAATTCTATGGGAAGATTCAACACTTGATTTCGATTGCAAATATATTTGATTTCACTCGTCATAACTTATATCTGCTGTATTTAGTCGTTCTATTGTAGCACGTTTTTTTATCACGTTCGTTGCATCAGTTGTCCTGCTGTGATATCTTCATTTTCTGTACTAGTTATTATACTGTAGCAACTTTTTATTATATTTACCGTATTAGTTATTATTCTAGCTAAACCTTTTCTACTAAAGCTTTCTTATTTCTTTGTTATTACGTGTTTTACTCTTGACACGAACCAATCATTATTTTGCCATACACTCATGTATACATTGTATCTCATGTTCTGCAAAATGTATTTTATATATGTATATGTGAATACGTATAAGTGTATTTACAAATATATGTATGTATATATTTGAGAATATGCTAACCCATGTAAACTAACATTTGCTTGATGAGTATTTACTTTGGGTTTTAGATTTGTTTATGTGCAGGAAGTAGAAAAGTATTTCTACAGTAAAAAATGAAGAGCAATCATTCACGTTGCAGAAAAGTGTAGAAAGCTTTACTTTACAGTTGAGGGTTTTACTGCACAGCAGAAGGCTTTACTGCGCAGTATAAAGTTTTACTACATAATAGAAGGTTTTTTTGCACAGCAGAAAGTTTTACTACACAATAGAAGGTTTTACTGCATAGCAAAAAAGTCAGTCCTATGGCAGAAACTAGAGAAAAGTTCCTTTTGCTGCAGAAACAGAGGATAAGCCCACTTTGCAGCGTCTTCTCTTGGACTTTGGAGTCAACGTTTGCGCACAAACTGGTAGCGGCAGAATGGTATTTTGGAGCCATTCCACAGAGTGCAAGACCCAACTTCCTTCTTAGAAAAAGCCTAGACTAAGCGTTGTCCAATAACATCAAGACGCATGTCTAAGGTACAAGAAACATAAAAAGAACCCTCGACAATGGTATTTAGTTAGTATTGAGTGTACTAACTTAGGAATATCTGTTATCCATAGCAAAATCAGAATTGGATTTGCAATTCATTTCCACTCTTTTTGTTGATCTTTTTTTGAATAAATGATTTCATCGAAGGAAATTAAATAAATAAAACACAGATCAAATACAAGGATAAGAGCTAAAAAGGGTCTAGCACACATCTCTTTAATTATGTTATTCCATTATATATGGACATGGGTATTGCACAGTGTAATATTATTAAAGGGTCTAGATCGAAAGTTATAAAAGCAACTTTCAATCTAAATTCTTGAATAAAAAAAATTTGAAAAGAGTAAAAAAGAAAAAGAAAAAAAAAATCTATGAGCGAATTACACTGTGCAATACTGATCTCAGTGGCTCTAGGAATTTTGTTAAGGGGGGTCATTAAAAAACTTAAATTGTTAAGGACATATTTTATGTAATTGGCTAATCCTTTGACAAAACGCACTTTACTTGTAATTGGGTAGAACTAGGATGGGTTTAGTACTTTAAGTAAACATGTTGTTCAAGTCTAATATTAAAACCATGAAGATTGGACCAAGAAACAAGTGAAGAGAAGTTTTTCATTAAAACTGGACAGATAGCTAGACAGTTGCCGACAGATAGCTATCTATCGAGGTCTTGATATCTGTGGACAGATAGCTATCTATTAAGAATTACAAAATCAAATTTTTTAGATCTGATTTTCGGCCCATGCTGACATGTATATGTAGGGTTTCCTTTTTCACAACCCTAGACATATATGAGGCTTATTTTAAAGGCTGTCATATGAGAGAATATAGGGAGAACATATGCAAAAGGTGACCGATGCCTTATTCTCTCTAAAAGTAGTAAGTGTGTCTTTGTGCCTTAGGGTTTTGTAACAAAGTGCTTCTTGGTCTTCATTGTTGATGAAGTGAAGAACTTTGCAGCCAACATTCTTCTTCCTCAAGTTGGTGAGTGAGTCACGTACTGAGATTTGTGCAAAGGAGTAAGCCGCGTACTAGAATCCGCACATCGATTGGTTAGTCACGTATTGGGAGCCGTGCATTGAAAATGAGAGATTATTACTACAGAACAAATCCAATTGTATATTGGGGTAAGGGTTCAACTGTAGGTTGGTAAAAGGTACTGAGATTCTTTTACTTGTAACCACTTGTTGTGAAAATAGTGGATTCTCGGGAGTGGTGATCTTAAAATTACTCGATGGTGTTTTTGTCTCAGTGATTTTTCCCATTCGTAAACAAATCATCCGTGTCAAATTTAATTTTCACTGCATTTAGTTATTTGGTAATTTGTTTGTGCTACCACGCGCTTTGCATGTTAATCTGATTAATTAATTCACTTGGCTAAATTAATCAATTAATTTATTACAAAGGGTTAATACGTTTTTGGCCTATCATAAATGAAAAAATTTTAATAAAAAGAGAACTTGAATATATTGAGTTATTGACAAAAAAACAAAAGAAGTTTTATAATTTCCTTCTACAAGTTTTCAAATTTTGAATTGTTACATGATAATTTATTATGAGCATTTATTGCCATTGTGGGTAGCTATGACTAATTTATTTTGTTAAATTTGTCTAACATTTTTATTTTTATGCAGTTGTTATTATCTATTTGTCTTTATTTTTATAAAAATATTTTAAACTAAATGAATAATCTCAACTCATTGGTTTTGTATTAGTTATTGACGCACACAACTACACTCATTCATACATAAATAATACACTACGTGTCTACTTAACCAGTCAAATACTTGAATAATTACTAACTTTACAATTTTTTTCTTGAATTTTTCTGACTTTATAACAAAAAATTATTATAACATGATAATAATACACACACATGCAACAAACCCTCTCTATTTCCTAACTACTAAATTATATAAAGTTATTTTATATTTAGGGTTATGTTAATAGACACTCTTAGGGCAATTGTTATGTTTCCCATGAAAATTGTGTCAAAACATTTCCCTTATATTTATATTGTACACACAGACTTCCACACACATCATTATTTACACAAATAACATTATAACAAAAAGTAATGCACACAATCAATATTAGACAAACTCACATACATATAATATAAATTTATAATAAAGAGTGATATTTACAATTCACAAACACTTAATCTTAATATTTTTAAGAGTAAGTTAAAGTATTGAACTAACAAAAAAAAAAATTATATATATATATATATAAATTGAAGTCATGGGGTTCATTCGAACCGCCTGAACAAAGTGTAGAGTCGCCCCTTCTGATCTCAATGTTTTACCTTGTTAATTTTACTGTTGTCTATAATTTCACATAAACTCAGCATTTTCTTTTTGACACTCACAATGTTACCTATAGTACTTGATGCTAACAATGTTACATAGAGTACTTGATAGTTGACATTATTAAACTGTGGCACAAAATTGGGTCTTAGATTTTCTCACTCAATCATGATGCTAACAATGTTACGTAGAGTACTTGACAGTTGACATCGCAGACTACATGACATGACTACGAGCAGAGAGAGTTAGGTTATTGAACCCATTTTGGACTTAAAAGCTCAGGATAAGTACATACGCACTTCAAATCCACCGCGTGATGGTCATTGATTGTTAAAGTACATGGCAGGCCAATGGGTTTTCACTTCTTGCAAGCAAGGCTTACTACTTTGTGGAGACCGTCGGGGAGGATGGATATCATTGATTTGGGGAAGGAATTCCATCTTGTCCGGTTTGGGCTGAAAGAAGATTTCTCAGAAGTTATGGAGAAGGGCCCATGGTTTATTGGAGAAAATTTTCTTTCCATTAGACCATGGGAGCCTAACTTTAAACCTTCTTCAGCCAATATTTCATCTGTTGCAGTCTGGATTAGATTAACAGGGCTCCCTATTGAATTATATGAGTTGGATGTGCTTAAGTAGATCGGTAAGGCTATTGGGAATGTTTTGAGGATTGACACTCATACGGTTACAAAAGCGAGGGGAAGGTATGCAAGGTTATGCATCCAGGTTAACGTTGAGAAGTCGTTAATTACATTGGTGAACATTGGGGGATTAGAATAGCTGATCAGTTACGAGGGCATTCAAAAGTTGTGTTTCTCATGTGGTCGGATTGGGCACCGGAAGGAAGATTTCTTGTACCTGCTCCGAGCCACCTCGTCAAAAGAAAGGGTGGAAGCTGGCACACAGCGTAATGCAGAAACGAAAACATGCATGGTGCATGAAGAGGTGGCCCCCACACACGCGCAAGGAGGACGTGACACGATACAGGTTAGTAGTGCTGGTATGATGGATGAGGGCAGCTACGGGCCGTGGGTAGTGGTCACCAGAAAGAAGAGTGGGAACAAAAGTCCAAAGAATGGGAGTACATCTGCTAACAATGCAGGTTTTAAGCAGGAACAGATAAAACCTCCTATTTGGGCTAGCTTTTCTTCTAGGCCCAGCAATAAGGCTAGGGAGGATGGGCTTGGCCTAAAGAGAGATGGGAAGCGTAAGGCTGGCCCGGTAGTGCCTGGAAAATTGTTCAATGGGCCAGAGCGTGTGGGCCAGACTACAGAGATCGCTAGTAAGGGGGCCACGTTGAAGCTTAATGCTAATGGGTTTGTAAGGGGTAAGAAGGGAATTGCACGCCTTATGGCTTGTTTGGAAGTTAGAGAGGGAGGAGAGTAGAGGGGAGTAGAGGGAAGGAGAGTAGTGGAGAGGAGAGTAGAGGGGAATAAATCCTCTCTACATTGTTTGGATGTTTTTAAAATTAGGGAGGGGGAAGGGAATAATTAGTCCTTTAGAAAAGGTAATTTTGTTAATTTAGAAAGGGTAAATTAGAGAATTCATTTGGCTAATAACTTATCTACTCTACTCTCCCTCCAAATCTCTCCAATTTGGAGGAATTAAAAATGAGGGGTTAGAGGTAGTTGAAACCCCTCCAAACCCCTCCAAATTCCTCTCCCTCCTTCCTTAAAAAAGTTCCAAACAAGGTAATTGAATTACTCTCCCTCCCTCTACTCTACTCCTCCTCCTTTTTTTAACTCCCAAACATGCTATTAGAGTATTCTCGAACATAGAAGCACTGCCGTCATCTTACATAGGTCCACTGTGTCCTATCTTCTCCTTGACAAAGTTTACTCAGTCAAATAATGATCCGGAATTTTGATTCTTAGCTTCATCAGGGAATGAGTTGGGTAATCAATATAGAAAGGACTTTGGTGGAGATCCCGGAAGTAGCAATCACCGAGACAAGAGCAAGTCTGAGGGGCAGTTTATCGGAGAGGAGAAGAGTAGAGATCTTACCGATATCAACCAACCTTTGGAGTAGATGGGGTATCACAAAGATTGTTCAGGCCTAGCTAACAACTCTAGAGTTCGATCTGCATATCATGTCCCTTAAGATGAGTATGGGAATGTTGGTCTATTGCTTGGCCTTGATGTTAGGGAAAGGACGGATGAAGGTGATGCTTAGGCAAACAGGATGGAATTTGAGGAAAGATGCGAGATTCCGACCTCAGATTGATGAGTGCCCACCTCCCACCATCAAATCATCATGAATATAATTGTGTGGAACAGTAGGGGCGTTTTGAAGCCTAACTTTCAAAATCATGTTCAGGAGCTGACGTGAGTTCATGGTCCAGCCTTATTTGTAGTAATGGAGACTCACCTAGGGGGTGAAAGGGCCAAAGAAATTATGGATAGGCTTTCGTATGATGGTGCTATTCACACAAACACCATTGGTCGTGCTGGAAGTTTGTGGGAGCTGTGGAATTCGAATAAAGCGGAGGTGTTTCAGCTTGCTACCATTGAGCAGGAGATTCATGTTTCTGTCAAGGTCTATAATTCTAAATTTACTTGGATTTTTTCCACTGTTTATGCTAGTCCTAGGCTGGCCGAAAGGTCTATTTTATGGAATAATTTATGTAGTGTAGTAGATTCTCATAATCTTCCCTGGGATATTGCTAGGACTTCAATGAGCCTCTTTATGATAATAACAAGTTTGGTGGGAGGAGTATCAGTGTCAACAAGTCACTACTTTTCAAGGAGTGCTTAGACAAGTGCAATATGATTGATCTAGGATTTTCGGGTCGAAGATATACTTGGTCGAACCGTAGAGGTGTAAGTGATTTGATTCACGAGAGGATTGATCCCTTTTTCGTTAACCCGAGGTGGTACAATCTTTTCCCTAAAGCTAGGGTCATGCATCTTACCCGTTGTTTTTCTGATCATTGTCCGGTGTTGATGGAGTCCAAGCCTAGGCCTAACTTGGCTTTGGAGAGGCCATTCAAGTTCCAGAGCTTTTGGATATCTGATCCATCTTTCCCTTCAGTGTTTTCAAATGCTTGGAGGAATTCAGCCCCTTTACCAGAGGCTATTGAAAGGTTTTCAAAAAATGCGGACCATTGGAACACGACTTACTTTGGGAATATTTTCGCAAAGAAGAAGAAGCTGATGGCTAGGTTGAATGGGATCCAACGTTCTATTGAAATGCGCCCCTCGGCTTCTCTCATTGAGTTGGAAAAGAAGCTCCAATCTGATCTGGAGTTAGTGCTTGCTCAAGAAGAAGAGTTATGGGCTTTAAAGTCAAGATTAAATTGGATGGTATTTGGTGATCATAATACTTCTTTTTACCACATGTCAGCCATAGTGAGAAGAAAAAAAAAACAAGATCCAAGCGATCAAGAACAGTGTAGGTGAATGGCTGTTAGATGAAAGAGAGGTTATAGAGCACATCAGGAAAAGCTTTATGGAGCTTTACTCCACGTCTCACAGACAAGCCTCTTGGGTTTTTTTAAGCCAAACTAAGTGGCAACTCGGTTTGACTGAGGAAGAAAAAAGTAGTTTGGACGGTGATGTGACGGATGAGGAGATTAAAGCCGCTCTTTGGTCGTTGAAAGCTTATAAAGCCCTGGGGCCAGATGGGTTGCATGTAGGGTTCTTCCAACGGTATTGGTTAGTGGTGGGAGACTTAGTTAAGGTAGAAATTAATAAGGTGTTTGAGAATAGGAAAGTCCCTGGTTATTTAAACAAGACCCATATAGCCCTTATTCCTAAGATACAAGGGCCTAAGACTATTGGAAATTTTAGGCCTTTCAGCCTCTATAATATGGTCTACAAAATAATAACTAAGATAATTGTGGCTAGGTTAAGACCTTTTCTGAGTGGGATTGTTTCCCCATTTCAATCAGCTTTTGTGCCAGGAAGAAAAGGGATAGATAATGTTATAATTGTGCAGGAGTTGATACACACTATCAGTAGGAAAATGGGGAGTGTAGGGAACATGGCAATTAAAATAGATCTCAAAAAAGCCTACGATAAGTTGGAGTGGAGTTTTATTAGAGATACACTCCATCGAGCTAATCTTCCAGGAAGACTCATTGACATTATTATGAGCTGTGTCACTTCAGTTAGCACTTCAATCCTTTTTAATGGGGGCAGCCTTGAAGAGTTTAGTCCATCAAGGGGTATTAGGCAAGGAGACCCCCTCTCTCCTTACCTTTTCGTCCTCTGCATAGACTATCTTGGGCAACTTATTGCTGAAAAATGTGAGACCAAGTGTTGGACTCCAGTGAAGGCATCAAGAGGAGGTCTGGCTTTTTCACACTTGTTCTTTGTTGATGATATTGTATTATTTGCTAAAGCCGATTAGATCAACTGCTCCACTATTCAGGATATGCTAGACCAATTTTGTGACATCACAGGGCAAACGGTAAGTGAAGCAAAATCAAGAGTTTTCTTCTCGCCTAATGTTGATAGGGATAAAAGGGAATCCTTTAGTGACATTCTTGGTATTCAGTCCACTCCTAACTTGGGGAGGTACCTTGGAATTCCCATCAAAAGCCAAGGATCATCCAATCAAGATTTTAACTTTGTCGGGTTGGAAGGCAAACGTGCTCTCTCTTGCTAGAAGATCAGTGTTGTTTCAAGCCTCATCATCCACCATACCAAATTATGTGATGCATTGTACCCATTTCCCAAGAAAAATTCTGGATGGCATTGACCGAGTCAATAGAAATTTCCTTTGGGGAACATCTGAACAGGCCAAAAAAGTGCTTTGGGTTGGTTGGGATAAGATAACAAGACCTAAAGAGGAAGGAGGGCTGGGTTTGCAGTCGGCCAGGGACAGGAACATTGCTTTGTTATCTAAGTTAAATTGGAGGTTCCATATGGAGAGCGAATCTCTTTAGGCCAGAGTTTTAAAGAATAAGTACTGCACTCAGCAAAGAGTCCGATCAAGAAGCTGTGATAAGTTGCCATGCTCTCAAATCTGGTCTGGCATGAAGAAAGGGAAAAATGTTTTCCTTCAAGATATTTGGTGGCTGCTTGGGAGAAATAGTAATCTTAGCTTTTGGAATGATAAATGGCTGAACCAGGGACCGTTGAGACAATTAATACAAGGACCTCTGCCCTAGCTAGTGATGAAGATAAAGTGAAAGATATGGTCTCTTTAGTGGGATGGAATTGGGCAAGGATTCCTTTTGAGCTTCCTCTGTGTTGCAAGAAGGAAATTCAGGCAACCCCTTTTGCCCTGACTGGTACGAGTCAAGATAGATCGATTTGGATGGGGTCACGAGATGGAGAATTTGATCTTAGGGGCGCTTATAGACATGCCACTGAGTTAGGACCACCGCACCAATTTCACGATAAGTGGGTTTGGACTATCAATACGCTGCAAAGAATCCAGTCGTTCCTTTGGAAGTGCTGCCATGACAGCATTGGTGTAAAAGACCGTTTGGTGGCTAGGTGGATGGTAATGGACTTAACATGTCCTCTGTGTCACAATGATGTCAAAACAATTTCCCATGCATTAAGGGACTGTCCAGTCAGTATGCAAACCTGGAATGTTATTGGAATACCTTATTGTAGCAACACTTTCTTTTCTCAAAATATACATACGTGGCTGGAAGTAAATTGTACTACTGAGAGAGGGTATGCGAGGTGTTCAATCCCTTGGAAGGTGCTGTTCCCTTTTGTGGTCTGGTTATCTAGAATAATAGATATCAGGTGGTTTTTAAAAGTAAGAATTCCAATTCGAACCTGACTAAAGATATAACCCAGAGGGCTAGGGAATATTTCTATTGTGCTTATTTTCCAAAGGTGGCACTAACTCGGATAGTTAAACAGATCAAGTGGGAAAGGCCAGCACGTAGTTGGGTAAAGCTCAACACTGACGGTTCGTCGTTAGGAAACCCCGGTCTGGCAGGAGATGGGGGAGTTATTCGGGATGAGGAAGGGAATTCGATTGTGGGCTTTGCAAGAAATATTGGCATCACAATTAGTTTTCAAGCTGAGTTATGGGGGATACGTGATGGCCTAACTTTATGTGTAGAGCGTAATTTTAGTGCTGTTGAAGTAGAGCTATATGCTAGGTCTGTCTTAGATGTCATTACCTCCCCTGGTTGCTCTAACGGCTTAATCACTCCTTTGGTGGATGATTGTAAGCAGTTGGCTACCCGTATCCCCCGGATCAGGTTTAATCACTGCTACCGTGAAACGAATATGAGTGCCGACAAGCTTGCCAGGATGGGGGCTGTTCAAGAATGTCCTTTTGCTATTTTCTTAAGTCCGCCTGTGGACGCTGCTTGTGTTTTTAGATCTGAGATGCTTGGTGTGGTCATTTCTAGGGAATGCCCTGAGACTGTGCTTTTGATTTAGTTGTTTATTCACTCCTTTCTTTACCCAAAAAAAAAAAAAAAAATCCTCGTTGTCCTTTTGATGGAAAGAAGAATGAAAAAGAATAACCCACAATTTCAATTTGGATTTTAATTTTTTTTACTACACACCTTGGTCATTTCCTTCCTATCAAAATAATTAAGGGAGCCAGCTTCAAATAGCTTTTGTTTCATATGAAAAGCTCCAACCAATTACTTCAAGAATTATATTTTATTTGTTCTTAGTTATTAGACATCAAACATACAAATTGTTGGTTTCGCTGGACCTGGATGGAGTTGATATGATTCTGATCCTTGAACATTGGTTTAGTTTAGGCACCCATTATAATTGGTTAGGACTTAGGACCTGTGACATTGAGTGAGTTTATATGTAATGAGAACAACATAGGAGTATATATTTACTATATATAATATAAGGAAAAGAAAACCCAAGAAAAAAACGCGTTTTTTCTTCTTTGCTTCTACTCCAAGAATCTGACAACTACGTGCTTTAGCAGTTCTGTTTGCATTCAAAAGAATTCAAAATGATGACCTAGCTAGTAGAAATGATAAGAAGTTTGAAAAAGTGGCCGAATGGAATTAATACATATACTTATGCACATTTGTCTGGTATAATTAAGCACCCAATTTATGTTTGCTTGCAAAGAAGAAAAAATGCTCGAGACTCGAGAGAAAGAAAGTGATGCATGAAACCTTGTTTTTTATTTATTTTGGAAGGGTAGGTGGGGCATTTTATATTTGATTTTTCTTCAATTGGATTTTTTTTTTTTTATAAAACTATTTCTGTACAATGCATGTTTTGATAATTAAGGGTCTATTTGATTAGAGATTTTTAATATCGTTGTTTAAATGTTGTAGAAATATGTGTGGGTTAAAAAGTGTTTTGAAAATACGTAAATTAAACACCCTTAACAAATACCCCCTAAGAGTAATATATAATTTTAAAGAAAGTATTTTAATAATATAATTAAGATTTAATAACAAAAAAAAATATTATAAAAAAATACTCTAAATTACATCATTAATACACATCATGTAAAACCTTATATATATATATATATATATATATAAGGGTTGTTATAATATATCATAAAATAATTAATGAATTATTCATATAATTTCTTGAAATTTTTAATAATTAGGATTTAATGGGATTAGTATTTTATTTTAATTTATTTAAAAAATAAAATAAAGTTTTACTTAAAGTCAGTGGTGAAGCCAGGATTTTACTTTAGGAGGCAAAATTAAAAGGCAATAAAAAAAAAAACCTAAAAAAATACTAATTGATACTAAAAACAAAATAAATAAAAAATTGTAAATAAATATGTAATTTTCATACAAAATCTACATAGTTTCAATGAGAATTTGATCTAGACTCATTGTTACGCTTAACTACAATTGTATATATTGCATATCATTAAAATAAAATAAAAACAAAAATAACCAATTCATATATAGTTTTTAACAAACAAAGTAAATATATTAAGTTTAGACATCTAATTTAATTCCTTAAATAAATTGAGAAAATAAATTAATTTAAAGGTTTTAAGAGTATATATATCAATATGCATGCAAAGTTGTGTACACATTGCACTACATTGATTGTTTTTAAAAATTTGGCTCCAAAGTTTTTGAAATTGAAACTGCTAAATATGCTATAAATTCAGTTACATAAAGTTTATAAATTGATGTGCTAAAGAATATGATTGATTTAAAATTTGGGTTTATAACAAAAATCTAGAGTTTGAAACTGAAATGTCAAGATATGGAGAAGAAGAAAAAAAAAAAAAGACATTGGAGGCTTAAGGGTTTTAGTACCATAGAGGAACATTGGGAAGGTTTTTAATAATAATAATAATAATAATAATAATAATAATAATAATTGTGGAGGAACAAATCTCTCCATTAGAAGGTATTATCCGCATTGGGAATGGGCCGAGGAGGTCGATGCCACCCGCACAGATTTGCTTAATCTCACATCGGGGAGAGACGCCTCCCGCCCATGCCTTATAAGCCTTTGGCCTAAGGATGAGTGTACTACTACTACACATGTGTGTGGAGCAAGTTTGAAAAACTACTGCGCATGTGCCTGTGGTAGTGCACTCGGGTGGCATCGGCCTCAATGGTCTAGTCCCAGGGAAGGTGGGGGTTTCACCTTAAACCCCAAAAGGCACCTTATAATGTGGAGGAACGAATCTCTCCCTTAGAAGGTATTGTTTGCTTTGGGAATAGGCCGAGGAGGTCGATGCCACCCACATGGATTTGCTCAATCTCACATCGGGGAGAGGCGCCTCCCACCCATGCCTTATAAGCCTTTGGCCTAAGGATGATGTCATGGTTTTAAAAACCGGTACGGTGAAAGAACCGGAAAAGGAGCTAATTACCGGTTTTATGGTCGGACCGGGGTCTGACCGATGGTCGAACCGGTGACGTCATAAATAATTTAATTATTATTTATTTAAATTATATAAATAATTAATAATTTTTTACTATACTAAAACTAACAAACCAATAGTAATAAATATGTTTCCTTTTAAAAAAAATACAAGTATATAAGTATATAACATCTTTTTAAAGAATTTAATACAATAACATTACAAAACAATCATCCTTAACATAATAAACTTTCAAAAAACTAAATAAATAAGTTCATTAGTCAATATATTTACATCCAAATGGCAAATAACAAATAAGTTCATTACATCCAAATAGTAAATAAGTTTTAAAGTTTCAAACAATCGTCTGTTAATTTCCATATGTATAGGTTTATGTTCAAATTTCACTAGTCAAAAATAATAATAAAATTACATTAAGGTTCTCTTCTCTCTCTAGAAACTAGCCAAATTAAATATAAATTTTAGATAAAACTTTTATTAGTGTTCTATTTGATGGCTTACAAAAATAAATTTGGTCTATTAATCAAAAAAATAAAAAAAGAATAAATTCTGTCTATAATATAATTTAGAGCATTAGCAATGGTGGTATTAAAAAATTGCTATTTTTAGCACTATCAAATGCAAAAGTTAGACTCTATTAGTGGAGGTATTGTCAAAATTTTTTGCTTTGCTGCAAACAATGCATAGCTAAAAATTGTTGTGCACGTAGCTCAAAGAAATAATAAAATAATGGTATTTTATTTGCCTCTTTAATTAAATAATGTTTCTTGGTTTCTACTTTCCTTTATGTTTCTCTGTTTCCTTCTTTTTCTTTCTTTCGTTTTTTTTTCTTTCGTACGTTCTCTGGTTCTTCAACCTCTACCCTTTTGTTTTTCCTCTCTTCGTCTGGCCAATCCAAATCTTCCATAGAAGCTCACCCTCTCCTTTTTATTTTTTCCCCTCTCTTCCTTCACTCACCGCCAACCCATCAGATTTGTCCAGTGCATAACCATCAGATTTGCCCAGCCACCGACCCATTGAAAGCTCTATGCTCGATCAAAGCGGCAGTAAAACAACACCATGATCGGCGACGGCGGGAATTTTTGGGTTTATATGGGTTTTGGATTACCAGGTTTGTGGGTTTCCGATTTTTTTTTTTTTTTTTTTTGCTGGTGTTTTTGGTTGTTCTTCGCATGGGTTTTTTCAGGCAGAGTGAGGCTGGATGATCGTGAGACTGAGATGAGAGAGCAATCTCAACGACGTAGTTTTAGTGGAAAAGTCAAAAAACCCTAACCCGTCATTAACCGGTTCGACCACGCCGGTTTCCGGTTCTCTGGTTGAACTGGTCGGTTTTTACTATTTACCGATTTTAAGCTTATTTCCGGTTTTTTACCATAACTGGACCGGATTGAAGGCCGGTTCCCGGTTAAACCGGTCGGACCGGCCGGTCCGGTCCGGTTTTTAAAACTATGGTGTACCACTACTACACATGTGTAGTAGTGGTACATTCATCCAAGGAGCCTTTTAATGTGGAGGAACGAATCTCTCCCTTAGAAGGTATTGTCCGCTTTGAGAACTTTGGGAATGGGCCGAGGAGGCCAATGCCACCTGCACGGATTTGATCAATCCCACATCGGGGAGAGATGCCTCCCACCCATGCCTTATAAGCCTTTAGTCTAAGGATGAGTGTACCACTACTACACATGGGTAGGGGGCGTCTCTCCCCGATGTGGGATTGAGCAAATCCGTGCGGGTGGCATCGACCTCCTCGGCCCATTCCTAAAGCGGACAATACCTTCTAAGGGAGAGATTCGTTCCTCCACATTAATAATTTTGTGTAAAATATAAGACACATTAGTTGAAATGCAGTGACTATGAATTAAAAAAAAATGGCGCGAAAATTTAAAAAATGATAAACACTAAAAATGTCGTGACTTTTTTTTTTTCCTTTCTAAATAGGTGAGGTTTTTTTTTTTAGGAATAATTACAATATATTGATAACCCTGGTGGCATGATTTCACTATAAAAATAGCAAGATTCTGTTAATAATGAAATAGCAACTATAAGGTCTTTTAAGAGGAGTCAATAGGGGCAATTGCCCTATCTTGCACCCTGGCTTTGCGATAACTAAATGAAAATTCTCATATGGTATATATACTAGAGGTCTTATTTTCGAAAGGCATGATTTTTTGTTGTTGTTGCATTTAATTGTGTTTTAGTAAATACTGAAGGGATGATAAGCCCAATAGTGTATATTGGGTCGTGGGCCTTGTCCGAGGGCATCTAATAGTCCAAAAACTTGAGATGGGACAAGGAAAAGGGTTAGCCATCTGATCAACACGTGGATGGTAGAGATGGAGCAAAGAAGGGCAATATAAAGAAGGAAAATCCCATTGTCTAGGGGGATTGGAAAATTAGGAAAGAAAGGACTGTAGCAATAAGAATTGGACTTGTAATTAAATTCAAAAGAGATATATATACAAGAACTACTCTCCTTGGACTGTACCGATGATGATTTTCCTTGGATAAAATCAATTGATCTTTGTTTTCTTGTCATCTGGACCCACTATAATTGTTATCCAACTCATTAGAGCCTAGTTTTTTAACTCGCTCTCTACAAATTCACTGTATTTGGCTCTTTGGGCCTAGACCCTTTTGCCTTTTGAACTTGGAAACCAAACTGAGTCCTTACAATTGGCATCGTCTATGAGAATTTTGGTGCTTTAGTAAGTTTAATGTTTAGTTATGGCAGGCTTAGGGCCAAACCGAGAATAGTCTGTTGGGTCCCAACGTCAAGATCATTTCCTTAATCTTGAGCGAAGAACAGACCATGAGGTTAGTGTGCACACCACGCACACTAGCAGAGCCAATCCAGGAGTGGGAGTCACATCTCCCATGAGGAAGCTACCAAAAGCATGCAACTAGAAATTGATCGTTTGCAAAGGAGGTTACGCTGTGAGCGACGTAGAGGAACTCCCTTAAATTCTAATCATTCTTCTGATGGTGATAGTGACAATAGCTACCGGCCTAGGTCAAGAACTCCTTCCAGTGAGTCTTTTTCGTGTGATAAGGAGCGCTATGACAGGTGGAGGGGGAAAAGCTCATCTCGTAAAGGCCTGGGCAATGATACAATGAATAGGGCTCTCAATTAGATTTCCAAGACACCTTTGACCCGGAGAATTGAGGAAGGAAAACTTTCTCGGCGGTTTACTCAGCCAACGTTTACCATGTATAATGGCAGAACAGACCTTGTAGAGCATGTGGGCCACTTCAACCAGAGAATGGCTATTCACTCTAAGAATGAGACCTTGATGTGCAAGTTGTTCCCATCCAGTTTGGGGCTCGTGGCAATGAGATGGTTCGATGGTCTAGCAGAGGCTTCTATCAACTCCTTTTAAGAGCTCACAAGAGCCTTTGGTTCTTAGTTTGTAACTTGTAGCAAAGTTCCTCGGCCTTTAGACTCCTTGTTGTCTATGACTATGCAAGAAGGGGAAACCCTGAAGACGTATTTTGATAGATACTGGGAGACGTTTAATGGGATAGATGAGAATTTTGATGATGTAGCTATAAGGACATTCAAGGTCGGCCTACCTGCCGAGCATGGTTTGAGGAAATCTTTAATTGGGAAACCTATTAAAAGTGTGCATTAGCTCATGGACTGTATTGATAAGTATAAACGGGTCGAGGAGGACCAACAATAAGGGAAAGTAAAGGCTAAGGTGGTCCATTAGGATAAAAGGGATTTTAGGTCGGACAGGTATAACAATAACCGTCCTTGGAGGGATTTTGCTGGGCAGCCTAGACTTATTGCTACTCAAGTGGTTTGCACGGTGTTTCGGGAACCAGTGCATCAAATCCTGGAAAAAATTAAGAATGAGTCATACTTTAAATGGCTGAATAAGATGGGAGGAGACCCTACGAAGCGTAATCAAAGCCTTCATTGCCAATACCACCAAGAGCTAGGACACACCATAGAAGACTGTAGGACTTTGTGGAGTCATCTGGAGCAGCTGGTCAGAAGTGGAAGGTTAAAGCAATTTCTATTTCAGCCCAGTGGGCAAGGAGGCCAGGCAAGGTCGAGAGCTCAGAGAGATGCTTCTTTAAGACCACCTCTGGGTACAATCAGTGTTATTCTGGTTGCTCTAGGGAGAACTAGTTCTTGGCCCTTTAGGGTGATGTCCATAGTTCGGCCACTCGCAGAGGACTCCTCTCTTGAGTAGAAGAGGAATAGGATGGAGGTCCGACCATCGCTGAGTTTCTCGGATGAAGACAAGGTTGGAACCTTGCAGCCACATAATGATTCCCTAGTGGTCACCCTCAAGATAGGGGGTATGATGTGAAGAGGGTGTTGGTATATCAGGGCAACGGGGCCGAGATCATGTACCTTGACTTGTATAAGGGGCTAGAGTTGAGACTAAAGGATTTGACACGTTATGATTCACCTTTGGTAGGCTTTGATGGGAAAGTTGTTATTCTAAGGGGCCAGATTACACTACCAGTACAAGCATGTTCAGAAGTGGTGGAAGTGGACTTCATTATAGTGGATGCTTACTCCCCCTACACTGCCATCATGGCAAGACCCTGGCTTCATGCCATAAGGGTCGTTTCTTCCACCCTGCATCTAAAAGTGAAGTATCCGTTTGGGCACCAGGTTAAGGAACTAGTGGGGAGCCAATCTATGGCCAGGCAGTGCCCGGTGGCTGCAATTAGGCATTAGGCTGAAGGTGAGTCCTCAGACCTTGCTGAACGGGGCTTATAGCAATCAAGGATGCCAGTGTTACTTACGAATGTGGTGTTAGAAGGGGCAAAGTGTGAGGAATTGGAGAAGGTTGTCATAGGTGATGATAAGAGAAAGTTTTTCTAGGTCAGAGCTTAATTGCCCCCTCAAGAGAAGGAAGAGTTGATAGTGATCCTTAGGGAGAATATTGATGTGTTTGCATGGAGTACGTATGAAGCTCTTGGGGTGGATTGAAATTTCATTTGCCATCATTTAAATGTTAACCCGGCTATCATCCCCCAAAAGCAACCACCTCGGTGCTCATCTAAAGAGCATTTGATGCTGTCAAGGAAGAGGTGATCAAGCTAAAGTAGGTTGAAGCTATTAAGGAGGTGCTCTACCCTAAGTGGTTGGCCAATACGGTGGTGGTGAAGAAGAAAAATGGGAAGTGGTGAGTATGTGTAGATTTCATAGATTTGAATAAGGTGTGCCCTAAGGACCCCTTCCCTATGCCTCGAATAGATCAGTTAGTGGATGCAACTGTAGGCAATCATCGGATGAGTTTTTTAGATGCCTTTCAAGGATACCACCAGATACCATTGGCTTTGGATGATCAGGAGAAGATAGCTTTCGTTACGCCTACTAGAAATTACCACTACAAGGTGATGCCTTTTGGTTTGAAGAATGCAGGGTACACTTATCAGAGGATGATGACCAGGATATTCGAACCACAATTAAGAAAAAGTATTGAGGTTTATATAAATGATATGGTGGTGAAGAGTAAGGAAGAGTCTGAACATGTTGGTGACTTAGGAGATATCTTTAAAATATTGAGGAAGCACAAGTTGCGCCTTAATGCTTCCAAGTGCTCTTTTGGTGTTAGTTCAGGAAAATTTTTGGGTTATATGGTCACTCATTGTGAAATTGAAGTCAACCCTGATTAGATTAAGGCAATTAATAGTTTGTAGCCATCTCGGAATCCTAAAGAAGTCTAGAGATTAACAGGAATGACTGCTGCCTTGAACCGATTTATCTCTTGGTCAGCAGACAAGTGCAAACCTTTCTTCCAGCTGTTGAATAAGTGGAACGGGTTTGATTGGATCGAGGAGTGTGTCTTGGTTTTTCAACAGCTGAAGGAATACCTTTCTCGACCACCCATTATGTCCAAACTCGAAGTGGATGCGGTTTTATTTGCTTACATTGCTGTAGCTTCCCATGCAATGAGCTTAGTGCTGATACGAGTTGATAATGGTATGCAGAGGCCAGTTTATTATGTGAGCAAGTCGTTGCATGAAGCAGAGGTTTGTTATTTATCACTGGAGAGGGCCATCTTGGCAGTGGTACATGCTACACGTAAACTCCCTCATTACTTCCAAGCTCACATAGTTGTGGTTTTAACCTAACTTTCACTTCAGTCAATACTTCGAAGAGCTAACTACACAGGAAGGAATGTCAAATGGGGTACAATCTTAGGGGCTTTTGATATCAAGTATATGCCTCGCATCTCTTTTAAGGGCTAGGTCCTTGCTGATTTGGTGGTCGAGTTTGCTGAATCCTATTGGAAGAGGAGGGAGAAAAGCAGAACATGGATGGAAAATCAGTTGGTGTAATTTTTCAGCAAGAGCCTTTATCCTAGAGGGTATATGTTGATGGTACAGCAAATCAAAAAGGATCTAGAGTGGGGCTAGTTGTAGTATCTCTTGTGAAGATCATTATTGAGAAATCCTTAAAGTTGCATTTCTCAGCCACAAACAATAAGGCCGAATATGAGGCTCTATTGGTAGAGATGGTTATGGTTCAGAAAATGGGAGGAAAAACAGTAGAGGTATTTTCAGGTTCGAGGTTGGTTGTAGGCCAGGTAAGGAGAGAATTAGAGACTAGTGATGTTAGAATGTAGGAGTATTTGAATTAGGTTAGGCACTTGCAATCAGGGTTTGAGTCTTTCACCTTACTACAAATCCCCAAGAGCAGGAATACACACGCTGATTCTCTTACCACTCTGGCAACCTCCTCGTTGCAAATCTTACCTCTGGTTATTCTTGTTGAGGACTTGTGTAAACCCACAGAGATAAAAAGGGAGCAGATCCAAATTCATCAAATCAGGGTGGGACCTAGCTAGATGGATTCTATTGTGCTATTTCTTAAGGATGACATCCTACTCGTGGAGAAAGGGGAAGCTGATAAAGTGTGAAGAAAAGCTCCTCGTTTTTGGTTTTTCGAGGATCAAAAGTTATACAAGTGCTCTTTTTCGGGGGCATATTTTCTATGTATCAACCCAGAGGCAGTAGAGCCCCTCCTAGAAGAGCTACATGAAGGGATTTGTGGAAGTCATACTGGAGGCAGATCACTGTCTCACAGGGCCCTCACTCAAGGGTGTTGGTGGCCAGGTATGCAAAAGGAAGCACAAGAGTATGTGAAGAAGTGTGACCAATGCCAGAGATTCGCTTCAAACATTCATCAACTAGGGGGTGTCCTCAATCTTCTGTCCAGTCTTTGGCCTTTTGCTCAATGGGGATTAGATATTATAGGGTCATTCCCCAAGGTAGCAGGGAATAGGAGGTGGCTTTTGGTTGGCATTGATTACTTCATTAAATGGGTTGAAGCTGAGCCACTGGAGAACATCAGAGATATGGATGCTAAGAAGTTTGTGTGGAAAAATATTATTACTTAGTTTGGGATCCTTCACATCCTCATCTCGGACAACAAACTTCAGTTTGATAGAAAGGCTTTCAGAAGGTACTGCTATGAATTAGATATCAAAAATAGGTATTAAACTTCAGCTTACCCATAAGGGAATGGACAGGCCGAGGCTGTCAATAAAGTCATAGTCAATGGACTCAAGAAGAGGTTGGATGATGCCAAAGGCAAATGGGTGGAAGAGCTGCCACATATTCTTTGGACATATCGGACTACTTCTCGTAGGTCAACTGGGGAAACCCCCTTTTCATTGACTTTTGGGGCCGAGGCTGTAATTCCTTTGGAGACTGAATTCCTGACGCTGAGGATAAGCTTGTTCACTCTGGACAGCAATGACGGGTTATTAGAGAAGAGCTTGGATTTGATTGAAGAGTGAAGATGTTAGGTTCTAAAAGTTTAGAACAATTGGCAAATCGTGAGCACACAAGAACATACAAGCTGCAGAAAGAAGATTTCAGAATTTGCCTAGTTCGACCGATCGAGAAACAGGCTCGACCGATCGAAAGTCGTATCTGCAGAATTTTAAGTTAGCCCAAACAGCAGTTCAAGCCCATTAAGGATTAGGGTTTCAGATCTACTTCTCCCACTATATAAAGGAAACCATATGCACGTTTTTACAAGGCTTTTTAGAGAGAGAAGAGTGTGCCTCTTTTGTATTTAGAGTTTTGTTCCTAAAACCCCTCTTATAACTTCTACCGGTGTTGTTCCTTGAAGAATCTATAGATCCAGTGTTGTTGAAGTTACTGCCTTCTCTAGACATCAAAGGTGTTGATGATTTAAACCTTCAAAGGTGGTCTTGGAGTCACAAACAGGAGAGTTTGTGTTGCTAAACCTTTGAGTGGGATCTCAAAGTCACAAGCGTGGGTGTTTGTGTTTTGCAAAGGCTAAGGAAAGAAGTAATCCGTGGACTCGGAGCTATCATGGGGTCGTGGTAGTAAGTTTTCTACTCGAGGTAGCAATAGGATATTAGTGGTCCAAGTCGCTATTGTGTAAACTTCAATTCTTTCTAGTGGATTTGCTATTTTACCTTGAAGATAGCTAGGTTAAATCCTCCCCATATTTTTTACAGGTTTGGTTTTCCTGGGTCATCATATCGTTGTGTTATTTATTTTTTCGCTGTTTTACATGATATGATTGTTATTGTTTTAACCTAGATTTGAATAATAAACCTAAGTATTCACTTGGTTAATTAATTAGGTTAAACAATCTAGTTAACAGGGGTCTAAACTTCTAACAAGTGGTATCAGAGCGGGTAGCTCTTTTGTTTTAGATCTTTTGATCTAAGAGTTGATCCTTAATCCCTGTTATCATGGATAATTTGAAGTGTCTTTCTACTCATGTTTGTGATGATTTGAATAAAAAGAACACTATTGTTTCTGTTGATCTTTTTGATACCTGTGAAACTCTTCGTAAAGAATTATTGAAAACTATGAGAATTGCTAAAAAATTCAAGGAAGAGTTAAAATTGACTAATCTTGAAAAACAAGAATTGATAATGAGATTAGATGAATCTAATAAAAAGAATGAATTTTTGAGAAATCAAATTTCCTCTCAAGATGAGAAGATGAAAAGCTTGGAACAAGAGTTAGTTGAATCTAAAGCTAAAATTGAAAATTTGACAACTGCCAAACTTGCTGTTGATAACAGATGTGTTTTTGTTTCTCTTAAGCCTAAAGTTGAAAAAGTTTATATCCCTCCTTTCAAGAAAAATAATAAAGAAAAAGCTTATTTTGCTAGGTTAGACAAAGGTAAAAGTTCTGATTTAGACACTGAAGTTTCTAAACCTAGTCTAAACCTACTGTTAGAGAGCATAAGAAATCTGTTTTTGTGCCTGCTTGTCACCTTTGTGGTGTTGTTGATCATATTAGACCAAATTGTTCTTTGTTGAGGCAAAAACCAAAATCTAAGACTAGATTTGCTGTTAGGAATATTGATGTTCCAAAATTTATTCTTGTTTGTCACTTTTGTGGTGTTTCCGGTCACATTCGTCCTAATTGTCATAAATTGAAATTTAAACATTCTGTATTTCAATTTAGGACATGTGATGATATTTCTACTGTCATAAGTCCATATAAATTGTTTCATATTCTTTTGAAAAATTTAAGCTTGTTGGCTTGTGAAAGGAATTTGTGGGATTTTAGTCTTTCTCAGAAAATTGGTGTAAACTCTCAAATACACTCTGCTTCACATGGATTTTCACCTACAAAGCTGAAGACTCGTGCTATATGGGTGAGAAAAGATTCTCTAAGGTGAGTATTGTTTACTTGTCCCTGATTTAATTCTTTCAATTGTTTGTGGACACGTTGTGTTTTTGTTTTTGGTTGTTTTTTTAGGTTGTTTTTTCTGTTTAAAAAAAAAATCCAAAAACATTGAAAAATTTAAAAAAGACAAAAATATTTTATTCTGTGTCTAGTTTTATTTTTCTTGAGGATTACATGAATTATGATATCTCTCTCTTGATTTAGAACATGCTTGATATTGTGGAGAAACATAAAAAGTACGTGTTCTATAAGTGCTAAGCTATTTTTTGATTTTTTTGAGTATGTACTAGTTTGTACATGTACTCAAGGGTTAATTAAGAAATTGATATTTCTTGTTTGTGTACCCTCTATAGCTTGGTTAAGCACTGTCATGCATTGCATGTGCATTTTTAATCATTTAGCATAATGTATGCTTTATTTTTGGTCATAAATTTTTTTAAAACCAAAAAGATTTTTATGTGTTTTTGTATTATATATCTTGGATTTATAATCAAGGTTGGCCATATTATCTTTACATAACATGTTTATGTACTTTGTTTAGCTTGGATGAGCTTATTTATTGCACTTTACTAAGCTGAAGTCTTTGTAGTACATGTTGTGTGGGAAAGATGTTTATAGTTTTTGATCACATGATCTTGATCTTGAAGTCACATGCCTTTGATTGTCGGACTTGAACTTATTGAGAAAGGCATAAATAACCATCTCACCACTGTTTATTAGCCAATCATAAACACCTTAGTGCATATAGTAAGATTTTGTGCTCGAGAAAGTGTAGCACATGCACAAAAAGAACATAAGGTGTAGCCTCGGATTAAATGCTAAAATTGGTGTGTACATTATTGAGCTATAATGAATTCAAATTAAATAAAATTGGTGTGTACATTATGAGGCAAAACAAGAAACTTACATGATTGCAAACTTTTATTCTAGGAGATGTGAGAGTTATATGATATAATTCTTTAGATGATAGTCTCTCTCAATTGTATGTGATGAATTGTGTAGAAATTGTGATTGCTTACTATTCACATATCACCTCACATGTTTCTCAAGTTTTTGCTAGTTGCACACACTACACAAGTTATTCTCTGCTAAACTGTGTACATGTTATTGTGTGTATTTTTGGTCTGACCAACCAAGATTGAAAATTCCTTGATTTTGATGCAAAATTTGAGTTTTGAGGACAACTTGGTTGATAAACTTGTTTTTGAAAGATCTGGGTTGAATTCATCTGTTTTTGAAAAAATTTTAGTCTCATATTCATGCATTTCATTCATAAATCACTGTGCTTTTAGGAGTTACCGCATTAAATTGCTCTGTTTTTCAAAAATTTGAGTTTTCCAAAATTTCGACCGATCGAAGCTGTTTCTCGACCGATCGAAATTGCGATTAAAATTTTTGATTTGAATTTGCCTGGCTCGATTGATATTCGATCGATGCTCGACCGATCGAAACTGAAAATTTTTCAGTTTCTAAGTTTTTGACCAAATATTTTTTCATGCATCATTTATGTTTAGAATTCACATGAATTGCATTGTTTTATGTATCCATCTTACAGTTTTATAGTCATATCTCTCATTTTTTTTCACACATAACATTCATATACTTTGCTAAATTGGGTACTCAACTTAAATTAAAAATTGATTGATTAATTTTTTAGTCCTTTGTACATTTTAGTATATGCTATTTTTTCTTGATATGTGAACTGCAGAAAATATTTTTCTTAAGAGATATGATGGATAATTAATGTGCAAATATTTTCTCTACTCATGCAACTATTTATGGGTCACATAGTGTCAAGTTTGCATTTATTGAAAGAGAGAATATTTTTCTTCATGTGTATCCTCAACTCATTTTTTTTGGTTTGTGTGTTTTTTATTTATCCACACCTCCTAAATTTTCCCCAAAACTGTTTTTCCCAAAAAAATTTTTCCTATTTTTATAGGGGGAGAAAAGTTTTTTAACCTTTGTTGTTTATAGGGGGAGTTGTTGCTCTTCATAGGGGGAGTTCTCTCTCTTTTCTATAGAGCTAAACTGTTTTATGTTCCATTGGTTCTCTTTTTTCTCTCATGTTTACTATCACTTTACTCTTTGTTTGAGTTGTATTTGTCAATACGTGACAAAAAGGGGGAGAAATAGATGAAATGTGAGAATCCTGTTTGTGTTGTTTAGGGGGAGATAAATTTGTTTTTGAAAGGGGGGAGAATATAAAAACTTTTTGATGTATCTAACTTATGGGGAGAGTTAGAATTTATTTTTGTTTTTATATTTCTATTTCATATTATTGTTTATATGTTTTTCTTTCCACACATGCGGTGATGTGTTTGTTGAGTGTTTCAGGAAAGACAGGTACATTCTAATCAAGACCTTCTATCTCTTCTTGGCAACTTCTAGGTTAGGAGTCTTAGATTGGGATTTGTGGTGTAATTGGGCATTTTATTGTATTAGGTTGTTCTTGTATTTAAGCATTTCATATTGTATGAAAGTTTTATCACGAATTGCCAAAGGGGGAGATTGTTAGGATCTAAAAGTTTAGAACAATTGGCAAATCATGAGCACACAAGAACATACAAGCTGCAAAAAGAAGATTTCAGAATTTGCCTGGTTCGACCGATTGAGAAACAGGCTCGACCGATCGAGAGTTGTATCTGCAGAATTTTAAGTTAGCCTAAACAGCAGTTCAAGCCCATTAAGAATTAGGGTTTCAGATCTACTTCTCCCACTATATAAAGGAAACCCTATGCACTTTTTTACAAGGCTTTTTAGAGAGAGAAGAGTGTGCCTCTTTTGTATTTAGGGTTTTGTTCCTAAAACCTCTCTTATAACTTCTACCGGTGTTGTTCCTTGAAGAATCTATAGATCCGGTGCTGTTGAAGTTGCTGCCTTCTCTAGTCATCAAAGGTGTTGATGATTTAAACCTTCAAAGGTGGTCTTGGAGTCACAAACAGGAGAGTTTGTGTTGCTAAACCTTTGAGTGGGATCTCAAAGTCACAAGTGTGGGTGTTTGTGTTTTGCAAAGGCTAAGGAAAGAAGTATTCCGTAGACTCGGAGCTATCATGGGGTCGTGGTAGTAAGTTTTCTACTCGAGGTAGCAATAGGATGTTAGTGGTCTAAGTCTCTATTGTGTAAACTTCAATTCTTTCTAGTGGATTTGCTATTTTACCTTGAGGATAGCTAGGTTAAATCCTCCCCAAGTTTTTTACCGGTTTGGTATTCCCGGGTCATCATATCGTTGTGTTATTTATTTTTCCGCTGCTTTACATGATATGATTGTTATTGTTTTAACCTAGATCTGAATAATAAACCTAAGTATTTACTTGGTTAATTAATTAGGTTAAACAATCTAGTTTACAGGGGTCTAAATTTCTAATAGAAGAGAAAATGCCATGGTTCGGTTGGTGCATTATCAGTAAAAACTTAAGCATGGGTATGACTCAAATGTGAGGTTAAGACCATTAGCTCCTAGAGACTTGGTATTGCGAAAAGTTTTGGGAACTGCGAAGAACCCAGCATGGGGAAAGTTAGGGCCTAACTGGGAAGGGTCATACCGTATCACCTCGGTGACTGGTATAGGTGCATATTACCTAAAAGATCTAGATGAAAATGTTGTACCATGCCCCTGGAATGTAAATAATCTGTGAAGGTATTATTTTTATGAAAGGCATTTTTGCCATGTTTGTACTTATGACATTATTTGTTACGTCGAGTATCTGCTTTAAGTAGTAAAAAAAACATCGGTCATGCCTAACTCCTCGAATCACATATCTTGGGTAAATTAATATTTCTTATTATTTGTCTAAGTATTAAACGGAACATTGGTCATGCCTAAGTACTAAACAAAATTTTGGTTATGCCTAACTCCTTGGACCACATACTTTGGGTAAATTAATACATCTTACTATTTGTCTGAGTATTAAACAGAACCTTGGTTATGCTTGGCTTCTCGGACCACATACCTTGGGTAAATTAATACTTCTTATTATTTGTCTAAGTATTCAACAGAACATTGGTTATGCCTGGCTTTTCAGATCACATACCTTGGGTAAATTAATGCTTCTTATTATTTGCCTAAGTATTAAACAGAACCTTGTTTATGCCTGGCTCCTCGAACCACATACCTTGGGTAAATTAATACTTCTTATTATTTGTCTAAGTATTAAACAGAACCTTGGTTATGCCTGGTTCCTTAGACCACATACCTTGGGTAAATTAATATTTCTTATTATTTGTCTAAGTATTAAACTGAACATTGGTTATGCCTGGATCTTCAGTCCACACACCTTGGGTAAATTAATACTTCTTCTTATTTGTCTAAGTATTAAACGAAACCTTGGTTATGCTTGACTCCTCGGACCACATACCTTTGGTAAATTAGTATTCAGCCCAGCCATGCTAAATAGCAAAGGCTCTCATGGTAGTAACTTAATCAAAAGGACACTCTTGAGTATCACTTAAAGCATTTGCAAGTATATCAATGATCTGTTTGTGAGCAAATTATCACCTACAGCTCTTTAGATTTATTGTTAAGTGGAGGGTTAGGTGAAACTCTGTATGGATAGATGCTTTACCGTCAAGTGAAGTTAAGGGAAAATTCTACAATATATAGGATCCTTTGAGTTAACTATACTTAAGGTATGTCTTAAAGTTTAAGTGCACTTAGTTAAACATCATGGGTTGGAAAAAATCAGCCCAAGGTTTTGCCATTTGCATGGGGTGTGCCGTTAGACCCCCACTTGCTTAAATAATTGTTAAGGCTAAGGTTGAGGAAATATTTCAAATTAGATTGTGTTTATACCAGTTAAGCGCTGGGTGAAAGAGACATTATTTATATGACCTTGCACAAACGCAGTTAAGTACGAAAGAATGTAATGTTTTTCATTTAAGTCCGATCTTGTAAAAGGTGGAGTAAATGCATCTTAAAGAAGATAAACTAGAAATTAAGTAGAAGGGGAATGCCTAAAACATCTATTGTCAGGTTGATGACTAAGTTAAAATCATTTTTTTATCAAAGATTGCAAATCTGAAGAGCTTAGCTTGTTCTATGGCTGACTATGTAGCTTAAGATGGTTACCCTATCACTTGAGCATGTGATTTTTGAAGTTAAGGATATATGCGGATTTTAAGTTAGATATCCCACTCTTATATCAATTAAGTGTAAATTAGAGCATAGGTTATGTTAGAATTTGCACAAGTACCATACACGTAATAGAAACTTTTAATTGTCATTAAATTAAGCCTTGAAAAAGGCAAAATGATTACAAGCTATGAAGACCTGAATTACAATTACAAAAAGTTAATATATTCTAGCCTATGCCCTAGTTGATCTTCAATGGAGCGTTCTCCCTCCCTGTAGCCTTGGTGGACTTGGCAATTTCAGTAGTAGTAGAGGCCTGACCTTTGCCCTTAGAGTCCTCCTTGGCAAGCATGGGGAGGGTAGCAAGTGTTGGAAAAATACATGTTTGTATCACATACAAAGCATACGCAGTGGAAAATTAGCGGATCTACTTCATTCGCAATTGATAACATGTACTATGTAAATTTCAAAATATAAGAACAAGAGTGTACCTTTGTGTGGTGAATTTCAAAACAAAGATTAGAAGTGCTTAGAAACATTTTTAATCTTCACTCCAATTCCACTAACGCACAAGAAGTGTGGTCTCTCAATCAATTATATATGTATGTCCAAAAGAAAATTTGAGAGTGTCCAACACTCACATACAAACCATTTCATGTTCTACCAAAATTCTATATGTTTCTTTCCTTATAACTGATTATCTAATTGGGCTAGCCTTTTGGGCCTTTCCAATTGAGATTTAGTATGTGGCTTGGAGTGGGACCAAAGGGGAACAAATAAAACACTAACTCTAATGGGCCTTGGGCTTTTCTGTCAACTCTTGACAAGTCCAAAGTTACCATTAATTATATTTAATACCACTATATAAATATAATTGTACTCTAGGCCTTATTAATAATTTATATCCCAAGACTTTATTATACATGTAACCCCTTCATAAAATATTCATAGTAATACAAAATCATTAATGTAGACTGCCACTTTGTGAATTACTACATCTTAATCCTTGAGTACCCGATTAATTCTTTTAAGTTATTCATCATATATTTATGAAATCCAATTTCATAAATATATACTTTAGTAATTTCTTACTAAAGTGGTTAAGCCTAACTCTCTGAATAACTAAACCCATTAAATTTATCTCAAGAGAATATTTTGTATCTCCATTAAGAGATTACGAATTCCATCTTGAGAATATATGTTCTATCAACACTAACTGAGGTTTTGACCATTACTTTAGATCTCACTCCTGATATATCAAAGCAACCTACACTTTATGATCAAGTCCATTATTCTCTCAGGATTAAAGTTCATGTAAATAGAAGTCATGAGATTTATTATTCATTTGACAGTCGTTAGGAGAATAATAAATCTCATAGTGGTCCAGTTCAATATGTCTTACTCTTAAAACATATCAACATATCAACTAGAAGTCTCAACTTTCATGATCATGACAAATCATCTTAGTTGATGTGTTATAGTCTTCACAGATGAAATGCCCAATTTTATCACCGACTACGAATTAAAATGTAAGATCGTTTAGACCCCTTAAACCCAACAGATTAACCTAGAGAATTAGCCAAGTTATTAACTTAGGTAATTTAATTAAAACTAGGTTAACACAATTAAGCAAAAATAACAAAGCAGCGGAAAATAAACAACACAAAGATCTGATGACCCAGGAAACTACACCGGTAAAAACCTGGGGAGGATTTGACCTAACTATCCTCAAGGTAAACTGAATCCACTATGAAAGAATCGAAGTTTACACAATAGACTTAGACCACTAACATCATATTGCTACCCGAGTGTAGGAAACTTACTACCATGACCCCATGATAGCTCCGAGACCACGGACTCCTTCTTTCCGGAATTCTTCAGCAAATCCACAAGCGCACCTGCTTGTATATCTTTGTATTCTCTTGATCCTGCAACTGTAACGATCTACACAACTCTTGACATAAATCTCAAGTTTGTAAACCCTAAGTGTATGTGAAGGTAAACACCTCTAGATCTCACAATGAGATTCACAAACACGGCAAAAACTGAACTCTAAAAACGTGGCTAGGGTTTTCCCTTATATACTTAGGGTAAAACATAAAACCCTATACATTAAAACGGGCTTGGGCTGAGTTGGAATTTTCTGCAGAAAAACGTTCTGCACGATTTTCGATCGATCGAGTCTAATTTTCGATCGATCGAGTCATACAGAAAGTGAACAGTACTTCTGCATAAAAACTCGATTCCAACTTTACAATAAGACCCATACTTTGAGCAAGTCTAACACACGACTCAACATTGTTTTGATCATGGTTTGCCAACATACAAATTGAAGTTCTAAATACATTAGTTCCTAATCTTTAGAACCTAACATAAAATTCTAAATTTATAAAGAACTTGTGATTTATATTTTTTGTGACTTTTCACATAAATCACATACTATGCATTTCATGGACTATAAGATAATGTCCGAAAATTCATGTTACCTTTATTTTAGATAATAATAAAACAACTTTATTAATCACAACATTAAGTCATCCATAATGTCGTACATAATAACATACATAGCATCATATAATAGGATTTAAGGGCACTAATCCTAATAGCAAGAACAATCTCTAGGGGCTGAGGAGTTTCTCTGCCCTTAGAAGGGTCCTTTGGCGCAATTGGAGGCTTGGTGGTTTCAAGAACCACTCCCTTGGATTTGTCTTTTTCTTTTTCAGTGGCCTTGGCTTGTTCTGCTTCCTTAGGAGGACTGGAAAAGGAAGGAGAGATCTTAGCCGAGTTGCCCTTGTCTTCACCTGCCTATTTGGAAACAGTAGCGGCCTGGGGGCCTGAAGAGCTTGGAAAGCTAGATGCACGAATTGCTGGGGGATAGTAGACATTCTCTACTCTCTTAAGGGCAGAGGAGGCCTCAACCCCAGCTTGGTTGAGAGCCTCGTTCCACACTTGGAGGCAGTATGTCTTACACACCTCCGAGACCTTGACCCTGAGCGCCTCTTCGGTCTCTACTACCCCTACATCTAGGGGTGTTTGCAGTGCGATGCGGTTTTGGGCAATTTTTAGCACTGTACTTTGCGGTGCGGTTTAGTTAAAACTATAACTGCACCGCACCTTGGTTTTGCAGTCATATGTGCGGTGCGGTGCGGTGCGGTTTAGAGTCTAGCCAAACCCATAACCGCATCGCACCTCATTTTTGTAGTCATATGTGTGATATTATGTATAAGATGCGGTTTGAAGTCGATAAATTTTTCAAATTTTGGGCTTTTCCTACTCAGGCCAAAACTAATTTTTCCCTTTTTTTGGTTCAAGTTTTAAATTATTGAGCTAGTTTTTCTTTATTTTGGGTTGGCTTTTCTAGTCAACACTTGCTAGGGTTATTAAACTTTTTTTTTTTTAAACTAGGGTTTTTAAACTATTAATAATATATTTAATATTAAAAATAAATAAATAAATTAATACATAGAGATGGTGCGGTTTGTGCGATTTTCTTATTATAAAACCGCAAACTGTACTGCAACATGCAGTGCGGTGCAGTGCGGTGCGGTGCGGTACACTATTACTTGCGGTGCGATGCAGTTATGCTATTTTACGGGCGGTTTTCGTGTGGTTTATGCAGTTTGTGTGGTTTATGCGGTTTGGTGAACACCCCTACCTACATCGTAGCCCTCCTGCTTGGCTTGGCTGTTGGCCTTCTCGGCCTCTTCAAGCATTTTCTTTAGGCTTGCAATTTGCTCTTTGGCTGTAGACAGTTGGTCCTTGGCTTTACGAAGCTGCTTACGTTGGCTCTTCGCCTGCCTCTCAGCTCCTTGTAGGGCAGCCTCAACGCTTTTCTTGTCTCTATCAACCTCGTTTAGCTTTGTGGTCAGCTTATGAATCTTCTTTTCTGCCATGTTGAAAGCGTCCACAGCCGCAATGCGTCTCCCTTCCTCTTCCTTCATCTGCCTATGGAAGAAGTTTTACCATCTCCTTGGCCCTGTATGTAGCTTGAATAGCATGCCAAGGAAAGAAGGATAATAGTTAAAAAAAAAAAGTGAAAGGTTGTAATTTTAAACGTAAGAAAAAGGCTGAGGAACACTTCATGCTTCCTCATTGACCTAAGGTCAGCCATGTCAGTGGGCAGCAGTAGGGCCTACTCCACAGCGTTGGCCATGTATCCAGCCCTGCCCTGCTAGAAATCCCTGATGGAGGCATCATTAGGAAGGGGAGCCCCATCCAATATTATGGAGGGGGTCCAAGTTGGGGCTTCACTTTGGTGGTCACCCTTCCTATCTATGATTGCTCCCTCACTAAAGGATTTGGTTTGCGTGACCTTGGCATGTTTGCCCCCCTCCCCCTCTAGGCCTCGGCATCCTTGGATGGAGGATTCCTTCTCTCTTCCATCACCTCCTTTCCCTTTTGGCCTCGCTTCCTCTTTTTGTCAGTGAGATCAGGTTGGGAGGCCTGGGTAGAGGGAAGGGTAGGGGGTTTAGGTTAAACTACTTTCTCAAGCACATTGCCTCCAGCTTAGGATTCCAGCAAGTCGAGAAGGCTCATTCTCATCTTACGCTGTAGCACCATAGCATCTGTAACAGAGGGAGCTTCGTAGGTGTGGCTCACATGAGTAAGGGGAAGATGACTGAAGTCCTTGGCCAGAGCTTCTAGGGACTAGGGATGGTTGAAGACTTCAAAATTGTCTTCGGATTCGAAAACTTCAACTATGTCTTCCTCCTCCTTGACGGCTGATTGGAAGGGTGTGGCTACTTCCTTAGCAGTGCGTTGGAATGGCAATTCTATATGTTGCACACCTTCTGGAACAGGGCTGAGGACGAGGAAGCCAGGGACTGTGATGTTGATTTGGTGTAGACGTGGGTCTCTCGCCTTGATCATAAACTTAAGCGCCTGGAAGCTAGATGAGAGTGGATTGTAGCCGAGGATGATGAGTGCCACTCTTAATTGCCCGTCAGTGTGAACGAAAATTTCAGACTTTAGTATCTTTTTCAGATCAGGCACGTTGACAAGGTTTAGGTTTAAGATGGTAGAATACTTATCTGCAAAATCATCAAAAACCAAAAAAATTGTTAGAAAATGGCACAGGTAAAGTAAATGGATAATTTGCAAATAAAAATAAAGTAAATAAACGGAAAAATTAGCAATGAAAGGGTTAGTGTTAGAGCAATGAACCTAAACCTAAGTACCCTACTTGGTGTACCCTTTCGTGTCAGGCAGTGAAGTCCGTCATGCCATTCTCCTGAGATGATTAAGAAATCCTTGTCCATACCCTTATTGGACTCAGGGAGACATGAGATAAGCCTGACCTCGGGGACTCTGGTAACTGGTTTTCAGATGGTACCCCTGCCCTGTTAGTTTGTGGTGATTGCAAATCCTGTTAACATCATGGTGGGATAGGTTTACGTTCATCTTCTCATTAAGGGTGTCTACACTGCCTAAAATCCTAAACACATTGAGGGCGCACTGGGTGGGGGAAAGCCTATGGGCTATTAGATAATCCCTAGTTACTCTACCCATAGGGATTCTCATCCCTTTCTCTATAAAAGCAATCATATAAATTATAACTTCTCCCTCCTGCCTCTGGACATGCCATTCCTCTTGTTTATAGTACCTAATCGAAACCCCTTGGGGGATTCAATATTGAGCTTTGAAGCTGTTAGGACATATGTGATTTATGTTAGGAACATATGTCAATTTAGAATTGGCTAATACTTTGACAAAATGCACTATATTTGTAATTGGGTAGATCTATGATGTATTTAATGCTTTAAGGAATAAGGTTTTAAGTTCAAGTGTTAAAGCCATGCAAGTCTGTCCAAGAATCAAGTGAAGAAGTGCTGAATTTTAAAACTCGACAGCTAGTATCTATCGAGGCTTAAAAAGCTGTTTCAGCCCGAGGCTCGACAGCTGCTTGATAAATAAGCTGTTTCAGAGCTGATTTCACTCCAATTTGTGAATAGATGTTTGGGTTTTCTTTTCTCACAATCCTAAACATATATAAGGATTGTTTCAAGGACTGTCACAGCTGATGTAACTCAATACAAAGGTTTTTCACAAGCATATTGTGAACCAGAGACATATGCCATAGTTCATCTTTCTATTCAAGAAGCTGCTATGTTTGTACACTGTGGGCACAGGGGCCCAAGATCATGTACTAGGCCACACAACACTTGGAATCCCAAGATCACACGTTGGGCCTTGCAAGGGTAAAGGCCCAAAGACGTTCACTAAGCCCAATCATATCCGAGGATGGAGTCAGATCCGAGGAGGCTAAAAGTAAAAGCACGGACTCCCAGAACGTATTAGTGCGTTCTGGAATAAATAAGGACATCCGAGGAGTAGACCTAACCCCTAATGAATGGGACTCCCTAAAATATCTAAGGAAAAGGCTGCCACCACCGCATTAAATGTGCTGCACCTACTCCCCTGGCCGCATTTATGTGGAGAAGACCCCTAAACAGTGTAATCTCGATCACCGCAACTCTTAGGAGACAAAAAAAGATACATGGTGGGACAGGTACTCAAGTGGAGGCTTAAATAATCGACAAGTGTAAGGTGTAGATGGTTTAGAAGGAGCTATATAATGTAGAGGTCTCCTTCAAAAAAGAGGATGCTAAAAAAAAGTTTGTGAAAAGAAACTAAGGATAATTAAACTGAATATAATCTCCTCGGACCATTGCCGAGAACGTCTTACTGAATTAAATCCTGCATTCTATCCTTTCTTGGGCCCAAAATCTGTCTGGTTGTATGTTTATTCTATTCTAGCCCAGTTTCTCGATTCCCTCTCTCTCTACAAATTCATTATTGTTGGGCCTTCAGGCTGGTCCATTCTCTTTGGGCTGGTACGCTGAAACCGTGTCCCTACAATTGGCGCCGTCTGTGGGAATCTGGTGGTTTAGAGTGGTAGACAGTCAGTCATGGCAGGTTCAGGCCCACACCAATCCGAATCTATGGGATCTCATGGGGAAGGGCATCCTCGAGAAGGTCAAGAAGGAAGTGTGCATACCATCCACTCCGGTGATAGTCAGTCTAAGGGCGATAGCCATATTTCCCAGGAGGAGCGCACTAGGACTATGCAGAAAGAAATTGACTACTTAAAAAAGAAGCTCCGTCGAGAGCGGAGGAGGCGAAGTCCCTCAGCCCCTGACCTTTCTACAAGTAGCGAGGACGATAATTGACTATTTAGGTTTTTGTTCCTAAAATCTCTCTTATAACTTCTATCGGTGTTGTTCCTTGAAGAATCTCAAGATCCGGTATTGCTGAAGTTGCTGCCTTCTCTAGTCATCAAAGGTGCTGATGATCTAAACCTTCAAGGGTGGTCTTGGAGTCACAAACAGGAGAGTTTGTGTTGCTAAACCTTTGAGTGGGATCTCAAAGTCACAAACGGTGGTGTTTGTGTTTTGCAAAGATTAAAGAAAGAAGGAGTCCGTGGTCTCGGAGCTATCATGGGGTCGTGGTAGTAAGTTTCCTACACTGGAGCAATAGGATGTTAGTGGTCTAAGTCGCTATTGTGTAAACTTCAATTCTTTCTAGTGGATTTGCTATTTTACCTTGAGGATAGCTAGGTTAAATCCTCCTCAGGTTTTTTACCGGTTTGGTTTTCCTGGGTCATCATATCTTTGTGTTCTTTATTTTTCCGCTGCTTTACTTAATATGATTGATATTGTTTTAACCTAGATCTGAATAATAAACCTAAGTATTCACTTGGTTAATTAATTAGGTTAAACAATCTAGTTTGTAGGGGTCTAAAAGAACTCACAAGTGGTATCAGAGCGGGTAACTCTTTTGTTGTAGATCTTTTGATCTAAGAGTTGATCCTTGATCTCTGTTATCATGGATAATTTGAAGTGTCTTTCTGCTCATGTTTGTGATGATTTGAATAAAAAGGACACTGTTGTTTCTGTTGATCTTTTTGATGCCTATGAAACTTTTCGTAAGGAATTATAGAAAACTATGAGAATTGCTAAGAAATTCAAGGAAGAGTTAAAATTGGCTAATCTTGAAAAAGAAGAATTGATTGTTAGATTTGATGAATCTAATAAAAAGAATGAATTTTTGAGAAATCAAATTTCCTCTCAAGATGAGAAGATGAAAAGCTTGGAACAAGAGTTAGCTGAATCTAAAGCTAAAATTGAAAATTTGACTAGTACCAAGTCTGCTGTTGTTAACAGAAGTGTTTCTGTTTCTCTTAAGCCTAAAACTGAAAAAGTTTACATCCCTCCTTTCAAGAGGAATAATAAAGAAAAGGCTTATTTTGCTAGGTTAGACAAAGGTAAAAGTTCTGATGTTGACACTGAAGTTTCTAAACCTAAGTCTAAACCTACTGTTAGAGAGCATAAAAAATCTATTTTTGTGCCTACTTGTCACCTTTGTGGTGTTGTTGGTCATATTAGACCAAATTGTTCTTTGTTGAGGCAAAAACCAAAATCTGAGACTAGATTTGCTGTTAGGAATACTGATGTTCCTAAATTTGTTCCTGTTTGTCACTTTTGTGGTGTCTCCGGTCACATTCGTCCTAATTGTCATAAATTGAAATTTAAACATTCTTTGTTTCAGTCTAAGACATGTGATGATATTTCTCCTGCCATAAGTCCAAATAAATTGTTTCATATGCTTTTGAAAAATTTAAGCTTGTTGGTTTGTGAAAGGAAATTGCAGGATTTCAGTCTTTCTCAGAAGATTGGTGTAATTTCTCAAATACACTCAGCTTCTCATGGATTTTCACCAACAAAGCCGAAGACTCGTGCTATATGGGTGAGAAAAGATTCTTTAAGGTGAGTGTTCTGACTTGTCCCTGTTTTAATTCTTTCAATTATTTGTGGACATGTTTTGTTTTTGTTTTTGGTTGTTTTGTTTTTTAGGTTGTTTTCTATTAAAAAAATCCAAAAACATTGAAAAATTTCAAAAAGACAAAAATATTTTATTTTGTGTCTAGTTTTAATTTTTCTTGAGGATTACATGAATTATGATATCTCTCTCTTGATTTAGAACATGCTTGACATTGTGGAGAAACTTAAATAGCATGCGTTCTATAAGTGCTAAGCTATTTTTTGATTTTTTTGAGTATGTACTAGTTTGTACATGTACTCAAGGGTTAATTAAGAAATTAATATTTCTTGTTTGTGTACCCTCTATAGCTTGGTCAAGCACTGTCATGCATTTGCATTTTTGTTCATTTAGCATAATGTGTGCTTTTTGTTTTTGGTCATAAAATTTTTTTTAAACCAAAAATATTTTTATGTGTTTTGTCTTGGATTTATAATTAAGGTTGGCCATATTATCTTTACATAACATGTTTATGTACCTTGTTTAGCTTGGATGAAGCTTATTTTTATTGCATTTTACTAGTTTGAGCTTTGTAGTGCATGTTGTGTGGGAAAGATATTTATAGTTTTTGATCACATGATCTTGATCTTGAACTCATATGCCTTTGATTGTCGGACTTAAACTTTTTGAGAAAGGCATAAATAACCATCTCACCACTGTTTACTAGCCAATCATGAATACCTTAGTGCATATCATAAGATTTTGTGCTCGAGAAAGTGTAGCACATGCACAAAAAGAACATAAGGTGTAGCCTCTAACTAAAATTGGTGTGTACATTATTGGGCTATAATAATTTCACATAATTCATAAAAATGGTGTGTACTTTATCCCGACTTTTATTAAGTTTTTAATCAATTAAATTGAATAATGAGGCAAATCAAGAAACTTACATAATTGCAAGTTTTTATTCTAGGAGATGTGAGAGTTATATGATGTAACTCTTTAGGTGATAGTCTCTTTCAAATTTATGTGATGAATTTTGTAAACTTTGTGATTGATTACTATTCACATATTACCTCACATGTCTCTCAAGCTTTTGCTAGTTGCACACACTACACAAAGTTACTCTTTGCTAAATTTTGTACATGTTATTGTGTGTGATTTTATTGTGGCCATCCAAGATTGAAAATTTCTTGATTTTGATGCAAAATTTGAGTTTTAAGGACAAATTGATTGAAAATCTTAATTTTGGAAGATCTGGGTTGTATTCATGTGTTTTTTGAAAAACTTTCAGTCTTATACTCATGCATTTCATTCATGAAATACTATGCTTTGAAGAGTTTCCGCATAAAATCGCTTTGTTTTTCAAAAAATTAATTTTTCCAGACTTTCGATCGATCGGATCTGTCTCTCGACTGATCGAAATTGCGATAAAAAATTTTGGTTTGAATCTGTCTGACTCGATTGGTATTCGATTGATGCTCGATCGATCGAAACTAAAAAATTTTCAGTTTTTAGAGTTTTGACCAAATTTTTTCATGCATCATTTATGTTTAGGATTCACATGAATTGCATTATTTTTCTATATCCATCTTGCAGTTTTGCAGTCATATCTCTCATTGTTTTCACACATAACATGCATACACTTTGCTAAATTGGGTACTCAACTTGTTTTAAAAATTGATTGATTAATTTTTGAGTTCTTTGTACATTTTAGTATATGCTATTTTTCTTGATGTATGAATTGCAGAAAATATTTTTCTTAAGAGATATGATGGATAATCAATGTGCAAATATTTTCTCTACTCATGCAACTGTTTATGAGTCACATAGTGTCTAGTTTGCATTTATTGAAAGAGAGAATATTTTTCTTCATGTGTATCCTCAACTCAATTTTTTTTAGGTTTGTGTGTTTTTATTTATCCCCACCTCCTAAATTTTCCCCAAAACTGTTTTTCCCAAAACTTGTTTTGTTTTTCCTATTTTTACAGGGGGAGAAAAGTTTTTTTTTTTTTTGCCTTTGTTGTTCATAGGGGGAGTTGTTGCTCTTTATAGGGGGAGTTATCTCTTTTTTCTATAGAGCTAATCTGTTTTATGTTCCCTTGGTTCTCTTTTTTCTCTCATGTTTACTCTTTGTTTGAGTTGTCTTTGTCGATGCGTGACAAAAAGGGGGAGAAATAGATGAAATGTGGGAATCCTCTTTGTTTTTGTTTAGGGGGAGAATATAAAAACTTTTTGATGTATCTAACTTAGGGGGAGAGTTAGAATTTATTTGTATTTTTATATTTTGTTTTATATTATTGTTTATATGTCTTTCTTTCCACACATGTGGTGATGTGTTTGTTGAGTGTTTCAGGAAAAACAGGTGCATTCTGATCAAGACCGCTTACCTCTTCTTGGCAACTTCTAGGTTATGAGTCTTAGATTGGGATTTGTGATGTAATTGGGCATTTTATTGTATTGGGTTGTTCTTGTATTTTAACATTTCATTCTGTATGAAAGTTTTGTCACGAATTGCCAAAAGGGGAAATTGTTAGGTTCTAAAAACTTAGAATAATTGGCAAATCGTGAGCACACAAGAACATACAAGCTGCAGAAAGAAGATTTCAGAATTTGCTTGATTCGACCGATCGAAAAACAGGCTCGACCGATCAAAAGTCGTTTCTGCAGAATTTTAAGTTGGTCTAAACAGCAGTTCTAGCCCATTAAGGATTAGGGTTTCAGATCTACTTCTCCCACTATATAAAGGAAACCCTAAGCACGTTTTTATAAGGCTTTTTAGAGAGAAAAGAGCGTGCCTCTTTTGTATTTAGGTTTTTGTTCCTAAAATCTCTCTTATAACTTCTACCAGTGTTGTTCCTTGAAGAATCTCAAGATCTGGTATTACTGAAGTTGCTGCCTTCTCTAGTCATCAAAGGTGCTGATGATCTATACCTTCAAGGGTGCTCTTGGAATCATAAACAGGAGAGTTTATGTTGTTAAACCTTTGAGTGGGATCTCAAAGTCACAAACGGTGGTGTTTGTGTTTTGCAAAGATTAAAGAAAGAAGGAGTCCGTGGTCTCGGAGCTATCATGGGGTCGTAGTAGTAAGTTTCCTACACTGGGTAGCAATAGGATGTTAGTGGTCTAAGTCGCTATTGTATAAACTTCAATTCTTTCTAGTGGATTTGCTATTTTACCTTGAGAATAGCTAGGTTAAATCTTCCTCAGGTTTTTTACCGGTTTGGTTTTCCTGGGTCATCATATCTTTGTGTTCTTTATTTTTCCGCTGCTTTACTTAATATGATTGATATTGTTTTAACCTAGATCTGAATAATAAACCTAAGTATTCACTTGGTTAATTAATTAGGTTAAACAATCTAGTTTACAGGGGTCTAAACGAACTCACAACTTCTTCATGTAACCAATCATCTTGTTCCTCCAACACCCCGAATAACAAGCATTTGCAGCTTCAATGGCCTTGTCTAGAATTGGAACTTTTGTTACCCTCATAGACTTGGTCATTCCATTCCAAAGCATTGCTACTTCTTCATCGCTTTTGAGCTAGTTCAAGATGATCCTGGCCTCTCAAAGAATCTTCACATCCCCCTCATCGCTTGTAGCGTTCCATCTCGATAAGTTCGAGCCGGTGGTGATGGTATGGGCCAAGGGCTACAAGTTTTGGAATGTATGCTTTTGGTTTGAAAGAGAGTAGGGTTTTTGGTATGCTAAAGGTGCTAATAAGAACACCTTTATCATTGTCTTGAAGGCCTTCCTCTAGGGCTGGACTTATCTGTATGACCCATTCTTGGTCATGACTTATAAGTATAGATGATTCATTAGTTTTTAGCCCAGAGTACATGGTCTCTTCAGAGTAGGGGAAAATTGCTATTTGCTGGTGAAATCGCAATGTTTTACTTTGAAATGAGAGAGAGCAGTGTAAATGTGTTTTTTTCTTCTTTCTTTTGTTGGAGTATGTGAGGTTTCAGTTGCTCCTCTTTCTAATTAAAGACTGTCTAGCCAGGCACCTATTTATAATGGGTTGGAAAATATTGTTTGGTTTGTGATTATGACAGATTTTCCACATGCATGCTATTTCTATTTGCTTTCCTTTGTCACAATGATCTAGCAAGTAAATATTGTTAGATTCAGTCAAATGGCTCCCACTTTGTTTTATTTAAATTTGTTTTAAAGATAACTCTCAAATTTTGAAGAATATGAGGGTCACACAACGTAGGGAAATCATGTTTTATATATATTGGATGAAGGGAAATCATCTTATATACACCAACATGAATTTCGTGCCAAATAATGCTAAAATCAAATTCAGCAAATAAATTGTGATCTAAACAATGCTATTTTTGCATATATGTATAGGAAAGGTTAATTTATTTATTATCTCAATTTTTTTTCTAGGTTATTACGAATTGCCTAAAAGAGATAATAATTTCTCTGTCAAAGATGAATTGTTTCATTATTTATAAGCAAACATTTGACTTTTCCCCATTGCCCAATCCGAGTAAAAACGAACCTCATATTGTAGTATATATGCGACAAATGTTTTTTGTCGTGACGTTTGAGCATGTTTTCATCATGGGACGTCTCCAAAAGTGTCAGCTATATCACGAGCAAAACTACCCTCATTGGTAGCTTCCTCTTGCCATACTTATCTATATTTTCTAATTAAGGGCCAATTTGTTTCAACTTTTCCAGCTTTAAAAAGCCTGTTTTAAAACTTTCAGCCCTTTAAGCCCGTTTGGTAAGGTTCAAAACGTAGCTTTTAACAAAAAGCTGCGTTTTGAATTTGTGAAGAAAACGTGTATTTTTAAAATGAAGCCCTGAGCTCCATTTTGCAAAACGTACAAACACGTTTTCTCAAAACAGAAATTACCATTGGTGGGTTTCTTTTTTTCCTAAATTGCCCATAGTTTACACGCACAAACACGCTTTTCTGCTGTGCTCCTTGTGTGTGTGTGTGTGTGTGGAGGAAAGTTAAAGAAAAGAAGATAAGAAGATGAGGATGAAGTGCACGTGTGGATGAGAAAAAAGTGAAAGAAAAAATATAGAGAGTACAACACAGGTTATTTTACAACTTTTTTTTTCATAACTATGATGTTATAGGTTATGTGGTGGAGAAAAAATTATGAGTACTAGAAAAATTCATTTAAAAGATAAGTGTTAATAAAATTTTATTTTACAAAGATTAATTTTAAATTAGTATTATGAAAATATTGTGACATTTTATTATATCTCTAAACTTTTTAAGTTAGCACTATTTTTCTTTAGAAAAAAAATAATGCTATTGACAGAATATTTTTTTAACAATTTCATAATAAAATTTACATAATAAGTTGTTATTAGTTCTCATCTAGATCTACTAGTGACATTTTTTTTTCCTACCATTAACAACTTGTTATATAGACTTTATTGTGAAATTTTTGTGAAAATATTATGTCTATAATTTGCATTAAAAGAGGTAATTAAAACAAAGAATTTTCTTTATATAGACATTGTCCTTTTTAGTAATTTACTCATCAAACAGTCACTTTTATAAGTGCTAGCCAGATACTCAGCTTTTTCAAAAAACACTTTTTAACAGTTTTTACCAAACACTCAGCTTTTTGAAAAAAAACTTTTTCATACTGCACTTTTTAAAAACTCCATATTTTCAAAAAGTCCAATTTCAAAAAGTTCAACCAAACACACCCCTTGTACAAGAATTCAACATTGTTGTCAGCTTCTCTTTATTTCCTTGTACTTTTCATAGTCGTCTTGTAGGTTTGTTTGATGTTCATGGTACAAAGATTCCCGTGATGTTTATCCAAAAAAAGATTCCCCGTGATAGCGTGTTTGAACTTTGAAAGAATTTGTGGTATATATTCTCTTTCAGTATGACGTGTTGGAAATTGTCTCGTATTCTAATTATGATTTAGAAAATCAATTAGGTTTTCTAGTTAAAAGAAGAAAAATTAATTTAGGTTTCTTAGAAGAAAATATTATTTCTTAGTGTTGAAGGATAATTTGTCTATTCTTTATTAAAGAGGTAATGTATTTCTAGCTCAAAAGAAACTATGAAAAGAGTTATAAATAGACTGTACTACAACGAATTTGATGGCTTTGATTCAAGAGTCCTCCTTATGGGAAGAGGAAAAATAGAACATGAAACCAAGAGAGAAAAAATGAATTTGCACTTGAAAAGAACGCAAGACGAAGGAGAGAGTAAGGTATTGCTGGAAGATAGCCAAGGAGGAGAGAGCAAGGTTATTGTGGATAAGATAAAGGGCAAGGCCGGCTCAAGGTATTGTAGGGCCTAAGGCGACAACTTCAAGTGAGGTCTATTCTTATACTTTGAATATTAATAGAATATTTATTTAACTTTTGGTTTTTTTTTTTCATTTAAAATCTATTTTTTTAGAAAAAATTTACAAATTAAAATAAACTCATTGCATTATTCAATGACTATACAACTAAAATAAACACTATTCATTGAATGAAGTAACCAAATACTAAAAAATTATGATTGAAAATTTTAATAAAGTTATAAATTTGATATTTCTAAATATAATTTGAGTATAAATTTATTTACTAGTGTAAGATTAATGAGTTCTTTTAACATTTATGTGTGAGAGATTAAATGATTAACCTATCCAATGAAAATATTTTTCTTTAACTAGTTTTCTTTGATAAAAAACAACTAATTTTTATTTATTGGTGAATATTTATGGCTTAATTAATACTTCTATTAGTACAAAAATATCTTTATTGGTAAAAATTTAGGGGTCTTTTTTCATTTGGGGACTTAGGCTGTTGCCTATTTAGCTCACCCATTGATTCGGCACTAATAAAGGGTCATTGGTGACAATAACTAAATGAAAATTCTCATATGGTATATATACTAGAGGTATTAATTTCAAAAGGAATGATTTTTTTTTTTTTTTGGTTGTATTTAATTGTGTTTTAGTGAATACAATAAGAACTGGTAACACATGTTGCTCACATGCAGCCAGTCAAATACACTAGGCAACAACAGTGTAAAAATTCATGGGGTGGCCAACAATTTGGAACAACTGTACATAGAACAAGCAGCCTGCAGAGTAGAAAGCAATATTAGAATGTTAGCTGCTAAAAATGTAAGACATGGCCATGAACCAAAGATATACTTCTTGAAACCACTCATCTTGTTCCTCCAACACCCCGAATAACTAGCATTTGCAGCTTCAATGGCCTTGTCTAGAATTGGAACTTTTGTTACCGTCACAGACTTGGTCATTCCATTCCAAAGCATCGCTGCTTCTTCATCGCTTTTGAGCCGGTTCAAGATGATCCCGGCCTCTCGAAGAATCTTCACATCCTCCTCAGTATCAATAATTCCATTCATCAATTCCGTGTAGCGTGTAAAAACCATCACGTCCGGTGCAATACATGCCTCATAGGCGACGAGGTTCCTTAAAACAACCTCAGAGTTGCCATCCAAATGAATAACTGGAAGGTAAAATGTACCTGAGGACTTGTCAAAATTTATAGTCCCCAAACCACCCTTTGATGGACGAAATTTAACACCATTTTTATGAAGCTGTGTCACGCTAGGAATTGCAATCTCTTCTACTTTTGGGCTCTCATCTTTCGTCTCATTAGATGCGCTTTGCGCGTCTTGGGCCACAGCCTCAGCTGACGAGATGAGATTGGTTAAATCACTCTTGTTCTTAAGTTTACATAGATAGGAGATGATTATAAATGGCAGTGTAACTAAAAGCTTCACTGCCTTTGATTTGAAAATCTTAATGAGAAGGCGGAGCGGGGCCAAGTTAATATAACATAGTGCTTTCAAGATGGATTGGAAGCAGCCAATCTCTTTGTCTTCTTTTGGCTTTTCCTGCTCAGAATTATCAGCTACAAGCTGCAATTTCGGTGCAACCATGTAGTAGAGAAGCTCTAGCAAATGGGATTTGGTGAAACATTCTTCTTTGAAATGTTGCTCATTGATGCACTCTATGGGCGACAGATGTTTGCAAAAACCAATTAGCATTGTTGCTAATACTTCGTCATGATCTTCGCAGGGATAAAAACTGTGGACTTCTCTGAGCAAAAATAAAGGGATTTGGTTTTCTAGCATGATAATATCCCTAAGGACTGCATGGTGTGCCGTTTTCCTATGCGTGTGGTCAATCAAATGCGCCATCTTAGAAGTCATTCGCATAAGCGAGTCTTCCATTTTTGTGGAGTAGGTTTGGAGGTACTCCAACAAGAAGGAAGCATCAATGGACAACATCCAAGAGAGTGTTTCTTGGTCGAATTCCAAGAACCTATGGTAACAAGCACGGATGCAGCTATCACTTTCCGCGATTTGATTAACCAAGTCGCGGAATTTGATTTCTTTGAGTTTCTTTTGCAATCTCATGGCTGAAGTGAGCTTGTGGCGTTCCATCTCGAGAAGTTCGAGCCGGTGGTGATGGTATGGGCCAAGGGCTACAAGTTGTGGAATGTATGCTTCTGATTTGAAAGAGAGTAGGGTTTTGGGTACGCTAAAGATGCTAACAGGAACACCTTCATCATTGTCTTGAAGGCCTTCCTCTAGGGCTCGACTTATCTGTATGACCCATTTTTGGTCATGACTTATAAGTATAGATGATTCACTGGGTTTTAGCTCAGAGTACATGGTCTCTTCAGAGGTGGGGAAAATTGCTATTTGCTGGTGTTTTACTTTGAAATGAGAGAGAACAGTGTGAATGTGTTTTTTTCTTCTTTCTTTTGTTGGACTATGTGAGGTTTCAGTTGCTTCTCTTTCTAATTGGAGACTGTCTAGCTAGGCACCTATTTATAATGGGTTGGACTCAAGAGTATGAACAAGTGAAGAAGCTAAATGTTTGTTTTGTGATTATAACATATTTTCCACATGCAACCTATTTCTATTAAATTGCTTTCCTCTGCCATAATGATCTGGCAAGTAAATATTGGCAGATTCAGTTAAATAGGTCCCATTTTGTTTTATTTAAATTTTGTTTTTAACATAACTCTCAAATTTTGAAGAATGAGAGTGTCACGCAACGTAGGGAAATCATATTTTATATATGTTGGATGAAGGGAAATCATGTTATATACCAAAGCAAATTTTGTGCCAAGTAATGCTTTTTTTTTTTTTTTTTAAAAGATAAAATTTTACTCTAGCCTAATCTAAGTGTATGTGTGTGTGAAGTTCCCTCCTGGAGACTTGAACCTCAGTCCTTGCCCCCCACACCCTACAAGTACTTATACTTGTGAAGTGATCATCGCACCAAGGGTGTGCGATGATTGTGCCAAAAAATACTAAATTCACATAACTTTTTTTCACAATTTGTTAAGGTAATAAATTATGATCCAAGCAATGTTATTTTTGCATATATGTATAAGAAAGTTTAATTTATTTGTTATCTCAATTTTTTTTTTCTAGGTTATTACGAATTGCCTAAAAGAGATAATAATTTCTCTGTCAAAGATAAATTGTTTCATTATTTATAATTAAGCAAACATATTTGACTTTTCCCAACTGCCCAAACCGAGTGAAAACCAACCTTTCGTATGGTAGTATATATGCGACAAATGCTTTTGGTCGTGTTCGAGCATGTTTTTCATGTTTTTCTACATAATTCTCTAATTTACCCAATAATTCAAGATTGTTGTCAGCTTCTCTTTATTTCCTTGGAGTTTTCATCGTCTTTTTGTAGGCTTGATTGACGTACACGGTACAAATAATCCAGTGATAGCGTTTTATCTGTTTAACATGTTAATGACTAACTTGTTTATATCTTGGTTTTTTGTTGTTATTTTCAATCATGCAAGGTTGCGTTTGGATAGATTATATTTAACAGCTTATTTTACTATTCAACTTAATTTTGCTACTATTTATAGGTGTTATTGTACTTTTTGGTATTATTTATAAGTCTCATAGTACTACTTCAACTAACTTTTAGTTTTATCTACATTATTTTCAACAAAAAATTTTCAATTTCAACTAAATATGTTGTTTCTAAACGGAATGTATTAGTTGAACTACATTGTACTGGTCATCGACTCATAGTAGCCTAGACCAATATTAGATTGGTTGTGGTAGCTGCATAACATCCCTCCGTTAACTTAACCTCTAAAGTTAGTCTATGAAATGTAGATTAGGTATTTCCATATAATTTTCCATTTAGATTGTGTAAGGTTGAATTTATTCAATCATGTGTTGGCTTTAATCCGTGCCAAATTTGCTTGTAATTCAGCATGTAAAAACCCCGTATTTAGGTGGGAATAATGTAAAGATTATGTGGGAGAGAGTGTGAAGAAACTCAAGTTGTGTCCATTCAAGAGGAGTCTTACAACTGGATCCAACGACTAGCAAGTCGCCAAAGTGCCACATATGTGAAGCATGCAGGGAGCTGAAGGGTCACGACGGCTATAGCACTACAGGACAAAAAGTATAATCTGGCCTGGAAGTTATCTCGCGACTCAAACTTGCGACTTGTTCCAATCGCGAGGCCAAGTTGCCAGAAAGCCCTGTTTGGATGAAAACTAACTTTTCACATTCCATCTCATACCCTATTATAAATACGCTTATACCCATGAAATGTAATGTGCTAAAAAGGAGCCTATTAGGAGGAAAACCCTAAGAAAGGTTTCTACAACACACCCACCCTATTAGAGAGAGCTATTCATTCTTAGAGAAAAATCTTTATAGTCTCTTCTCATTCCCTCTCCCATTGTTATGCCCATTGAGAGGAGATTTGAACCCAAACACTACCCACACCCATTCAAAGTGTTGAGAGTGTTTTTGGAGCTTTGGGAAGCATTGGAAGATGCCAAGAATGGCGGATGCAATATGAGCTAATTGCAGGATTCGGTAAGTTAGAGAAGACAAAGTTTGACGTAACCTTGTAGGAGCAAGAAACTTGGAGGGCTTAGGTGCATCGGGTAGATTAGGCTTGGAGGGTTTATTGCTATTCATGTATCCCAACTTTATTCTCTAGTAGATCATTTGACCGCTTGAAGGGTGGCGGAGAAGTTTTTCGCCAAGTACTTCGGTTTCCTCTTCGATAACACATTGCCCTGTTATTCTTGTGTTTACATCTCTCTTCCCTTACTCTTTACCTTTTAATTGCTGTTGTGTGTGATTAATTATGATTTAGAGTGTTTTACCAATTTGAATATAGCTTATACTCATCATTCCGTGCATATATTGTTTGTGTATAAGTTTGTGTTGGTATTGTTAAAATTGGGATCTAAATATTCATTAGTGTTTTACACACTAATTGAACTTTCAGATTGTAACTAGAACATACAGATTTTAAATTTTTTTTTATTGAACTTTATCTAGGATTAAAACCTTATAATTTATTTTCTTTTGACATTTTATGTAATTTTAAGTATTTATTAATTTATAAGAGTTTCTTCAATTTTCTTGTACTTAATTAAGTAACGATTCCATGTAAGTCCCTAAATTATTGGAAAACAATATTGACAATTGAATCTCCACCTTGAAATTCATAATTAGAGTATCCATTCTTTTGTCTAAGTGGTCTTATCAGGTTGCAAATCTTAGGTCATCCCAAACAAAAATCTTTTACCCTAGCTTTATATAAACAAATTAATCTTACAAAAATAAAATTATGGGTATAGTATGTGGATGCAATCAAATCTCCTACTATACACGTTTCATTAATCAAGTATTAAAAAACAAAATTTAAGATTCATTTGCAAAAAATAATTCTCTACTCTAGTAAAGTTTGCAATTGAATTGATTGTGGAGTACCAGTATGCTAGTGTGTTTTTTGCCATGCGTGAAAATGAAACTTAACATTACTTTTTTTTTTTTTTTTTTGGTAGAAAAAACTTAATAGGTATGAAAATTTTGCATGATTCATAGGGAGAAAAACATTTATAATCTTAATGCTTAAATTTGTCATAGGATTGAGCTTTGCCCTGTGTGATAGTGAGTGTATTCATGCCATGTATGAATTTTAACTAAATAAATCAATTTCTCACTGAAAGCCGTTTCAGTTTGGTAAGATGGACAAAATATGTTGATATTGGTTATACCAGTATACCGTTTTGAGATTATCGCTATTTATATGTTTCTATATATGTACATGTGTTTATATTTATTAATGTAAGCATGAATTTATCAATTTATATGTTTATGTTTATCAACATAAACTTTACAATCCAAATATTTTATAAGCCTAAATATTAGCTAAGGCACATTAACCTAATATATATGCTTAAGTAACATAACATTTTTTTTTTCAAATTTTTAATTTTTTATATTGTACAGTCTATAAAAAAATGTTACCGTTCCCTTAAGTCAAATCTATCACAATTTAATAAAATAATTATTAGTAATCTTAAACTCAAAGGATTGGGACTAGAAAAAGGTCCAATCAAATAAAAAAGACTTGATAATGTTTTGTGAAAAACTCCTTTTTGATTCACTATTTTCTAATGAGTCTTAGGTTTTTCCTGCGGAATTTCTGTGTGTTTTGAAAATATACCATGTAAGACTTTTTATAGTTGAAAAAATGGGGTTTGGAATGGCTCCTAGATGATGCGGGATTCATTTCAAACCTCAACTATTATTGCAGAAAACTTGTCTTTTTTATGCTTCTGAAACCCTAGCTACATACGTAAGAATGTGCCTGCGTACGCATGCTTTAGCTTGTGTATGTAGACCGCGACTCACGTATGCAGACTGAGGGCTACTTTGGTCATTTAATTTTCTAAAAATAGATTTTTGCTAATTTAAAAGGATATATTTTCCATTTTAGCACTCTTTAAGTTAATTTAATATCTAATTGGGCTTTAAATTGGCATTGGGCGTTAGAATTTGAGCATCATTGAAGAACGGGGACCTAAGTGGTAAGGGTTACAAAATGCAGTGTTTACAATGGTATCATTGTACGTGACCATGAGGGTATCGTGCTTGTTGCCTTAAGCAAACGCTTACCACTGCCATTGGGGCCGCTCGAAGTAGAAGCCAAAGCGATGGATGAAGCTGCCTTATTTGCTACGGACACCAGCTTACAAGAAGCTATATTTGAAACCGACTGCGCAGTGCTTGCAGGGGCTGTCTCAGACATGACACAGGTGCCTATCACCATCGAGAATATCATAGCAGGCATCCACCTTAAGCTGTAGACCTTCAGACACTACCAAGTAGTGCATGTACAAAGACGAGACAACAAACTATCTCATACTCTAGCTCAACATGCCAAAGGAATTAACAACTTTGTATCGTGGATAGAAGAAACAACCTCCTTTGTTGACTCTCTTGTATTTCAGGATGCTTTTTTTTCCCAATAATTAATAAAGTTATGTATTTCTCATAAAAAAAATGTCACTCAATTTGTTCGTCTGAATAACAATAGCTGAAGTATAAATAAATTTATCTTATTCAGCAAAAAAAAAAAAAAAAAAAAAAAAAAAGACAAAATCGGATTCATGGTATTTAATTAGGGCTGAGTGTACTAACTTAGGAAGATTTGTTATCCATAAGAAAATCAGAATCTGATTTTCAATTCATTTCCGCTCTTTCTGTTGGTCTTTTTTTGAATAAATGATTTCATCGAAGGAAATTAAAGAAATAAAACACAAACCAAATACAAGGATATGAGATAAAAAATGTCCAGCACACATCTCTTTAATTATGTTATTCCATTATATATGGACATAGGTATTGCACAGCGTTATATTATTGAAGGGTCTAGATTGGAAGTTATAAAAGCAACTTTCAATCTAAATTCTTGAATAAAAAAAATTTGAAAAGAGTAAAAAAATAAAAAAAAATAAAAGATTTGTGAGCAAATTGCACTGTGCAATACTGATCTCAATGTTTTACCTTGTTAATTTAGAGTTGTCTACATTTTCTTTTTAACACTCTCAATCAACCACGTTAAAATTATGACAAATCCAATTGTAGCACAAAATTGGGTCTTAGATTTTCTCACTAATCATGATGCTAACAATGTTACGTAGAGTACTTGACAGTTGACATTGCAGACTACATGACATGACGACAAGCAGAGAGAGTTTGGTTATAGGGACCCATTTTGGACTTAAAAGCTCAGGATAAGTACGTACGTACGTCAAATCCACCGCCTAATAGTCGCCTATTCTTGAATGGCATCCTCCTTTTGCTGGAAAGAAGAATGAAAAAAAATAACCCACAGTATGGATTTTAATTTTTTTTTTTTTTTTTTTACTACAAAATAAATAAGGAAGCCGGCACTACGAGCAGAGAGAGTTAGGTTATAGGGACCCATTTTAGACTTAAAAGCTCAGGATAAGTACGTACATACGTCAAATTCACCGTCTAAAAACATTTATATCAGTCTATGCATAATCTTGTAAAATATAAAAAGTAGTTTTTTTTACACATTTTAACAAAAAAATCTCCCACATCAGTCTGTGTAAACTTGTGCAAAATATGCATCCGGTCGTGTAAATGAACAGTAACCGTGGATATATCCACGGTCACTGTAGCTCGTGTATGAAATATTTTAATAATTTCTGTTCGCTCGTTTTTTTCTCTCTCTTCTCCTTGCTCAACCAACTCAGTAAAACTGCTCAACAAACGCACTTGCTCAAAAAAAAAAAAATAACACAGAGACAGAGTGGACCAGAGCTTATGGATCGGAGCTAGGGAGATGTGGATCGGAGTGTGGATCGGAGCTTGTAGATCGGAGTGGATCGGTGCTTGATCGGAGTGGATCGGAGCGGATCGGAGCTAGGGAGATGTGGATCGGATTGGATCGGAGCTTGATCGGAGTGGATCGGAGCTTGACCGGAGTGGATCGGAGCTAAGGAGATGTGGATCGGAGTGGATCGGAGCTTGATCGGAGTGGATCGGAGCGGATCGGAAAAAAAAAACACAGAGACAGAGTGGACCGGAGCTTGTGGATCGGAGCTAGGGAGATGTGGATCGGAGTGTGGATCGGAGCTTGTAGATCGGAGTGGATCGGTGCTTGATCGGAGTGGATCGGAGCGGATCGGAGCTAGGGAGATGTGGATCGGAGTGGATCGGAGCTTGATCGGAGTGGATCGGAGCTAAGGAGATGTGGATCGGAGTGGATCGGAGCTTGATCGGAGTGGATCGGAGCGGATCGGACTGGATCGTAGCGGATCGGCGCTAGGGAGATGTGGATCGGACTGGATCGATGCTTGATCGGACTGGATCGGAGTGGAATGGTGCTTGATCGGAGCGGATCGGAGCTTGATCGGAGTGGATCGGAGCTAGGGAGTCTCGGATTTGATCGGTGCTTGTGGGTCGGAGTAGATCGGGCTTGACCGAAGATGTGCTGTCGGGTAGAGATGGAAGAGAGAGCAAGAAATCAGAATGGGTAGAGAGAGGGAGAGAGCCGGGTATAGAGAGAGAGCAAGAAATCAGAAATGAGAAGAGAGGGAGAGAGGCGCGCGCGTATATGGAGGGGAAATAATAAAAAATTCCATAAAATTGATTATTTAATTAAAAGAGGAGGTAGAATAGATGAACTGATGTGGGTATTTTGTAAAAGTAGCCGTGTAAAATAAAAAAAGTAAGTTTTTAGTGTAAAAATAGATGTGTAAAATGGATGAACTGATGCAATTGCTCTTATAGTTGCCTATTCTTGAATGGCATCCACCTTTTGCTGGAAAGAAGAATGAAAAAATATAAACCACAGTATGGATTTTATTTTTTTTTTTTTTTTTACTACAAAATAAATGAGGAAGCCAGCTTCAAATCAGTGGAGTCAGTACCGTATCGGTCCGTACCGACTGGTATATATCGTATCGGCCTCATATCGGTATAGGTATACCTCTATTTTGTACCGGAAAAAATACGGGCCATACCGGCCGTACCGGCGAATTCCGGTCTCGTACCGACCATACCGGACCGGAACACAAAATATATATATATTTTTTTTGTAATTGTGGAAATTTTTTAAGAGTCAGATGATAATACTCATGTATATTATGGTCCTGAAGTAGATCCTTTTAATAGATGAGAGTATATGATCCTATATAGTTTGTGTTAACTTAATTATTTGTATTATTTGTTTTCTTTGTATCCAATGAACAATTAAGTTTTTTATTTTTTATATTGTGTTTTTTTTTCTTTGTATGCAATAAACAACTGAAGTAATGTTTTATTGTAAATAGGAGGTAATGTTTTATGGTAAATAGAGATTTTGTGCGTGTGTGTATATATTAAATATATAAAATAGCGGTAAACCCGAAACGGTACACCGGTATTGACCGGTATCCGAAATATATTATACTGGTGGCCAAACCGGTACAGCTTCCGATACGGTATTAACTTCCTTGCTTCAAACTCGTATGTTAGCTTTTTTTTCATATGAAAAGCTCCAACCAAATACTTCAAGAATTATTTTTTATTTGTTCTTAGTTATTAGACATCGAACATACAAATTGTTGGTTTTGTTGGACCTGGACGGAGTTATATGATTCTGATTTCTGAACATTGGTTTAATTTAGGCACCCATTATAAATTTATAATGGATTAGGACTTAGGACCTGTGACATAGAGTGTGTATATATATAATGAGAACGACATAGGAGTATATATTTACTATATATAATATAAGGAAAAGAAAACCCAGGGAAAAAACGAGTTTTTTCTTCTTTGCTCCTACTCCAAGAATCTGACAAGAAACTACGTGCTCAAGCAGTTCTGTTTGCATTCAAAAGAATTCAAAACGATGACCTAGCTAGTAGAAATAATAAAAACTTTGAAAAAGTGACCGAATGGAATTAATTACATATACCTATGCACATTTGTCTGGCATAAATAAGCACCCAATTTATGTTACTTGCAAAGAAGAAGAAATGCTCGAGACTCGTGAGAAAGAAAGTGATGCATGAAGCCTTGTTATTTATTTATTTTGGAAGGGTAGGTGGGGTATTTTATATTTGATTTTTTTTTCAATTGGATTTTTTTAGATAAAACTATTTACGTGCAATGCATGACTTGATGATTAAGAGTAATATATAATTTTAAAGAAAGTATTTTAATAATATAATTAAAATTTAATAATAAAATAAATCTTATAAATAAAATATACTCTAAATTACATCATTAATACACATCGTGTAAAACCTTCTTTTATAATGGTTATAATATATCATAAAATAATTAATGAATTATTCTTATAATTTCTTGAAATTTTTAATAAATAGGATTTAATGGGAGTAGTATTTTGTTTTACTTCCTTTAAAAAAAATAAAGTTTTTCTTAAAGTCAGTGGTGGAGCCAGGATTTCACTTTGAGAGACAAATTAAATGGCAATATAAAAAATAAAAATAAAAAACCTAAAATATACTATCGATACTAAAAACAAAATAAATAAACAATTGTAAACAAATGTGTAATTTTCATACAAAATCTACATAATTTCAAATAGATGTTGATCTAGACTCATTATTGTGCTTAACTACAAGTGTATATATTGCATATCATTAAAATAAAATAAAAACAAAAAAACCAATTCAAAGATTTTAACAATTGAAGTAAAATATTGTTTTAAATATATTAAGTTTAGACAACTAATTTAATTCCCTAAATAAATTGAGAAAAAAATTCATTTAATGGCTTTAAGAGTATATATAACAACATACATGCAAAGTAGTATACACATCGCACTACATTAATTGATTGTTTTTAAAAATTTGGCTTCAAAGTAATTAAAATTGAAAATTGCTAAAAATACTACAAATTTTGTTATATAAAGCTTATAAATTGATGTGCTAATGAATGTGATTGATTTAAAATTTGAATTTATAACAAAAATTTAGAGTTTGAAACTGAAATGTCAAGATATGGAGGAGAAGAAGAAAAAAGACGTTGGTGGCTTTAGGGTTTTAGTACCATAGTGGAACATTGGGAAGGTTTTTTAATAATAATAATAATAATAATAATAATATATTATTATTATTATTATTATTATTATTATTATTATTATTATTATTATTATTATTATGTGTAAAATATAAGCCACATTAGTTGAAAAGCAGTGACTATAAATTTTTAAAAAAATGGTGTGAAAATTTAAAAAATGATAAACACTAAAAGTGTTGTGAATTTTTTCTCTTTTCTAAACGGGTGACATTTTTTTTTTTGAAATATAATTACAAAATGTTGATAACCCTAATGACATGATTTCACTAAAAAAATGATATGATTTTTTTAATAATGATTTTTTTTTTTAGAGAACCGTTAGTAATGAAACAGAATAGTAAAGATAAAACACAAGATTTTTACCCCGGTGTTATATTTTAATGAGTTAGGAAATCTTTTTTCCATATTTTTCGGTGCCAAGGAAGTTTATATATACATATATGGGAAGGGTCTTTGGTTTTTTACCAAAAACATTTATGAAAGTTCCTGAATATTAGCAACTAGAAAGTCTTTTAAGAGGAGTCAATGGGGGGCATCTCGCACCCAGGCTTTGCCGTGAACATTTTGGTGACAATTACTAAATGAAAATTCTCATATGGTATATATACTAGAGGTCTTTTTTTTCAAAAGGAATGATTTTTTTTGGTATTTAATTTTTAGTGAATACAATAAGAATTGGTAACACATGTTGCTCACATGCAGCCAGTGAAATACACTAGGCAACAACAGAGAGTGCAAAAATTCATAGGGTGGCCAACAATTTGGAACAATTGTACATAGAACAAGCAGCCTGCAGCGTAGACAGCAATATTAGAATGTTAGCTGCTAAAAATGTAAGACATGGCCATGAACCAAAGATATACTTCTTCATGAAACCAGTCATCTTGTTCCTCCAACACCCCGAATAACAAGCATTTGCAGCTTCAATGGCCTTGTCTAGAATTGGAACTTTTGTTACCGTCACAGACTTAGTCATTCCATTCCAAAGCATCGCTACTTCTTCATCGCTTTTGAGCCGGTTCAAGATGATCCCGGCCTCTCGAAGAATCTTCACATCCTCCTTAGTATCAATAATTCCATTCATCAATTCCGTGTAGCGTGTAAAAACCATCACGTCCGGTGCAATACATGCCTCATAGGCGACGAGGTTCCTTAAAACAACCTCAGAGTCGCCATCCAAATGAATAACTGGAAGGTAAAATGTACCTGAACATTTGTCAAAATTAATAGTCCCCAAGCCACCTTTTGATGGACGAAATTTAACACCATTTTTATGAAGCTGTGTCACGCTAGGAATTGCAATCTCTTCTACTAAAGGGCTTTCATCTTTCATCTCATCAGATGCGCTTTGCGCATCTTCGGCCACAGCCTCAGCTGACGAAATGAGATTGGTTATATCACTCTTGTTCTTCAGCTTCAATAGATAGGAGATGATTATAAATGGCAGTGTAACTAAAAGCTTCACTGCCTTTGAATTGAAAATCTTAATGAGAAGGCGGAGCGGGGCCAAGTTAATATAACATAGTGCTTTCAAGATGGATTGGAAGTAGCCAATCTCTGTGTCTTCTTTTGGTTTTTCCTGCTCAGAATTATCAGCTAAAAGTTGCAATTTCGGTGCAACCATGTAGTAGAGAAGCTCTAGCAAATGGGATTTGGTGAAACATACTTCATTGAAATGTTGCTCATTGATGCACTCTATGGGCGACAGATGTTTGCAAAACCCAATTAGCATTGTTGCTAATACTTCGTCATGATCTTCACAGGGATAAAAGCTGTGGACTTCTCTGAGCAAAAATAAAGGGATTTGGTTTTCTAGCATGATAATATCCCTAAGGACTGCATGGTGTGCCGTTTTCCGATGCGTGTGGTCAATCAAATGCACCATCTTAGAAGTTATTCGCATAAGCGAGTCTTCCATTTTTGTGGAGTAGGTTTGGAGGTACTCCAACAAGAAGGAAGCATCAATGGACAACATCCAAGAGAGTGTTTCTTGGTCGAATTCCAAGAACCTATGATAACAAGCACGGATGCAGCTATCACTTTCCGCGATTTGGTTAACCAAGTCGCGGAATTTGATTTCTTTGAGTTTCTTTTGCAATCTCATAGCTGAAGTGAGCTTGTAGCGTTCCATCTCGAGGAGTTCGAGCCGGTGGTGATGGTATGGGCCAAGGGCTACAAGTTGTGGAATGTATGCTTCTGGTTTGAAAGAGAGTAGGGTTTTGGGTACGCTAAAGATGCTAACAGGAACACCTTCATCATTGTCTTGAAGGCCTTCCTCTAGGGCTCGACTTATCTGTATGACCCATTCTTGGTCATGACTTATAAGTATAGATGATTCACTGGCTTTTAGCTCAGAGTACATGGTCTCTTCAGAGACAGGAAAATTGCTATTTGCTGGTATTTTATTTCGAAATGAGAGAAAGAACAGTGTGAATGTGTTTTTTTTTTTTTTCTTTCTTTCTTTTGTTGGATTATGGGAGGTTTCAGTTGCTTCTCTTTCTAATTGAAGACTGTCTAGCTAGGCACCTATTTATAATGGGTTGGGCTCAAGACTATGAACAAGTGAATGCGAAAATGTTTGGTTTGTGATTATAACATATTTTCCACATGCGACCTATTTCTATTAATTTGTTTTCTTTCCTCCGTCATAATGATCTGGCAAGTAAATATTGGCAGATTCAGTCAAATAGCTCCCACTTTGTTTTATTAAAAAAATTTTTTAGATAATTCTCAAATTTTGAAGAATTGAGTGTGACGCAACATAGAAAAATCATGTTATATACACCAACATGAATTTCATGCCAAATAATGCTAAAATCACGTAACTTTTTTCATAATTTGTTAAGGTAATAATTGTGATCCAAGCAATGCTATTTTTGCATATACGTAAAAGAAAGATTAATTTATTCGTTATCTCAGTATATTTTTTTTTAGGTTATTACGAATTGCCTTAAAGAGCTAATAATTTCTGTCAAAGATGAGTTGTTTCATTATTTATAAGCAAACATTTGACTTTTCCTCATTGCCCAAACCGTGTAAAAACCAAACTTTCGTATGGTAGTATATATGCGACAATTGCTTTTGGTCGTGTTCGAGCATGTTTTTCATGGTATGTCTCCAAAGGTGTTAGCTATATCACGAGCAAAACTACGTACCCTGATAGGCAGCTTCCTCTAGCCGTACTTTTCTATATTCTCTAATTCCCCAATAATTCAACATTATTGTCAGCTTCTCTTTATTTCCATGAAGTTTTCACCTTCGTTTTTGTAGGTTTGTTAGCCGCCGCAGCTCAAAGAATTTTGTTCAAGGGGTCATTAAGAAATTTAAATTAAAAAATTTAATATTAAAAAAAAAACTTGAATATATCGAGTCATAAAAAATGCAAATATATGAAATTTTACAACTTCTACGAGTTTTCATATTTTAAAATCGTTCTATGATTGTTCAATATCAGTTTTTATTATCTATTGTCAATGTGGCTAAGTGTGACTATTTTATTTTATTAAATTTGAATAACATTTATTTATTTTTAGGCAGTTGTCATTATTTTTATAAAAATATTTTAAACTAAAATGACAAAATGCAACCCACTGACACTATATTATTTATTAACTCACACGTTCATATTCATCCATAAATGTTACACTAAGTATCTACTTAACTAATCAAATATTTAAACAATTGCTAACTTTACTATTTTTTTTCTTCAATTACGTACTAACATAAATAATACACTAAATATCTAATTATTGTTTAGTTTTAGGTTATATTGATCTATGATTAGGGTGTGCAAGATTTCAGCCAATATATACAAAAATGTTTTTAAGCATAAAATAAACTAATAAAAAAAAATATATATATATATATATATATATTTTTTTTTTTTTTTGGAAGTCCTAAACAACAAGTGCCGCCGCCGCTGTTTGTTTGACGTACATGGTAGTACAAAGAATCCGGTTATAGCGTTCTTAACTTTGAATGGACTTGTGGTATATATTCTCTTTCAGTTACACGTTCTCATTAGGCTTAACAAATCACGTTTTTAATTAATTAGTAGGCTGTCTCCGCCCCTGTCCTTGCTTAGCCATAGAATGACAGTTACAAAATTCCCACTTAAATTTATATATGTATCTCACTATTTCTCATCTATTATTTTCAATTTTTTGTGTTTTTTTTTTTTATATAAGATAGAAATTCTCACTTAAATTCTATTTTAGTCTAATTTAAATGTATATGTGTGTAAAATTCTCTTCTAAAGACTTGAATTTTGGACTTTGCCCCCCACACCTCACAAGCACTTATACTTGTGAAGTGACCATCGCATCAAGGATGTGCGATGGTTTTTTTTGTTAGGTTTATCTAGAGAGGTATTCATTCTATATATCTATACTATTAATTAGAAGATTCCCCTATTTTGTCTTTAATTTTTGGCGTACCAAAATATCCTCATGTAAATTATGAAATAATATACCTTTAGTTTACTTTTTTTTTCCTACAGAAAAGTTAAAAAAAATGTTAAAACTATAATACTATCTCACATACAAAAAGAAAAAAAAACCTTTATTCTCACCACTCATTTGTATTCAAATATCTTATTCTTATCTATATTTGTTATCTATTTTAATTCAAATACTTCAATTATATTTACAAAAAAAAAATATATAATTATTTCTTCCCAAAAAAAAAACACTCACTACCTCTCGTAAAAACTACTCATTCTTATCCCGAAATTTTTATGTTTTTTTTTTAATATAATTCTTTAAAACATTCCAAAATTTTTGTTATCCAAATTTTATACAGTTATAACAAATTCTCATCCATCCATACTAACGTACGTATATCATATTTCTTTTTTTCAAATCTCAATTTTTTTTTTTTTTTACTTATAATTCTTATCACAATCAATAAATTTAAATGTCCCATTTAGGTTTTAACATCTTGTGATTCTCTATCTCATTTTTAAATATTATTCCACGTTACCTTACCTCCTTCTTAAAAAAAAAAATTAAACACACACAGTTAATTATATATCACTTTTGAGAATTATAACATTAAACAAAAAAAAAACAAATAAATAAGGGCATTATAGCACAGTTCTATATATATATATATATATATATATATAAACAAAGCTCCTTTATAAAAAAAAAAAATACTAAAATACTACTTGTAAGTTATAAGAAAATTTAATTACAAAATAATGGAGAATAAATAGCTGGATAGTGGCGCATAAATATTTTATAACACTTATTTTTCTTAATGGATTATAATATATGAGATTATAAATTTTGTAGCAACAACCACACACATATATATTAAAATACACCAAACAATAAATCGAATTAGGTGCTTCTCAAAAGAAAAAAAAAATATGAAGAAGGAGGAGGTAAAGAACATAAAACCAACCATTTTTAGTCAATCTCTCATTTAACGTCTTTGAATGGAATTTAAAACCGACCATTCAGTGGACTGACTAGAATAAATAGTGTACAGTAGTCAACCAATATTACTTAGGAGAAATTTTCAGCTCTTGTTTGGTTGTATTTTTCTAACAAAATATTTTCAGATAGGAAAAAAAAAATAAAAAAATCTTACTATAACAAAGATGTTTTTAAATTTTTTATATTTCTAAAAAAAAAAAAATGAAAACATGTTTTTGACTAGATAGGCCTTAAGCAACCCACAAATATCCGAATATGTGGCCCTTAGTTATTTGCTAAGTATCAACACTTCCACTATCTCAACAATAACTTTTGATGGTACACAATAATAGTAGTGTTAGTGCAAGAAAGGGCAATGGTGTGACCACCCCAAACATGACTATAGGTTTGCCCATTTAATGGCTCTCTTGGGTACTCTTGGTTTGGACCCATCCAGGAATATGCAACTAAATCAAAAGTTAAGAGGGAGATTGGAGAATGAAGTCACCACTTGGTTATATTTCAAAATCTGCTTTTAAATCCTTATGTAGAGGTCTTAATTAATCAGACTATAAGTTGATATAGAATATTTTGGTTGAGAATTTTTGTAACTCCTTTTTCCCTTCCGGTTGGAACTGCCCTTCGATTTCCTCTTACCCATCTGGAACTAGGTCTCCTTCAGGTTGATTACGACAACACTTCGGCCATGACTTTCCACTCGTATTCACTGACTGGTAAGAAAAGTACTCGTTTGGTTACCCCAATACCGATAGAAAGGAGGTACTCATTGGGTAAGGCCACATACTTGGTTCACACCCTTGTTACGTGTTCTCCACTCATACATCCTAATATAAAAAGAAGTTGCACACAACGTCCAAAGATTCTTCAACATATTCATACCCTCCTAGAATGGAAAGTAAAGTCATAAGATCTCAAAGCATTAACTCCATATCTTCCCTACAATGAAAAAACCTATGTTCATGGGATCTCGGACGATCCTACACTACTATATAAACACTGAGCCTCCTTCTCTCCAAAGTACGTGAAATTTCCTAGTTCTTACACTTTTGAGTTATTGAAAATTCTTCTATCACTAACTTAACCTTCAAAAGGTCTTTGACCAACACCACACCGGTGCTCTTTGTAGGTTCTTCATCCTTTTTATTCTTCAGGTACTTCAATTGACGCGCATGCGAATAATCAACTCACTAATGATTTTGTGCATCATCATAAGTCAAAAAGTTATGGTACATGCTTAGGAAGCTATTAGTACCAAAACTTTCCTAATCAAATGGTGTAGACACTCAATTTCACACCCATAATTTAACCTTGGAAGATGACAAAATGACCATTTTATGTACCCCAAAAATCATGGTTGCATTTTGGTCATTAACTCATTTATCACATATCATGAGAATGATCTTGAGGTTTTAACGATCATCACGATATGTTCAACTTCCAAATCGGGCAGTCAAATAAAAAGATATCACAAGATTAAGTTTTAGCGGTTTGCATGCATTCATTTGGGTGAAACCTATCACACGTGATTAATTGAAATTAATTTTGATTGGTGTTGATGCCCACTTTTGACAAAATGGCCCAATGGCAGAAGAAACCCAACAATATGAAAAAGATGGAGAAAGAAAGGAGTAAAATAAAGACAATTTGGCCCGAATGTTAGGAATAATGGTCAACAGGCCCACCAAAATAATAAATGGCCAAAGAGAAGGCAAATGGGCCGAGAAAGCCCAAGGAATGAAGTAGCAAGCCTATGAGAATTGTAAGAGATGGAAAGAAAGTAAAAAATGGGTCAAGGAAGCCCAAAGAAAGGAATTAGTAAATTCATGAGGTGGATTAAAGGCCAATAAGCGCGAAAGGTAAGGATGTAGTAATTGGGTCAGGGAAGCCCAAATGATTTAGCAAAAACCCATGGGAGTGAAAGAGGTAAGGAAGGATGAAATGGACTGAGGACACCCAAATAATGAAATAGGCCGAGGACGCCCAAAGAACAAAATGGGCCGAGAAAGCCTAAGGTACAGAATGGATTGGCCCAGCAAGAATGCTGGTCAGTAAAGACCAAAAGAAGGGACAATTTAAGAAATTGACATGGCAGTCGCTTCAGCTCATAAGCCCAGAGGTAACAACAAGGCAAAGGGATAAGTGATATCATAGCAGAAGCAGTGCAATGGCATGGAAGGAGCACCAGCCAACCCATGGACGTAAGATAAAAGGGAACATAGGCCAAGTAAAAAGAGAAAGCCAATACGCAAGCAATGCCCAGCCCGAAGAAGAGATGAGATGCAAAGAATGAAAGCCCGAAGGCCCATGTATCATTCACGCCACAAGAGTTAAATGAATACCAAAGCGTGTAGCAAAATCAGATAAACCTGAAGGCAATGGCAAACACGTGAGAGGCAAAAAAGCAATAGACTCAAACAGAAGTGAAGCATGCACACAAGGCTCAAGCACCACCTACCTGTACCTAGCCAATACAGGAGAGGTAGGCCACGGGTCAGAGGTATAAAAGGGTGTGGTCTGGCGATGGGGAGAATGGGGAGCCTATTTTGGGATTCCCACTCAATCTCTTTTGGGAGAAATGTCCTGCTAGGATGACATCTCATCCAAAAGAGGTAAACATGAACTAGAATCACTAGATGCATGCTATAGAGGTTGGTAAAGGAAAGGTTTAACCCTTATCCGGATAGGAGTGTCAAAGGAGGTAAGAGACAAAACAAAAACCACTTTTGTCTAGGAATGAGGCATGGTGCAGCCAACATAGTGTAGTAGTGATAGCTGGGCAACCGACAGACTAGTGGGTAGTCCTGGAAGGATACCCACAACAAGCCAAAAGCGATTAACGAGTAAAAATAGCAAATCCTATCATGGTAGGCAGTATAAAATGTCATAGACGTGCACAGTGAAAATGCAAAAGAGAAAACGACAAACAAGAAAATATAGAAAGACAGAGAGAAAGAAAAGAAAATAGAGCAAAACGAAGAAGAAAAGAAAGAAAGAATACAAAAAACCAAAAGTATTGGAAAAATATGAGTGATGGGAGCAAAAGCATGCATCAATAGGCTACCCGCTTCTCTCCCTCTCAATAGCCCACTCTCTAATGAACCAAGAATCCAAGATTAAGCCATCTAGGTCCTTCTTCTAAAGTGTGTAACTTCCACGATAGGAATTACCTCTGAGGTTACCCACATTGAAAATTGGTTCTCTTTTGGTCATGACTTATAAGTACAGATGATTCACTAGCTTTTAGCTCAGTAGATGGTCTCTTCAAAGACGGGGAATATTGCTATTTGTTAGTGTTTTACTTTGAAATGAAAGAAAGAACAGTGTGAATGTGTTTTTTTCTTCTTTCTTTTGTTGGACTATGTGAGGATTCAGTTGCTTCTCTTTCTAATTGAAGACTGTCTAGCTAGGAACCTATTTATAATGGGTTGAACTCAAAGAGTATGAACAAGTGAAGAAGCAAAATGTTTGGTTTGTGATTATAACTTATTTTCCACATGCAACCTATTTCTATTAATTTGCTTTCCTCTGTCATAATGATCTAGCAAGTAAATATTGGCAGATACAGTCAAATAGGTCCCCCTTTGTTTTATATAATTTTTTTTTTAAGATAACTCTCAAATTTTGAAGAATGAGTGTCACGCAACATAGGGAAATCATGTTTTATATATATTGGATGAAGGGAAATCATGTTATATATGCCAAAGGAAATTTCGTGCCAAGTAATGCTAAATTCACATAACTTTTTTTTACAATTTATTAAAGTAATAAATTGTGATTCAAGCAATACTATTTTTGCATATATGTATAAGAAAGTTTAATTTATTTTGTGATCTCATTTTCTTTTCTAGGTTATTACGAATTGCCTAAAAGGGATAATAATTTCTCTGTCAAAGATGAATTGTTTCATTATTTATAAGCAAACATATTTGACTTTTCCCCATTGCCCAAACCGTGTAAAAACCAACCTTTCGTATGGTAGTATATATGCGACAAATGCTTTTGGTCGTGTCCGTGCATGTTTTTCATGGTATGTCTCCAATTTTAAGAAGCTATATCAATGATAGGTAGCTTCCTCTTGCCGTACTTTTCTATATAATTTTCTAATTTACCCAACAATTAAAGATTGTTGTCAGCTTCTCTTTATTCCCATGAAGTTTTCATCGTCGTTTTGTAGGTTTGTTTAACGTATATGGTACAAAGAATCCAGTGATAGCGCGTTAACTTATACTACAAAAAATGCGGGCTACAGTTGCATTTATTTTAGCCGCATTTTTAAGAATCGCAACTTTTACTATTATTAGGACATATGTGGGAATTGTTAGAGACATATGTGATGTAAATTGGCTAATTTTTTGACAAAATGAACTTTACTTGTAATTGGGTAGATCTAGGATGAGTTTAGTACTTCAAAAAACAAGTGTTCAAGTTTAGTATTGAAGTCATGCAAGTCTGACCAAAAAACAAGTGAAGAAGTGATATTCATAAAAGCTCAACAACAGTCTCGACAGAAAGGCTTCTATCGAGATTTAATGTTGCAGCTCGACAGAAGATATATTTGTCGAGAATTATGACATCAAAAATTCTAGCTCTGATTACACGCATATCCTTGAATATTTGAGTAGGATTTCTTTTCTCACAACCCTAGATATATATAAGGATTATTTTAAGGGTCATCTCAAGTGATGCAAAGGTTGTTGCAATTGTTGTTACTTGCATATTGTGACCAGGGATAGAATTTTCCTTAGTTCATCATATTATCTGTAGAAACTATTGCGTCTTTGCACCAAGGTTTTGTAACCAAAGAGCTTACTGATCTTCATTGTTGGATGAACCGAAGAACTTTGCAACCAACATCTTCCTCAAGTTGGTGTGTTAGTCACGTACTGGAATCCATGCATCATTAGTTAGTCATGTACAGTGAGCCATGTATTGAAAAGAGAGATTGCCGCAACAATACAAGTTCAATTGGGTATTGGGGTAAGGGTTCAACTCTAAGTTGGTATTAGGTACTGGGATTTCTTTTACTTGTAACTGCTTATTTTGATAATAATGGGTTCTTAGGAGTAGTAACCTTAAATTTACTCAGTGAGGTTTTGCTTCGGTGGTTTTACGAATGGTTTTCTCCATTCGTTAAATTTGACACAGATGATTTGTTTACGAATGGGAAAAACCATTCGTAAACAAATCATCCGTGTCAAATTTAATTTCCGCTACACTTAATTATTTAGTGATTCGTTTGTATTACCACGCTATTGCATGTTAAATTGACTAAATTAATTAATTAATTTAGCCAAAAAGGTCAATACATTCTTAACCTATCAACTACTGACCTATAACTATGTTTATAAAACGCGGCTATAGGTTAGGTCTATAGCTGCGTTTCTAGGTGTTTTTAGCCGTGCTTTTTGTGACAGGGCCTATTGCTGTGTTTAGAAAACGTGGCTACAGGTCCAACCAAATTTTTTTTTTTTAAATTTTAAAAGATGACCTATACCCGCATTTATAAAACGCATTTTTTATTAAGTAGTAGGCTCCATGGATCTATAATGCATCATAGTGCAAAAGTTTCACAAAAAAATGCATCATTGTTTAGGTTCGGAGCTAGGATTTTTTATTTTGGAAACCAAATTGTGGTATTAATATATTAGTCAAACAAACCTACACACATGGGTAAAAATATACATATAAACCTTAATATTTTATAATATACTAGAGTAAGTCATAATTTATAGATATATTGTATACAAAATTATCATCTTTTAAACTCTAATGAGTATAGAAAAGTTGTATAATTTGATATTAGACATACAAAAATATCAAGAAAAGAACTTAGTATATCTCTTACGAATATTATGCTCAATGTTGATCTTGCATAGAATAAAATTCTTTTACCATTTTTGTAAGTTCGTTTAGACCCCTTAAACCCAAACAGATTAACCTAGAGAATTAGCCAAGTGATTAACTTAGGTAATTTAAACAGATCTAGGTTTAGAACAAATAAATCAAATCATGTCAAAGTACGGAATAATAAAAAACACATGATATGATGACCCAGGAAAACCAAACCGGTAAAAAACCTGGGGAGGATTTAACCTAGCTATCCTCAGGTAAAATGAACTCACTATAAAAGAATCGAAGTTTACACAATAGAGACTTAGACCACTAACATCTTATTGCTACCTGCCTGTAGAAAACTTACTACCACGACCACGTGACAGCTCCGAGACCACAGACTCCTTCTTTCCTTGAATTCTTCAGCAAAGCACAAGCAACACCTGCTTGTATATCTTGAAACTCTTTTGTTGTTCTGCAACTGTATGATTTACCAATCTCTTGACATGAATCTTGAGTTTGGAAACCCTAAGTGTATGTGAAGGTAAACACCTCTAGATCTAACAATTAGATTCACAAACACAGCATTCAGAACACTAAAAACATGGCTAGGGTTTTCCCTTATATACTTAGGGCAAAACATAAAACCCTATACATTAAATGGGCTAGGGCTGAGTTGAAAATTTTCTGCAGAAAAACGTTCTGCACAATTTTCGATCGGTCAAGTCTAATTCTCGATCGATCGAGTCAGGCAGAAGTGCACTGTAAATTCTGCAGTTAACTCGATTCCAACTTTACATAAAAAGCCATACTTTGAGTAAGTCTAACACACAACTTAAAGAATGTTTTGATCATAGTTTGCCAACATTACAAATCGAAGTTCTAATACATTAGTTCATAATTCTTAGAACCTAACAAACTCCCCCTTTGGCAATCCGTAACAAAACACAGACTTAACAAAAAGCTCAAAGTTTACAAATTGAAACAGCCCATTACAAAATAAAAAGCCACTAAACAAATTCAACCTAACTACTATCTAACAGTTGCAAAGTAAACAGCAGCACGATTGAATCAACCTGTATATTCCTGTAACACTTAACAAACACAAAAACGCATGTGTGGAAAATACAAGGAATATAAAAAATAACTTCTTGTGTCAGTTCGTTTAGACCCCTTAAACCCAAACAGATTAACCTAGTGAATTAGCCAAGTGATTAACTTAGGTAATTTAATTAAAACTAGGTTAACACAAAATAAACAAAAACAACAAAGCAGCGGAAATTAAATAACACAAAGATATGATGACCCAGGAAACCACACCGGTAAAAACCTGGGGAGGATTTGACCTAGCTATCCTCAAGGTAAACTGAATCCACTATAAAAGAATCGAAGTTTACATAACAAGACTTAGACCACTAATATCTTATTGCTACCCAAGTGTAGGAAACTTACTACCATGACCCCATGATAGCTCCGAGATCCACGAACTCCTTCTTTCTTGAATTCTTCAGCAAATCCACAAGCGCACCTGCTTGTATATCTTTGTGCTCTTTTGATTCTGCAACTGTATTGATCTACACAACTCTTGACATGAATCTCAAGTTTGTAAACCTTAAGTGTAAGTGAAGGTAAACACCTCTAGATCTCACAATGAGATTCACAAATACAGCATTCAGAACACTAAAAAACGTGGCTAGGGTTTTCCCTTATATACTTAGGGCAAAACATAAAACCCTATACATTAAATGGACTTGGGCTAAGTTGGAATTTTCTGCAGAAAAACGATCTGCCCGATTTTCGATCGATCGAGTCTAATTTTCGATCAATCGAGTCTGACAGAAAGTTAATAGTAATTCTGCATAAAAACTCGATTCTAACTTTACATTAAGACCCATACTTTGAGCAAGTCTAACACACGACTAAACATTGTTTTGATCATGGTTTGCCAACATACAAATTGAAGTTCTAAATACATTAGATCCTAATCCTTAGAACCTAACAAACTCCCCCTTTGGCAATCTGTGACAAAACACAGACTTAACAAAAAGCTCAAAGTTATAAATTGAAATAGCCCATTACAATAAAAAGCCACTTAACCATTCAACCTAGACTACTATCTAACAGTTGCAAAGTAGACAGCAGCTCGACTGAAAACAACCTGTTTATTCCTGTAACACTTAACAAACACATAAACGCATGTGTGGAACAAAAACAGGAAATATATAAATAAAAATTTCTTGATTTCACATGACACAAAATAAAGACATATATCATGAATAACATCATCAATATAAATCAATAAGCAGAGTAGCATAGTGAAATAAGAAACATATACATAAAAATGTATCTCAACAAAATATCTCCTAAACCAGAGCTAAAAATGAGAATACACAGTGAAGCACCTAGATACAATCTAATAACTCCACAAGCTCCGCAGTATCACTACCAAGTAAACAAAACTCTCCCTAAAATTTAAATCACCACAACAAAATCTCCTAGATACAAATGAACTATGCACTCCCCCTTTTTGTGACGAATTGCCAAAGGGCACTCACTCATCATCAAAAGGAGGCGAAGGAGAATGGCGAGAGCTCGCCAAATCCGCTCGTAACGCACGTAGCTCATCAAGGATGTCCACCAAAAGCTGACCATGAGCCGCCTGAACGGTCACGACAGTATCAAGCGTCCGACAAAGGTCAGAAACCTCATCAAACGATGGAGGAACATCAGCAGCAGCAGCAGCAACAGCAGGATCAGAAGACGTCCCAGCTGCATGAGTATCTGTAGAAGAAGAAGGGGGTGGAGTGACACTGGAAGGCTCTACCCTAGGACGCTTAGAGCTAGCTCGAAGTTGAGCAGCCCTTTGCCTCAAAAAGGTAGCACCGATAGGAGCGATAATATGAACAGGCTCAGAAGCAGGATACTCACCAAAACCAAGAAAAAGGAGAATCCTATGAATAAAAACAGGAAAAAACAAAGCATGAGCCGTAGAACTAGACCGATGAACCTCGTTCAAAGAACGAAGGAACAAATGAGGAAAACTAATAGGCGCATCAGTGACAAGAGCATACAAAAACACACATCTCTCAAGAGGGATGGTGTGGACATGCGAAATAGGCCACAAAGAATGACACGCTATCCTAAAGAAAAGATAGTGAAGCTCGGAAAGCTTAGCTGAAGTGATCCGAGAATCAGAACCCCACTGGATAGAAGACCCAGTGATGTATGACAGGACGTCATCAAGGGGTGGAGACTGTTGGAAAATCTGGTTTTGTATCTCATACAAAACACACAGCGGAAGCAACAAACACGGATCTACTTCATTCATGAGAGATAACATGTAACCTTGAATTCTAGAACAAAGAATAGAAAGCGTACCTTGGTGTAGTGAAATTCAAAACCAACAGAAGTTCTTGGGAAGACTTTCAATCTTCACTCCAATTCCACTTAATGCCCAAGATGTGTGGTCTCTCAATCAGTTTCCAATGAGAGAACATGGGAGTGTCCAACACTCACATACAAACCATTTTTTATTCTTTTTGTAATCTTGATCTTGATGAAAAATACTTATCAAAGAAACTTCTAAAATTCTGTATGTTTCTCTCCTTATATATAACTGATTATCTAATTGGGCTAGCCTTTCGGGCCATTCCAATTGGGCTCTAGTGTGTGGCTTGGAGTGGGACCAAAAGGGAACAAATAAGACTCTAGCTCCAATGGGCCTTGGGCTTTTCTGTCAACTCTTGACAAGTCCAAAGTTACCATTAATTATATTCAATACCACTATAAGAATATAATTGCACTCTAGACCTTATTAATAAATTATATCCCAAGACTTTATTGTACATGCAACCCCTTCATTAAAATATTCGTAGTAATACAAAGTCATGAATATAGACTGCCACTTTGAAGGTTACTACATCTTAATCCTTGAGTACCCAGTTTAATCCTTAATGTTATTCATCATATATTTATGAAATCCAATTCCATAAATATATACTTTAGTAACTCTTTACTAAAGTGGTTGGGCCCAACACTCTGAATAACCAATCCCATTAAACTTATCTCAAGGGAATATTTTATATCTCCGTTAAGAGATTATGAATTCCATCTTGAGAATATATGTTCCATCAACATTAAATGCGGCTGCCCAACATACTAAGGTTTTGACCGTAACTTATAGATCCCACTCCTGATATATCAAAGCAACCTACATCTCATGATCAGGTCCATTATTCTCTCAGGATTTAGAGTTGATGTAAATAGAAGCCGTGAGATTTATTATTCAATTGACAGTCGTTAGGAGAATAATAAATCTCACTGTGGTCCAGTTCAATATGTCTTAACTCTTAAAACATATCAACATACCAAGTAGAAATCTCCATTTCCATGATCAAGACAAATCATCGTAGTTGATATGTTATAGTCTTCGCAGATGAAACGCCCAATTTCATCACCGACTACGAACTAAACTTTTGAGTTTACAAAGAACTTGCAATTTATATCTTCTGTGACTAAATCACATAAATCGCATACTATGCATCTCATGGACTAAGATAATGTCCCATTAGTTCATTTAGTCTCATATAATTAAACAATTTAATTATTTATGACATGTCAATAAATTGGATTTTAGAGCATAAACTCCAACAATCTCCCACTTGCTCTCAAAGACAATTTACAATACATCCGACACTTATCTCCCTTTAGAGTGATACACAGTTACTCTAAGGCAAGGTTTGAAAACAAGTTTCAGTCAGATTTATCGCATAAATTATCTTTTCTACTACTTCTCAAGTATTCATATCTCTCTAATGAGATATTACTTACACTTAATGTGTATCTTCATCACCTAGGATGAACACATATCTTAAAGTCCAACTTCATGAATCACATTCAAACTACAAGTCAGTATTTGTACATCTAATAACAATCAAAACCTCACTTTTGTGGACAAGCATATAATCCCTCATTCTCCTAAGATATTTGAGTATATGCTTTACTCCCACTAAATTAAGTGATCTTTGATTCAATTGATATTTGCTTACCATGCCCACTGCAAAATAGATATTTAGCCTATGTAAATAGCATAGCATAAAGACTTCCTTTTGATATGGTATAAGGAACCGTCTTATTATGCTCTTCCTTTTATATATCTTAGGACCATAGTCCTATATAAAAGAACTTCAAAACTTAAAAGGAAAGAATCCTTTCTTGAAGTATTAAATGCTATACTTGGCTAGAATCTAATCTATTAAAACAGTTTGAGATAGACTCAACATCCTAATATCTGAATTTTAACCAAAGTTTAATTCTTAGGATGTGACCAGTTTTTCCAAAGTACATTATATCAAACAGGATTAGACAACCTAAACTTCATTGATGACATTAACTCTACATCATTCTAAATGATTAGAATGTCATCAACATACATTAAGAAATTTATTATTCTTCATAGCTTTACACTCAACACTCATTAGGCCTTTAGATACTTGATCAAAATCAAACAATTTGATTTCTTGATCAAAGATGATATTTTATGACCTAGATGCTTGCATTAGTCCATAAATGGACTTTAAGCAACTTGCATACTAATCATTACTGGTTCTTTGCTATGAACAAGTCTAGTTACATCATAAAGATGTCTTCCTCAAAATTGCTACTAAAAGAAGCTTTCTTGATATCCATTGTCATATTTCATTCATATGAAATATAATGGATAAGAGAATCTAGATAGTGTCAAACTTAACTATTGGTGAAAAAATCTTTTCATAGTCGAATAATTTCTTTCTGAATAAATCTTTTCGCCACTAGTCTTGACTTTGAAGGTTTGTACCTTCAAATCTATCAATCTCATTTTTCTTGTAGACCTATTTGAAAACAACAGGCTTAATGCCATTAGGCACCTCTACAAGTTCTAGACTTTAAATAGAATCTAATTCTATTTACATAACCTTGATCCAGTAATCCATATTCATATCATCTATTGCCTCTACGTAGGACCGAGGATCAAATTCATATCCTTTTGGAATGACTTCAAAAGTTTATTCCAAAAGTATGAATTTATTTGATAATCCTCCCACTACATTATTGTATCGGTGTAATAGTTATCTACAGAATAATGTCTTGTGGTATATCTAATACTACCATCTCATTTCTAAATGTATTTTATAGTTGTCTTTTAACAAAATACTGACATTCTTCTTCTAGAACAATCTACCTTTAAAAGAGCCTTATTCCTCCTTTATGTATGCACTAACTTAAAAAAAAAGTCATTGGAACTTCATCCTTTACAAAAAGGAGCCCTAGATCATATTATCCTCTAAATAGATTTCATAGACTGGGAATATAATAAAATAATGGTTATAAAAGCCCATCTTTCACCAATCTTGAATATCGTTTAGATTAATAAGATCTAGACATAAGTTCCAAAACATACAATTACAAAGGATGGAAACTTTCTCTTTTAACAAGTAAAAACATGTAAATTTCTATCTAGAAGACAATCATGGACAATGCTTAACTTTACCAAAACAGAAATACTTTTCCTTTGGTTATACTTTTAAGTCTAATTTCCTTTTGGCAACTACTAAGGCATCTAGCCTGTCTAATTGTTTGATATTATAATTCCTCTTCTTACCACCCTTACCTTTCAGTTTAGGCTAAGAATTTGAATTAAATCATATTGATCCTAGCCTTAGCTTTTAGGATGTCTTCCGTTGCGTAGAACTCACTCATCAATTCAGATAACATAAAAAAGAATTTATTTTCAAAACAATCTGAATTGATCAAATGATGCTAACAAGGACTTGTGGATCATATCCATATGAGATTAACATTTAATCTCTACATCCAAGAATTCCAATTCATTTAAAAAAAAAAATATTTTCATAAAATGACATAGAATTGGAACTCTTTGAGCTTTTCATAGCACTCAATATGATTCATACCAAACATCTTATTTAGACTTAATATAAAGTCTAACTTTAGTACTAACTCTTGCATCTCATGCAGTAGCACAATTGAGATAAAAGCCAATGCAACATTTTAGCATTTCAATGGAGACTATGATCATATCATAAGCTATCTTCCATCAATGCATCATGCATAGGAAATTATGACAATGCTGAATCGGAACATAAATATGTACTTCAGCTCTTTAAGCATCATGTCCAATATAATTTCTTAGTTAATGTGATTCACTTAAAATAGTAGCTAGAGAACAAAATTATGACAACTTTATTTTGAGACTATGAACATAATTACAGGGACATTATATTTTGCATCCATAACCATATAGTATGAAACCCAAAAATACTATACTAGGTGCAACGACAACCAAATCCCGCAATTAATATTCCTCAGTAGCGAGGTCATACCAATCACTATGATTAGGCGAGAATTATTCTCATTATTAATGCTATCATGGTAACTCTTACCAAACAAAAATAATTTGCCGCTTTTCCTTTAGCCTCTAAGTAATAATGACATAGCTCCTTTGGGAGATTAACATTACATTTAGTCTAGTGTACACCATTACCATTATCTAGAATTATGTGTAGCCATATTTCATCTCCCTTTATAGTGTTTAAAACCTGTAGTACCATGAAACAAAACACCCTCCTTTGGGATCGCGAGGCATATACGCCAAGACGAGGTGCTTGTTCACACTACTTTAAACGGGTAAGTTCAATCTTGTAGTACTATGAAGCAAACACCCTCCTTTGGGATCGCGAGGCATATACGCCAAGACGAGGTGTTTACCCACACTACTATGAACCGATAAAGGAGGCCGTGAGATCCAACCCTTGTATCTCTCTCCCACTAGAAATTTTAGAACAAATGGATTGTCATGAAAAAATTGTGATCTAATCACAATTTAACCCTACACATCAAATGTGTTTAATTGTTTAAATTCAATGTGATGTTACTAAGTTACGTCACAATGGTGTAACGAACATTCGCGCAATCACAAAGAAGTTTAATCTTGTAATCCTTGAAGTATATACCCTCCGCATGGAATGCAAGACTCGAAGTCAAGACAAGGTATCTTTTCACATTACAATAAACTTAACAAAAGGGTTATTTCACCTCTACCACTCATTATTTGGGTTTTCTTAATTAATTGTGATCCCATCACAACTAATACCCTTGCACTTGTTGAAGACTCTAATCTTATTAGAATCACTAACTAAAATTAAAGTCCTAAACATTTTAGGATTCCTTAAACACTAATGAATCAAAAATTAGTTATATAGAACTCTATCCTTAATTTACTAGATTAAGTATTCTAATCTCATTAGAAACTATATAACTTTAATTAGAATTTTAATCTCATTAAAAACCTCTAATTAAAAACAACTTAGGACTAAGAGTTCTATTTAACTAACATCTTTGATCTCATTAGGTCTTTTAGTTAGGTAATGATTAATGTAGGTCCTAAACTTTATAGGAATATAAAATTAATCACACAGCCTTGCTTTTTAACAATGTTTTAATACTTAGTAAAAAACAATTGAAAATTTCAAAATTCAGTGCCTTCGATCAGTCGAATCTATTACTCGATCAATCGAAAAATGAAGAAATTCATCACAAAGCTTCTACCTCATTCGATTGATTCTTGATTCTTATTCGATCAATCGAAAAGTACATTCGATCGATCGAAAGGAATTCTCGATCAATCGAAAATCGCATTACTGAATTTTCCAGAATTTTCAAAAACCGTTTTTGACTTCTCCACTGTTTTCTATCAAAAACACTTTTGATTTTATGAGTGAAGATTCATAGATCAAACATTAAGGTTTTTATCTTTTAAACATGCATAAACTAATTATACACAGCCCTGCACTTTTTCTTACAAAATTTAAGTTTGAAAACACTTAAAAAAATTTCAGATTTTCTTTCTTTCGATCGATCGAATGTGCCCCTCGATCGATCAAAAAAATTAAATAATTCGAACTTGACCTTCTGTCCTTTTCGATTGATACTCGATCGCCTCTCGATCGATCGAAAATAAAATTCGATCGATCGACTAGTAATCGAATATTAATCGATTCAAAAGGATTAGTCTCTGTTTTACTCGATCGATCGAAATTTACTTTCGATCGATCGAAACTTGTAAAACTCGAATTTCCAGAAATTCTTCTTGAGCAGTTTTCAACTGTTTTGCATGAATAAACAACCATCATACGAAAATGATAGACAGAAATTGATATCAAAACTGAAATCTATTGATGCTATAGCCTTAAAGATCAATTTAACATTTTTAAATTCAAATTTAAACAACATCATAACATCAATATCAGTTTTTATCAAATCATAGTTTCAATAACCATGCAAAAAATTATGCTGCATAAAACTAAAACACCAAAAAAACAGTTTTTCTTTAATTCTAAAACTCAATCACATGTTATACAAACATGATATTGAAGACCGCTCTGATACCATTTGTTGGAAAATCTGGTTTTGTATCTCATACAAAACACACAGCGGAAGCAACAAACACGGATCTACTTCATTCATGAGAGATAACATGTAACCTTGAATTCTAGAACAAAGAATAGAAAGCGTACCTTGGTGTGGTGAAATTCAAAACCAACAAAAGTTCTTGGGAAGACTTTCAATCTTCACTCCAATTTCACTTAATGCCCAAGATGTGTGGTCTCTCAATCAGTTTCCAAGGAGAGAACATGGGAGTGTCCAACACTCACATACAAACCATTTTTTATTCTTTTTGTAATCTTGATCTTGATGAAAAATACTTATCAAAGAGACTTCTAAAATTCTGTATGTTTCTCTCCTTATATATAACTGATTATCTAATTGGGCTAGCCTTTTGGGCCATTCCAATTGGGCTCTAGTGTGTGGCTTGGAGTGGGACCAAAAGGGAACAAATAAGACTTTAGCTCCAATGGGCCTTGGGCTTTTTTGTCAACTCTTGACAAGTCCAAAGTTACCATTAATTATATTCAATACCACTATAAGAATATAATTGCACTCTAGGCCTTATTAATAAATTATATCCCAAGACTTTATTGTACATGCAACCCCTTCATTAAAATATTCGTAGTAATACAAAGTTATGAATATAGACTGCCACTTTGAAGATTACTACATCTTAATCCTTTAGTACCCAATTTAATCCTTAATGTTATTCATCATATATTTATGAAATCCAATTCCATAAATATATACTTTAGTAACTCTTTACTAAAGTGGTTGGGCCCAACACTCTGAATAACCAATCCCATTAAACTTATCTCAAGGAAATATTTTATATCTCCGTTAAGAGATTATGAATTCCATCTTGAGAATATATGTTCCATCAACATTAAATGCAGCTGCCCAACATACTGAAATTTTGACCGTAACTTATAGATTTCACTCCTGATATATCAAAGCAACCTACATCTCATGATCAGGTCCATTATTCTCTCAGGATTTAGAGTTGATGTAAATAGAAGCCGTGAGATTTATTATTCAATTGACAGTCGTTAGGAGAATAATAAATCTCACAGTGGTCCAGTTCAATATGTCTTAACTCTTAAAACATATCAACATACCAACTAGAAATCTCCATTTCCATGATCAAGACAAATCATCGTAGTTGATATGTTATAGTCTTCGCAGATGAAACGCCCAATTTCATTACCGACTACGAACTAAACCTTTGAGTTTACAAAGAACTTGCAATTTATATCTTCTGTGACTAAATCACATAAATCGCATACTATGCATCTCATGGACTAAGATAATGTCCCATTAGTTCATTTAGTCTCATATAATTAAACAATTTAATTATTTATGACATGTCAATAAATTGGATTTTAGAGCATAAACTCCAACAGAGACTCCTCGTAAGGAAAAACGGGATGGTCCACAATGGGCACCCCAAGAGCATCAGACACTACCCGAGGGGTAATGCGATACTCCACACCACGTAACCACACCTTTACCAAGGGTGTCGTTATCGTAGACATGAATAGAGAGATTCGAATAGAACTCTCTAATCAAAGAAGCAGGAGGAGGATGCTCAAAATCAAGAAGAGGTAACCAACCCCGACGCTCAAAGTTACGTCGCACCTCAGGATCCAACTCATCTAATAAGACCCTACGCTCAGCCCAAATATGACGCCTAAGGTTTAGAGTCTCATAGGTGATTTGGTTTGACTCACTAGGGAACCGCTCAGTGTCAAAAGAAGGAGAAGGATCAGAAGTCCTATGGGCTCTAGTTTTCCTAGGCATAGTGCTAAGGAAAAGAGATAGACACAGAAAGAGAAGAGCAAAACATATACCAAGGGCAGACTGCAAGTTAGCACAGCATAAAAATATAGAGAAAAAAAATAGCAAATCTATATGATGCATGAGCATGAACACCAAATGATGCATGAGCATGAACACCAAATGATGCATGTACTAACGCAGTGACAAGTTCAATTGTGATCCAAATTAACAAAATTGGCTTGAGCAAGCAATATTTATCAAAAATACCCAATTTGAAAAACCCAAGTTTTCAAAACACAACAAATTGATAAATTGATCAACACAATAATTAATTAACACAATATAATGATCAAATTAGTCAATCTAACAAGCCAATTTCATCAATTTCAATCAAATTGAACAAAACCCCCAATTTTCTCAATTTCAAGCCCTAGAATTTCAAATTTTCCTCAAAACACCAAATTAACCAAATTAAACCATATGGAGTGTTTGAATACATTGTCCCCACAAAAACCCATGAAAAATTTGAAAGAAAGAGAGTCAAAAACAAGCCCAAATAGACAAAAAAGACTAAATGCCGAAAATACCCATAAAATGCATGAAAAAATGCATGAATCTTGAAAATAAAAGCAAAGAAAGGGGCAAAAAGGTCTTACTGGCCTTGAAGGAGTGATTTAGTGCAAAAAGAACGGAGCAAGACGACAAAATCCAGCAAAAAGTGATTGACCGGTTGTTAGGGAGGAAAAAGTCTTTGAAAAGATTTTGAAAAAAGTGAAAAGACACGTGAAAACTTCCCTTTTTAAAAACAACCAACACGATTTTCGATTGATCGAAAATTACATTTGATCGATCGAAAATACCTTCGATTGATCCAAAACAAGCTTGGACCGATCGAGCCAACCAGAGAGTTTTCTGAGTATTTTTAAAACATTTTCGATCGGTCGAAAATCAGTTTCGATCGATCGAAATTCTGGAAAAATCACAGTTTTGAAAAACCAAACATCTTAGATCAAAAACTCCTCAGAGCATTAGATTTTATAAATAAAATGCATGAGTATGAGATGAGATGTTTTCCAAAAACACATGTATTCAACCCAGATTTCTCAAAGCAGAAAATTTCTTTCAATATACCCCCCAAAAAAAACAAGCAAACATATTCTGCATCAATTTCCCGAAATTCGCAAACTTGGTTGGTCAGACAAAAAAAAAAACACACAATATCATGTACACAGTTTAGCAAAGAATAACTTGTGTAGTGTGTGCAACTAGCATAAGCTTGAGAAACATGTGAGGTAATATACATAATATTAATCAATCACAATTTCTACAAAATCCATCACATGAATTTGAAAGAGACTTTTACTTAAAGAGTTACATCCTATAACTCCCACATCTCCTAGAATAAAAGCTTGCAATCATGTAAGTTTCTTGATTTGCCTCATAATTAATATTCAAATTAAATGATTAGAAACTTAATAAAAGCCGGGATAATGTACACACCAATTTTATGAATTTGTGAGATTATTATAGCCCAATAATGTACACACCAATTTTAATAGAGGCTACACCTTATGTTCTTTTTGTGCATGTGCTACACTTTCTCGAGCACAAAATCTTACGATATGCACTAAGGTGTTCATGATTGGCGAATAAACAGTGGTGAGATAGTTATTTATGCATTTCTCAATAAATTCAAGTCCGTCAATCAAAGACATACGACTTCAAAATCAAGATCATGTGATCAACAAATATAGCATCTTCCCACACAACATGCACACCAAGACTTTAGCTAGGAAAGTGCAATAAATAAGTGCATCAAAGCTAAACAAGGTACATTCACATAATATGCAATATTTGATAGACCAACCTTGTCTTCAAATCTAAGAAAAATAGCAAAACACAATTTGCAAAAAATTTTTTTTTTTTTTTTAAATTAAAAGAAACAAACATCCTAGAATGAAATGCATGAATGTAATGCAATGCAAATCCTAGAAACAGAGGTCACAAAAAAATAGAGCAATGAAGCACAAGGACCATGAAGTCAAGAATGACTAGGGACAAAGAATCACACCAATGACTTGACGAAGAGTTTCAAACTTTCCTCTATCAAGTGGTTTGGTGAAAATATCAGCATTCTGACGTTCAATAGGAATATACTCTAGAGCAACAATTTTCCGTTCAACAAGATCCCTAATGAAGTGATATCTAATCTCAATGTGTTTGGTCTTAGAGTGTTGAACAGGTTTCTTAGAGATATCTATGGCACTAGAGTTATCACAATAAACAACCATGGTGTCTTGTGATATTCCATAATCACTCAAAAGTTTCTTCATCCAGAGAAGCTGAGAACAACAACTTCCAGCAGCAATATATTCTGCCTTAGCAGTAGACAAAGAAACAGAATTTTGCTTCTTACTCATCCAAGCAACCAAATTAGCACCAACATAAAAACAACCACCAGTTGTACTTTTTCTATCATCAGCATTACCAGCCCAATCAGAATCAGAAAAACCAGCAACAGAAAGATTTGACTCTTTACTGTAAAATAGACCATAATCACAAGTTCCAGCAACATATTTTATGATCCTCTTAACAGCATTTAAGTGAGAGACCTTAGGATTAGATTGAAATCTAGAACAAACACCCACACTAAACGCAATATCAGGTCCGCTAGCAGTTAAGTACAAAAGACAACCAATCATGCTTCTATATAGGGTACCATCAACAGACTCACCTGATGGATCATTTGTTAGTTTCGCATTAGCAGCCATTGGTGTCCTAGCATGTGCAGCCTTGTCAAGACCAAATCGCTTGACCAAATTTCGTGCATACTTAGCTTGGTTGATGTAGATTCCATCATCCGTTTGCTTTACCTGCAATCCCAAGAAATAAGTTAGTTCCCCAACCATACTCATCTCAAACATGGCCTTCATTTCATCTGCAAAAGATTGAGCAAGAGAATCATTAGTAGCACCAAAAACAATATCATCAACATAAATTTGAGCAACTACAAAATGATTCTTATCCTTTCGTATAAACAGAGTGGTGTCAGCAAAACCTCTCTTGAAGCCATGATCCGTGAGATATGCAGTTAATATATCATACCAAGCCTGTGGAGCTTGTTTCAATCCATAGAGAGCTCTCTTCAACTTGTAGACATCATTCTGCCTGTGAAGATCAATAAAACCTTTCGGTTGTTCAACATATACCTCTTCTTGTAACATGCCATTTAAGAAAGCACTCTTGACATCCATTTGATACAACCTGAAGTTCATGTGACATGCTATAGCCAAAAGAATTCGAATGGATTCCAATCTTGCTACAGGTGCAAAAGTCTCATCAAAATCAATTCCTTCTACTTGTGTGTATCCTTGAGCAACAAGCCTAGATTTATTTCTGATAACAGTTCCATGTTCATCTGACTTGTTCTTGAAGATCCACTTAGTTCCAATAACATTGACTCCCTCAGGTCTAGGAACTAATTCTCACACATCATTTCGAACAAACTGATGAAGTTCTTCATGCATAGAATTTACCCAATCAGCATCTTGGAGAGCTTCATCCACCCTTTTCGGTTCGAATTGGGATAGGTAGCATGAGTGAGTAATCACATTTAATGCTTTGGATCTCAATCTCATGTTATCATTTAAACTTCCCAAAATATTAGTAGCAGGATGATTCAACCTAACTCTTGATGATGGACCTTTGACCAATGAAGTAGTGGTACTTTTCTGATCTGATGGACTTTGAACTTCTCTTTGTTCTTGTGGAACTCCATGAACTGGTGTTGAAGGTTCTGAACTTGATGGCACAGATGTTGTATCATTCAAAACCATTAACTCTTCCTCTGTAGGCTTTCCCACATAATTTTCAGGTAGAGAATCATCAACTTCCATCATCTTTTCTTGAACTTGAGGTGCATGTTCTGAATGGCCTTCTGAGTTTAATTCATCATTGATCACTACATTTGAGGATTCCATGACTGTTTTAGTTCTCAGATTGTATACTCTGTATGCTCTACTGGTGGAAGAGTATCCCAGAAAATAACCTTTATCACTCTTAGCATCAAACTTTTCCAGGTTCTCTCTATCACGCAGAATGTAACAGTCACTACCAAATATTCTGAAGTATTTGACTACATGTTTCTTTCCTCTCCAGAGTTCATAGGGAGTTTGCTTGGAATTAGGTCTGAAATATACCCGATTGAGAGTGTGACATGCAGTATTAACAGCTTCTTCCCAAAGAGATTTAGGCATCTTCTTATTATGAAGCATGACACGGGCCATTTATTGTACAACTCTATTTTTCCTTTCCACAATTCCATTTTGTTGTGGTGTTTTGGGTGAGGAGAATTCCTGACGGGTGCCTTGATTATCGCAAAACGTAGCCAGTTTGGTGTTCTCAAACTCTTTTCCATGATCACTTCTTATTCTGGCTATCACAGTTCCTTTTTCTACTTGCAATTTCTTGCATAGATGAATCATTTTTTCAGGAGCCTCAGCTTTATCTTTCAAAAGTACAACCCATGTGAATCTTGTAAAATCATCCACAACAACTAAAATGTACTTCTTTCCACCTAAACTCTGAACTCTGGCAAGACCCATGAGATCAATGTGCAACAACTCCAAAGGTCTCGTAGTTTGAACATCAGCTACAGACGGATATTTGGACTTCACTTGTTTACCCATCTGACATGGTCCACAGATGCATTTTTCAATCTTCTCAAACTTGGGCAACCCAATTACTGCATCACATTTTGAAATCTTCTCTAATTGCTTGAGGCTGGCATGTCCCAACCTTTGATGCCATAAGTTAACTTGATTGATCTTAGCACTGAAACATTTGTTGCTTATACTTGGGGTGATACCATAACAGTTATCAGCTGTTCTTACACCAACACACATACAATCACCCCCTTCATCAAGTATTTCACACTCTTGTCTGGTGAAGAATACATTAAGTCCGTTGTCACAAATCTGGCTTATGCTGAGTAAGTTTGCCTTCAACCCATCAACATACCACACATCTTCAAAAACTGGTAGTCCTGGAATGTCCACAGTACCAATGCCTCTAATCACAGATTTACTTCCGTCTCCAAAAGTAACTGTACCAATCTTTCCTTCGAAGAGTGTCTTGAACAAGGCTTTATTTCTTGTCATGTGCCTGGAACAACCACTATCCAAATACCAAAGACAAGAATCACGTGCCTTTAAGGCGGTTAAAGCAGTATAGCACATGTGATTATTTTCATATGTGATTATAGCAAGACACTCAAGAAAAACTTTAACAAAGATTGTAAAGGACAAGCACACCAAGTAGATAATGTGACAAACTAAAGAGAAGATTTTAGAGAAATCCATAACAACAGGGGTCAAGGATCAGCTAAAAGATCAAAGGATCAAAAACAAAAGCTACCCGCTCTGATACCACTTGTCAGTTCGTTTAGACCCCTTAAACCCAAATAGATTAACCTAGTGAATTAGCCAAGTGATTAACTTAGGTAATTTAATTAAAACTAGGTTAACACAAAATAAACAAAAACAACAAAGCAGCGGAAATTAAATAACACAAAGATATGATGACCCAGGAAACTACACCGGTAAAAACCTGGGGAGGATTTGACCTAGCTATCCTCAAGGTAAACTGAATCCACTATGAAAGAATCGAAGTTTACACAATAAGACTTAGACCACTAACATCTTATTGCTACCCAAGTGTAGGAAACTTACTACCATGACCCCATGATAGCTCCGAGATCCACGGACTCCTTCTTTCTTGAATTCTTCAGCAAATCCACAAGCGCACCTGCTTGTATATCTTTGTGCTCTTTTGATTCTGCAACTGTATTGATCTACACAACTCTTGACATGAATCTCAAGTTTGTAAACCCTAAGTGTAAGTGAAGGTAAACACCTCTAGATCTCACAATGAGATTCACAAACACAACATTCAGAACACTAAAAAACGTGGCTAGGGTTTTCCCTTATATACTTAGGGCAAAACATAAAACCCTATACATTAAATGGACTTGGGCTGAGTTGGAATTTTCTGCAGAAAAACGATCTGCCCGATTTTCGATCGATCGAGTCTAATTTTCGATCGATCGAGTCTGACAGAAAGTTAATAGTAATTCTGCATAAAAACTCGATTCCAACTTTACATTAAGACCCATACTTTGAGCAAGTCTAACACACGACTAAACATTGTTTTGATCATGGTTTGCCAACATACAAATTGAAGTTCTAAATACATTAGATCCTAATCCTTAGAACCTAACATCTTGATTTCACATGACACAAAATAAAGACATATATCATGAATAACATCATAAATATAAATCAATAAGTAATGTAGCATAGTGAAACAAAAAGATGTCTCCTAACAAGAGCCAAAAATGTAAATACAAAGTGAATCACCTAGATACAATTTAATAACTCTATAAGCTCCTCAGTATCACAACAAGGTACAAAACTCTCCCTAAAACAAAAATCTCCTCTACAAGAAGTGAACTCCTCAATAGAATGCACTCTCCCTTTTTGTGACGAATTGCCAAAGGGCACTCACTCATTATCAAAAGGAGGCAGCGGAGGAGAACAACGAAAACTCGCCAAATCCGCTCTCAAAGCACGAAGCTCATCAAGGACATCCACCAGAAGCTGACCATGAGCTGCCTGAACGGTCATGACAGTGTCCAGAGTCCGACGAATATCAGAAACATCCGAAGGAGAAGGTGGAGGAACATCATCAGCAGCAGCAGCAGGATCAGCAGACGTCTCAGCTGCAGGAGCATTTGTAGAAGAAGAAGGAGGTGGAGTGATATCGGAAGGCTCTACCCTAGGACGCTTAGAGCTAGCTCGAAGTTGAGCAGCCCTTTACCTCAGATAGGTAGCACCTATAGGAGCAATAATGTGTACAGGCTCAGAAGCAGGATAATCACCTAAACCTAAATGAAGGAGAATCCTATGAATAAAAACAGAAAAGAATAACGCATGAGCCGTAGAACTACTCCGATGTACCTCGTTCAAAGAACGAAGAAACAGGTGTGAAAAACTGATAGGAGCATCAGTAACAAGAGTATACAAAAAGACACACCGCTCAATAGGAATAGTATGAAGATGAGAAATAAGCCACAAGGAATGACAAACAATCCTAAAGAAAAGATAATGAAGCTCAGAGAGCTCAGTAGACGTAATCCGAGGATCAGAACCCCACTGGATAGAAGATCCAGTGATATATGATATCAAGTCATCAAGAGGCGGAGACTCCTCATAAGGAAAGACGGAATGATCAACAATAGGCACCCCAAGAGCATCAGACACTACCGAAGGGGTAATACGATACTCCACACCTCGTAACCAAACCTTAACCAAGGTGTTGGTATCATAGACGTGGATAGAGAGGTTCGAATAGAACTCTCTAATCAAGGTAGCCAGAGGTGGATGATCTATATCTAACAAAGGTAACCAACCTCGACGCTCAAAATTATGTCTCACCTCAAGATCAACCTCATCTAGAATGACCTTACGCTCACCCCAATTTTGACGCCTAAGATTAAGGGTCTCGTATGTCTCTTGGTTCTTCTCATTAGGGAACTGATCACTATCAAAGGAAGGAGAAGGAATAGAAGTCCTATGGGCTCTAATTTTCCTAGGCATGGTGCTAAGGACAGAAAAGAGAGACACAGAAAAAGGAGAACAAAAACAAAAACCAAGGGCAAGCTGCAAGTTAGCACAGCATAAAATATAGAAAAAAAAAATAATCTATATGATGCATGAACAAAGTATGCAAATGATGCATGAACTAATGCAGTGACATAAGTCAATTATGATCCAAATTAACAAAATTGGTTTGAGCATAAAATTTAAATAAAAAATACCTAATTTGGGAAAAACCCAATTTTCAAAACACAACAAATTGAGAAATTGATCATCACAACAGTTAAAGAACACAATATAATGATCAAATTAATCAATCTAACAAGCCAATTTCATCAATTTATATCAAACTGAACAAAAACCCCAATTTCATCAATTTCAAGCCTTAGATTTTCAAATTTTCCACAAAACACCAAATTAATCAAATTAAACCACTTGTAGGACTAGGATAAGGTGTCCCCACAAAAACCCATGATTAATTTGAAAGAAAAAGGTCCAAAATCAATCCCAAAAATACCAAAACTATAAATGGCGAAAATAACCCAAAATGCATGAAAATTATGTATGAAAAATGAAAATAAAACCAAAAGGAGAGGCAAAAGAGTCTTACCGGCCTTAGGAGAGAGAATTGATGCAAAAAGAACGGAGGAAAGCGACAAAAACAGCAAAAATTTGCCTTGACCGGTTGGTAGAGTGAAAAAGGTATTTGAAAAGTTATTGAAAAGTGAAGAATCACCTGAAAAAAATCCTTTTTAAAAAACACTCAGCCCGATTTTCTATCGATCGAACAACAGATTCGATCGGTCGAAAATCCTTCGATTGATCCAAAACCAATCGAGTACCGATCGAAACAACCCGAGACTTTCCAGAGATTTAGAGACATATTCGATCGGTCGAAAAACAATTTCGATCGATCGAAATTCTGGAAAAACAAAATTTTGAAAAACAGACCAATTTCAGTGCAGAAACTCCTCAAAGCATTAGATTTTATGAGAAAAATGTATGAGTATGAGTTGAAAAGTTTTCCAAAAACACATGTATTTACCCCAGATCCCCCAAAACAAGATTTTCTCTTAATATCCCAAAAAAAAAAAAAAAAAAACTCTAACAAACAAACATGTTTTGCATCAATTTCCAGAAATTTTTAAATTTGGTTGGTCAGACCAAAAAACACACAATAACATGTATACAGTTTAGCAAAGAATAACTTGTGTAGTGTGTACAACTAGCATAAGCTTGAGAAACATGTGAGGTGATATGCACATAGAGATCAATCACAGTTTCTACAAAATTCATCACATGAATTTGAAAGAGACTATTACTTAAAGAGTTACATCATATAACTCTCACATCTCCTAAAATAAAAGCTTGCAATCATGTAAGTTTCTTGATTTGCCTCATAATTAATATCAATTTAAATTGATTAGAAACTTAATAATATAGCCGGGATAATGTACACACCAATTTTATTTGAATTGTGAATTTATTATAGCCCAATAATGTACACACTAATTTTAGCATTTTAATAAAGGCTACACCTTATGTTCTTTTTGTGCATGTGCTACACTTTCTCGAGCACAAAATCTTACAATATGCACTAAGGTGTTCATGATTGGCTAGTAAACAGTGGTGAGATGGTTATTTATGCCTTTCTCAATAAGTTCAAGTCCGACAATCAAAGACATAAGACTTCAAGATCAAGATCATGTGATCAACAGATATAGCATCTTCCTATACAACATGCACAACAAAACTTCAGCTAGTAAAGTGCAATAGAAATAAGTGCATCAAAACTAAACAAGGTACATAAACATGTTATGCAAAATTATATTAACCAACCTTGTTTTCAAATTCAAGAAAAATAGCGGAAACACAATTTGCACAAATTTTTTTTTTTTTTATAAAGGAAATAAACACCCTAGAATGAAATGCATTAATGTTATGCAATGCAGATCCTAAAAACAAAAGGTCACAAAAGTTAGAATAATGAAGCACAAGGACCATGTCAAACAGACTCAATTAGGTCGAGTCTTTTGCATCCAAAACTTTTTAGATGCAACTCTTGCATTGGAGTTATGATTCATATTAGGATTTTGACCAACTCCAAGATTGGAATAAAGGTTTAACGCCTTTACCAATTCACCAATAAGTACCATAGGATCATGTGCTTGAGGCACATGTACTTTAGGTTTATTTGCTCGCTTTGCAGGTTGCAACTTAAAACAATTTGGACGAATGTGTCCAGACTTTCCATAAAAATGACAAACCCATGCAGGCTTATCATGCAACTTGCCCTTAATAGAAGTAGAAACTCTAGAATGAGACTCTTGAAGATCAACCCTAATCTTCCTAGGTGGAGTAACATCTACAGATTTAACAGGTTCACTCACCAAAGATTTGACAATCTCACTCTTACGAGGTTCAGAAGAGGGAACAAAATTTGTGGAATGAGATTCAGGCACAGAGATGCTTTTCACAAAACCTAAACCAGTTTTGTCAAAAAGAGACTTTTGAACACTCAACATGTGATCAAGTTTGGAGTTTACAGACCTATTAGTTTGTTCTCTAGCAACAGATAATTGAAGTTCCAAACATTTAACTTTATCAAGTAAAAGCATGTTCTCAGTTTTCACATTATTCAAAAGCTCATTTGTATCAAACAATTTCACAAGCAAATTCTTCTTATCAAGTTCAAGAGATGCAATTTTCTTTAAGTGTTAGGTTCTAAAGATTAGGAACTAATGTATTTAGAACTTCAATTTGTATGTTGGCAAACCATGATCAAAACGATGTTTAGTCGTGTGTTAGACTTGCTCAAAGTATGGGTCTTATTGTAAAGTTGGAATCGAGTTTTTATGCAGAAGTACTGTTCACTTTCTGTATGACTCGATCGATCGAAAATTAGACTCGATCGATCGAAAATCGTGCAGAACGTTTTTCTGCAGAAAATTCCAACTCAGCCCAAGCCCGTTTTAATGTATAGGGTTTTATGTTTTGCCCTAAGTATAAAAGGGAAAACCCTAGCCACGTTTTTAGAGTTCTGTTTTGCTGTGTTTGTGAATCTTTCTGTGAGATCTAGAGGTGTTTACCTTCACATACACTTAGGGTTTACAAACTTGAGATTTATGTCAAGAGTTGTGTAAATCATACAGTTGCAGAATCAAGAGAACACAAAGATATACAAGCAGGTGCGCTTGTGGATTTGCTGAAGAATTCCGGAAAGAAGGAGTCCGTGGATCTCGAAGCTATCATGGGGTCATGATAGTAAGTTTCCTACACTTGGGTAGCAATAGGATGTTAGTGGTCTAAGTCGCTATTGTGTAAACTTCAATTCTTTCTAGTGGATTTGCTATTTTACCTTGAGGATAGCTAGGTTAAATCCTCCCCAGGTTTTTTACCGGTTTGGTTTTCCTGGGTCATCATATCGTTGTGTTCTTTATTTTTCCGCTGCTTTACTTGATATGATTGTTTTGTTTTAACCTAGATCTGAATAATAAACCTAAGTATTCACTTGGTTAATTAATTAGGTTAAACAATCTAGTTTACAGGGGTCTAAACGAACTGACATTAAGCCTAAATCAACATTCATGGTATCCTTTGCAGCAACTTTGCAAAGTTTATCATAGGCTTCTTGTAAATCTGCATCTTCAGAGAGTTCCCCATCAGAAGGGTTCTCTTCAATAGACACGCTTTCATTAACTACAGTAGTAGCAGTGAAAGCAATGAAGTTTCCATCCTCATCATTAGTGGATTCATTGTCAGAAACTTCATCATCACTAAGAGTCACAGCCATAACTTTACCCTTAGACTTCAAGTATGTAGGACATTCAGATTTCATATGACCATACGTTTGACATCCATAACATTGTTGTCCCAAAAAATTATTAAAAGGTTGACCTACTTTCTCTTTAGGTTTTTCAGTGTTATTAACCTTAGTGGGATCATTCTTCCTAAAATTTCTAAGTTCAACAGTGTTCTTGCTTCTTGCCCTTCTGTTATTGTTCCTAAGAAAGTTTCTAAAGTTCTTGGCAAGATAGGCAATCTCTATAGCAGAGAGTTCATCATCAAATCCACCATCCTCAACATCATCAACTGACTTAAGAGCCATTGATTTGGATTTGTTTGTCTTGGGTAGGTCCAACTCATAGGACTGAAGAGATCCTACAAGTTCATCAACAGGTATGGAGTCCACATCCTTGCTTTCAGTGATGGCAGTCACTTTGGGTCTAAAATCCTCAGTCAAAGATCTAAGAATCTTCCTAACAATTTTAGGTTGATCATAGATTTCACCCAAATTATATGCAGAATTAACAATATCATTCAATTTAGCATAGAACTCATCAAAAGATTCATCATCATTCATTCTAATGCTTTCAAATCTAGTAGTCAATTGCTATAACTTATTAATCTTAACTGCCTTTGTGCCTTCATGCACAGTCTGGAGGATATTCCATGCAGTATGAGCAACCTCAACATTTGAGATTCTCTTAAATTCTTCTATAGAGACAGCATTGAAAATAGCATTCATAGCTTTGCTATTGAAAGCAGCTGCCTCCTTTTGAGAAGTTTGCCACTCACTCACAGGAGTAGTGGGCTTCTCCTATCTGTACCCAACGGAGTTCCAGACTCTCTCATCAATGGATTTCAGGAATGCTTTCATCCTTACTTTCCAATAAGCATAGTTGTTTCCATCAAAATGAGGTGGAACAACAAGAGAGTGTCCGTGTTCCATGACAACAGGGGTCAAGGATCAGCTCAAAGATCAAAGGATCAAAAACAAAAGCTACTTGCTCTGATACCAATTGTAAGCTCGTTTAGACCCCTTAAACCCAAACAGATTAATCTAGAGAATTAGCCAAGTGATTAACTTAGGTTATTTAAACAGATCTAGGTTTAAAACAAATAAATCAAATCATGTAAAAGTGCGGAATAATAAAGAACACATGATATGATGACCCAGGAAAATCAAGCCAGTAAAAAACCTGGAGAGGATTTAACCTAGCTATCCTCAAGGTAAAATGAATTCACTATGAAAGAATTGAAGTTTACACAATAAAGACTTAGACCACTAACATCCTATTACTACCTGCCTGTAGGAAACTTACTACCACGTCCACATGACAGCTCCGAGACCACGGACTCCTTCTTTCCTTGAATTCTTCAGCAAAGCACAAGCAACACGTGCTTGTATATCTTGAAGCTCTTTTGCTGTTCTGCAACTGTATGATTTACCAATCTCTTGACATGAATCTTGAGTTTGGAAACCCTAAGTGTATGTGAAGGTAAACACCTCTAAATCTAACAATTAGATTCACAAACACAACATCAGAATACTAAAAACGTGAATAGGGTTTTTCCTTATATACTTAGGGCAAAACATAAAACCCTATACATTAAATGGGCTAGGGCTGAGTTGAAAATTTTCTGCAGAAAAACATTCTGCACGATTTTCGATCGGTCGAGTCTAATTCTCGATCGATCGAGTTAGGCAGAAGTGTACAGTAAATTCTGCAATTAACTCGATTCCAACTTTACATAAAAAGCTATACTTTGAGCAAGTCCAACACACAACTTAAAGAATGTTTTGATCACGGTTTGCCAACATTACAAATTAAAGTTCTAATACATTAGTTCCTAATTCTTAGAACTTAACAATTTTCATAGTGAACTTCTTAAAATTTTCATTTCAATATGATCAAAATTGTCTAACAAAGTTAATAAAAAAATTTATTTGAACCATCAAAGTTTTCAAAGTCATGAATGATTCAAAATTTTAATAGATACAAAACAATTTTTACTATAAAAAAGGAGATTGAAAAAACATAAACTATATTGTCTCTATAATTATTAGATCAATTAACAAATTATTTTTCTTTATTTATAAGAGCATATTTGGGGAGGCCAACTCCTATATTTGTAAATAAATTTTTAATTTTCTTTTCATAATTACACAAACTATATAAAAAAAAACATTAAAAATTTGGGGGTGGGGGGCATGTCTTCCTAACAGTGGTTGTCTCCGCCCCCGTCCTTGCATATCCATAGAAAGACAGTTACAAAAATTCCCACTTAATTTATATCTTGTTGGTGAAAACACAATAATAATGGAAGTAACACAATGAGAAACTGAATAATACTTCTGAATATTATTAATTTAGAGAGAAAAATTACACAACATTATTTGGACTGAGGCACGACACTCACTCTCTTTAAGAAGATTCAAACCCTTGATTGGCTAAACTTTGTAACCAGTGCAGACTTTCCACCCTTCACCTCCCCCTTGCGCATGTATCTAGTCCAATATCTGAGTCAATTCATATTAGTCCATTAATCACCACAATTAAAAAGAACAAAATAGTCTTTCTCCTTTTGAATGTGGAATTAAACATTTTCACTAACTCCTCGTCTCCCATATTCACTCCCACATCTTTACATCTATGTTGTACTATTTATTTATTTTAATTGATTAATATTAAAATGCTCCAATGTATCTGTATCTCACTATTCCTCATCTATTACTTTCAAATTTTTTTTTTTTTTTGTGTTTATCTAAAGAGATATTCATATTCTGTATATTCTTCTTCTTCTTTCTTTTTTAAAGAGTAGCAAAGCTCCTTTATATAAAACAAAAATACTACTTGTAAGTTATAAGAAAATTTAATCACACAATAACGGAGAATAAATAACTGGATAGTGGGGAATTATCTTCAAAGTTATTCTTTAGCCAACTACTAGTAAAGAAAGGAGTTAAAGTAATGGGAGACAGACAACGTTTGCCAGATGAAGTTGACTCTTTAGCCAAAAGTAATAAGAAACTCAAAGATCATCACTCGGATTGGGACAGCACGCATAGCAAACCCAATCCCTCCACTGGGGGATTTGGGTCTTATAGAGACAGGTGGTGGGAGCCATTCCAGGAGCGTTTGAACAGGCTTTTGGTCTAGGACAAGCAAGAGAAAAAGAGGTTTAGTCCGATGTAGAGGAGGACAGTCTCTGTGATGGAATTGTAGCAGTTGCCCTCTCTAAGGAGGATAAGGAAAGAATAAGAGCTCCTTGGACTTCTTCCCTGATTGTGAAATCCTTTGGGAGGTCCCTGGGATATATGTTTCTTTCGTTCAAGATCAGGGAGCACTAGAAACCATCTAGGCGCACTGATTCCATTGATCTTGGACATGATTTCTTTCTCATTAAATTTTAATGTAATGAGGATATTGATAAGGTCCTTAAGGGAGGTCCTTGGTTCATTGGTCAATAGTTTCTCACCATAAGGCCCTAGGAACCTGAATTCAAAGCATCTAAAGCTTCGTTCTCAAGTGTGGTAGTGTGGATCAGACTCCCCGAGTTGCCGATTGAATACTATGACCCAGGAGTGCTAAGGAACATAGGAGAAGCAATAGGCCCAGTCCTCAGAATAGATGCCCATACTGCCAATGAAGCCCGAGGAAGGTTCGCAAGACTGTGTGTTCAAGTTAACCTTGACAAGCCACTTATTACAAAGGTGAAGATTGGGCGGCTAGCTCAAATAGTTCTATACAAGGGTCTTAGTGCCTTGTGTTTTGAATGTGGAAGAATCGGGTATAGAAAGGAGGCATGGCCTCATGTTATCAAGGTCCCCAGACTGAAACTCCTCAAGCAACGCAAGGTAAGTCCAACAACTCGGAGGAACAGCAAATGAGCAAGGATGAAAGTCAAGATAAGACTCACAACAACGAGCTTGATGGGTATGGACAATGGATGGTGGTCACGAGGAAGAAGAAAGCCCAGAAACCCAGGTTGGTCGGTCATGGGAAAGGGTTTGCCACCTCGGGTGGGGAGTTGGAGGCCCAAGACAGAAGGGACAGCAAGCATCAGGCTAGTGTGTACGCTGACAACCCGAAAATAGGGGCGGCTGATAAGACTTCAACGTCTATTCAAAACGGCAGAGTGCCAGAGGGAGGGAAATGAAGCCAGGCAGTAAAGCTAAGGGGCTGGGCCGTAGCACTGTTGGTGCAAGAGAAAAAAAGGCAGTGTTAAGGATCTTTAAATTTGGGTCTAGTAGTGGGCTTGGGGCAGAGCCTAAGGAAGGACAATCCGACCCAACAACACATAATAAGGGGCTTGGTGCATCAGGGGATTCTCCTGTTTTTAGGTTTGGAAGCTCCACACCTAGTAAGGACCATGGAGAATGCACAAGAGAGGTGGGTGATATTCTACAAAGGGAAAATTATCCCAATCAGGGACACAACGATCAACATGATCAAGAGTGATCCAACAGAAATCATGGGGTGGTTCGAATGGGAGTTGATGCAAGCTTGGAGGAACCCTTTTCCACTGACAGAGTTGAGTCGCAAGACAGGCTTTCTTCCCATCACGAACGAAGCATGGAGCTCGACACCAAATCCGTGGTGGAGGTTCCTAATGGACAGACCCACGATTCCCACCAACACATTAGTTCATTCCGGGTAAACCTCAAGTGATTACCTCTCGGAAGAATCACTGATAGAGCACAAAGTGCAGGACGTCGAACCAGTGATCACGAAGAGGAAAGTTCTCAGAAACACACTGCTGGAGTGCGCGGTGATGGGGTATGTCCACAAGGTGAAGCTCATCCAATTCTTGATGCCAGTGATCAGGGGAACCGTGCTTGTAAGAACCAACCAGGCAGAGATGGGGATTTTGAATCATGCTGTGACGATTTTCCCTGAGGAAGTCCGCTCAAAGCAGGTACTGATGGAGAGATGGAGGTGGAGGGTGATGGGGAATCACTCCGCTGATGAGTTGTTTGACAGGTTCTCTAATCCTCATCCAATCATGAATATAATTATTTGGAATTGTAGGGTTGCGCTTGAACCCAAATTTAAGCAAACGATGGCTGATCTTATTAGTTGGCACAATCCTGTGGTCATGGTAGTTACTGAGACAAGAATGAATGGTTATAGAGCTGAATAAGTTATTAAAGGTCTTCCTTTTGATGGGTTTGCTATGTCGGAGACCATTGGGTTCGCAGGGGGAATTTGGCTGCTCTGGAAGTCCTCCATGGTGCAAGTGGAAGTGCTCACTTTAACTAAACAGGAGATCCACACGCTTCTTCAGGTACAATCCTTGCCTTCCTGTTAGTTATTAAGTGCTATATATGCTAGTCCCAAGTTTAAAAACAGGTGCATTATGTGGGAAAACCTGAAAAAAGTTTCTGATCGCCATGATTTGCCGTGGATCCTCATGGGTGATTTTAATGAAGTACTTGAGGAAAGTGAGAAGTTTGGCGGTAATTCTTTAAGTGTTAAAAAGGTTCGAGAATACAGAGAGTGCATGGATCAATGTAACCTGTTGGACTTAGGTTTCTCAGGGCCTAAATATACATGAACTAATAAGAGAGGTATAGGGAATTTGATTCAAGAGCGGTTGGATTGATGTTGGGCTACTCCCTCATGGAAAGAAATTTTTTTGAAAGCCAGTGTTCCTCATCTAGCCCGCATTAATTCTGACCATTGCCCTCTGTTGTTGAAAATCACTGAGCCTCCCCCTGCTAGTGGGGAAAGGCCCTTTCGCTTTCAACCAATGTGGAACCATCATCCAGAATTTCAGGACCTTGTCCGAGGGGCTTGGAGGGAGAATCCCTTGGATAGAGCCATACATGAGTTCACAATGAAAGCTAGGAAGTGGAATAAGGAAGTCTTTGGAAATATTTTTTGGAAAAAAAGGCATCTCGCGGCCAGACTTCTTGGCATCTAGAAGGCATTAGCTAATAGCCCCAATGCTTTTCTATTAAATCTGCAAGATCAACTATCTGATGAGTTTAATTAGATTCTACAGTGGGAAGAGAAGCTTTGGGCAATGAAAGTGAGAACCAATTGGCTCATTGCCGGGGAAAGAAACACCTCTTATTTCCACCTCTCCACCATTATACGCAGATCAGCCAACAGAATATCTTGTGTTAAATTGGAGAATGAGGAATGGATTTATGATTTGGAGCAAACAAAGCAATATTTTTGAGAGGTTTTTTTGAAGCTTTATACAACTGAATGCCTTTTTAGCACGAGAGACATGACTCTGGAGATGGATTTCTGCAGGCTCTCGGAGCATGAGGCCATTGAGTTGGCTAGCATCCTTTCAGATGCTGAAATCTATAAAGCCTTGAAATCCATGAAGCCGTATAAAGCTCCAGGGCCTAACGGCCTTCATACGGGCTTCTTCCAAAGGCATTGGAATTGTATTGGAGAATCGATGAAGGAGAAAATGAGGAATATTTTTCTTTCATGTGAGATGCCAGCATTCCTTAACCAAACCCTCATTGCTCTCATTCTGAAACAGAAGGGCCCTAAAACCATCAGCCATTGCAAACCCATTAGCTTATGCAACACTGTGTACAAGCTAGTCACAAAAATTTTGGTTCAAAGGCTTCATCCTCACATGCCTAATCTGATCTCCCCATGTCAAATAGCTTTTTGGCTAGTAGGAGAGGTTCGGATAACGTAATTATTGCATAAGAAATTATTTACTCCTTGAATAAGCGCAAAGGTAAAGAAGGATTCATGTTAGTCAAAATAGACTTGGAAAAAGCGTACGATAAGCTTAAGTGGTGCTTCATGTGAAAGGTGCACACCTGTTTTAGGTTTCCTCCAAACGTTATTAAACTGATCCTGAGCTGCATTTCCTCTTCTTCCACCTCTCTGCTCTTCAATGGAGAGAAACTTCCCCCCTTTACACCTGTTAGGGGGGATAAGGCAGGGCGATCCGTTATCCCCGTTCATTTTTCTGCTGTGTATGGAGTATTTGAATGCTCAAATTGAAGACTTGTGTGATTCTAAGCAATGGATGAGGGTGAAAGCATCCACAGGAGGGCCTGGATTCTCTCACATTTTCTTTTCAGACGATCTATTGTTGTTTGCAAAAGCAAATACTAAGAATTGTGAAGCCATTACAACGGCACTTGGTTCCTTTTGTGATATGGCTAGGCAGAAAGTTAACAAGAGCAAGTCAAAAAATTTCTTCTCTCCGAATGTTAGTGTTCAAGTGAAATTGGATATTTGTCAGCAACTAGGCATCCAAGCCACCAACAACTTGGGACGTTATTTAGGCTTTCCTATACTTCATAAGGGGAGGAATGGAAATGCTTATAATTTTGTGATTGAGAGAGTACAGGATAAGCTTGCTGGTTGGAAGGCACGGGTTTTATCTCCTGCAGGGAAGAGAGTGCTTATTAATTCAGCTTCCACTCCCATTGTGGAATACTACATGCAATGTTGCGCGCTTCCAGTCAAAAGTGGAATACTATGACTCTTCCTAAAGATAGAGGGGGACTCAGGATGGTGGAAATGCAGTCTAGAAATGAAGCATACCTTGCAAAGCTCTGTTGGAGGCCAGCTAATGAGCAAGAAGCTTCGTGGGCAAGAATGCTGATGAGCAAATACTTCATGGACCTGAGAATTACTGAAGAGGGTAGGAAACTCCCTTGTTCCATGACATGGGCAGCATGCAAGAAAGGGGGCCCTATATTTAGGGTCCGTTTGGATACCGCTGAAACTGAAAATTGAAAACTGAAAACTGAAAACTGAAAAACACTGTAGCAGAATAATTTTTAAATGTGTAAATAGTATAGTGGGACCCATTTTTAATGAAAAAGTTGCTGAAAAGTGGTATTTTGTGGGTCTGTAAACAGTAAAAAAGAGAGGAAAAGTCAAAAGTTGCGGCTACTGTTCATGAACAGTAGCCGCACAGTACATAACAGTAACTTATTGTGGCTGAAATGTGCACTCTTCCGGGGAGAGAAAAAAAAAAAAAAAAAAAAGAAGGCAGACGCGGAACGCAGACGCGTTCCGCTATCCAAACCCAGCCTTAAAAGAGGCCTTAAATGGGTTATTAAAAATGGGGCCTCAACCAATCTTTGGGCAGACTTTTGGCTCCCTTTTGGCCCTTTGAGATCCTGTATTCAAGGCCCACTGACTAGAGAGGAAGCCAATCTGTTGGTAGCAGATATTAGAGATCAAGGAAGTAATTGGTTTCAGAGTGTGTTATCTGTTGAACTCCCGGAAGAGTTGCGCAATCAGATTCAAGAGGTTCCCTTCTCGTTGGATCTGAACACAGAAGATGTTTCTTGTTGGGCCTTCTCGAAGGATGGCTCTTTTTCCCTAAAATCTGCCTGTTTATTAGCTAAAGGGTTAAATCCCTTGAACCCTTCGCCTTTCACTTGTGAGTGGATTTGGAAGGCTGTCACAACGCCTAGGATTATGCTCTTTTTATAGTTGAGCATCCACAATAGCATGCCTACTTGCGAAGTATTGATTTCTAGGGGCTTAACTCTTGATACAATCTACCCCATTAATCAGAGGGAAGCTGAAACGCTTCAGCATATCCTTAGGGACTGTCATTATGCAAGAAATTTCTGGAATAAGTTAGGGGTGTCGGCTGAATGTAGAAATTATTTTTTGGAAGATATAGGGAATTGGCTTCATTAATTGAATTGCACATCCGTGAGCTCCCAGCATGGTATACCGTGGAAGATCACCTTCCCCATGGGTGTTTGGCATTTATCGTTGCACAGAAATGCTTACATCTTCAGGAAGGGAATTGTTGACGACGAATTCTATATGCAATGCAGACAAAAAGCAGCAGAATTTTTTGCCATAGCAGTAGAGGGTAAGGTGCAGGCCAAGAAGCATCTACAGGCAATCTCGTGGCAGAAGCCACCAGCTAGTTGGGCGAAGTTAAATACTGATGGATCAGCCCGTGGCAGCGCTGGGGGGGGGGGGGGGGGGGCGCAGAGGAATACTGAGGAATGAACATGGCAACTGGATCAATGGTTTTGCCAGAAATTGTGGGAAGATGAATAGTGTAATGGCTGAGCTATGGGCTCTTCGGGATGGGTTACACATGGCAGCAATGGAAAACATACATAATCTTATTGTTGAACTTGATGCTCTTGCTGTTGTTCAACTGATGAAAAACTCTATTACTAACTTTTCTCTTGAACCCTTGCTTATTGATTGCAGACTCCTCTTGAGGAAGTTCCCAAACCTACAAGTTGAACATGCATACATGGAAGTAAATCAGTGCGCGGATGCCTTAGCCCGTATTGGTAATAATAGCAATGTCCCTTTCATTTTGTTTGGCCATCCACCGCCTGTGGTGAATCGGCTTTGCACCCTGGACATAGAAGGGGCCTTTTGTAACATACTGATTTAGTTTTAATGCATTTAACCTCCTTTACCAAAAAAAAAAAATAAATAAATAAATAACTGGATAGTGGGACAAAAATATTTTATAACACTTTTTTTTAATGGATTATAATATGTGATTATAAATTTTGTAACAATGACCATAAGCATATATATCAAAATACACCAAACAATAAATCGAATTATATATGTGAGAAAAACAATAAATCGAATTATGTGAGAAGAAGAGGATGGAGGTAAATAACATAAAACCGACCATTTTTGGTCAAACTCTCAGTTAACGTCTTTGAATGGAATTTAAAACCGACCATTCAGTGGACTGACTGGAATAAACAGTGTACAGTAGTCAACCAATATTACTTGGGAGAAATTTTCAGAGCTCTTGTTTAATTGTGTTGTACTAACAAAATATTTTCAAATAGGGAAAAAAAAAAAATCTTACTATAACAAAGATATTTTTAAATTTTTGATATTTCTAAAAAAAAAATTATGAAAACATGTTTTTGACTAGATAGGCCTTAAGCAACCCACAAATATCCGAATATGTGGCCCTTAGTTATTTGCTAAGTAACAACACTTCCGCTATCTGAACAATAACTTTTGATGGTATACAATAATAGTAGTGTTAGTGCTCACTAGGAAGAAAAGGCAATGGTGCGAGCTAGGGGTGGCAAAATTGGACACGACCCGTGAACCCGACATAACACAACTCAAAATTAGCAAGTTATGAGTTGGGGTTTAATGGGTTAATATCATATTCGGGTTGACGTGACTGAGCTGTTTAATAAACATATTGAGTTAGTGTCCAATACATGGAACATGTTTGACCCATTTAAATAAACAACAATTTACCAATATACCATTCAAATCCTAAGTATATAAACTTATTAGTTGTTGTGGTTTATTTTTTTTAACATATTATAATTGATTATTTGTGATATTAAGATATATTTTAGTTTTAGATGATAATTAGTGATGTAGTTACTCGTTAGTTCTGAATTTTTATATTAATTTTTTTTTTCATAATTCAATTTGGTTAATACTAAATGTTTTGGTTAGTATTTTGAAATGATACTCTCTCTTCTCACATTCATGGTGAATATAATAAGTGAATTCAATCATGAATATGAAAGGAGAGAGCATCATTCTCTGTACCCTAGGAGTACCTAAGAATTACTCACTTTTAAAGGCGATGTTAACGGTGTTTTTGAGCAATTATTAATTAGGAAATTCTTGATATTACTTTTATAGAAAATATAAAAAGTTACTCATAAAATGTTCTTAAACAAATGTCTTAATGCATCCGTTAACTTTTCCACCTAGCTATAACAAAAAAGCTGTTTAGTCTTTTTTCCAAACAAACACTGCATCAGCTTATTTAGTTTTTTTTTTTTTTTTTTAATGATTTTGTTATTAGTGAAATGATGGTTGTACCAAAAAAAGTGAAATGGGTGAAATTTCAGTTAGTTCAACTAAATTAAAAAGTTACATGATAAGTTTCAATTAATTTAACTGGTAAAATGTTTTATCGTTGAATAAAATATATGAGTTCGATCAAACGTTCCAATTCATTGAACAAACACGACAGTGACATGAGGAAATTTTTGAACACGTATCTAATTATTCGTGTTGCATCCACTGCACGAGTACATCAGACGCATGCAATTGACTCTTTAGATTCAACCATAAAAAGTTTTGAAATCAAATGATATATAACCTTTTTTATTTGGGTGAATTGTATTCTTATCATAAATCATGTGAACAAGTATAATTTTGAGCCATCAATCTTTTGAACTACGGGGTCTATTGTATTCTGTCATTTTGAAATTTATCTAATGTCCATTATAATTTGTAGGAAATGAATTTCTAAGGGAGGGATCACAACAAAGAAAGTAATCAACAAAATGGTGGAACGAGTGAAAATTCATAATCATAGGTGAGAGCTTACAAAGATTAAATAGGTCACTTCCTAAGCTTCAGAGCAACCAATAGTGTTGGTTGGAGGTACTTCTAAAGTTAAGTCAATGGGAAATTTTTGAGAGTAGGCTTGAAGTAAAATTGTAGAGTATTACTACTTTTGAATGCATACCTTCTTCCATTGCTTAAAAGGGGCATTTATAAGGTTTTTGATTAGGTGTTGAAAACTCACTCAGTGTATAAAAATACTTGTGAATATTTAAACCCCCAAAAACAAATTTTCTAATACAAGCTTATATTCAAACAATATATGTGCGGAATATGAAATATAAGCAATACCCAAATTAGCAAACTACTCTAAGCTATTAATTAATCACAACCAGCAGAAATTAAAAGCTAAGAATAAGGGAAAGAGAGATGCAAACACAAGATAATACGGCACGTGTTATCGAAGAGGAAACTGAAGAATTCGGTGAAAAACCTCTCCGCCGACCTCCAAGCGGTAAATGATCACCTAGAAAATCAATTGGGATACATGAATAGAAATAGACCCTCCAAGTCTAATCTACCCATTGCACCTAAGCCTTCCAAGCTTTTTACTCCAACAAAGTTACACCGAACCATGTCTTCTCTAGCTTTCCGAATCCCGCAACAAGCTTATTGCATCAACCAATATGAATTGATTCTCTCTTGAGCTGCTTCCCAAACACCAAGAATCTTCTCACTACTCTAAATTTGGTGAGGTAAGGATTTGGTTTATGATCCTCTCATGGGTATGACAATGGAAAGAGTGAGAGTAGAGGAATTTGGAGAATCAAGTGTATAAGATTGTGGATGAATCAATTTTTTTTTTCTCTTGAGTTTCTCTCTCAAAATTCTCTTTGGAAGATCTCTATATTTCGTGGGTATAAGGGTATTTATAGTAGGATATGAGATGGAATGTGAAAAGTCACTTTTCAGCAAAACAAGGTGCACTGGCGAGTCACTCGCGACTGGGATGAGTCGCGAGTTCCAGTTGCCAGTTACCAGACTAGGTCAAACTATACTTTTTGTCCTGTAGTGATCCAGCTGACCTAACTCTTCATCTTCCTGCATGCTTCACACATGTGCTTCATTTTGGCGAGTCACCATTCGCAAGTTAGTTGCAAGTCACCTTCTTGTTGCACACTCGTGATCAAATCTTCACACTCTCTCAAACATAATCCTTACATTATTCCCACCTAAATATAGGGTTTCTAAATACTAAATTACAAGCAAATTTGGCACGGAATAAAACCAACACATAGTTGAATAAATTCAACTTTACAGGTATCAATTTCACTTATGATCTACAAATGAGAGGTGGTTGGCTAAGTCTCTTAATCCATATTCACCATTGAAATTTCATAATTTTTGTAAATCTTGAGTTTTCAATTTATTAAATTCAATCTTTCTAAAAAAAAAAAAATTTTATTAAATTCAATAATTGTTAGAGCATCCAATTTGGTCACAAAACTACCCACGTCAGTGGATGTATAAATGTGTAAATATACACATTTGCTACAATAACTATGCAGATATGCACGGTTTCTGTAGCTGTGTATAACATTAATTTATTCTCTTTTTTTTTCTCTCTCACTACTTCTCTTGTCAAAATCCTCGTCTTCCCCAACTTTCACAGCAACGCAGAAGAAGAAGAAGAAGAATAAAAGGAAGAAGAGAACCACCCGAACCACCTAGCACCACCACCATTACCACCGCCACAATCCAACACCACCACAAACCATTTCACGACAACCCACTTAAAGAAGAAGAAGAAGAGAGAACCATCCATCAACCAACACCAACACCAGAAAACCATCCCAGCACCACTAAACCACCAAAACCACACCAAAAAACTCATTTCAAACCCAACAAAAAATCAACTCAAGCCCAAATCAAATCAAAATCAAACCCAATGGAAATCCATATGAAAAAACCAAAGGATAAACATCAGATCTACGACCGCTACCACCGAATCTGTCGCTATTGCCTCCGTGTGTGTGTCCATTTGGGTTTTGGATATGAGAAAGATAGAGAGTTGAGGGGAAAGAGAGGTGGAGTTGAGAGAGAAAGATGTGGGGAAGAGAGAGATGTTAATGAGAGAGAGACATGGAGACCAGATAAGTAAGGTATAAATAAAAAAAGAATAAAAAATATTATTTAAATAAAATAAAGTATATAATAGATAAACTGATGTGGGAGTTTTTGAAAATAACCGCGTAGAATAAAAAAAGTAAGTTCTTATGCTAAAATAGATAGAAAATTTTAGATAAACTGATGCGAATGCTCTTACCATATGTAAATTAGCCTAACGATTCCTTGGTCCACGAGCTAGCTTGCTGGGCTCTCTCAAAAGGTTTCGTTGGTTGGTTTGATGTAAATTTGGATCTTTTAATCGTGTTTATAAGGAGGGTGGCTTTTTTGTTGTAATTTCTTGGTTGAATAAAAGTTTTCATTCAAGCAAAAATAAATTTTGCCTAACAATTCACAATTGGTTAGCATGTATTTTGCTCTTAACCAAAAAAAAAAGTCTTACACTATTGCTTAGAGCATTAGCATCAACAGTATAAAATGCTAAAATAGCACACTAAACACCAAAAACCATACTTAATGAGATGTGTCAAATCCCAATTTTTGATAACATGATACAGTACCCTTCTAGAAAGGTGTTGTATCATGTTTTAAACAAAGTATCATGTTTTAAACAAAATTTATACATGTTTTAAATGTGGAGAGAGAGAGAGAGAGGGGGGGGGGGTGTTTGGGTTTAGAGAAATTAAGTTATTTTTTTTTATTGGTTTTTTAAATTATTTAATGTATTGTAATGTTAAAATAAAACAAGTGATTTACGGTGCAATGTTAAATGTAATATTAAAGTAACAAAAGTAGGTTTTGTGTGTGTTATATAAGCATTTGGCATAACACAGCACTAGTATTAGATGTGCTAAATGCTAACCAAATACCAAAAAAAAAAACTATAATAGATGTCTCAAATACCTAAATATTTTAGCATGTATGACCATACCATTCTAGTAGTAGAAGGGTACAAACCCAAATGCTAAAATAAGCTACAATAGGTGGCTGGTTAGCTGTTGCTTGTGGAGTGGCGAAAATTTCTTATTTGTTTGTTTTTTTTTTTTTAATAAAAAAAAAGTTTTTAAAGTTATTTTAATAAATAATATGCTAAAGTAAGAGATGTGATGTAGGGTGTATTGTAAATGTTATGATAAATTAAATAAAGTAACTTTTTGTGTGTTAAAATATATATTTTTTAGCACAATTGATATTAATGCTATTAGGTGTACTTGTTTTTACCAAGTATAATGTGAATGAGTAGTTAGGGGTGTGCATGGGTTAAATTGGGTCGAGTTAGAATGTTTTTTCAACATAGTCTATCATTGAGTTGTGCTTAGCTGTTTCATCTCTTATAAAAAATAAATAAAAAATAAAAAGACTTTCATAAATTATTTAAGCTTTTAAAAAATTTTATCACAAGTCACATAATAAGTCTAAATTATATTCCAAATTTTCAAAATACCAAAATGAATTAAACTAAAATATCCAAGTAATGATAATAAAATAAATTTATATATATGGTTGGTCAAGTTAGGTCAAATAGGTTGAAAAATTATCAATCTGTGGCTCAAAATAAAATTTTAACCCAATCTAAGGAGTTAGGTTGGATTAAATTGGGTTAATTTCATCAGGTCGATGAAAGTTCTATAATATTTCTCAGGTGAAAGTTTCATCGTAATGGAGTTTTTAGAAAGTTATATATACAAAAAGATCAAATTAGATCATTTGATTAAAAATACACTTTTTTTTTTCTAGATGATTAAAAATATACATAAGTTGTTATTTGAGTTACCACATAATCAATCGGAGAAACCTTCCTATAAAATAGTTTGAAGACAAGTGTTGTGATTTCTCCAAATGTAATGGAATGATTGAAAATAGAAAAGCATATCCTTTTCTTTGCAGGTGAAGAAAAATTAAAACCCTCTTAAGTCAATGATATATTGATGCTTTGAAAACAAAGTGTAGAAACACAAAATGTTATGAATTAGTGTATAATAAAAGTACAAAAAACTATATCAAGAAAGTATAAAAACTCAATTGAAAATAGTATGAACGCATATGCGTTTTTTGTGATCAAAAGGTGTATGACTATATAATCCAAGGTAAATTATTGGGGCCAGGAAGGTGGACTTTAAAAACTATAAAGTGAAGGTAGGGGGTCACAAAATTCGCAATGTCTAGCATAGAGCTCGTTCCCCTATAAAATTACCCTTTTTGTGATTGTTTGACTCTTACGTTGTGTTTAGTACGGGAAAATCCATAATACTCTTGGCATTCAAATTATTGGGAATATGATATCTTGCAATCCGGATGTCTAAGAATGTAACTATTCCTATGTTTAGTTTAATTGAAAATCTACTAAGATTCCTATGAATGTGAGATTATAATGTTTGATTTATTCCTAGAAATCTTAAATGAATTCTTTATTTTTTCTCATTCTATCCTTAGATTTGTAAATCTAATATCAAGTCTTTTTTTATTAAAAAAAAGTCTTCCTCCAAATAAATAATGAAAAACAAAATATAAATTGAAAGCTCAAATAGTGTAAAACACTATAGCCTATTTAGACCCCCAATTTTAAAAACACGACTTAATTGCTTTTACTCCAACTTATCTAAGTGCGGAACAAGAGTAAATGATACGCAATAACCGGAACTACTCTCTAAGCCATAAACACATGCAAGCATCAACAAATATAAAGCTTAAAAAGTAAGGGAAGAGAGATGCAAACACAAGATAACGCCAAGACGTATTATCGAAGAAGAAATTGAAGACCTCAGTGAAAAACCTCTCTGCGACTCTCCAAGTCGAAATCGATTCATTAGTGAATAAGTTGGAGTACAAGGATATCAAAAAGTCTCTCCAAACTTAATCAACACAATGTACTTAAGCCCTCCAAGCTCCAGCTACCAACGGACTTTTCGGGGTCTTGTCTTCACTAGTTATCCGGATCTCGCAATACCACCCGATTGCATCGCCAAGCCTTACCGACTTCTTTTGGCAAATACCCAATGCTTCCTAAGCTCCAAAACACTCTCTGTGTGTGGGTTATATTTGGGTACAAATCTCCTCTCAAGGTATAACAATGAGAAAAGGGAAGGAGAAGAGACTATAAAGGAATTCTCACTTAAGGATGAGTAGCTCTCTCTAACATGGTGGGTGTGCTGTAGAAACCTTTCTAGGGTTTTCTTCTGAATAGTCTCCTTACAATTTTGTGGGTAATAAGGGTATATATAGTATGGGTGAAAGGTTTTAGAGTCACACTTAAAATCATCCAGTCAGAGAGTTTCGCGGGTCATTCGTGACTTGGCCTAAGTCACGAAGTGACTCGCGAAATACAGCCTAGCACTTGACTCTTCAACTTCCAGCATGTGCTTCTCATGTGACTTTCGTGGGTTGCATCACTTGCGAGCCATGTCACAAGATCAACTTCTTGAGCAATCTTCACCAACTTAATACTAAGCTCATTAAAAAAAAATTTTAAGAAATACAAGGAAATAAATTAATACAATTATAACATTTTTTGTCATAAAATAAAGCCAACACAAATTTTATGTGAAAACCATAACTTAACAATCTCTCTCTTTGACTATTCCGTGACAAAAAGAACCTAAAATAGACTCTAGACTTAATCGTGAGTTTGGAAACAATGGCAAAACTCACTCACACCTTAATCTAAAACCTATGATAAACTTGGAACAAAATACCTGTATCCTGAAACACTTGTACAAAACATGTTAGACCCTCAAGGTAAAGCAAGTAATAAAAGGACAAGTATAATGTAACAAATAAAAAGTGATCAAATAAATATGATGTGAAACATATGAGCAACTTGATCAAACACATGACAATCATATGGAAATAACTACAATGATCACATAACAAAACAAATGATCATCGGAACATTCAATCAATAAAGCACAATAGCATAAGGATGTATGTGCACAAGAAATAGAATTTCTCCCCCTGAGAATGTACACAAGAGTCATATAGAAATGACAATACTCTGTAGTATACTCTCCATCTTTTTGTCACAAGTAAACAAAGGGATCAAGAAGAATGAAGGAAAGAAAGAAAGATGTGAACAAAGATAAAATGCATGAAGGGTACAAGATGAATGAGAAAATGAAGCCCAAACAAAAGACAAAACAAAATGCTACAAAGCATAAAGTAAACATGACATGATAAGGATGCTAAAAAATCAAAATGATGCAAGAGCATGAAATAGAACATGGCATGATAAGGGTGACAAGGTGTGCAAAAGGCGCAAATGTGCAATGCATGAGGGGGCCTAAGCCCTCCTGACCCAAAAAAAAGAAGTTATATTTTGTCATTTTTTTAGTTGGACCCTTTCTCTTCCAAAACCGTGCCCTCATTAGCCAGCCGAGCCCAAGCCAAGCCAAGCCAAGCCATTTCGGTATTGTTTGAAATCAGTGTACCGTTTCGAGATTATTGCTATTTATATTGTAAAGTTGTGATTTCCACCTATTTTATGTTGGCTTTAATTCCATGCCAAATTTGATTTTAATTTCTTCAATCATTTTTCCCCTATGTATTTGGGATTAATTGTAAGAGATGAGTGTGAGAGATCGGTGAACAATCAAGCTTCAAAAGTTGAACAAGTGAATTTCACGACTGGCTTGCTACTATCTCGCGAGAAGCAGCCCGCAAAAAAAGCCACGTGTAGAGCACATAACTGGAAGACGAAGAGTCGTGTCAGACTGGATTTTTCGCCATTGTCTCGCGAGTAAGGCCAACCTGCAAAACTTTCTGTTTAGCAAAAAGTTGTCTTTTGCTTACCAAGTCTTTACCCACACTATATATACCCTCATTACCCACAAATTATAAGGAGTGCTTTTCAGATAGAAAACCCTAGAAAATACACTTGAGAGTTAGAGATTATTATACCCACAATCATCTACACATTTCCTTGTGGCTTTCCTCAACTCCGACCTTTCCATCTCTATATCTTTGAGAGGTTGCTAGCCTAAAACACTTACCACACTCATTCTGAGTGTAAAGTGAGATTTTGGTGCTACTAGGAAGCATTGGAATGAGTCATTCATTGGCGGATGCAATCAAGTTGAATTGCAGGATTTGGAAAGCTAGAGAAGACAAGGCTCCGAGAAGTCAGTTGGTAGCAGGAGCTTGGAGGGCTCGAGTACATGGGGTAGACTAGGCTTGGAGGGTCTTTTGTTATTCCTGTACTCCAACTTTATTCTCTAGTGGATCAATTTCGACTTAGAGGGTCGCGGAGAGGTTTTTCGCTGAGTTTTTCCGTCTCCTCTTCAATAACACGTCTTGGTGTTATCTTGTGTTTGCATCTCTTTCCTATTCTTTAAGCTTTCATTTTATTGTTGATAATGGATGAATATGAATTAGGGTAGTGTTAACAGTTCTTTGCGCTTATTTACTCTTGTTCCGCACTTAGTATAAATTAGAGTAAAAGCTATCTAGCCGTAATTTTTAATTGGGGGTCTAAACAAGTTCTTGTGTTTTAGCACAAATTTCAACTTTCATTTGGTATCAGAGCGAGTACACTTGTCAAATTTCATTATCCTATTGTGATCCTAGACCCTTGTTTTGCAATGGATATGGCAATGGCAAAGGCCAACATGAATTGTGCTTCATGTGTTTGTCCTAGCAATGAGCTTCTTTAGAGATTGTCCTAGCAATGAGCTCTTAGAGTTATTAAAGTCTAAGAAACATGCTAAAATGTTCATAGACATGCTGAAATGCCTAGAGCATAGGAATCATGAGCTTCATAATAGCTTGTGTGAGTCTAATTCCTTAATTGCTAAATATAAGAAAAGGAACAGACATTTGTGTAACAAACTTGATGATCTAAAAAAAAAGCTTCACTCATCCATGAATAATGTAAAAGAAGATGAGTCTTGCTTTGAAAATCAAGAACGTTTATCTCATGCTTGTCTCTTTGTTCATACCACATTGAAAGTGTTTAATTCATGTATGTGGTATCTTGACAGTGGGTGCTCTGACCGGGGATAAATCACTATTTAAAAGCCTTAAGGAGAAGGAGGATGGGTATGTGATGTTTGGAGACGGCAGCCACTCACAAGTCCTAGGAAAGGGAACTATTGACATTCCGGGACTTCCTTTGTTGACCGATGTTCTTTACATCAAAGGGCTGAAAGCAAACTTGCTGAGCATCACCAAAATATGTGATGAAGACTTTTTAGTTCAATTTTCCAAGAAAAGGTGTCTAATTCTTAGTGAAGAAGGTGTACAAGTCTTGAAAGGACATAGGACCACTGATAATTGCTATGGCATGGTTCCCAAGCCAAATTTATCATGCCAGAGTGCCCAAGTAAATCTACTGGAGTTATGGCACCAACGTTTTGTACATGCCAATTACAAGCAAGTGGCAAAAGTCTCAAAACTTGAAGCCATGATTGGTTTACCGAAATTTGGAAAGATCGAAAAGAATGTTTGTGGCCCATGTCAATTGGGAAAACAAACTAAATCAATCCATCTCAAAGTAAATGTTTTTGCTACATCTCGTCCATTGGAGCTGCTTCATGTTGATCTAATGGGTCCAACTAGAACGGAAAGCATGGGTGGAAAACGATATAGCATGGTCGTGGTTGATGATTTCTCAAGGTACTCTTGGGTAGAATTCCTTAGAGAAAAGTCGAAGGCATGCGAAAAGATGGAAAAACTACGCAAGAAGCTTCAAAACGAAAAGCGAGTTCCCATCGTCAAAATCAGAAGTGACCATGGGAAGGAGTTTGAGAATGCCAAATTTGAAACATTTTGCAATGAGCATGGTATCAAGAAGGAATTCTCAGCCCCAAAGACTCCACAACAAAATGGAGTGGTTGAAAGGAAGAACCGGGTGATTCAAGAGATGGCAAGAGTTATGCTTCTCAACAAAGACATTCCACAGAAATTTTGAGCTGAAGCGGTGAACACATCATGCCACATTAGGAATAGAATTTTCTTCCAAGCGAGAACAAAGAAAACGTCATATGAATTTTGGAAGGAAAAGAAGCCTAAGTTGAAATACTTCCAAGTATTTGGAAGTAAATGCTTCATTCTCAATGATAGTTTGATGCCAAGAGCAACGAAGGGATTTTCCTAGGATACTCTGGAAACAACCGAGCTTATAGAGTGTACAACAAGCACATAAAAACAGTGATGGAATCAATAAATGTGGTTATAGATGACACCATTCCAAAAAAGAGTGTTGGTGAGGATGGAGAGCTCCAAGCCTTAAGAAAAATGATGACGACGGTAACATGTCACAAAGTGATGATGGTGGGAGACAATCACCAGAAAATAAAACTACTCCTACAGCATCAAGAAAGGAGACTAGATCAACTCAAAGGTCATTAAGTCCACTCATCCCTCCGGAAGTTCAGCCTCCAATCTCCCATGAAGAAGAAGCCTCCACTTCCAAGAAACCCTCATCAAGAGTGATTCTCAATCATCCCAAAAGCAACATAATCGGTGATTTAGTTGAAGTCCTTCGTTTGAGAAGAGGACTAAGTTATAGTGTGAATCATGTAACATATCATTGCTACCTTGCACAATTTGAACTAATGAAAGTGAAAGAAGCTTTGAAAGATGAAAATTAGGTAGAATCCATGCACCAAGAATTACATCAATTTGTTAGAAATGATGTATAGGAGTTGGTTCCAAGGCCCAAAGACACACATGTGATTGCCACCAAGTGGATCTTTAAGAACAAGACCAATGAGTATGGTGAAGTTGTTCGAAACAAATCTAGACTGGTGGTTCAAGGATATACTCAAGTTGAAGGTGTAGATTTTGATGAGTCATTCGCTCCGGTAGCAAGACTTGAGTCAATCTGAATTCTTCTCTCCATAGCAGGTATTATGAATTTCAAACTATATTAAATGGATGTGAAGAGTGCATTTTTTAATGGGCTTCTACATGAAGAAGTATTTGTTAAGCAACCTAAGGGGTTCCAAGATCCACATTTTCCGGACCATGTTCTAAGATTGAAGAAAACTTTATATGGGCTGAAGGAAGCACCAAGATCATGGTATGATCGTCTTACGTCATATCTTTTAGATCATGGCTTTAAGAGAGGTCAAGCTAATCGGACACTTTTTGTCAAACGAGATGAGAAATCTCTCCTTGTAGCTCAAGTATATGTGGATGACATTGTGTTCAGTTCAACAATTGATGATCTTGCTCAAGAGTTTTCAGAATAAATGAAGAAGGAATTCGAAATGAGCATGGTGGGGGAGCTAAACTACTTCCTAGGTCTTCAAGTGAAACAACGGAAAGATGGGATATTCATATCTCATAAAAAGTATGCCAAAAATCTCATAAAGAGATTTGGTTTAGACTCCAAGAAACATGCATCCACCCCAATGAGTTCCTCGGTAAAACTGAGCTCTGATCCAGCCGGTGTGGAAATAGATCCAACCCTTTACAAGAGCATGATCGGCAGTTTCCTATATCTCACTGCAAGTAGGCCGGGAATAGCCTTTAGTGTCGGGGTACGTGCTCGTTTCATGCAGCACCCAAAGAGTCCCATATGACAACGGTTAAAAGAATCATCTGCTATGTCAATGGAACATCCAACTATGGGATTTGGTACTCAAGAGACTCAAATGACTGCCTAGCCAGATACTCGGATGCTGATTGGGCCAGATGTGTTGATGATAGAAAAAGCACCTCGGGAGGTTGTTTCTACCTCGAAAACAATTTGGTGACATGGATGAGCAAGAAACAAAATTCAGTATTTTTGTCAACTGCTGAAGCAGAGTACATTGTAGCGGGCAGTTGTTGTGCTCAACTTTTGTGGATGAAAAGTTTCTTCATGATTATGGGATCTCTCAAGACATCATGTACGTCTTCTGTGACAATACAAATGCCATTAATCTATCCAAAAACCCAATTCCACACTCAAAGTCAATACATATCGAAATTCGATATCATTTCATTCGAGATTTGGCGGAGGAGAAAATTGTATGGCTGGAGTTTATCAATACCGACAATCAAAAGGCTGATATTTTCACTAAACCACTTGATGGCCCACAGTTTGAATCTCTTTGTAAGACCCTTGGTGTCGGTATCATCCCTTGGCTCATATCTCTTGTGTGACCTACACTTGATTATTGGTGCATTCATGTTGAAAGGGTCTCACATGTTATCATATTTCTTTTACAAGTCTTTGTTTGTTTTCCTTTTTTTTTTTATCTTACTTTAGTGTTTTGTTTTTAAATATGTTGAAAAATTCAAAAACTCATAAAAAGTGAAAAATCTCTAAAGTTTGATCGCTTGTGTTGTGTATATCACATGTTGATTTTGGCCTAGTACCTCTGTACTAATGGCGTAGTGCATTTACGAACTTAACTTGTTATGTATGCACATTTTTTAAGTTGAAGTGACATCTAGAAATCTACATTTGATTGTTGTAAATAGATCTTCAAGCTTGTCATGAATGATTGGTCAATGGTCTTGCTTGATCTTGATACATGCGTAGACTTGTGCCTATATATTTCCTCACATTTTTTTTCTTTTTCAAAAGAGCTCTTCAAATGTCAATCTCTGAAAAGAGAAAGAGCTGAAAAAATCTTACTTTGAAAACTAATTTGACTAGAAAAAAGTGGAGGAAATTTGTATTAAAAAGTACGGTGCCAACGCCAAATGCTTATTTGTCAAAGATATATAAAAAGTTCACAGCATCGTTTCTCAAAAATTTGAGTTGTATTTGATCAAAAGTATGAAATATGGAAGCCAAATTAGTGTACCATTCTGAGATTATTGCTATTTATATTTTTCTATATATGTTTGTATTTATATATGTAAGCATGAATTTATTAATTTTTATGTTTATGTTTACCTGTTAGGATATGTGCCCTTAAATCCTATTGTATGATGCTATGTATGATATTATGTATGACATTATGTGAGAAATCATGAATGACTTAATATTGTGTTTAATAAAGTTGTTTTATTCTTATCTAAAATAATGGTAACATGAATATTTGGACATTATCAAATAGTTCATGAGATGCATAGTATGTGATTTATGTGATTTAGTCACAGAAGATATAGATCACAAGTTCTTTGTAAACTCAGAATTTTGGTTCGTAGTCGGTGATGAAATTGGGCATTTCATCTGCGAAAACTATAACATATTAACTACGATGATTTGTCTTGATCATGGAAGTGGTGACTTCTAGTTAATATGTTGATATGTTTTAAAAGTTAAGACATATTGAACTGGACCGCTGTGAGATATATTATTCTCCTAACGACTGTTAATTGAATAATAAATCTCACGACTTGTATTCACATGAACTCTTAATCCTGAGAGAATAATGGACCTGATCATGAAATGTAGGTTGCTTTGATATATCAGGAGTGAGATCTAAAATAACGGTCAAAACCTCAGTATGTTGGGCAGCCACATTTAGTATTGATGGAACATATATTCTCAAGATGAAATTCATAGTCTCTTAACGAAGATATAAAATACTCCATTGAGATAAGTTTAATGGGCACAGTTATTCAGAGAGTTAGGCCTAACCACTTTAGTAAGACTAAAGTATATATTTATGAAATTGGATTTTATAAATATATGGTGAATAAATCAAAAGGATTAAACCGGGTACTCAAGGATTAAGATGTAGTAATTCACAAAGTGGTAGTCTATATTCATGACTTTGTATTACTACGAATATTTTATGAAGGGTTGCATGTATAATAAAGTCTTGGGATATAATTTATTAATGAGGCCGAGAGTGCAATTATATTTATATAGTGGTATTAAATATAATTAATGGTAATTTTGGACTTGTCAAGAGTTGACAGAAAAGCCCAAGGCCCATTGGAGCTAGTGTCTTATTTGTTCCCTTTTGGTCCCACTCCAAGCCACACACTAAAGCCCAATTGGGAAGGCCCAAAAGGCTAGCCCAATTAGATAATCAGTTATGTGGAGAGAAACATACAGAATTTTATATTGAATGAAATGGTTTGTATGTGTAAGGTAATGAAATAAGAAAGAGAGACACTCTTTCATATTCTCTCTAGAAAACATAGAACTGATTGAGAGACCACACATCTTGGGCATCAAGTGGAATTGGAGTGAAGATTGAAAGTCTTCCCGAGTACTTCTTCATTCGGTTTTTGAATTTCACCGCATCAAGGTACATTCTCTTATTCTTATATTCTGAAACCTACATAGTACATGTTATCAATTGTGAATGAAGTAGATCCGTTTATTTTTCGCTGCGTATGTTTTATATGCGATACAAACATGATGATTTCCTAACATTACCAACATAAACTTTAATTATACATATTTTATAAGCCTAAATATTAGTTAGGCACATTAATCAAATATATTAGCTTAAGTAACATTTTTATTCAATTTTATATAAAAATTCATTTATTTTTATATTGTACAGGCCGAAACACCCGAAATATTCTTGATATAGGCTAGTACAACTCAATATTTTATTTAATACATTTTAGAGAAGTCTCGGTAACCAGTTTAATAGCTAGTATAATATATTTCCCTGGTACAACTTGTTCTAGTATAGTATGATTGATCTTAATAAATTCAACTCCCACATTATACTAGACAAAGAGATCATATTGGTCATTGGCTAAGACTTTCCAATCCCACAAAGTTACATTTTTCATGCTTCTTCTCTAAGACTAAGGATGGACCTAGGGGGGCCAAAAAAAAATTTTAGCTATACTTTGTCTCTTTTATTTTTTTGGGCTCCATCTCTTTCAAAACCTTAGTCCCCATTAGCCAGTCTAGCACAGTCCAACCCAAGCAATTTTATGGATTTAGACCCACTGCAGATGTACACATTTTTAAGTTTGAGAAATTCAAGAGTCAACCACCAAGGTACAATTTAAAAATATTGAAAATATATAATGCAACAAAAATTTCTTGTGTTTTTTTTTTTTTTTTTGGGTGAATAATACAACAAAAATGTCACTCATTTTGTTCGTCTGAATAACAATAGCTGCCATATAAATAAATTTATCTTATTCAGCAAAAAAAAAAAAAAAAAAGCAAAATCAGATTCATGGTATTTAAGTAGTACTGAGTGTACTAACTTAGGAATATCTGTTATCCATAGCAAAATCAGAATATGATTTGCAATTCATTTCCGCTCTTTCTGTTGATCTTCTTTGAAAAAATGATTTCATCGAAGAAAACTAAAGAAATAAAACACAGACCAAATACAAGGATAAGAGCTAAAAAGGGTCTAGCACGCATCTCCTTAATTATGTTATTCCATTATAATATTATTGAAGGGTCTGGATTGAAAGTTATAAAAGCAACTCTCAATCTAAATTCTTGAATAAAAATTTTTGAAAAGAGTTAAAAAAAAAAAAAAAGTACAAAAATCTGTGAGCTAATTGCTGTGCAATACTGATCTCAATGTTTTACCTTGTTAATTTACGGTTGTCTATAATTTCACATACACTCACACTCAACCACATAAAATTATGACAAATCCAATTATGGCACAAAATTGGGTCTTAGATTTTCTTCTTCAAAGATTGTTTAAGATTCGTTTATTTTGTTGAAACTGAAAATTTTTTGCTAAAAATATTATAAATAAAAGTAAAAATTAGTTAAAATAGTATACTGAGACCCATAAATAATATTAAAAAGTACAATAATATTCATAAATAATAACAAAAATAAATTATATAATAAAATAAATTAACTTTTTTAATTTTTATCATGCTAACAATGTTAAGTAGAGTACTTGACACTTGACACTTGACATTGCAGACTGCATGACATGACTCCGAACAGAGAGAGTTAGGTTATAGGGGACCCATTCTGGACTTGAAAGCTCAGGATAAGTACGTACGTACTTCAAAGCCGCCGCATGATAGTCGCCTATTCTTGAATGGCATCCTCGTTTTAATTACTGGAAAGAAGAATGAAATTTTTTTATTTTGATAATCGGAAAGAAGAATGAAAAAGAATAACCCACAGTTTGGATTTTAATTTTTTAATTTTTTTTACTACAAAATAAATAAGGAAGCCAGTTTCAAATTCGTATGTTAGCTTTTCTTTCATATGAAAAGCTCCAGCCAATTACTTCAAGAATTATATTTTATTTGTTCTTAGTTATTAGACTTCAAACATACAAATTGTTGGTTTTGCTGGACCTGGACGGAGTTGATATGATTCTGATTCCTGAACATTGGTTTAGTTTAGGCACCAATTATAATTGGTTAGGACTTAGGACCTGTGACATAGAGTGTGTATATATGTAATGAGAACGACAGAGGAGTATATATTTACTATTTATAATATAAGGAAAAGAAAACCCAAGAAAAAAACGAGTTTTTTCTTCTTTGCTTCTACTCCAAGAATCTGACAAGAAACTACGTGCTCAAGCAGTTCTGTTTGCATTCAAAATGATTCAAAACGATGACCTAGCTAGTAGAAATGATAAAAACTTTGAAAAAGTGACCGAAGGGAATTAATTACATTTACCTATGCACATTTGTCTGGTATAATTAAGCACCCAGTTTATGTTTGCTTGCAAAGAAGAAAAAATGCTTGAGACTCGAAAGAAAGAAAGTAATGAATGAAGCCTTGTTATTTATTTATTTTGGAAGGGTAGGTGGGGTATTTTATATTTGATTTTTCTTCAATTGGATTTTTTTATATAAAACTATTTCCGTACAATGCATGTTTTGATTGTTAAAGGTCTATTTGGTTTGAGATTTCTAATATCATTATTTAAGTGTTGTAAAAATACGTGTGGATTAAAAAGTATTGTAGAAATATGTATAGGGGTGTTTAAACACTAAAAACTATCATTTAAACACCCTTACCAAGTACCCCTTAAGAGTAATATATAATTTTAAAGAAAGTATTTTAATAATATAATTAAGATTCAATAATAAAATAAATATTATAAAAAATACTCTAAATTACATCATTAATAATAATACACATCGCGTAAAACCTATTTTTTATATAAGGGCTGTTATATTATATCATAAAATAATTAATGAATTATTCTTATAAGTTATAATTACTTGAAATTTTTAATAACTAGGATTTAATGGGATTAGTATTTTATTATTATTTCTTTAAAAAATAAAATAAAGTTTTACTTAAAGTCAGTGGTGAAGCTAGGATTTTTCTTTGGGGGGCAAAATTAAAAGGCAATATAAAAAAATAAAAATAAAAAATACTAATCGATACTAAAAACAAAATAAATAAACAATTTTAAATAAATATGTAATTTTCATACAAAATCACATAGTTTCAATGAGAATTTGATCTAGACTCATTATTATGCTTAACTGCAATTGTATATATTGCATATCATTAAAATAAAATAAAAACAAAAATAACCAATTCATAGTATCAAAGTAAAAGATTGGTCTAAATATATTAAGTTTAGACATCTAATATAATTCCTTAAATAAATCGAGAAAATAAATTAGGCGTAAATGCACTTTTAGTCCCTACATTTTGACGTTTTTTCTATTTAGTCCCTACATTTTAATTATTTGCACTTTTAGTCCCTAAACTAATTAACGCGTGTTATTTTCGTCCTTTCCGTCAGTCAACCGACAGGAATTGCTGAGGTGGCTGCCGGAAGAATTAAAATATTATAAAAAATGCCACGTCATCATGACACATCAGCATAAAAATTTAAAAAATTAATTTATTAATTTTAACTAAATAATAAAATTAAAAACTAAAATTTACATTAATTAAGATTGTTCTTCAAATTCTTCCCAAATCAAACCCAGCAACCAAGAATTCAAATCCATCACAAGAACAGAAACCCAGCAACTCAAACCCATCACAAGAACACAAACCCAGCAACCCAAGAACTCAAACCCAGAACACAAACCCAGCAACTCAAACCCATCACAAGAACACAAACTCAGCAACCCAAGAACTCAAACCCAGATCACTAGGACATAAAAGAAAACAAGAAGAAAAATCCCAAATTCAACACCTCAGAAATCATCAGACCCAGCACCATCAGATCTACCACAAATCAAGATCATCAAATTCTTCATGTTCTTCCCCAAATTCTAACACAATCAACACCGAATTCTCACCAAATCAAACCCATAAACCCAGTTAACAAACCAACCCAGATCAAGAAACCAATCACAACAAACCACAGAGAGCAAGCAGAGATCTACCACGGTGAAGAGCTGTGCAAGCAAAAGTCTCAAGATCTCCTCAACGAGATCTCTCTCCCAAAAGCGAGATCGGCTACAACCCATCACAAGAACACAAACCCAGCAACTCAAACCCATCACAAGACACAAACCCAGTAACCCAGCAACGAGATCGGCTACAACCGCACCACCGGGTTCATGTGGCTTAAGCAGAAGCGTAAGAAGGAGCACCGGTTTCGCTTTATCGGCCGAAATGTCTCGTACGATAACGATGTCACGGCCTTTGTCGAGGAGCGCCGCATGAGGAAGCTCACAACCCAGCAACGAGATCGGCTACAACCGCACCACCGGGTTCGTGTGGCTCAAGCAATAGCGCAAGAAGGAGCACCGGTTCCACTCTATCGGCCGAAACGCCTCGTACGATAACGATGTCACGGCCTTTGTTGAGGAGCACCGCATGAGGAAGCTCACTGGGGTCAAGACCAAAGAGCTCCTCATCTGGGTCTCCATTTCCGACATCTACATCGACGATCCCAGTTCGGGTAAGATCACGTTTGCCAATCCTATTGGGATCTCCAGGTCTTTTCCAGTGTCGGCTTTTGAGCTCAACAACGAAGGGAATAGCGGAAATGAGAATAAACTTTTTTGCTGTTGTATTGTCAATTTTTATTGGTTATTTTACTGTTTTGGTTGATTGAGATATTTTGCACAGCTCTTTGCCGTGGTAGATCTAATGGTGCTGGGTTTGATGATCTCTGAGGTGTTAAATTTGATTTTTTTTCTTCTTGTTTTTATTTATGTCCTAGTGATCTGGGTTTGAGTTCTTGGGTTGCTGGGTTTGTGTTCTTGTGATGGATTTGAGTTCTTGGTTGCTAGGTTTGATTTGGGAAGAATCTGAAAAACAATCTTAATTAATGTAAATTTTAATTTTTAATTTTGTTTTTATTTTTATTATTTAGTTAAAATTAATAAATTAATTTTTTAAATTTATATGCTGATGTGTCATGATGACGTGGCATTTTTTATAATATTTTAATTCTTCCGGCAGCCACCTCAACAATTCCCGTCGGTTGACTGACGGAAAGGACGAAAATAACACGCGTTAATTGGTTTAAGGACTAAAAGTGCAAAAAATTAAAATGTAGGGACTAAAACGGAAAAACGTCAAAATGTAGGGACTAAAAGTACATTTACGCCAATAAATTAATTTAAAGGTTTTAAGAATATATATATATATATATATATATCAATATACGTGCAAAGTTTTGTACACATTGCACTACATTGATTGTTTTTAAAAATTTGGCTTCAAAGTATTTGAAATTAAAAATTGCTAAATATACTACAAATTTTGTTACATAAAGTTTATAAATTGATGCGCTAAAGAATGTGATTGATTTAAAATTTGGGTCTACAACAAAAGCTAGAGTTTGAAACTGAAATCTCAAGATATGTAGAAGATAAAAAAAAGACATTGGAGGCTTAAGGGTTTTAGTACCATAAAGGAACATTGGGAAGGTTTTTAATAATAATAATAATAATAATAATAATAATCATAATAATAATAATAATTGTGTGGACGAGGACCCCTAATCTCATCTAGGTGTTTTGCTAAGATGATTTCCGAGGATGCCCCTCAGACCTCGGGGACGAGCATTGGATAACCACAAGACGAGCACTCGTTAATCTAGGGGACGAGCAGTAACCATAGAAGGCACATAAGGTTAAAATATCATAGAGGGACTAAAGTAGACTTGGCACGGGTTACGAGAATAGTGAAAGGAGAAGGGAGTGGAAGCTATCCCCTCCGCATTAAATGCAAGACAACTACTTCTCTAGCCACATTAATGAGGAAATAGCCATGAACAGTTGTAGCACAGCTCAGATTGTAGGGCAGAAGCTTGCCTATATGTTCTAGATGGGATAGAAGTCCTAAGAATGCAATCTCAACCCTCCAAGTGTAGGATAAAGATAATCGGTGTGTAAATATAAAAGGGAAATGAAGATCCTTAAGGAAGGGGGGAGAAAGAGAGAAGAAAAAGATTTGTAAAGGAGAAAAAGCAAGAACATTTATAGATAAAAGATCTTCCTCAAGTTGGACCGAGGATACCCTTTTTCTTCATAATTGAGTGCTCCCAGTCTTTTACTTGGCATTTCTTTTTATTGTGATTAACTTTAGCTTATCAAGTAGTCAATATCCTACCCGTTTCTCTAACAAATTCATTGTGGTAGGCTCATTGGGCCACTGTCTGGTCATTCCTGGGCCGTAGGTCCATTTGTGCCCTTATAATAATAATAATAATAATAATAATAATAATAATAATAATAATAATGATAATTTTGTGTAAAATATAAGACACATTAGTTGAAATGCAGTGACTATAAATTCAAAAAAAAAAATGGCGCCAAAATTTTAAAAATGATCAACACTAAAAGTGTCGTGACTTTTTTTTCCTTTCTAAATTGGTGACATTTTTTTTTTTTTTAAGAATAATTACAATATATTGATAACCCGGGTAGAATGATTTCACTAAAAAAATGGCAAGATTCTGTTAATAATGAAATAGATTGGTAAAGATAAAACACAAGACTTTTGACTCCAGTTTTATGTTTTACCGATTTAGGAAATATTTTTTCCATATTTTTCGGTGTCAAGGATGTTTATATATACAAATATGGGAAGGGTTTTTGGTTTTTTTACCAAAAACATTTACGAAAGTTCCTGAATATTTGCAACTATAAGGTCTTTTAAGAGGAGTCAATTGGGGCAATTGCCCCCATCCCGCACCCTGGCTTTGCAATAACTAAATGAAAACTCTCATATGGTATATATACTAGAGGTCTTATTTTCAAAAGGAATGATTTTTTGTTGTTGTTGCATTTAATTGTGTTTTAGTGAATACAATAAGAATTGGTAACACATGTTGCTCACATGCAGCCAGTCAAATATACTAGGCAACAACAGAGAGTACAAAAATTCATAGGTGGGCCAAAAATTTGGAACAATTGTACATAGAACAAGCAGCCTGCAGAGTAGACAGCAATATTAGAATGTTAGCTGCTAAAAATGTAAGACATGGCCATGAACCAAAGATATACTTCTTCATGAAACCAGTCATCTTGTTCCTCCAACACCCCGAATAACAAGCATTTGCATCTTCAATGGCCTTGTCCAGAATTGGAACTTTTGTTACCCTCACAGACTTGGTCATTCCATTCCAAAGCATTGCTACTTCTTCATCGCTTTTGAGCCGGTTCAAGATGATCCCGGCCTCTCGAAGAATCTTCACATCCTCCGCAGTATCAATTATTCCATTCATCAATTCTGTGTAGCGTGTAAAAACCATCACGTCCGGTGCAATACATGCCTCATAGGCGACGAGGTTCCTTAAAACAACCTCAGAGTTGCCATCCAAATGAATAGCTGGAAGGTAAAATGTACCTGAAGACTTGTCAAAATTTATAGTCCCCAAGCCACCCTTTGATGGACGAAATTTAACACCAATTTTAAGAAGCTGTGTCACGCTAGGAATTTCAATCTCTTCTACTTTTGGGCTTTCATCTTTCATCTCATTAGATACGCTTTGCGCATCTTCAGCCACAGCCACAGCCTCAGCTGACGAGATGAGATTGGTTACATCACTCTTGTTCTTAAGATTACATATATAGGAAATGATTATAAATGGCAGTGTAACTAAAAGCTTCACTGCCTTTGAATTGAAAATCTTAATGATAAGGCGGAGCGAGGCCAAGTTAATATAACATAGTGCTTTCAAGATGGATTGGAAGCTGCCAATCTCTTTGTCTTCTTTTGGCCTTTCCTGCTCAGAATTATCAGCTACAAGTTGCAATTTTGGTGCAACCATGTAGTAGAGAAGCTCTAGCAAATGGGATTTGGTGAAACATTCTTTTTTGAAATTTTGCTCATTGATGCACTTTATGGGCGACAGATGTTTGCAAAAACCAATTAGCATCGTTGCTAATACTTCGTCATGATCTTCACGGGGATAAAAATTGTGGACTTCTCTGAGCAAAAATAAAGGGATTTGGTTTTCTAGCATGATAATATCCCTTAGCACGGCATGGTGTGCCGTTTTCCTATGCGTGTGGTCGATCAAATGCGCCATCTTAGAAGTTATTCGCATAAGCGAGTCTTCCATTTTTGTGGAGTAGGTCTGGAGGTACTCCAACAAGAAGGAAGCATCAATGGACAACATCCAAGAGAGTGTTTCTTGGTCGAATTCCAAGAACTTATGATAACAAGCACGGATGCAGCTATCACTTTTTGCGATTTGGTTAACCAAGTCGCGGAATTTGATTTCTTTGAGATTCTTTTGCAATCTCATAGCTGAAGTGAGCTTGTAGCGTTCCATCTCGATAAGTTCGAGCCGGCGGTGATGGTATGGGCCAAGGGCTACAAGTTGTGGAATGTATGCTTCTGGTTTGAAAGAGAGAAGGGTTTTGGGTACACTAAAGATGCTAACAGGAACACCTTCATCATTGTCTTGAAGGCCTTCCTCTAGGGCTCGACTTATCTGTATGACCCATTCTTGGTCATGACTTATAAGTATAGATGATTCACTGGCTTTTAGCTCAGTGTACATGGTCCCTTCAGAAGAGGTAAAAATTGCTATTTGTTGGTGAAATTGCAATGTTTTACTTTGAAATGAGAGAGAGCAGTGGGAATGTGTTTTTTACTCCTTTCTTTTGTTGGAGTATGTGAGGTTTCAGTTGCTTCTCTTTCTAATTAAAAAGTGTCTAGCCAGGCACCAATTTATAATGGGTTGGACTCAAGAGATTGAACAAGTGAAGAAGCAAAATATTGTTTGGTTTGTGACTATGACTGATTTTCCACATGCATGCTATTTCTATTTGCTTTCCTTTGTCACAATGATCTAGCAAGTAAATATTGTCAAATTTAGTCAAATGGCTCCCACTTTGTTTTATTTAAATTTGTTTTAAAGATAACTCTCAAATTTTGAAGAATGCGAGTGTCACGCAACATAGGGAAATTATGTTTTATATATATTAGCTTGTAACCCCATGCATATATATAGATACACTTAAAAATATACAATAAGATACATAATATAATTCGTATATATATAATTTAAATATTATTGATAGTTATTTTTGTATTTTGTTAACTCTTTAAAAAAATTTGTAAGGATATTATTAGGTATAAAATGTAAATTGTTTATGTTTTTTTTTAAATTATTGTGAAGCACTTTTTATTTTTATTTTTTACGATTTATTTATTTTAGACTCTTTAGTTTTTGTACTTAATAATTCATTTGAATGAATATTTATGATGTGATCTCACATTTTTTTCTAAAATTAAAAAATAAAACTCTTAATGAATAAATAATTCAAGACACATGACACAAAATTGGAACTCTAATTTAAAATTCTAATTTGAATTTCTCTTAGTTTCATCTATATATAAATATATATATTGGATGAAGGAAAATCATATCATATACACCAACATGAATTTCGTGCCAAGTAATGCTAAAATCACATTAAGAAAAAAAATCACATAATTTTTTTCACAATTTGTTAAAGATAATAAATTGTGATCTAAACAATGCTATTTTTGCATATATGTATAGGAAAGGTTAATTTATTTATTATCTCAATATTTTTTTCTAGGTTATTGCGAATTGCCTAAAAGAGATAATAATTTCTCTGTCAGAGATGAATTGTTTCATTATTCATAAGCAAACATTTGACTTTTACCCGTTGACCAAACCGTGTAAAAACCTACCTCATATTGTAGTATATATGCGACAAATGTTTTTTGTCGTGACGTATGATCATGTTTCCGTCATGGTACTCTCCAAAAGTGCCAGCTATATCACGAACAAAACTACCCTCATTGGTAGCTTCCTCTTGCCATACTTTTCTATATTCTCTAATTTATACAAGAATTCAAGATTGCAGTCAGCTTCTCTTTATTTCCTTGTAGTTTTCATCATCGTTTTGTAGGTTGGTTTGATGTTGATGGTACAAAGATTCCCGTGATAGCGCGTTTGAACTTTGAATGAATTTGTGGTATATATTTTCTTTCGGTATTACGCGTTGGGAAATTGTCTCATATTCTAATTATGATTTGAAAAGTCAATTAGGTTTCTTAGTTAAAAAATGAGAAATTAATTTGAGTTTCTTTATTATGGAAGAAAATATTATTCTTTAGTGTGGAAAGAAAGTTTGTCTATTTTTTATTAAAGAAATAATGTATTTTTAGTTCAAGAGGGAATATGAAAAGAGTCTTATAAATAGACAGTGCTACAACAAATTTGATGATTTTGGCCCAAGGGTCCTCCTTATGGGAAAAGGGAATATAAAGTATGAAACCAAGAGAGAAAAAATGGATTTTCACTTAGGAGAAATGCAAGAGAAATGAAAGAGCAAGGTATTGCCACTTTCCAAATATAGCCAAGGAGAAGAAAGTAAAGGGTTGCTGTCTTTGATGAGATAGCCTACAAGGAAGAAAGAGCAAAGTGTTGCTACTTTCGAGAAGACACAAAGAGAGTGTGTGTGAGAGTAAAGAAAAATAGAAAATGTTTCTTTAGACGTGAGACACAATAAGAGTGTAAGTGAGAGTAAAAAAAAATAAGAGAGAATTTTCTTTAGTTATGAGACATACACGAGAATTATTGTAATTAAATTGAGAATAATGAAATTGATTCGGAGTTTGTCCTATGATTTTTTCCTTCAAGGAGATAGGGTTTTCCAAGTAAATTTTGTGTTCTTTTGTGTGATTGTTATTTTGGATTACTAATATTGTTGATAATATTATTTGGGATCCAACAACACATTCTCAATTATCATCAGGCTCAACAAATCACATTTTTTAATTACTAGGTTCCATGGATTATCTGTAATGCATCATAGAGCAAAAGTTTCACAAAAGATGCATCATTGTTCAAGTGCGGAGCTATAATTTTTTGTTTGAGATAACAAAATTGTACGTGGTACTAATATATTAGTCAAAATAAAACTACACACATGCATAAACACATACATATAAATCTTAATATTTTATAATTTATAGATATATTGTATATAAAGTTTTCATCTTTTAAACTTTAATAAGTATACAAAAGTTATCTAATTTGATATTAGATATACAAAATATCAACAAAAGAACTTAGTATCTCTTATGAAATTTATGCTCAATGTTAATCTTTCATAGAATAAAATTTTTTTACCATTTTTATAGTAAAATTCTTAAAATTTTCATTTCAATATAAATTACAAAATTGTCTACCAAAGTTAATAAAAAAATTAATGGAACCATCAAATTCTTCAAAAAATGAATGATTTAGAACTTTAATAAATACAAAGCACTTTTTACTATTAAAAAAAATTAAGAAAAATAAATTATATTGTCTCTATAACTATTAGATCAATTAGCAAAATTTTTTTTTTTAATAAAAGTACTTTTAGGTAGGTCAACTCCTATTTTGTTGATACATCTTTAATTTTCTTTTCATCATTACACGTACTATAAGAAATATTTAAAAAGTTTGGGGGCCATGTCCCCAAACAGTACTGACTATCTCCGCCCATGTGTAACAGATTGACAGTGACAAAAACCAACCATTTTTTGTCAATTTCTATATATTTTTTTAGTCAATCTCTCACTTAGCGTCTTTGAATGGAATTTAAAACCGACCATTTAGTGGATTGGCAGTGTACGGTAGTCAACTAATATTTAGTCTACCAATATTTTCAAATAGAAATAAAAAATCTTACTATAACAAAGATGTTTTAAATTTTTTATATTTCTAAGCAAAAAAAATAATTTATGAAAACATGTTTTTGAATTGATACAAAAAACATGTTTTTGAATTGATAGGCCTTAAGCAACCCACAACTATCCGAATGTGGTGTCCTTAGTTATTTGCTAAGTATCACTACTTCCGCTGTCTCAACAATAACTTTTGATGGTGAACAGTAATAGTAGTGTTAGTGCTCGCTAGGAAGAAAGGGCAATGGTGTGGGCAATGGCGTGAGCACCCCAAGCATGACTATAAGTTTGCCCATTTAATGGTTCTCTTGGTCTTGGGTACTCCGTACTCTTGGTGTGGACCCATCCAAGAATCTGCTACTAAATCAAAAGTCAGAATGGAGATTGGAGAACAGTCACCACTTGGTTATAGTTTCAAAACCCGCTCTTTTATCCATGTGTAGAGGTCTGAGTGAGGCGGCTGAATAATAGATACAATTGATGCAATTGCTTAAGATCCCAAAATTTAAAAAAAAAAAAAAAAAAAAAAGCGCTCCCACTTGTAAAAAATTAAAATAAAATTATATATAAAATATATTTATTTATATATTTTAATTACAAAAAAAATTAAGTACTTTTATTGGTAAGTAAAATGTATTAAAAATGTCCCATTGTATCTTAAAATGTAGAAGATTAAAAAGGAAAAACAAAACGTTATACAAAGCCGACAACAGAACACACAGCTTGATAGAACAAGACTATATAATACATATAGCACTGCACAATCTATCCACAGCACTGCATAATCTGTCCACAAGCCACAACACATCCCCCACATGCCACACAGCCATGCATTAATTAATAAGTTATCACATCCTTTTTTTTTAATGCAAACTCTTACTTTATCGACTATTATAAGTTATTACACAAATTAATAATTTGATGTATATTATATCAACTCATTTGTATTATAGTGATACTAATTTATTGAACCATGTAATAAATTAATTTTCATAGATTTTTAAATATAAAAAAATTCAATAAATATTATTTAATTTAATATTTAAATATAAAAAATGTCCTACTAAAAATTTTCGCCTAAAACTCCCAAAGTTGTTGAGCCAACCCTGGGTCTAACATAATCAGACTATGAGTCAAAAAGTTATGGTACATGCTCGGGAAGGTATTAGTACCAAAACTTTCCTAAACGAATGGATCAACCTCCACTTATATATCCTACTTATGTTCTAAGCTAAATCCCTTCCAAGCATTCATAACTTTGAAATAAAAGCCACGTAAATAAACACATTGGCTCACAAAAAGCAAACTTGAAGGTGTGTGTCCTAGTTCTAGGGTCATCCTAAGAGCATGTTACAATACTGATGGGACTGACGACCCCGCGAGATCATCGGGACAGACGAGCCCATTTCTAAAGACGAACTTAGGGCAATGAAATGGCACTCTTCAATGCAGTCATTTAAGGGCCAGCCATGCATGTCGTTAATGGCCCGTTTAAGATTCACAGGCATTACCAAGCAGGACATTAAAAGCTGCAACGGCTAGGGATTGCAGAGGCATATATAAAGCCCTCATCACACAAACAAAGGGGTAAGAGAAATCCATCTTGACAAATAGACTATTGATTCATTTCATTTTTCCAGAAATTCTCTACTAACTTAGGCATCAAAGGCGTGGTGGCAAGCACCACACCGGTGCCTACTTGAAGGATTGATATTCTTAATTTGCAGGAGGACCACTGCGGAAAGGACGACTCTACTCGGACGCACATACGACGACTGACGAATCCGTTCTTCATCAGTTTGGCGCCGTCTGTGGGGAAGATTTATCTTGATCTCCCATCAACCTTTGCATCCGGATGGAGCCTAACCAGGATTCAGTGGCCCTAGCCCAACAAGTCCAGGCCCTGGCAGCCACCGTGGAAGAACTTACTAGGCAGAATCTAGAAATGAGGCAGCGGCTTCAACAGAGGGAGAATTGGACTGGGGCAAATCAGGAGGGTGGAGAAAACAGCAACGGGAGGAGCAATCGCCAGGAGCAGGCCACTTCTGATAGACAGAATTCCGACCCCTTCAGTGAAATAAGGAAGGAGATGAATGAGCTCAGAAGCGCCATCCGAGGCAGAACAGACCAGAGCTTAGATAGAATGGTCAGAGCGACAGACTCACCATTTACGGCGGCGGTCCTGGGATGCCCGGTCCTGTCGAAATTTCGGTTGCCCCAGTTGGAACCCTTCGACGGGCTCAAAGATCCTAAAGACCACCTCAACACTTTCAAGACGACGCTTGGCCTGCAACAACCTCCCGTCGAGATATTGTGTCGGTCTTTCCCAACCACCCTCAAGGGGGCTGCAAGGGAATGGTTTGCAAGACTACCAATATCATCGATCGACGACTTCGGGCAGCTAAGTAGCGCCTTTCTGCGCCACTTTGTTGGGGGTCAGCGCCCGAAGAGGCCAGCAGATTACCAACTTACCATCAGGCAAGGGGAGAAAGAAACGCTGAGGTCATATGTGAAACGCTTGACCCGGGAATCCTTGGAAGTAGATGAAGCAGACGATAGAGTGCAACTAACTGCCTTTAAAGCAGGATTGAAGTCCAGAGAATTTGTAGTTTCACTTATGAAAAACCCTCCTAAAACGATGGCGGAGATGCTCCTGAAAGCACAGAAGTACATGAACGCCGAGGATGCGCTGGCCGCCATACGAGAGACAGAGCAAACAGGGGACATAAAAAAAGAAGAGGACGATCGTAGGGGAAGGAAGAGAGATCGGCCAGACCGTCAAAGCACTGACGGAAGTAGGAGGAAAGATGATAGAACCCAGCGTACGGTAAAATTCACCCCCTTAATTATGCCCATCGACAAGATCTTAGCGCAAATTAAAGACGAGCATTACCTGAAGTGGCCCAGGCCGTTGCATTCATCGCCCAATGTCCGCAACAAAAAGAAGTATTGTCAATTCCACAAGGATCACGGCCACTATGCAGAGGAGTGCAGAGACTTGAAGGAACAAATAGAAGAGCTAAATAGGGAAGGGAAGCTGCAAAAGTATGTCAGGAAGGTAGAACCCAGCAAGCCCAGGGGCGGCAACAGGAACCAGCACGAGATTGTGTCCAGAGACGAGGGTAACCCCTCGCGGCACTCGAGTATTATAGGGGAAATAAAGACAATCGCGGGTGGCCCGTCCACGGGAGGTTCTTTCAAGTCTCTCAAGAAAGCACATCAAAGGCAGGTGAACAGCGTCCATATGGCGCCTCCATTCAAGCAGAGACGGGCGAACCAGGATGTGTATTTTTTGGAAGACGACGCCAGGGGAGTGAAGCAACCCCATGACGACCCATTGGTAATTACGCTCGCAATCGAAGGATTCAACACGAGGAGAGTCCTTATAGATAACGGCAGTTCGGCAGATATCATCTACCTCCCAGCTTTCCAGCAACTAAACCTGGACCCAAAGCGGTTGCGGCAATTTAACTCCCCACTCTTCAGCTTTAGTGGGGACAGGGTTTATCCTAAAGGCATAGTGACGTTAACAGTCACCGTTGGAACTCACCCTAAACAGTTGACCCGTCAAATAGACTTCTTGGTGGTAGATTGCCCTTCGTCCTACAATGTAATCATCGGAAGGCCCGCACTCAACCGTTGGAAGGCAGCCACGTCCACCTATTGCTTGAAAATGAAATTCCCAACCAAAGACGGTGTAGGCGAAGTAAAAGGTGACCAAGTCTTGGCTAGAATGCTATCAGGCCGTGCTTGCAGCCAAAGAAAACCACACTTGGATGGTAGAAGAGGAAAAGGAGGAAGAAATGGAACCCCTGGAGACGATTGAACTGGTTGACGGGAGAACGACGCTGACGACCCGAATAGGAACGACACTGACCTTTGAAATGAAAGCTAAACTCGTCCAGTTCCTTGGAGAGAACTTAGACGTCTTCGTATGGAACCACGAGGATATGCCTGGCATACCACGAGACGTCATTCAGCACAGACTCAATGTAAACCAAAGTGTAAAGCCCGTCCAGCAAAAACGACGAGTATTCGCTCCCGAACGAAACCAAGCAGTCTCAGACGAGGTCAGTAAGTTGTTATCCGCAGGCTTCATCCGAGAAGTTCACTATCCTGAATGGCTCGCTAACGTCGTCCTAGTAAAGAAGGCCAGTGGGAAATGGAGAATGTGCGTGGACTTCACGGACCTAAACAAGGCTTGCCCAAAAGACAGTTTTCCCCTGCCACGGATAGACCAATTGGTGGATTCCACAGCCGGGCATAGACTATTAACATTCATGGACGCCTTTTCGGGATACAACCAGATAAAGATGGCCGAGGACGACCAAGAGAAGACCGCCTTCATTACGAGCCAAGGGCTGTACTACTACAAAGTAATGCCATTCGGGCTGAAGAACGCGGGGGCAACCTACCAGAGGTTAGTAAACAAGATGTTCAGCAAGCAAATCGGCAGGAACATGGAGGTGTATGTGGACGACATGCTCGTGAAAAGTAAAGAATAGCTTTTCCATCTGGACGACCTGAAGGAGACATTCGCTACCCTCAGGGAGTATCAGATGAAATTGAACCCCAGCAAATGTGTATTCGGTGTAGCTTCTAGGAAGTTTCTAGGGTTCATGGTGTCCCAAAGAGGAATAGAAGCGAACCCAGAGAAGGTGCAGGCTATACTCAACATGGCATCCCCTAAAAATGTCAAAGAAGTCCAGAAGCTCACAGGAAGAATTGCTGCACTCAATAGGTTCGTCTCGAAAGCGACGGATCGATGTTTGCCCTTCTTCAAAACGCTGAAGCAAGCTTTTGTCTGGACTGACGAATGCGAGGCAGCATTTCGCGAACTCAAGCACTACCTGAGCAACCCACCTCTACTGAGCGCGCCCAAAGAAGGAGAAAACTTATATCTGTACTTAGCTGCGTCAAATACGGCCGTCAGTGCAGCGCTAGTTCGCAAAGAAGAGAAGAGGCAACTTCCGGTCTACTACGTCAGTCAGGCTTTTCAAGGAGCTGAAGCCAAGTATCCCAGGATTGAAAAGATTGCATTCACCCTTATAGTAGCTTCGCTTAAGTTACGGCCCTACTTTGAAGTAAACCCCATCCGAGTGATGACGGACCAGCCCATCAAAAAGTCTATGAATAAACCAGAGGCAGCTGGGAGGATGGTTCAATGGGCAATTGAGTTGAGCCAGTTCGACATTGAGTACCATCCGAGGACCGCCATTAAAGCACAGGCTCTAGCAGACTTCATTGCCGAATTCACCGGCGATGACGAACCTAACAACTCTGACGACTTGGAGCGGTGGACGGTACAAACTGACGGATCGTCATCCCAAAAAAGAGGGGGAGTAGGGGTTATCATCATCAGCCCTGAAGGAGAAACCCTGAAGTATGGAGTCCAATTAAAATTCCCAGCCACCAACAATGAAGCCGAGTAAGAAGGAATACTTACGGGACTAAGAATAGTGAGAGCGTTGGGTCAAAAAGCCCATTTCTCCAAAGTGACTCAAAGCTGGTAGTAGGACAGATAAAGGGAGAATATGAAGCGAAGGAGGAAAGGATACAGAAGTACCTCAGACTGACGAGGTGTCTGGCACAGGGGCTCGACCGAGTGGAATTTGAACAAGTCCCAAGAAACCAGAACACAAGAGCGGACGAGATTGCAAAACAGGCCTCTTCACAAGAAAAGCCTACAAGAACTGACGCCTACATAGAGGTCCAGGCACACCCCAGCATAGAAGAAGTTCCCATGTTCACGGTGCAAAGCACTCATAGCTGGATGACACCAATAATATCGTACCTTCAAGATGGACACCTCCCACCGGACGTCAAGGAAGCCAAGAAGATAGAGAAAAGAGCAGCCAGATTCACAATCCTGAACGACACCCTATACAAAAGAGGCTTCTCCATGCCTTATTTGAAATGCATTGACGAAGAGGAAGCACCCTACATCCTGAAAGAAGTCCATGAGGGAGTGTGTGGAGACCACACAGGCCCCAGATCCTAGGTAAGTAAGATCATCAGAACGGGTTACTTTTGGCCTACCATGCAGGCGAACGCGCATGAACTCGTCAAAAGATGTGACAGATGCCAGAGATTTGGAAACGTGCAACGCCTCCCGGCCGAGAGACTGACGACGATAACCTCGGCATGGCCCTTCTCTAAATGGGGGATCGACATCGTCAGACCACTTTCCCAAGGAAAGGGACAGGTAAAATTCCTGCTTGTCGCCATTGATTACTTCACCAAATGGGTTGAGGCCGAAGCACTGGCAACCATTACCGAGGCAAAAATCCAAAGCTTTGTGTGGAAGAACATAATCTGCCGGTTCGGGATCCCACGGACAATCGTATCAGACAATGGACGCCAATATCCCACGGACAATCATATCAGACAATGGACGCCAATTCGACAATCAGAGCTTCAGAGACTTTTGTTCGACGTTGGGAATTAAAAACCAATTCTCGTCCCCAGGACACCCTCAAGCAAATGGACAGACGGAGGTAACCAACCGAACGCAGCTAAGGATCATCCGAACGAAGCTAGACGAGGCCAAAGGGACATGGCCCGAAGAGTTGCCTAATGTCTTGTGGGCGTATAGGACTACGGCGAGAACCCCAACGGGAGAAACCCCATTCTGACTCACTTATGGCTCCAAAGCCGTGATCCTGGTCGAGGTGGGAGTGATGAGCATCAGGCAAGAAATGTTTCAGGAAGAAAGCAATGACAGAGAATTACGCATCAACCTGGACTGCATCGACGAAGTCAAGGACACAGCCTTGATCAAAATGACGAAATACCAACAGAAGGTGGCTGAATACTACAACAAGAGGGTGAAACTCAGACGACTCAACATCGGGGACCTCATCTTACGAAGAGTCTCCCCGGCGACCAAGAATCCTGCCCAAGGAAAGCTCGGCCCTACCTGGGAAGGCCCTTACAAGATAGCACATTACTCTAGGCAGGGGAGCTACCACCTGGAAACACTGGACGGACAGAAGCTTCCCCGACCCTGAAACATCGAGCACCTAAAGAAATACCACGTCGCGATGTAACAAGATATTGTACTCACAATTTTCATAAGCAATAAAGGAATTGTTCAGTAAATGTTTGACAAACAACAAACACAAGCCAACAAATTTCGCCTTGGCTAAGTAACAAGATTCCGCTTTGACGGATGTAAGTTACTGACGAACCCTTAAGAGGGAAAAGAGCCAACAAATCTTGGCTAAGTAAAAAGATTCCGCTCTGATGGATGTAAGTTACTGACGGACCCTTAAAAAAAAAAAAAAGCCAACAAATCTTGGCTAAGTAATAAGATTCCGCTCTAACGGATGTAAGTTACCAACGAAATCTTAAGAGGGGAAAGAACCAACAAATCTTGGCTAAGTAACAAGATTCCGCTCTGATGGATGTAAGTTACTGACGAACCCTTAAAAAAAAAAAAAGCCAACGAATCTTGGCTAAGTAACAAGATTCCGCTCTGACGGATGTAAGTTACCAACGAAACCTTAAGAAGGGAAAGAGCCAACAAATTTTGGCTAAGTAACAAGATTCCGCTCAGACGGATGTAAGTTACTGACGAATCCTTAAAAAAGGGGGGGGGGGGGGGGCAACAAACCGTGGCTAAGTAATCCTATATAAAAAAAAGGGGGGGGGGGGAAGAGCTAACAGATTTTGGCCAAGCAACAAAACTCGGCCTTGACGGACGAGTACAACAAAAAGAATATGCCAAAGCATTGATTGAGCTTGCTCACAAAAGGATAAGTGCATCACAAGACAAAAGGAGGATAATCAACAAACTAAAGACAAGCAAGTAAGTATAAAACCGTCAATCCAACTAAACAGTTATCATTGTTTCTACAGCTAAAGCAACTCTAGACCTACAATTGCCACTTGCAAAATAAAATTGTCTTGAAAGTGGGTCTTACAGCCCAAGACCCAATGGGCATTAAAAAAAAAAACTCCTTAAAAACCCCAAAAGACCTCAAACATCTCCAGCAACGTCGTCTGTGGGATCAGTGGTCTTAGGAATGTCACCTTCTGGGGCAGTGGATGGAGCAGCCTCGTCAGCAGCCATTTCTTTGTCCACCTCTTCTAGGTCTAAACTCTCCAATTCAACTCCGGGAGAATGCTTGACCAAATACCTTCTCAAGAGCTCAAAACCTTTAAAGTACCAGCTAAAGAGGATGGTGTTGTACTCGTCCGTCTGCTGGAAGCCTTCAACGGCCCTCGCGGCAATGGTTTTGAGCTTCTCCTTAGCGCCCAGAAGCTACTCATCCTTTTCCATGCACAGTTGACGCTCTGCCCAGAGGTCGTCATTCAATGATTTAACCTTCTCTTTCAAGGAGTTGGCCTTACTCATGGAATCAATGAGATCCTTCTTCAACGCTGAATTCTCCGCCTCCAGAGCATTCGTCTAGGACATCATGGATGACACCTTGGCCTCCTGGGCAGCATACTCAGTAGACATGTGAAGACTCTCCCCCAGCAGCTGAAAAGGAAAGTTAAGAACGTCAGCAACATGATTACTAAAAAAAAAAAAAGAGAGAGAAAATTTTTTTTGAAGACTCAAGGACCATTCACCTGAACCAACTTATGGACATGATGGGCGGCAGTCGCGCTGAAGCGTTTGTCAGAAAGAACCCTCAAATCATCGGCAGTCACAGCCCCTTGCGCCCTTTCCCAAGAGAGCTTCTCGTCACTCCAGATCGTAGACTGACGGGAGTCCTTCTCCTTCTCGGATAGACGCACCTTCTTAGACGCAAGAGTGGGAATCTCCTCAACTGACGTAGTTGGAGAAGCCGTCCGTGTAGTCTCGGTCTCGGACATGATATGAGTAACGAGCACAGGAGGAGCAGGCGGGCCCTTCCCGGTAACCCGGACCGTCTTCTTCCCCAGAATGGACAACGGCTCGTCCTTCTTTGTCCGCATCTTGGCGTACATGTCCTTATTGAATTTGGTCGTCATCTCTGTAAAGACGAAGACAAGTCAAAAAAAAGGGGAGAGAATAACGACGAATACTGACAACAGACGAGGCCGTGCACTTACTCTTTTTTCCCTCGATATCGATGATGCGCAAAACAAAAGCAGAAGGCTCGGGGCCCAAACAATAGAATGAGAGTGTCCTCGGATCTACCAAATCGTCCCAATCCTCGATTGTCTTCGCGTATTCGATCGCCTTCTCTACCCAATCTCTGTACCTGCTCTTGAGCTTGGGCCGGCTCTTGACTGAGCAAAACACAAAACGAAGAGGTCAACATTATGGGGAAAAACAAGCATAGAAGAAACTCAGTGATGAGGAAGAATGTTGACGCACCTAAGAGTGGGGTCCCCCACCGACGACGCAACCTCGGGAGATCACCCTACACCTCACCAGAGGGGGTCTCAAAATCATCCCCGAACACAAAGAAAAATCTTGATTTCCAATACCTGAATGACGACGACAAACCCCGGATAATCCTGGTCCTTCTCTCCCAAGGCACCAACTCATAATACCCATGATCCTTAGACTCTTTCAACCGATACATGTAAGCAAGCTCATCCACCTTAAGCATACCACCGTCAGTCGCGGCCAGCCATATCCCCATACAGCTGACCACGATCCTCCAAGAATTGGGCATAAGTTGCCCTGGAGCAATGCCGAACCGATCCAGCAGCTCCATGAGAAATGGATGGACGGGGAGCCTCAGCCCACAGACGAAGGCAGCCTCGTAAAAGCATACCTCCCCAGGAAAGAAGGTGCAGGCCCGATCTCCCTCACCAAGCAGACGAACCCTCACCCGTTCTGGGAATTGAAACCTATCTCTAAAGCGGCCCAATGTGTCCGCGTCCAACCCACACTTCTCCTCTTGAGCATGAAAAGCCCTAATCTCTCTAGGAGAAGAGACGGCTGTGTCTTCTTCCACCGGGCCGTCGCTAGATGATAGCCTAGTCTCGAGGTCACTAGACCGTACCTCCGACATCCTTCTACCTCCCTCTACCAAACCCCCAAACCAATTAATTGATTGGCTAAGCACCGGAAACAACTCGCCCACTACAACCCGTAAACTACAACCCTCAAAAACAAAGTTCCCAAGCAATGGAAGAAAAACACTAAAAGTACCCAAAGAAGCCCCTAAGCGAGCAAATACAAAAGAAACCGAGGGGCACACCTCCCTAACCACAGAACTACCGACCATAAGAAACGGACACTACAACCCGAAAAGATTTCAAAAAAAAAAAAGGGGGGGGAAGGGAAAAGGAAATCAAAATTGTAATCATATCATAACAGCAAAAGAAAAGAGAAGATAAGAACAAGGAGAAGGAACATACCTCGAAAAAGGGGGGAAATGTAAGAAGCAGCACCACCACGTTGCGGAGAAAGTTTGCAGAAAGGAAGATGGAGAAGGTAACACTCAGAGTAATGATTGGAGATTTTGGGAAAAGTGAGAAGAGGAAAAGTTTAAAGGAAGGAAAAACCAACCGGCCCAAAAAACCGAAATTCAGCGGGAAATCCAAGGGTCACATAGCATTGAATCACAACAAGCCACGTGGCCACAACACGTGTGGCGCCACCCTTAAGCATTTAATACGATCAACATCCCGAGAAGCATGTACAGCTCATAGACTCTTTAAATTCTGAGATCGTCCATACACGTGATGACGACCCCATAATTCGGGGGCAACTGATGGGACTGACGACCCCGCAAGATCATCGGGACAGACAAGCCCATTTCTAAAGACGAACTCAGGCCAATGAAACGGCACTCTTCAATGCAGTCATTTAAGGGCTAGCCATGCATGCCGTTAATGGCCCCTTTAAGATTCACAGGCGTTACCAAGCAGGACATTAAAAGCTGCAACGGCTAGGGATTGCAGAGGCATATATAAAGCCCTCATCACACAAACAAAGGGGTAAGAGAAATCCATCTTGACAAATAGACTATTGATTCATTTCATTTTTCCAGAAATTCTCTACTAACTTAGGCATCGGAGGCGTGATGGCAAGCGCCACACCGGTGCCCACTTGAAGGATTGATATTCTTAATTTGCAAGAGGACTACTGCGGAAAGGATGACTCCACTCGGACGCACATACGACGACTGACGAATCCGTTCGTCATCAAATACTATTCAACATTTGAAAGAAGGGATGGAAACACAGAGACTCGCACCTATACAAAAGAAATATATCCAAAAGCATGTTTCTAGTCATCATAAAGCCTATTTTATTTTACCAAAAAAAAAAAAAAGCCTATTTTAAGTATGTGATTACTCAAAGAAGTATATATATATATATAAAAAAAAAAGTATAAAGATAAACATTTCTGGGGATATATATTTGCAAAAGAAGAAGACACACAAAAACAAAGCCTTGAAATTACTGAAGCAATCAATGTAATATTTTTTATTAATCAGTAAGATATACGCTTTTAAGGTTTTCTTAGTTTTTTTTTTTTTTTTTAACTTTTAACTAGTTACATATAAAGCTCATCTAATATTGAGACAGTGGGCTATGTTTTGGTATCCCCACATCTTTGGATAACATATTTTTGACTGGAATATTATATTGAAAACTCATAGTATGATAGGATATGTACTTATCTGTTGAATTTAATCAAATCCTAAAAGAAGGAATGTGATTTATTAAAATTTTCTAGGAGTGTCATTTTGGTGAGTATATAGGATCAGCCCTTGGATTGATGTATATTGGCTTGCTTTAGTTGATGACAATATCTTATGACTAATGTATATTAGCCTCATCACACACGCTCAGCATGTGTGATGAGGCTCTTTTTTATTTTGATTTTAATGTAATTTTTCAATTTGAATTTATCTATTGTTAGTGAGGTTACACAGGAAAAAATTTTTAAGAAGCTAAAATTTAGGATTTGAAATTGAGTAAACTGCTGGGTTTAGTGTGTACTAGTTTTTAGGAAAAAAAAAATGTATTAAACGTGCGTGAGATATATTTAAATAAAGAGTGTGCTAATTTTTAGGAAAAAAAGTTTCTTTGGTAGTTTTTTTTTTTTTTAATTTTGTTGAATTACAATTTTAACCCCTTTTTTTTTAAGAATAAGGATTATCTAAATAAATTAAAAGTACTTTTGACATTTTTTAAAGTCATAACTAGCTTTCTAAATTCTCTTAATATATAGAGATAAAATTAAGAGCATACTCTAATGTAAGTCTCTTAGCTTGAGGGGAATAATCATCTACAATAGAAATTGAGATTTGCAACCATAGTAATGGCGGGTTTTTATCCCTAACCAGAAATTTAAAATTTTGCTTCAAGTTATGGTTCTCATAGGGATGTGTTAGGTCGCTTACCATAATTTACCAACCCACATCTTGAGTTGAAGAGATCCCTTGCTTACTTCTCAAGCCGACAAGGGAGCAACGGTGGATTCTAATTATACAAAGTTTAATCTAGGATTGAGTTTTAACCAGCTATATAAGGTGTATCTTAAAGGAGTAATTCTAATTGCTCAAGGTGTAACACCAAAGAGGAAGAGAATTCTAATTGCTTAGGTTGTAATCACAAAGATGAGTTTTAACCACTTATTAGGGTAATGTAATTCGTGAAGGAGATTCACACTCATTCTATTAGATCTATAACTACTCTATCTGATTGTGTATCAATTACAGAAGGAAAGTAATCCCGTAGGAATGTTGATATATAGCTTAAGTCATATCAAAAGGATCAATGGCCATCCAGGGTCTCTTTTTGATGAAGTTATTGCACAAAACGACCTGGTGACTAATCAAACCATAGTTAATCATAAGTTATAACATCACCCAATAGCCACAACTTGCTCAAATAAAGACAAATTGAACAAAGCTCAATGAATTGATAGTAACTAGACCAAGTTTTATTTCATATCAAGAATCAAACATTATGATTTAGGCATAAAATTTATATATATGAAAAATTATTATTTTATTATTGTTAATGTGTAATAGATTGTGGGTTTTAGGCCCACCTTATTTACTTGTAAAGCACATATATTTGTACTACACACTCTGCCTCTTATAAAAAGGCACTCATGTATATTTTCTTATTTGAGAAATACAATATTATTTATTCAGTATTTCTAACATGGTAACAGAGCTATTACTATGATCTTTCTCGTAGCAGTTTTGTCTCTCTTGGTGTTACTCCACTCTTATTGCTTCCACCATTACAACAGCCGCTGCAACCACTCACCATTGAACCTCCAACGTCTCTCAACCGTCATCCTTTGGTTCTGGACCTGTAGCCACGACAAAAACCACTGCACTTACTGTCTTCGCCATGTATCTTGCTCCGATTAATTTTTTGTAGGTACCACTGTGATCGTCTTGCTCTGATCTACTTAGTCATGGAAATCTCGCAGTCATCGAAGCTCGCAAGCGCCCTCACGTGCTGCCTAAAGAAGCTGCACCTCAGTCACACGCCTAATCTGCCAGCCTTTGGTCCTTGCTGACGTCATCACTACCACGTCAGCCCTAGCTAACATCATCATCATGTCATCTACCTACATCAGCCGTCACGTCAACAGTTGACCATTGACCGTTGACTGCCACCAGTTACCATTGACTGCAGCCAGTTCACTTTGACCGTCACTAGTTGACTTTAACCATTGACTTTTTTGCTGTCCATGTGCTCTTTACCCAGTTTTTCACGTAGATTTCATTTTTATAATCTATTTTTGCATATTTTGCCTCTAAATGAATAAAAATGATATTTTTCTTCCTCACCCCATTAATGCTATATTGGAGGGGAATAAGAATTACTTATCTTGGTCTCAAGCTATGTGCAGTTTTCCTAAGAGTCGCATGCTATGGCAATATTGTGTTGGTACAATCACTATTCCTGTCAAGAAGACACTATCTTCATCAGTCGCATGGTTGAATGGGATAGTCACAACCACATGATCCTCACTTGGATCTGGAACACCTCCACCTCCAATCTGTTGGGCAGCTTTGATGATGCAAAATCTACATGAGACATGTTGGCCAAAAGATACTCCACTTCTCACTAGGGGTGTTCGCAGTGCGGTGCAATGCGGTTTTAGGCCATTTTTAGTATAGCACTTTGCGATGCAGTTTAGTTAAAACCATAACTGCACCACACCTTATTTTTGCGATCTCATGTGCGATGTGGTACGGTGCGATGTGATACGGTTTAGAGTTTAGTCAAAAACATAATCGCACCGCATCTCATTTTTGGGGTCACATGTGCGGTGCGGTCTATAAGATGCGGTTTAAAGTCGGTATATTTTTCAAATTTTGGGCTTTTCTTACCCAACACAAAACTAATTTTTTTTTTCCTTTGTTATAGGCCAAGTTTAATCTATTGAACTAGTTTTTCTTTATTTTGGACTAGCTTTCCTAGTCTATTAATAATATATTTAGTATTAAAAATAAATAAATATATTAATATATAGAGAGTGCGGTGCGGCGTGATTTGTGCGGTTTTCTTATTATAAAACCGCAAACTTCACTGCATCATGCACTGCGATGCGGTTATACCATTTTGCGGACGGTTTTGGTGCAGTTCTTATGATTTGTGTGGTTTGGTGAACACTCCTACTTCTCACAGATCCATGAAATATCAATTAATGGTTGAGTTGCATTAGCTCAGGCAAGAAACAGGGCAATCTATCAATGACTACTATGATCAATTTCGCTTCATTTGGGACCAAATTGACCTTTCAGATCCAACTTGGGCATGCTCGAAGGATGCTCAGCAATACGCTACTATTCAAGATGAATTTCATCTCTATGAATTCTTGATGTCACTTAACAACGACTATGAGCCCATCCGAGGTCAGCTTCTTAATCGCAATCCTCCTCCCTTTCTTGATACTGCTGTAAATGAGTTGGTTGGAGAAGAAACTCATCTTGCAACCCTTCAAGCCTAGAATAAGCTTAATGTTTTGGCTATTGCTCCCTCTATTCCCCCTCCCCCCCCCCCCCCCGGCAATCATCGTAAGCAGTCCAACAAAAAGTTCTGCAACTATTGTAAGTGTCCTAGCCACACTATTGAGACTTGTTACCGTCGCAACAAATCTACTGCTGCTGTTACTAATACTGAATCTACTTCGCCAATGTCTTCCATCTCAACTGAGTCCTAGTCTCCTGGATCCACTATCAACCTCTCCTCTACTGAACTACAGGACATCATAGTTCAGGCTATTCGTATGGCTGGTAATGCATCTCTTTCCACTGCTCTCTCAGTTTTACCCGGTAAGTCTCACTCTTGGCTTTTTGATTCTATATGTTGCAATCGCATAGCACCTCACTTGTTCTTATTCTCCAAACTTGAACCTACACCACATCCTCTTAATATTCATATAGTTGATGGTTCTACCAAGCATAGCAATAGTCTAGGTTTTGTTTCGACCTCTAACCTCTCAGTTCCTGGGGTCTTCCATGTACCTGACATATCCTATAATTTATGCTTTGTGGGACAATTAGTTGAACTAGGTTATCGCCTTATTTTTTACTATTTTGGGTGTACTGTGCAAGATTTGAGGATGGGGCAAGAGCTTGGGACCAGTCCTAGAGTTGGGCGTATGTTTCCTGTGGACAAGCTTCATTTTCCACCAGTTGCTCCTGTTTCTGTTACTACTGAAAATGTTGCTGTTTCTTCCTTACCTTCTCTCGCACTTTGGCATTTCCATCTTGGTCATGCACCCTCTTCTCGGGTACAATAGTTAGCTTCTAGGGGTCTATTAGGTTTTATGTCTAAAGACAATTTTGATTGTACTTCATGTCAATTAGGAAAACAGACAGCTTTGCCTTTCAATAATAGTGAATCTATCTCTAATAGTATTTTTAAGTTAATTCATTCTGATGTTTGGGGACCTTGTTGCTAATATTGGTGGGTCTCGATACTTTATTGTCTTTATTGATGATTATTCTCATTATAGGTGGATTTTTTCAATGAAATCTCGTTATGATATATTATCAATCTATAGTAATTTTGCAAAAATAGCTAAAACACAATTTTCTAAACGTATCAAAATTTTTCAATCTGATAATGCTCTTGAATATACTCAATATACTTTTCAAAATCTGTTGCATTCCTATGGCACTATACATCACCTAACTTGTCTAGGTACCTCTCAGCAAAATGGTCGAGCTAAACGAAAATTTTGTCATATTCTTAACACTGTTCGTGCTCTTCTTCTCTCTACCAAATTTTCTACCCCATTTTAGGGTGAAGCTGCTCTTCATGCTATTAATCGCATTCCCAACACTGTCGTCCATAATCAAACTCCATACGAGTGCCTTTTTGGGTCAACCCCTGACTATCATCATCTACACTCCTTCGATTCTATTTGTTTCATTCTTCTTCAACCTCATGAGCACAACAAACTTGAGCCTTGATCCAAACTTTGTTGTTTTTTTGGCTATAACAAAACTCAAAAGGGGTATCAGTGTTATAATCCTGTCTCTCGTCGTCTCCCGAAATGTTGTCTTTTGGGAACACCGCTCCTTTGTTAAACTCTCTCACTTCCGATCTTCCCTGACTACCTCCTCTGTTTTAGAAATCTTTCCAGATGAGTCACATCTTCCTTCTATAAATACTTTTGATCCTCCTTTAGACTTCTCTATCCAACCACCAGATATTTTTTATGCTTCTCTTGGATCACCCTCAAATGAACAGGTCGATGACGAGCTACCCCACTTTGAGCCTGGGTTTCCTTCTCCTGCTCCACCTGAAGATCTTCCACAAGACATTCCACCTCGTCACTCAACTCGTGTAAGATCCATTCCTACACATTTACTTGACAATCATTGTTACACTGCCCTTGCTACACTACACGAGCCTCACACCTATTGTGAGGCCTCCACTAACCCTTTATGACAAATTGCAATGAAAGAGAAATTTGATGCATTATCCAAAAATCATACTTGGGATTTGATTACTCTCCCTCTTGAACAGTTTGTGGTTGGTTATAAGTGGATCTACAAAATCAAGACTCACTCTAATGGGTCCATTGTGCACTATAAAGCTCGTCTTGTTGCAAAGGGTTTTACACAAGAGTATGGGATTAATTATGAAGAAAGCTTTGCTCTGGTTGCTTGTGTCTCATCTATTCGTGCCCTCTTAGCTATTACGACTGCCAGTAAATGGGGCCTCTTTAAGATGGATGTAAAAAATGCCTTCCTTAATGGGGATTTAAGTGAAGAAGTTTATATGCAACCTCCTCCTGGTTTCTCTATTGAATCAAACAAGGTTTGTAACCTTCGACGTGCACTTTATAGCCTTAAACAAGCTCTAAGAGCTTGGTTTGCCAAGTTCAACTCCACTATCTTTCGTTTGGGTTACACTACCAGTCCTTATGATTTTGCCTTATTTTTTCGCCGTACTGACAAAGACACCATTTTGCTTCTCCTCTATGTGGATGATATGATCATAACTGGTGATGACCTCAGTAGCATTCAAGAACTCAAGGATTTTCTCAGTCAGCAATTTAAGATGAAAGATCTTGGACATCTTAGCTACTTCTTGGGTCTTGAAATCACTTATTCCACAGATGATCTTTATATTATTCAAGCCAAGTATGCTTCTGAATTTTTGTCTCAAGCTGGACTCACTGATAGTAAGACTATTGACACTCCAGTTGAACTTAATGCGCATCTGACTCCCTCTCAGGGAAAACCATTGTCTAATCCCTCTCCTTACAAACGATTGGTTGGCAACCTAGTTATCTCATTGACACTTATCCAAACATTTCCTATGCTATTCACCAGATGAACCAGTATTTGTCTGTTCCACGATCGACTCACTATGCTGCTGTTCTGTGCATTCTTCGATACCTAAAAGACACTCTTTTTCGTGGCCTTTTCTACTCTACTCAGTCTCCTCTTGTTCTCTGTGCATTCTCTGATGTTAATTGGGTAGGAAATCTCATTGATCGCAGGTTCACCACTAGTTATTACTTTCTTCTAAGTTCTTCTTTAATTTCTTGGCAAAGAAAGAAACAAACCCTTGTGGCCCCGCTCTAGTACTGAAGCAGAATATCGTGCCGTTGCTGATACCACATCTGAGCTCCTTTGGCTATAATGGCTTCTTAAGGTCTTAGGTGTGTCCACATCCTTTGCTACTCCTATTTATTGTGACAACCAGAGTGTCATTCATATTGCTTACAATGATGTCTTCCATGAACAGACTAAACACTTCAAAATCGATTGTCATTTTATCCGTTATTATCTTGTCCATAGTGCCCTTAAGTTGTTCTCGGTCTCCTCTAAAGATTAACTTGCGGATATCTTCACCAAGTCACATCATAAGGGACGCATTTGTACTTTGGTTGACAACCTCAAGTTGGTCTCACACCCACCTTAAGTTTGAGGGGGGTTGTTAACGTATAATAGGTTGTGGGCTTTAGGCCCACCTTGTTTACTTGTAGAGCACACATACTTGTACTACACACTCTGCCTCCTATATAAAGGCACTTATGTATATTTTATTACTTGAGAAATACAAAAATTGAGAGATTGAGATGATGATAATACAAATTTACTATAAGGGATATTGACTTACAAAAATTGAATCCTAAAATTTTTAGAGGAAATTGGTCGTCAATGATGATTTGACACACTCATGTGTGTATATATATTTCATTTAAATAACTTGAACTTAAAATTAGGCTAGATTTCTATTGACTAAAAATTTTAACGGAAGAGAGCACACAACACACTTATACCTTCTTTTTTTTTTTTTTTTTGTGAAACAATTTATTCATCTATACAATTTGAAGCCTTTTATTATTAGGGAGCCTTAGGCATATGCCTAAGTGGTGTAGGCCTTGAACCTCCCCTAGCCATGGAAAATTATTAAGTAGTCCCAAACTACAAGGACAACAAGCTAGCCTTGTAGTCCCAACCAATGGATTACATTAGCTTAAATAGACCTGTCCCAGCGCTTTTAGAAGCGCTGGGACAGGGTGACCTATCCCAGCGCTTCCAAAAGCGCTGGGACAGGTCTTTCTCCATAAGAGAATTGAGGGACCTGTCCCAGCGCTTTTGAAAGCGCTGGGACAAGTCCGTCCATTCCCTTATAGAGAAAGACCAATACCAGCGCATTATGAAGCGCTGGAATAGGTTGACCCTATTCCAGCGCTTCCAAAAGCGCTGGAATAGGTGACCTCTAGGAATTTGTTTTACTATTTTTTTTAATTTTTTTACACAAGACAGAATTTTTGCTCTAGTCTAATCTAAGTGTATGACCAAAATACCTCCAAAACCCAAAAAATGACCAAACAATCCACTGAAACCCAAAAAATTACTGAAATACCTCCAAAACCAAGAAATTATCAAAGTACCCCTAAAACAAAAAAAAAGACCAAAATACCCCCAAAACCCAAAAAAATTACCAAAATATCCTCAAAACCTAAAAATGACAAAAATACCCCCAAAACACAAAAAATGACCAAAATACCCCTAAACTAATAAAATGACCAAAATACCCCTGAAGTCCATAAAATAACCAAAATACCCCCGAAACCTAAAAGATGACGAAAAATACCCTCAAAATCTAAAAATTACGAAAATACCCTTAAAATCCAAAAAACAATTACCCAAATACTCCCCGAAACCTAAAAAATGAGCAAAATACCATCGAAACCTAAAAAAAGGCCAAAATAACCCCGAAGCCTAAAAATTGATCAAAACAACATTGAAACCTAAAAATGGCTAAAATACCCCCAGAACCTAAAAAATGACCAAAATAACCCCGAAACCTAAAAAATGACGAAAATTATCCCGAAACCTAAAAATGACAAAAATACCCCCCTAAACCTAAAAAATTTCTAGAATACCCCTGAAACCTAAAAAATGATCAAAATACTCTCAAGCCTATAAAGTGACGAAAATACACCTAAACCTTTGAAATGACTCAAATAAACCCAAAACCTCAAAAATGGCCACAAACAACCTGAAACCTCTAAAATTACCAAAAGTACCCTAAAACTCCTAAAACGACCAAAATACCTCTAAACCTATAAAACGACCAAAATACCCCTAAAAATATCTAAAATGACCAATATACCACTAATCCTATAAGATGAACAAAATACACCCAAAACCTCTAAAATTACCAAAATAGGGGTTTAGGGGGTATTTTGGTCATTTGCTATGTTTTAGAGGGGATTTTGGTAATTTTTTAGGTTTAGGGTGTATTTTTATCGACTTACAAATTTAAAGGGAATTTTCATCATTTTATAGGTTTCAAGGTATTTTGGTCATATATAGGTTTCAGTGGTACTTTGGTCATTTTTTAGGTTTCAGGGGGTATTTCAATTAATTTCTAGGCTTTCAGGGTACTTCGATCATTTTTTAGGTTTTGAGAGTATTTTGATCATTTTTAGATTTCTAGGTTATTTTGGTCAATTTTCAAGCTTCGGGTTTAGTTTGGCCATTTTTGAGATTTCAGGGGTACGTCGATCATTTTTAGGTTTCTAGGTTATTTTGGTCAATTTTTTGTCTTCGGGGTTATTTTGGCCATTTTTAAGGTTTAGGAGGTATTTTGGTGATTATTAGGTTTCGGGGATATTTTGGTTAATTTTTAGGCTTCGAGATTATTTTGACCATTTTTTAGGTTTCGGAGGTATTTTGGTAATTTTTTAGGTTTCGAGAGTATTTTGGACAGTTTTTTAGGGTTTTGGGGATATTATGGTCATTTTTTGGTTTCAAATATATTTTGATTATTTTTTGGGTTTCATGGTTATTTTCGTCACTTTTTAGTTTCGGCGGTATTTTGGTCATTTTTTTGGTTTTGGGGGTATTGTAGTAATCTTTTGGTTTTGGGGTTATTTTGGTCATTTTATGGGTTTCGAGGATATTTTGGTCATTTTTAGGTTTCGGGGTTATTTTGGTTAATTTTTAGCCTTCGAGGTTATTTTGGCCATTTTTTAGGTTTTAGAGGTATTTTGATAATTTTTTAGGTTTCGGTGGTATTTTGGAAAAAAATTTTAGGGTTTTGGGTGTATATTGGCCATTTTTTTAGTTTCAGAATTATTTTGGTTATTTTTTGGGTTTCATGGGTAATTTGGTCATTTTTTGGGTTTCATGGGTATTTTCGTCATTTTTTATGTTTTAGGGGTATTTTAGTCATTTTCTTTTGTTTTGGTTTTATTTTGGTCATTTTATGAGTTTTTTTGGGTATTTTGGTAATTTTTAGTTTTTAGGGGTATTTTGGTCATTTTTTGGGTTTCGAGGGTATTTTGGTTTTTTTGTAGGTTTCGTGGTTATTTTGAGGTTTTTGGGTATTTTGGTCATTTCTGAAGATTTTAGAGTACTTTAGTCATTTACACTTTAGGGGCATTTTGGTAAGTTTGATGATTGGGTAATTGGGTGGATTGGGGTTTACCCATAATAATAGAGTTGGGTTTGGTTCTCTAAGAAACAATTAGTTAAATGGGTTTTAATGGGTAAATGAATTTTATATATCTAACCCAATTAAAATATTATATTATATTTTATATTGTCGGTCCTCGAGTCTCGTCTTACATTTTTTTTTTATAGCTATTACATTATATTTTACTAATTTTTAGCGAGGAATTATTTTTATTAATTTGAAGTATTAAATTAAAATATATTAAATTAGTTCGAAGTATCAAATTAAATTAAATTTTGTTAAATTGAATTATTAAAAAAATATTTTTATTAATTAATATAATTTATTTTATTAATTTGTACTTTTAAATTATATTTTATTAATTTGAAGTATTATATTCAATCTTATTAATCAAGAAAATATTAAATTCTATCTTGTATTTAAAAAAAAAAAAAAAAAAAAAAGTCTCTATATGTGACCTGTCCTAGCGCTTTAAGAAGCGCTGGAATAGGGTCACCCTGTTCCAGCACTTCTAAAAGCGCTAGGACAGGTCCTTCTCCGTAAGGGAATGGAGAGGGACCTATCCTAGCGCTTTTTCAAGCACCTATTCCAGCGCTTCCAAAAGCGCCAGGATAGGTCTCCAAAAGCGCTGGGATAGGTCCCTCATACCACTTAAAAATTTTCAGACTTCCCACTTATTTTTTTAACCTTCCCACCACTTTGGCTTCTCATTTTTGGTCTCCCACTTCTGGGTTTCAGATATTTTCCTCTCACCCACATTTTCTCTCCCTCTCCCTCTCCCTCTTCCTTAACCCACTTCCCCTCCTCCTCTCTTATTCTTAACTCAAAATCCACCATTTCTTTTCCAAAATTTCAAAAACAAAAATACTACTCAAAACCACAAACCCTAGCCAAAGTAAGGTAAGTCTCTCTAGCTCTCATTTCTATTTTGTAGCAATATTTGTATATATATTTGTTGTTAAATTTCTGGTTTTTTAGTTTTGATTTTGGTTGAAGTTTAGTTTGGGTTATGTGTATATTTTTGTGTAACTATTGGTTGATTGTGTGGGTTTTAGTTTAGGTTTTGGTTAAAGTTTAGTTGATTTTGTGGCCTTTTATTTTTTATTTTGGTTAAAGTTTGCTCTATTTTGGAGGAACTGTAGGTGACAGTAGTGCTAACAAAAATTTGCTTTATTGTGTGGTACATTTCCAATCACCCATATGGACGTTAAAGGTAAATTCATCCCTCTAGTTATGAAATGTAAGCATTATTGCATTCTCTGCAATATCAAATATGGGTTTTAGCTCTTTTTGTTTATTTGTGATTGGTGTTTTGCAGAGAAAAAAAAGCACTGAAAGATGGCTGCTCCTCCTTGTGCTGTGAAACCCGCGAAGAAGCTGGGTCCAGATGGTGGCGAGGAACAAATTCACAAAATCAGGGAGAAAGTATATAGTGTTTCAGGAACTCCATCTCAGCATCTAGTTGGTGTTTCTAAAACCAATAAAAAATTGACATCTGTCCTAAAAAAAGAAACATCAACATACTAAACCATTTGAATGAAAAAGACAAAAATAACCCTGAAAAATTCAATGACCCGCCCTCTCTCTCCTTGTTTAGTTGTTTTTCCTCTTTTTGCAAAATCAAAATGTTCATCTCTCTCTCTCTCTCTCCGTTTTTCTCTCCACCACCACAACACACAGCACCTCTATGAATCCATCTTTTCTCTCTCAATTCCAAACCAAAAACCACTTTACTTTTCCTCTTTTCAAAATCAAATCTCTATGTCTCTCTCCCCAATCCACACTCCACCATAGCCTTTACTCTCTCTACCCCAAATCCCAACAGCCAATGCCCAGCGATAGCTGCTCCGCCAGCACAACACCGCCGACATCACAAGTTCTGAAGAAACCGGCCTTTGTCTCTCAGAAAGTCCCCAAAATCTTCTCTTTCTAGTAGAACCGAACCACCCTACACCGAAAACTTCAAGGTACTTCCAACACCCGACATTCACAAGAAGGTTTTTTTTTTTTTTTTTGCTGTTTCTTTTCTGCATTTTTCACATTTTTTTGTATGCCTTTTTCTTCCCCAAATTACAAATGTTTAAAAGAAACAAAAGAAAACCAAATGAATTTTTGTGTAGAAAGGAGATTTGTACCTGTTTGATAAAATGTCTCAATGAAGATGGATGCACTTCTTTGTTCTTAAACTATTATCAATCAACAAAATATACAATATACAGTAAATGGTTAATCTTTTTTTTTTTTAAATGTTCTGCTGGATCAGATTAAAGTTGTTTTTTTTTTCACTTTTTTGTTATAGTTTCATATGTAGAAATGTAAAGCTTCTTTCTTTGTTTGACAAGTAGCTTGCTGCCTTTATTTGCTGATAAAATGCTTTTCTAATACATTTATTGAAATCTTGGTCTTGAACAACTTCATTTTTGTGTGTGAAGGTTGTTGACTGCAGTATATTTGGTTTCCCCAATTCTAAACTTTTTTTTTTTCCGCTGTTGAGTTTACTGATGATAAAAAACACACCGCAGTATATTTGGGCTCATATTAATAAGTAAAGAAAATTTGGCATACACCAACCGAATGCTGAGTTGAGTTTTTATGATGTTGGATTTGGCACCATATGGAAGCCGGGTTGAGTTTTATCAAGTCTACTGCTCTTCTTTAGTTTACATTTATACAAATATAATTGTTTATGTTGTTCTCATGTCATAGGCTTGATCAAGTGATAAGTATTGGATTGAAAGTTATATAATGAAAAACAAAAAGGGCCAAGAAAAAGGTTTGAAATTTGTCTATTTGCTACCACGACCATGTGCCTTTGGCATTCAATTTTTCTTTTAATAAGCAGCTCCCAACTTAGTTTTGATGGTAATGGTATATTATATTGAGTGAATTTGAAGGATAGATTTATATAGTCCCAAATTTTTTATTTTCGCTTCTTTTGTGGTTATTCTTAAACTTTTATTTTTTACTTTTTAATATGAAGTTTTGAACTTTAATTTGGTTACTTTGTTTGAAAGTAAAAATCTGAATTTTCAAAGCAAAAATTTGTCAACTAGTATCTAGATTCAATATTGTCTATTGTTAGTATTGGAGTAAAGTGACCAACTAACCAACCTTGAATTGGTTTTGTATATTGTTTAAAATTGCTTGTTTATAATGGCTGTTAGAAAATAAATTTCAGTAGCATGGTAGATTATATTGAGTGAATTTGAAGGATGGATCACTACTTTACTTATACTTTGCTCACTTTGGAATATTTCCATTGGGATATATTCTTGCTAACTATGCAACTTGGAGATTTTGTTAGATTTGCATATACTAGAATTAATCATATTAAATGTGCTCAGTTATGCAATTGGGAGCTGTTTCTGTCCAGCACTGGCTTAGCAATTTACTTATTAGATATAAAAAATTGGAGCAAGATATGATGGACTACCTGCAAGCTGTCTTCACCTTTCTTTGGACCATTTGGACTCACAAGCTGTCTTCACCTTTCTTTGTCAGTCAGAGCATGGGAGGGCATTGGGATTTGATTATCAAAATCTCAGGAACCAAAGCAAGAAGAAGTGGTAGATCAGGTCTAGCATATGAAGCTATTACCCCTAAAGGATTGACCATTTTCAAGGGGGGTGCAAGTTGTGCAGCAGCAACAGCAATTGAAGCAACACAAGAAGCTCTAGTGGAGGCTGCGTTGATAGCTAAAACTTTTGGTTTTGTTAGAATTTTGTTTCTGTCTAGTAGGAAAGGTATAGTGAAGGCTTGTAACTTGAAATGTCTAAATGGTAGGAAGGATAGTACTATGGTTGCTAATATTGTGGCCCTTCAACAGCAGAATTTTGTGTGTAAAGCTGTTTTTGTTCCTAGGGTCATTAGAAGCCCACTGTATAGGTTAGCTAGCCTAGCAACCAAAAATCCTGGACACCACAGTTGGGTGCACCCAACTTTATTGTAATTTGCTGCTGTTGTTTTTCTATTGGTATAAAAAAAAAAGTCTCATTTTTATATACAAAACAATCTCAAATAAATAATGAACATGTCTAATTAATGAGATATATGAAATAATAAATGAAGGTTTAAAGATATGACAATAAAAATGACTTAAATTGTACCAATGCTAAACTTGCTATAACTCAATCAAGCCTTGATCCCACTAATCAGGTCAGCAGTAAACCTACTATGAGAAGCTCAAATAAGTTTCACATGATATCTTACAACTATAATATTGTTACATAACCGAAACTGCATTTTAAAAGGATGCTTCTTATAAAGATATATGGCATTGGCTTCTATTTATTAAACCAATCTGGAAGTTCGAAATCAACAGGATTCCCAATCTGCTTCAGCAAGTTGTTAAAGACATTCCCAACGCAATTGTGATTAGGAGTCTAATTAAACGCAAGACAGCAAGAAGTAAGAGTAGTAATCACAATAACACCATTATTCTCATTTTTCACCATCAATATATTTCTTGTAAACACACTTATACATTCTCCCCTGGAATAATAAAAAACAAATCCCCTTCCCCACCACCTGTAAGAAAACAAAAAACAAAAAAAAGTCCAGCACCTGCCATTCACTATATTATCAAAATAACAACAAAAAAAGTCTAGTACCAAAATATTATCATTCACTATATCATTCCCTTAACTGGAACCATATAACACTTGCAACAATCTAGCATTGCAATTCCACCACCGTGCACATATAGAAACTAATATATAAGAATAAAAAGTATTCTTGCATTAAAAACTTTTATCACTTGCATATAATTAGTCTTTAACTAGAAGTTACTCAAACATATACAAAATCTATCATGTTTGAGTAATTTCATTACAAAAGCTTTACAAAATGACAGCTATAATTAGTGTTTGGCTATGCAATCACTTGTCCAAATTTTCAGCTATGTTATTTATAAAATTTTCAAGTTAAATATACTATCTAAGAGGCTCCTCCACTGTGCAATAATGACCAAAATGCTGTCCAAAGATGCTGTCCATGAGCTGTGCAGTATATTGTCCAAAATACTATCCAAAAGAGTTTTTCTTCATACTTCAGAAATTTTTAGTAGGGCCCTAAAAAGAAGAGAACAATATTAGGGTAAAAAAAATAAACAAAAGCACATATTAGAGCTTCTCCCCCTCTAACATAAAAAGTTTAAGGTTACAGAATGTACTTGATTCAAGTGTGACATTGAGGTACTTTCTTGAAACATTCTTGTAGAGTTAATCATGGGATAAGCAACAAACATTTCCGGAGAAAAGAATGATGTTTGAACATCTTCTATATAAAAAAGAAAAAAAATAGTAACAAATGATTAAGCTCAACAAGCAAAAATAAGAAAAATAAAAATTGAAATACTAGTTTTGTACTTACCATGTACCATAGAATTAGCTTCTGAAGCTTGTGAAGTGGTTGTGTCTTTCACTTTTCTTGTGTTCCTTTTTTTCAAATGATTTTCTTGAAGCATTGTTGTAGAGCTAACCATAGGATTAGCAATAGACATCTCCGGGGGAAGAAATGATGATTGAACATTTTCTTTAAAAAAAAAAAAAAAAAAAAGAGAGAGAGAGACAAAGTAAGAACATATAGTTAAACTCAAAAAGCAAAATATAAGAAAAAGAAAGCTTGAGTGCTAGGTTTGTACTTACCATGTACCATAGAAATAGTTTTTGGAGCTTTTGAAGTGGTTGCATTTTTCACTTTCTTTTTTCTTTGCTTCTTTTCCAATTGACTTTTTATTCTAAAATTAGTTATCCCTTTCTTTCTCACATGTGGCGGATCAAGGATTGGTCTCTTACCATCTAAGCAAGATTGCACATCATCATCATGTATGAGATCTTGAGGACATTTTTTACCAACATCTTCCACCTTATTTGTATCTGCTGAACTCTTTTCAAGCTTGCATAATAGCTCACTTAGACTATCCATTGCTATTTTGGTCCCATGATTAGTCAATGCAACCTTATCACAACATTTATACCACAAAAGACTTAAGTTACTCATACACAATACATGAGTCGATTTCTCATTTGATTTAAATGAATCAACAGAGCAACACAACCTTTTCTTGGCATCTTTTGTCCATCTACTTGATATATATTCGTCAGGTATATGATTCACATTATTCACAAGAAAAACCCTTAAAGCATGGCAACATAACAATCCCAAAGTCTCAAATAATTTGCAATCACAACAAATACTTAATTCAGCCCGGTTAAAATGCACAATATGAATCCTTCTACTCTCCCCACTACTTAGTGAATATGTAAAGTTATCCTCACAATGATTAGTTTCAACACAATTCAATCCCATACCTGAATTAAATTCTTCTTCAAACATTCCAAACAAAGCAAGAGTATAAACTTTAGCAGCATGACTTAAAATGCCCCCATGCTTATGAACTTTCCTAGGTGCACCATTCTTACAACGAAAATCTTCATTTATTTCATCTTGTCGCATTTGTGCTGCCTTTTCCTCATAAAACTTAATATCTTCAATAAGAGACATAGATGTTTTCATAATTTGATGGAAAACACTATTTGTACTCTCACTTCTTTGGGTAGACTTCATTTTTGCAGAAAAGAAATCAAGATTGAAAGTTGGGCACCACTTTTCTCGAATTTGGTAAAACTTGTCCAGCCATGTATTGTCCTTTAAATTATGCATCTCAATCATTTTGCTCCAAGTTGACTCAAACTCCATTTCATTTGAACACCCACCATATAAGCAATGATTAAATCTTTGATTGAAATCTGGAACACCATAGATTCCAACAAGATTTTTTTGAGCATTTTTACTAATATGCCATAAACAAAGTCGATGACGAGACTCACTGAAAACCATATTAATAGCATTTGCCATTGCTTGGTCTTGATCTGTAAAAATAGATTTTGGTTGTCGACCTCCCATTGTAGTCAAAAAAGTCTCAAACAACCAAATAAATGACTGAGTTGTCTCATCTGATAAAAAAGCACAACTAAACAAAACATTGTTCCAATGATGATTGATTCCCACAAATGGTGCATAGATTAAGTTGTACTTATTGGTTCGATAAGTAGTGTCAAATATAACAACATCCCCAAAAGAGTCATAATCTAATTTTGATCTACCATCTGTCCAAAAAAAATTTGCAATTCTATTATCTTGGTCTACTTGCACTGAATAAAAAAACATTGGATCTTCACTTTGTTTTTCTTTGAAATGATTAATGATACTTTGCCCATCACCAGCTTCCATAATTTCTTTTCTTTTTGTTTGCACAAAATTATGACAATCTCGCCTAGAGAACCCAACATTATTTGCACCACCAAGTTCTTTTGACAAAAATGAGTAAGACTTTGTTTCTTTTATACCCGAACTAACCATTGTGCTAATTATATTCCCATGAGCAGGTAGCACCTTCCTTCCTGATCTCAAATTACATCTTTTTTCTGGAGTTGCAAATTCATGATTATGTGTGTCATTAAAGTGTGAAACACTCCAAATATTATTTTTTACATCAAACCGGATCCTAGCACAACAACCCGTTCTTACATCTAGATTATGATACTTTTTAACATTAGAAGGGTCTTTAAACTCTTTAAAACCTTGTTTTGAACACACAAATTCTCGTTGCCTAATAACACCATTATACTCTCGTTTAACCGCTTTTCGAATGCTAAATCCCCTTTTTAAAGCATACTCATTATAAAGGCTATATGCTTCTTCTTCAGACCTCACTTGCATTCCAATTTTAATTTCATCACATTCACCCAAAGTTACATTTTCAAACTTTTCCCTTTTATCATTGTCCCCAACAGCAACAAAAGCATTTTTTGAAAAATCCATGACTAGTCGAACCTAATCATGGAAAAAAAGATATATTGAATGAACATCATGAAAAGATGACTATAAATATACATAAATCACCATAAATTCATAAAAAAGAATTGCTGCCAGCCACCCACTGGTCCTCAGCCATAAACACATTGAAACTCAAGTGGGCTTTATACCAATTTTCAAAATATCATAATTTTCCATAATAAATCAACCATAGACTTAAACTAAGAAAATGTCAAAAAGATAGATTGAATACCTCAGAGGAGACTCTTAGGATGAAACCATTTATTAAAATTAATTCCTTTAGCAAAAATAACTGAACAAAAGCATTGCATCCATCCCTGCACCATGAAAAAAAAAACTATTACAAGGAATGAAAAAAAATTGTGAAAATTCCAAGTAAGCCAACACATATTGCAAACTTAAATGCATGTAAAAGAAATCATCTTTAACATGAATAGCTGAAAGAGAAAGAAAAAATCTAACAAATAAATAATACCTGAAAATCAAGCACAACCATCAAAAACATTAAATCAACTAATAAACAAAGAAAGAAGCTTTATTTCTCTACTTATAAAACTACATCATACTAACCACTTTTAATCTAATCCAAAAGAAGAATTTTTTGAAAAGAAAAAAAAAACCTTTTACTGTATTATTAGTGCATGGCCTCACTGAAGCATTTTAGTAGACAGTACAAGTTCCCTTTTTACATAAGAATGTAATGTCAATTTTTTTGGGGAAAAAAAAAAAAACCAGACACATATTTAAACAAAAAATTCAAAAAATAAAATGAAAAAGAGTGAGGAGAAACCTTCTTGCAAAGCCAGAGTTGAAAGCGGCAAGAAAACTTTCGGCGTTGTGGTTGGAAACAACGGAGAGACAATTTTGGGGGATTTCCGACGAGACCGATGATGATTAGCGATGCTAGGTAGAGGTTGTCAAGGTTTGGAGTTGTTAGAGGGAAGATGGAGGTGCTGGTGACTAGTGTGCTACGGTGGTACAAGAGAAACAGAGAGAGAGGGCGTTTTCCGACGAGACAAAGGTCGGTCTCGTCGGAACTAATGATGACCAGCAATACTAGACAGCGGCTGTCAAGGTTTGGAGTTGAGAGAGGGAAGATGGAGGTGCTAGTGAGTGGTGACTGATGCGGTACTGTGCTGCTAGAGAAACAGAGAGAGTGCGAGAGAGAGAGAAGAAATTTTTTGGTTTTGGAGAGGGGAAAAGGCAATGGCGGGATGGGGGAAAGTTCAAGGGCATTTCTGTCTTTTTGTTTATGAAACCTGAGCTGCTGAGTTGTAATTTTTTAATCCATTTGTCAAATTTTCATTGGTCTTAGAAACTCCACATGTGCGCTAAGTTGGAGTTTTAGAAACACAATATACTTTCTCAAAATCAGGATCACTCTCACCTCAAAGAATGTTAAAAACATTGAAAAGGGTACCTCCAAAATACTTTCTTTCTTGCTTTTGTTTTTTTGTTTTGGATTTTTAGTTCTAATCTGCGTAATCCCATATGATGAAAATGGTTATAAAACAATAATAATGTGGATCTGAGTATGGTTTAGTTTCAGAGATGAAACACTCTTATTAGAGTATGTGTGAATTTTTGTTAAATCTTGTAATGTTTGTATCAGGTATTTTCATTTTTCTATTGTGCGTTTTCTGATTCAAATCTGATTTATTTAGTTGGTTATGGAAATGGTTTAGCTTCACAAATGGTATTATTAATGATTTTCAGTGTTATATGTTTGTATCAGTTTTTAGCTATGATTTTTTTTTTATCCAGTTCTTATTTGATGTTAATTGGTTTATATATGAGGTTTTAAACCTTTTGAGTAGCTTAGATCTGTTTAGAACCAGAATAATAAGCCAACAATTAGGCTAATGGTTTGGTTTGTTTATTTTTTATTGTTAGTTTGTGCTGATTTGGTTCACGGCGCCAAGGATAAGATGTTGAGGGTTAAGGGCCCAATGAGAATCCCCACCAAGGTTCTGCACATCACCACCAGGAAGTCCCCTTGTGGTGAAGGTATATTTTCGATATCTTAATGTAGAATTCAATTGATTGCCTTCACAAATATATCATCGCCATTGTTTACCAATATTCATTTGATAATCCTATCTAATTCAATTTTAAGCATGCCTATATTTTAAGTTGGTATTTTAGGTAGTAGTGTTCCATAGGGGTTTTGTATCACAATGAAAAGGGAGCAGGTAGAGATCCAAAATCAAGGTCTCTACTTTTTGTTGGGTGTGTTATATTATATGGGATTGACTTTGTTCATTGTGATGATGGTGCTTGAGGAGGAATGGACAATAAACCTTATGATATAGCAATATGTTACTGCACAGTAGCATGGGTTTTGATTCAATCTTTCTTTTATACGTAGAGACACCTAGTTAAATAGCACTCTTTCCTTTAGAGGATAAGTTCTACGGCTATTGGATTTTATTTTTCTTATTCTATGCATCCACATTCATTTGACAGGAAGTTATGAAGCACAGAGATGCTGCGTAGGTGGCAGCATTAGAGGCAATGCAAGAGGCTTCTGTGGCAGAGAGCTTACTTCGATGTCTAAGGTATAAATAGCCAAATGAAAATTAATATAATAAGTTACTGGCAATGAAAGTAGAAGTAGTATTTGTTATTTTGTAAACTTGGAATCAGTCTGGCTTATGATTTCTGATAATGACTCTCAATACATCCCATGGTCAAAATTTTGAGTATTGTAGGCTAGATTCAGCACAACTGATGTTACCCTGGAGGGAAAAATCATGTAACTTTGTTTTATATCCAGAACTTGTAGGATGGAGTAACTAGAGTCTGAGGAAATCCATCATTTTATAGCCTGCACCAGCTTCTACAAGGGAATTTTATTTATTTATTTATTATTTTAGATAAGCATCTACTAGGTTATTAATAGTAGTTGTGAAACTATTTGCAATGAAATTTTATGTATGGTGGTGATCAAAGTTACAAAGCATTGCCATGTAGATTGTGAAAGATAATGTTGGCTCTGCTTGGTCTAAGCACTTTGAACGTTCTTTCATTAAAAAAGTAGTTATACTACCAACATCTGATTAGTCTTTAGGAATCTAAGTGAGGAAGAACCTTCAAAGCACAAAGCTATGCAACAAGGACACTATAATTTAGGTTTTTTGCTAAAAAACGGGGTATTGGCTATAGTTTGTTGGACACATTTTGGTTGAGATAGTCATGTGGGACAACTTTTATTCATGGTCAAATTATATATATATATATATATATATATATATATATATAGGTCTTATATAATAGTAGGGTTGTCCTCATTCAGGAAAAAAAAATAGTAGGGTTGTCCAGTATTTGAATATGTCTAACTTAATTGACTAGGCTTTAATTTTTGGATATGTCAACTTAAATTTTCCCCTTTCTCAATCTTTGGATACGTCAGCGACATTGGAGGTTTGCATAAGATAGCAATTGAAATTATCTCGTGTTTTTCTAGTAGTCTGACTATGTTGATTACGGATACCACATAAGATGGCTTGGTCACGTGCAAATCATTTATACCAAATGAATAGTGCTACAAGGGGTAAAAACATGGGGTGAGACGGGGAAGAGGCATGATGGCCTATAGCAATTAAAGGATAGCATCTAGAAAACATGGAGTTAGTGTAGCCATATTTGAGGAATTGAGTTATAGAGCTTTCTTATATAGAGTAAAGTAGAGTGGAATTAGAAAAACCTGATTGACAAACTAATCAAGTATTAATAATTAATCGAAAAACATGGTTGTGGATGTTTTGCTGGGCATGAAATGTTACAAGCCTGCCATTGCAGGCTTGGAAAGTAGAAAATCCCTAGTATTGATAGTTGTTGAGTTAAAAAAATTAATTATATGGGTTGTGGGCCCTGTGGCATACCTGAACTTAATCTACCATGGCATTTTCACCACCCTCGCAAGAGTGGAGGTAAAACTATGTAATGAATTTTTTTTTTTTGATAAGTATGTAATGAAATTTTATTGGAGTTTAGAAATCTGATGAGCATAGTTTCAAAACCTATCTTATATTTTATGTTTATTAATTAAGAAAGAAGAGCCTTCAGGATCCCATAAGAACGTGGAAGGGCCTAAGTAGAAAGAGGGGTGGACTAGCTCCCTCAAAGTGATAGATCCTCACTTTTGGGCCTAGAAGAAAAGTGGAGGGGGCACTTTTTGTATTCTAAGCTGTATCTTGAAATCAAACTCAATAAGTAATTTGATATATTGGTGCTATTTTCAACTTGGAAAAATGGGAGGGATTGACTTGATTTTTTGGGCATTAAATGCAAGTGAAAGCTTTTGCCCTTCATTTTTTTTACTGTTTTTCTTTGATTAGTATGTGTCTTTTTTTATGGGGTTATGCATTGAATGGATGTTTTTTTTACTATAGTAATAGTTCTTTTTTTTTTTTAATCACTAATAATGTGTTTTGATGCTGAGAAAATAAGAGGTGAGAAGGAAAAAGATGGGGTATTTTATCTGTTTTGATGCTGAGAAAACAAGTTAAAAAGGCGAATGTTCTGGTTGTTGATATGTTGATTATCTTGAGCTCTGCCTCTGCCTTTACCTCTTCCATCTTTTTTCTATGTTATTAAGTTGTGTTCTGCATATATATGTTATGGGATTATGTTGTTAGTCCTGTTGTAAATGATTTTGTTGTGTTATGTTGGTTTCATGAATTGTTTGCTTGGTTGTGGAGATTCAATATAGTTGGGTTTGTTGGTTTAGGTGTTGTTCAGCTCATAGTTATCTTGTTATAAATAGTGAATAAAATGAACATTGATTGAGAGGTAGAAGTTCTGTAAATTGTTGTTCCTAGATGTCATTTTAAATCCAAAAGATTGTTTGCTACAATGGGTAGCAGTTTGGTAGTGATATCAGTGCTATTTGCTTTTGGTTTTAAACTTTTAATATGTATGGTTACTTCTTGGGTATCAAAGGAATTTAGTTTTATGATGAGAAAATATGTTCTCTCGGCTCTTGATTGTTGATAAATTGTATCTAGAACCTTGAAGCTAAACTGATTACACTTTACTGTCATTGCTACTTGCTATGTAATCATGCATCCATGTTGTAAAAAACTGAGCAAGCAATGTATGATGGGGTTTTTTAAAAAGGGCTACTATAGGATTATAGCTTAGAATTTCTTGTATTTTTTATGCTGTGATGCAGTTTTTGCTTTAGTAACTAATCACTTATTGAATCTTTTGCATAAATTGCTCACTAATCACTTTTTGAGAAATTTATTGAGACTAATACCCAATTGATATGCTTAACGGAAATCAGTCATTTTAAGTGTGTTTTAATTGCTAATATGGCAGTTGGTAGTAATACTAGTTGTTTAGCACACTAATCCATTGTGTATTTCTTAATTCGTAGGATGGTGATGATGATTCTGCAGTGGATATCCAGTCTCCCGGTGCTTAGCGCTTATCATCTGATGATACGCAGTAGGCGATACTTTAGGCACCTATTTTGGAGTAGGCGATACGCAGTAGAATGTATTCTTTTGTGTAGGACATTCTATATAGTTAGAATGTATTCTTTTGTGTAGGAAATTGTACATAGTTGTTTAGAATGTATTATTTTGTGTATAAAATTTTAGACATTTGGGATGTAATTATTGATATTGTTTAATTAAATATATTTAGTTTCTTGGTTTAATGTGGTATGGTATTTGCTATTGGAAAATATGAATTGTAGTTCATTACAGCTGCTATAAAACAGGTATTGGAAAAAATGAATGGTAGTTCATTTCAGGTGCTGAAAAAATTAAAAAAAAAAAAAAAAAAGGACCTATACCAGTGCTTTTGAAAGCGCTGGCATAGGTCCTTTTAAATTTTACTGATTCGTGGTCTACACCAGCGCTTTTGTAAACGCTGGAATAGGTATAGGCATTTTAAATTATTTTGACTCAAGACCTATACCAGCGCTTTCAAAAGCGCTGGTATAAGTCTCTTACATTATATTAATTCATGACCTATATCAGCGCTTTTGAAAGCGCTGGCGTAGGCAGCACCTATTCTAGCGTTTTCAAAAGCGCTAGTATAAGTCTTGAATCAATAAAATTTAAAAGACCTATACCAGCGCTTTTGAAAATGCTGGCATAGGGCGTATGCCTTTCCCAGCGCTTTTGAAAAAATTATTTTGACTCAAGACCTATACCAGCGCTTTCAAAAGCGCTGGTATAGGTCTCTTACATTATATTAATTCATGACCTATGCCAGCGCTTTTGAAAGCGCTGGCATAGGCAGCACCTATTCTAGCGTTTTCAAAAGCGCTAGTATAGGTCTTGAATCAATAAAATTTAAAAGACTTATACCAGCGCTTTTGAAAATGCTAGCATAGGGCGTATGCCTTTCCCAGCGCTTTTGAAAAGCACCGGTATAGGTCCGGTGACCCTATACTCACATTCATTGCGCGGCGGTTTGAAGCGCCGGGAAAAAAAACGCCGGGATAGGACTTTTGACCCTATCCCAGCGCTTTTTGGGGCTATCCCAACGGTTTTGAAAACGCTGGGATAGCCCTGTTTTTTTGTAGTGTTGGGACATCTCTCTCTCTCTCTCTCTCTCTCTCTCTCTCTCTCTCTCTCTCTCTCTCTCTCTCTCTCTCTCGTTTGCCTTTTCTCTTCTCTCAACATTCTCCAAATTTCAAAACCTCTATTTCTTCCACCATACCTTTCTGTGGGTCACCCGTGGCTGCAATAGCCACCAAGTCCCACACCACACCACTAACAATGCTTCCTATTGTGGCTGATTTATTGTTTTTTTTTTTTTTTTTTTTGTACTTAATTGTTGTTTTTGAAATGTACAAAAGATGTATGTGAAAATATGAAAGAAAAAACTTTGAAGTGATGTTAGGATTGCTAATTATAAAAATAAGTTGGGGTTTTTGTTGATTTATCGTTGTTTTGGTGTGTGGGGGTTTTTGTTTTATCACAACTTCATTGGTTTTTGGTTGTGTTTAATTTGTTTGCCTAATGTTAACAATGTTGTTGTGGCTGTAATGAATGGGCATAATAATTACTACCTCAATATATTGTGCTTTGCCTTGAGCTGTTGTGTTGTTCTATTACCACAAGAAGCTTTTCTCATGCATTGTGTTATGGTATGGAAGTACCCAAACAATAATAGGACCTGCCATTATTCAAATTCACAACTTCCAAAGTCACCGGCTTATTAGATTCTCTTAGAAAGGGAGGGTAAAGAGATTGACAGCTGTGTGTGTTTAGGGACTAAGGGCTAGAATTTTTTTTTTTTTTTCTTATAAACATTTTAAACTTTTTTTTAGAAGAGCTTAAAAAAAAAAGAAAAAAAAATGGGTACCCAGTGAATTTACCCATTAAGACTCATTTAATTAGATTACCCAAAAAGTATTTACACTTTTAAACCAAATGTTTAATTGAGTTGAGTCAAAACTTATCCAAATTAGGCAACTCAATAGAGTTTTCTACCACTAGATCACTTTTCTTTTGCAATAGAGGATCCAAATATGGGCCACCGTCAGCCCAATGAAGATACAAGACTACTGATAATAAGGCCCCCATTTTTTTTTAAACAAAAAAAAAAGACTGATGGGCCCATTTAGATAGAGGGGTAATATGGTTATTTCGTGCATCTAGGGCTCCATTTATAAGCTTCTCTACCCTCACTCTCTGCTCCGATTAGGGTTTTGCATCTTCGCCTCCTCTGCGTCTTCAGCTTCTACAAGTCTAGACGAACCCTAGCCATGGCGGAACAGGTTCTACCAAATCTCTCTCTCTATCTCTCTCTCTTATTCCATGTCTGTTCAATACGCTCCTAAACTCACCATTTATGAACATTGCAGACGGAGAAGGCTTTCTTGAAGCAGCCCAAGGTTTTCCTCTGGTAAGATTTTCACATTTCCGTTCCATTATAGCCATATCCAATTTGATCTGAAAAGAAAATGAAATGAATTTAAGTAATCCAAGAAGTTTTTGAATGAGATTTGTTTAAAATTGTTGGAAATGAAAATTGAAGTTTTAATCAAAGCAGACTTTGATAAGAAAATTTGATGAAAAATTGTACAGCGCGAAGAAGACTGGCAAGGGGAAGAGGCCTGGAAAAGGTGGGAATAGATACTGGAAGAATGTTGGGTTGGGCATCAAAACTCCCAGAGATGCTATTGAAGGTATTTATTGAACCTAAAGATGTGTTTTATTCTTTGATAATATGATTAATGTGTTAGTTGATTTTGTTGGTGTGTATTAGTTTTCAATGATTTATTCGTGCTGTTTATGTTTAGTGTGTTTAATCAATGTGTAGGCTGTTTTGTTGGTCGATCTTGTCTCGTTTTTGTAATTATAGGAATGAACATATTTGTCGGATTTGTATGTGGTTATTGCGTGTTTGCAATGTTAATTATTTGCTTATGGGACTTGGGAGTCTGCGCAGTTGATAATATGCGCGTTTCGTTTGCTAAGAGTCCTGTAGCTTAACTGGCATCTTCTGGTGTTTCTAACAGACACTAACAGGGTTTTAACCCCCTCCCCCTTAGTAACTATTAAATCATTTGCTCATGGTTTGTAACTATGAAATTATTTGCTCATGGGAGTAGTTAGTTCGTAATGAACTATGTAAAAAGCAAAGCAAGTGATAGTTTTAAAAATAAAAAATAAAAATAGCTTCAACGCCTTTCATGTGTTGCTTAGAGTCCTTTTTTTTTTTTTTTATGTGATTTCCATGGTGCATAGCCCGTTTGGTCTTGTATCTTTTATGTGTTTGGAATCCATGCACATCTTCCCTTTTGAAAGTAAGGTGGAGGGTGAGCTCATGGGTTCAAATTCTACCAGGTGCCAAAAACTTACCTTACAAAAACCTTTTTTTTTTTGGGTGGAAATACTACTACTGATTCTATCCTTTTGTGTCTTGCATGAATACTTCCTCTTTTCTGCGACTTATGGTGCCTTGCCAGTTCAATCTTGTAATTTTGATCTTTTTGGAATTTTAACTTTAAGTTGGCAGTATGTCATGCATGTGGATGGAATTTAACCAAGACATTGATCCATGCAGCTCAATCTGTTATACATCCAGTGTAATACATATTATGTTGCTCAAAATCACATGGAATAAGATGTTTTGACACCATGGTTGTCTTTCAGTTATAAAATATACGCTTATTGTGAATATAATGTTGTGCCTAGCTTTGTTATAATTTGTTTTTGGAGTAATTAAAGGAGGTGTGGGGGCATAGCTGGAAGTTGGTCTGATAATAATAATATTCCTGTAAATCTTATCAATACAAAAAAAGGATTTCATTAAAATAGCATGTAAATTGGCACTTTTCCTCCTTATAAGTTCTAGGTAGAGGATGAGGTTTTGGTTTCAAGACCCATTTGGTGCATGTCTAATTTACCAATAAAAAAAAGTATGTCATGGGTTATTTTCAACTTATTACAATTGCATATCTGAACGATTGTAAAGTAGCATTCCTAGATCTGGTCATGAATTAGTTCAATTTAGTGACTATTAGAAAATTTAATGTTATTCTAATATTTATGATAGTTGATCTGCAGATTAAAGTGTATTTTGCCATATATTTTGTATGAGTAGGTCGCATTTTCTTTTTCTTTTTTATGTTATTCAATTTTGAATATTTAAGGGGGTGTTTGGTTGTGTTGTTTAAACAACAAAACACGTGTTTCCATAACACTTTTTCACTCACACATATTTCCACAACATTTAAACAACATTATTAGAACAACATTACCAAATGGGCCCTTATCAAGATGTGCTATTTTTTCTTTGCAGGGACATACATTGATAAGAAATGCCCATTTACTGGAAATGTTTCCATCAGGGGTCGTCAGATTTCTGGTACTTGCCACAGTGCCAAGATGATCAGGACCATCATTGTTCGTCGTGATTACCTTCATTTTGTTAAAAAATATCAAAGGCAAGAACTCCTCATCCATAAAAACAATAATAGTTTTTCCTTCTCATTTTATTGGATGAGAAGATTAACCTTTTTGTAACTCTTAGATATGAGAAGAGGCACTCAAACATCCCAGCACACATATCCCCATGCTTTCGTGTGAAAGAGGGAGACCACGTCACCATTGGCCAGTGCAGGTTATATTTAAATCTAAGTTCCTTCTATAAACATTTTTGGTTGTAAATTGATGAAACATGTATCTTTTTTGGTTATTAGTATTAATTTCAAAACCCAAATGTGTAATATGTTGTCTTTTGCAGGCCATTGTCAAAGACAGTGAGGTTTAATGTTTTGAAGGTGACTTCAGCTGGTTCTTCAGGAGGAGCTGGTAAGAAGGCATTTACAGGAATGTGAGCTATGTGTAACGGTTCTCAGTAGTATTACATTTGAATGAGATGATGTTAGTTTAAGCCAAGTCCAGATGAGACTTATTTGCCCATTTGTTTTTGTCATTAACATATTAAATCTTTGTATTGGAGTTCCTGAATTTTGAGTATGGGATCCTTTTGAAATTGTTTTGAAACGTGATTGTGTTTTGCCAAGAACCTTGTGAATGTGGTTGGGACTTGAGTTTTAATGTCGTTGTGCTACAGTTCCAAATCTAGTTACCACTACCTAAAAGAAGCTTGCCAGGTTTGTTACTTTATCTTTGAATCGTGAAATGATTTGTTTTAAATTATGGGTTTACCAAACCCTTGTTGGATTATAACAGGCATGCTTGTACGATTTGGAATTTGATTTCACGTGATGGGAATAATAATGACACCATAACATCAGTGCAACTAGAAGTATTATAAATGGTTGGGGTGAACTATTTCCCCCTCAATTGCTTTGTTGTTTCTGAGTGGTAAAACTGGCCAGTTTGGCCATTGTTGGCAAAATCGCAATACGGAGTGTACTGATCTCATCTCGTCAAACGTTTAGGATTTGTACTAGGATGGTAAATTTTGTAGGATTGCACGTCTTGTACATCCTGCTAAGACGTAAATTCTTGTTGGGCTTCTTTAAGCCCAACTAAACCAATGAGTCCAACAGATTACTAGTGGCCCAAAGAGTTTTGAAAACCAAAATTTACCCCTATATCAAGTTTTCGACCAAATTTCTCAAAAGAAAACCACAATTGTATGGGATCTTACTGATCCCACTAAAACATAAATTTCGGTCAGGTTTCTCTAAGTCCAACGAAACCCATGAGTCCAACAGATCACTATTGGCCCAAGAGTATTGAAGTCCCGAATTTACCCCGATATTAACCAAAAATATCAAAAGAAAACCACAATTTAAACCTAAAAATACCTAATATTCAAAAATGGGAAACCTCAAAGTTCAAACCCTTATTAATATTAGTCAAATCAAGCTTGTAGCTTGAAGCAATCCTCTTAGAAACCCATTGCCGTCGCGTAGACTATATATTTTTTATGTTGATAAAATTTTTGAATATATTCTGTTAAAACATAATTATATTTGTTTCTTTAGTATAGATTTAGTGGTATGGCATAGAAATTACATTATATTGATGCAAATTTTTGTTTTCTAATGAATGAATTCATAATTTTGGTGATTAATCAACATACAAAATCATTACAAATCTGTTTTTTGCTTTAAATTTGAAAATAGGTGGGATCATCCCAATCTTGACAACCTTGAATTTGGCATTAAGTAGTATAGGATTAACTTGTTCCTGATTTCCTGTTCCATCCGTGTTTTGAAAATTATTCTGTCCATATTTTGAAAATTTTGTGGGCAAATTGTATAATGCTTTGATGCGTGCGGATGCCAGTGTGCATGCTGAATAACCTTTTTATGTAACATTCCTTCACTTTTTATAGAAAAAAATCCCAACACTGGCTCATTGTTTTATATTCACTTTAAATTGTGGGTCATTTACTAGACTTTTCAAATTAACACTAAATTTGAGATGCTTTTCTCTATTATTTGGTGTCAAAATTAACAAAATTTTGAAGTGGGATAGGTTGGCATCCTAAATTACATAGGATTAATCCTAAAATTGATTGAACAAATCAATTGACACACTCTTACAACTTGTTTGGTTTGGACCGTTTGGTATATAAGTTTCAAAAATAATAATAATAAAGTCAAGTTATGTATAACTTTTTAAAGTACTTTCTAAGGTTCAGTTATAGTTTTACCGAGTTCATTTTGTAAAAAAAATAAAAAAAAATAAAAAAAAAGTTAATGAAAATAAGCTATCTTAAACACACACTGATGAAATTAATCTAACACTTTCACATGGTTTCAAATTGATTTTTCCTTTTTTTTTTCACACTAATTCAAACTCGTTACCTCAACTAGTTGTAAGATAGTGTATATAGGCTTATTATTTGGATAGATATTTAGGCATGTGATGAATATTTTTAATTTTTTACCCTATTTATTTTGTAAATAGGCTAATGAAAACAAATAATTTCAAACAGATACACATACCAAATCTCACATAATGTTCACATAAGTCTATTATTGATGTCATTTTTTTTTTCATTCACAACTTTTCAGTTTCAATTTTTAACAGAGGCATGTTGATCCAACTCCTGAGAATCGAACTCAAGTCTTCCCTTGTAGGAGGGAGGTGCCAACAAACTGAGAGATTTTTATCGTTATTATTATCACTATTTATGAGCAATATTACTAAATCCATTTAAGATGATTAGATATAAACTATTATTTAAAAAATTCATAACATCACAAGCAAGTATGAATATCCTCTTAAAAATCGTGTTAATATTTATTTTTGTGAAAATCTTACAAGCTAAGCCCGATTTATTCTTGAGCCCAATTCATGTATTTAATTTAATTTTATTCTCTTTTGTATAACCCAAGCCCATGCGTCTTAAAGAATTTGAGGGAGTGTGGTTTGCGTAGCCTAAGCCCATAGGTCGTGCTATGTATGTTGGAGATGCTTGCATGACCTAGTGCTCATGGAGAAGGTTAAGTGTCCAAAGTTTTCACCCAAATGAAGATCTGACGTTCATGCTGTATGTGGTTGAAATTTTCTGACGTTACCATTTAGGGTTTTTAGAGTTGGCTCGATTCACATTTAACTTTGGTTGCACAATGTCAGCATGGCTAGCTTCCCAAAAGGCTAAACATGGCTAGAGAATTTTCCATTTGATCAAAAAATTTCCTTATTTATGCTAAAAGCAAGTCAATCTTTTTTTTTTTTTTAATAATTTTAAACAAAAGCAAGTTGCACTAAAACATCATGTCAGCACCAAAGAGGTCCATAGCCTCATCTATTATCCTTAAACTAATCGTTAGTAACCTCTAAAGCTTGATATAAAATCCTTTCTTCAAATTCAAACAAGGAAGGGCCATTTTGCCCACAAAGACGTAACTTTGAACAAAATCCCATATAGCAGCAACATAGGAGCCACAAACGAGTCTTGACTCTCTCTCTCTCTCTCTCTCTCACTACCTCTCTCAAATTTTATTTTATGTTGTATGTATAGAAAAGTTTTAGACTTATGCACTTCACATGTTTTGTCATTTTCTTGTTGTCTAGCACCTTGAGTTTGTTCTTGTAGAGTACCAATAGCCTCAATTTAATAAATATTGGAATTTTGGGCTTGACTTCCTCATTTAATTGCATTTTCTAAGAACCTGATTAGATTTTTGGGCTCTTTTTCTTCATTTTAGCCCGTTCAAAAATCAGCCCCTAGGAATTTTTAAGAATAGAACTCCTGAAAAACAGAATGAACAAGTTTATTGACTAAGAAACCCAAGTCACTTAAAGAAAGGATATTAAAATTAGAAGTGTGTATTCAACCCACCAACTCGATGACTTGATTTGATCTTATGTGAGTTGGTGGATTGGGTTGGTAATAGTAACCTCCCCACCCCCCCCCCCCCTCTCCCCAAAAGAAAACAAAAAATTGGGATTATTTTTTCTTTTTCTTTTTCTTTTTAATTTTGTTGATATAAGGCGGGGAACTACAAATCCTTTTTCCCCAATTCAAATATGGGTGTCCCCTAATCAACCAAAAAAAAAAACCTTATTATGTTTTGTTGATATAACTTAACAAAATTTCCAAAAGAAGTAAAGCGAGGGAGAGTCTTCAGGATACTTGCTTGATTTCATATGCACCTGGTGCTTTTGTTCTAAATTGTTGTCAATTTTCTTTTTTTTTTTTTTTCCTTGGGTCCATCTTTTTTCTGTTTCCTTTTTTTTTTTTTTTTGTGATAAGTAGATGCAGATAGTTACAATAATGGGAGGGGAGGGGGGGGGGGGGGCCGTGAGGGGGGGGTGTTAAGGAATGGCAGCGGGCCAGGTTTTTTCATACCCAGACCAGCCCCACGGGCCCAAACCCATTACCCAGCCTGTTTAATAAACAATTTTTTTATGTGGGGCCCAGACCCGGCATGTCGGGCCCCGTTTAGTCCTACCAGATTTGGGCCCAATCCACAACCCAAATCATGGCCCAACCAAAAAAAAAAATGAATTGAAGCCCAAATTCATTTTTGCCTAGATTCAAGCCCTATGATGTGCAGATTCAAGCCCATATAACGTGGCCCAAATGCCAAATCATAGGCTATTAATCATAAATCACATGTTAATTTTAAATCTATAAATCAGTAAACCATAGCTAATATCATAAATCAATATAAATCACCTGTTAATTATAAATCTATAAATCAATAAATCATAGCTAATATCATAAGTCAATAGAAATCACTTGTTAATTATAAATCTATAAATCAATAGATCATAGCTAAAATTATAAATCAATAAATCACTTAGTTAAGATAACCAATTAATCATAAATCAATAAATCATAGCTAAAATCACTTGCTAAATATAAAAATAAAATAAATCCAACAAGTCCAAAAAATAAGTATCACAAGTCTTAAGAAATTAAAAAGCTACAAAATAAATCTCAAAAGTAACAAGTTTAGAATAATTACAAACCAACAAATTAATCCAACAAGTCTAAGAAATTAAAAAAGCTACTAAATTAATACAAAAAGTCTAATCCTCTACAACTATGACACAACTCACATCCTCTTCATTAGGCTCCCCATCATCAAGAATTGATTGAAGTGTACAATCTCCAAACATAGTTGAAGAACCTACAACAACAATGAATTAAAAAATGGAATAAACTTTATCAAATTATAACTAGCAAATATAAAAATACAATTTTGATTTTATAAATACAAATTAGTCAATTGCTAACTGTTAATTTCACTCCATAACCAATTCTGAGCACACATCATTGCCTCTATAGTCTTGGGATGAAGCCTACTACAGTGTGGACTTAACGGTCTCCCACTAGTACTAAAGGCAGATTTTGAAGCAACAGTTGTGACAAAAATGGCTAAAATATCTCTTACAACTCTTTGTAAAGTAGGATACTTGAGACCATTACTTTTTCACCATGCCAAAATATCAAAGTCTTCATTCCTCTTTAACACTCCCTCATCAATAAAATGATCAAATTCCATTCTAGCACTCCTATATTTCTTTGAACTACTTGAACTATTGTTTACAAACAAATCAAAAGATGGCATTGCCCCACTCAACCTAAATTTCAGTGTCACATAATTTGAAGTATTTGCAGGCATATGAGAACTTCCTTCATTATCTACTGGGAACTCATCTACATCTCCATACTCATCATGCAAATCATAACAAAGATTCTTAATTTTTTCAATCTCCAAATTAGAATTATCACTATAAATATTAGGATAATAAAACTCTAATAACTTCATCTTATATCTTGGATCTAAGATAGCAGCAATAGTCATAACAACATTAACATTAGCCCAATAAGAATTAAATTTAGCAAGCGTACTTTCCACCATCGTACTTATCATCTCATTTGAAGACAAACTTTATTCATTTAATGCAATTTTTAGCTCACACACCAGAGTAAAATACATATTAGTTGTGGGGTATTTACGACCAGAGAAAAACTCAGTCACACTATGAAACAACTCCAACCTCCTACAAATATCTTTGGCTACCTCCCAATCATAATCATGTGGCAAACAAGTATAAGATGCTTCATGTTTAACCAAACGAGAGAAAACATCTTTATAAATTAATGTAATAGAAAGCATTAAGTAAGTTGAATTCCAACGTGTCTTACAATCTAAGACCAACTCTTTGGTGCATTGAACACGTAATTGATGTGCATTTTCATCAAATTTCTGCCTCCTTTTTGGTGATCCAGTCCAATAAATCACACAATCACGAATCCTTTCAATACCATCACTAATAAAAGAAAACCGATCTTGAGCAATCAAATTCAAAATATGTGCAGCACACCTCATATGCAACATAGACCCACTCAACATAAGAAAAATTGTATCAAGCTTGTTCAAGAGAAGTCTTATCATGGCATCATTAGTACTACGATTATCAACAGTTATTGTGGACAACTTCCTATCAATGTTCCACTATAAAAAAAAAAATCAACAAGAACTTCAGCAAAGACATCTTTCGAGTGTGGAGAAGGAACATAAACAAACCTAGAAAAATAATATGAATAATTATAACATAACACAATAAACATTCAATTTAACATAATATCTAAACATTCAATTTAACATAAATCAATAAACATTCTAAACATAAAGTATTTAACATTCAATTTAACCCAATATCATAAACTCAACTCATATGGTTTAATAGATTTAACATTTATAGATAAAAAAAATTACCTTAAAACCCAGCTTTGCAATGTCCAAGTACGATCAATAAAGTGAGCGGTAATGACCATAAACACTCTTTTTTTGTTACTTGAAGTCTACATATCAGTTTTAATTATCATCCTACTTCCATTCTTGTTCATCATCTTTAAAGTTTTCTCCCTCTCATTATCATAAATTTTAAGAATGTCACTCTTCAAAGTGTTTCTTGAGATAAGTTTAAACAAAGATCAAAGAGAACCCACAAATTCTCTAAACCCAATGTGGTCAACCATTGAAAGTAGATATTCATGTAGGATGACCATACGAGCAAGATTATTCCTCCCTTTGACTTGATCAAATTGGTAAGCATTTAAGCTCATCGCTCCATCCACCTTATTTTGTTGTTTAATTAAGACCTGTTGTCGTATATCTCTTATATCTTTAAACTTCAATCATGGACATCTTGTTAAATGATTACGCAAATGGGTTATACCTTGGCTAGACTCACCCAAGTAATGCTTGCCACAATGATGGCATTAGGCTTCAAATTTTTCGTCAACTTTCTTCCTTGTAAAATGCTCCCAAACATCTGAGGTAGTTTTTCCTTTTCCTACTTGTATCCAAGTCCTTATTTGTAGGCTCTTGCTCTCCCTCTTCCTCTGTCCCTTCTTGTTTCTCTACCTCTAAGGGTACGTTCGTTTGGAAAGAAAACGGGGAGGATAGAAAATAGAGGATGGAGAATAGAGTAGAAAATGCTGTTTTTCACTGTTCGTTTGGGGAAAGAAAATAGGGAGGATGGAAAACTCGAGAGAAAGTTTTCTCTCCGGGCTCATTTTTTTTTTCCTTCCAAATCGGACGGAAAATCTGGAGAGAAAAGTTCTATAATAGCACTTTTACAAAAATACCCTCTTTCTACCTATTTTTTTCAACGTCTTTTTTTTCTTTCTTTTTTCTTTTTCTTTCAACGTTGACCTGAAAGTTTTTTTTTTTTTCAACGTTAACAACAACAACGTTGTTGTTAATGTTGGTTTTTTTTTCTTTTAACTGAACAACGTTGGTCTTTTTTTTTTTTTTTTTTTCAACGTTACTGAACAATGATGTTTTTTTTTTCTTTTCTTTTCAACTTTACTGAACAATGATATTTTTTTTTTCTTTTCTTTTCAAATTTATATATATGATGTGATAAATTTTATATTATTTAATGATTAAAAATAAATCTATTTCTTACATATTATGTAACAAGGGTATAATAGTCAATTTATATAAATTACATTTTCCATCCTCCCACTTTTCCACTCCTTCAACCGAATACACAAGAGGGAAAACTAAATATTTTCCATTCTCCCACTTTTCCATCCTCTCACAATTTTCCATCCTCTCACTTTTCCACTCCTCCAACCGAACAGACCCTAAGTCTTCTCCCACTAAGTCCACCATCGGGGATTTCGGACTCCTAATTGATTTACAAGTTTGGGAGTTAGAAATCTATCAATCAAAACAAATATTCATAAATTCATTATTACACATACTCATTGATTAATGGGCACAAATTCATAATTACACAGATTCACAAATTCTATCAACCCAATCATAACCTAACATGATTAACTACAAATTCAAACACTTACTCGTTGTTTAATGAGCATAAAGGTGATGGTGATCCTGAGGGTGAGCTGCCCGAAGGCGATAATGACGAAGGTGATCGTGAAAATGGCGAAGGAGATTGCATAGCTGGCAAGGGACAACATCCGGTTCTCAAGGGAGAGCCACTTGGCGAGGGAAAACCAGATTTGTTTGTGTCTCCCACCTCCGTTCTAGGCATTGTATTCACAACAAACACAAAAAACAATAAACAATTTCTTCCATTAAACAATTGCACTTTCTTTGAAAAACATTTTCCCATAGAATTTATTTTTCCATTAAACTACACTCAATTATTCACTCATCAAAAATGAAATGTTCCACTCACTTTTTTATAGCTAACATAACAAGGCTTTAACATATATTGACAAACCAAACTATACACCCAAAATTTAGCATCACACAGTTTTCCTTTGTTGTAAATAAAGGAGCTAAAAAAACATTGCGCACTAAATTGAATTCAATCACCCTATAGAATTATGTAGAATTTCTCACAACTCTCATAGTTGTAAATCATTTCATGCATGAAAAGGCTTTGCTAGGCAACAGAACTCATTAACAAATTTCACATTGTAAAGAAAACAGGATCAAACACGTCATCCCTTTTTACCAAGAAATTGAGAAGTTAGACCACATTATATTATAGTTACACCACAAAGTCTAAGAATTTCAAGTCTTTAAACTACGATAACTAGAAGTAGCACAAAATGGTTGAAGTCCATAGTTTTCATAAGTAGAGAAAACAAAAGAAAAAAAAATTATGAAATACTTAAGAAAACTATGGGTTTTTGTTGGTTTTTGGATTTACAAGGGAATGTGATTATGAAATATTTAAGAAAAAAAAGGTTGAAGAGAAGTAGAGAACAGACTGGCAATGACAGTTGGGGACGACGGTGAGACCTTGGACCAATGGTGAATGCTTAGGTCGGCAATGAGATTGAGAGTGAATGAGAGCTTGGACCAGCGATGCTGAGAGCTTGGATTGGTGGTGAGACGTAAAGAGCTTGGGCTGGCAGTGCTTGAGTGGCGGTGCTTGAGAGTGAGTGAGACGGAGGCCTTATGACTGTGTGAGCCGTGAGATTGAGAGTGAGTGGTGGTTGTGGCTGTGCTGTGAGTGTGCTTGTGTGAGGCATGAGCTAAAATGGGATGTGAGTGGGTTAGGATTTGTAACTATATATATATATATATATATATATATATATAAGGGGTTTTTAGTAATTTCAGAGTAACTGGGTCAGGTTCGAGCCGAGTTTTGATAAAACCCGAACCCACTTTGGATTTTTTTTAAACCAATACCTAACCCTATTCTTTATCAGGCCAGGTAAAACCCGACCAATTAAGGTCAGGTCAGGCCAGGTTCTCACGGGTCGGACAGTAATTACCATCCCTAAGGGGGGGATTTGAAACCTAGTCATTTTTGTGGAAACATCAGGAGATGTTAGTAAAGGTCTTGGTGGGCCCATCCCTATATATGGTGTTGTAGACAAAATTTTATTAAAACTTATTGTAATTTTTTGCTAACCGAGTTAGTTAACACTTTTTTTTTTCTTCAATGAATGATTAAATTTCATTTAAGCAAAAACCATACCATGTTTCTCAACAAAAAAAAAAAAAAAAAAAAAAAAGGCAAATTGCCTATATCAGGCAATTTAAAACAATGCCTCAATACTAGTTCTTAAAAACAAAGGTAAGGACTAGGATATCTCCAGAAAATACAAAGAGTTTATTCTAAGAGTATTTGCATCAGTCCTTTTAAAATTTTATGTTTATTTAGCATAACAACTTACTTTTTCTATTTTACACAAACATTTTATAAAAACACTCACATCAGATTATTTATTATACACTCTATTATCTTTAAATAATAATTTTTTTAATTCGTTTTTATTATTATTATTTTACCTACCCACATTAACACACACACTCTCTCTCTCTCTCTCTCTCTCTCTCTCTCTCTCTCTCTCTCTCTCTCTCTCTCTCTCTCTCTCTCTATATATATATATATATATATATATATATATGAACATTGGTGGTCTCTCACAACAAGGAAAAAAAACCTATTTCACGACAAATTTTTTTATTGCAATAACCACCTATTGCAACAAAAATATTTCATTGCGCCCACTATTGCAAACGGACAAGATGGTCCAAACTAGTTTAAAATGTTAGCTAAAGAGCATAAATGGTTTGGTATGGGTAGTACAATTATCATAACAATAAGAGATAAACATTTGTTGGAGGCCCATTCAATAGATAAAATATATGAAGTTAAACCAATGAATGAAGAAGATAGTCCTCATCTTTTTTGTTTGAATGCTTTTTAAAAAGAGCATATTCCAGATGAATATTTAGAACTGTCAAAAGAGTTTTTACACTATGTTGATGGTCTTCCTTTAACTCTTAAGGTTTTAGGTTCCTTTTTGTGTGGAAAAAGTAGTATTGAATGAGAAAGTGCATTAGAAAGACTCAAAGAAGATCCTGAGAGAGATGTTATTGGAGTACTGCAAATAAGTTTTAATGGACTCCGTCACTCAGAGTAGGAAATATTCTTACATATTGCATGTTTTTTGAATCATGAAAAGAAAGATTATGTAGAATAAATAATAGATAGTCTTGGCCTCTTCCCCAAAATTGGATTAAGGGAACTCATTGACAAATCTCTCTTGAATATTAAGATTAAGAATGAATTGTGTATGCATAATTTACTAGGAGAAATGGGTAGGAACTTAGTTTCTCAAAAGTATCATGATGAGTCTAGGAAGCATAATAAATTGTGGCTTTATAAAAACATTGATCATGTGTTGAAAACAATACAGTAAGAGGTTATTTACTTGAACTCATAATGTTTCTTCTTATTCAGCAAAGTTAAATATATGAATAGTTATATTAATAATATATTTTGCAATTCACCAATTCCGTTTTTTATTATCATGGAATAGAAGCATTTCAAACCATAGATATCACGGGAGCCAAGGATAAAAGTAGTTATCATGAAGAAAAAAGGCATGTTGGAGGCAGCAAGGGACAACTCTATTGGTTACACTTTAGGGGTGGGTCCTAAGTTCTCCATCTTGGTGAGGGTTAGCTCTATTGGTTACTCTTCGAGGATGGGTCCAGAGGACTCTATCTTGGCAAGGTTTCACATCATAAAAACAAAAAACAAAACAAAAAAAAAAGAAAAAGAAAAGAAAAAAGAGCCACTTTGGAACCCTAATTCCTTTTTGAAGATGCCTAATCTTAAACAAAAAGGGTCACTTTGGAACCATAATACCTTCACTCCTTCCAAAAGTAGTTCAATTTTGCTTCGTTGCAAATGAAGTTGGATAAGCTTATTTGGCTGGAAACAATGCAACAACTTCGAAGGATAATCGCTCCATTCAAGAAATCTTAAATTATTTGGTAGATGTTTAGGGACATGCTGGGGGAAAATTTGTTGCAGTAACTTATTGCAATAAACAAATTTGTTGCAATAAGTTACCAAGTTACTAGTGAGGAACTATAAGACTCTTCGCATATGTTCACTTCTTTAAACCATGCCGGAATTTCACTTCCAGGAATAATACAAGGTAATCTCCCTAGTTGTTTACCACTTTGTCCCGAAAATATTCAAAGAACAATGTTGAGGAAGGTCAAAAAAATCCAACATAGACAAACAGGCAGAGACAGATATTTAGAAAATAGAGAGAGAGATATTTGAAGCATGTTACTGCCATTTTGAATATTGTCAGCCAATTTGAAGTAGTTGATACACTCGAAACATAAAATAGAAGTGGTTCTGGCAATCTTTCCAGTGAGATACAATTGTTTACACTTATATGCTCAACTTCTGATGGAAGATTTGGTAATGACTGAAGCCTCTTGCAACCATTTAAATCGAGCAATTTAAGTCTAAAGAGTTGAAAGATGCTTCAGGAAGGTAAACAAAGTCATTTTCACTTAGATGTAATGCATTTAAAAGGGATAGACAGCCAATATCTTTAAGAATTTTTGAAAGAAGGCAGTCCCTAAGATCTAAATCTTTTATATGCGTACGTGATAAGAGATGCAATAACGCTCCCACGAGATCTTGACTTGTTGGCATAGTCGCATAGAATCAAATGAAGATGATGGCCATTGACATCCACTAAAACACACTCTTAGTAGACTTTTAGGGTGTGTTTGGTAGAGTGGATTTTAGGGAGGATGGAAAAAAAAATGAGAGAGAAAACTTTTTGAGGGTGTTTGGTTAAAAACGGGAGAGGGAAAAATGACGATGGAGCCCACCAAAAAATTTTCTCTCCAAAATGGAGAGAAAACTTGGTGGGGCAAAATCTTATAGGTGAAGGACAAAAATGCCCATGTGCAAGTTGCACATGAGCTTCTTGTTGCTGTTTTTTTTTTTTTTTTTTTTTTTTTTTTTTTTTTTTTTTTTTTAATTCCAATTTTAGTAAGTTGTTAAGTATTTCTTTTGTTCAATGTCTCATTCCAATTTTTTTTTAGATGTGATTTTTTTTCCAGACATGATTTTTATATTTTTAATAAATTTGGGTGATTGTTTTTGTTTTTGTTTTTTTTGGTTGTTTGTCACTTTTTTGTTTCAATTGGGCATCATTTTTTGACAAGGGTATACGAGTAAATTTATATAAACTCACTTTTTCCATCCCTTCACTTTTTCACTCCCAACCAAACAAGAAAAAAAAAATTTTAAAATTTTTTCTTTCCTCCTACTTTTCCACTCCTCTAACCAAACAGACACTTAAGGCAAATGGTAGAGGAAGGTAATTCTTTTATAGCTGTTCCATGCAAACAAAGATCCAACAAACTTTCCATGTTCCATATTTATTACAACAAACAAATTGTTCCAATAAGTTATAGCAACAATATATTTTCGGTGCAATAAATATTTTATTACAACAAATATATTGCAATGAAATTTTCGTTGCGATAGCCTATTACCATAGAGTTTATTACAACAGTGGGCAATGAAATTTTTTCATAGCAAATTGTTTTTGCAACAATTTGAGTTTATTGCAACAACAAAATTCGTTGCAAAAGAGGTTTTTTCTTGTAGTGGCATGATCTCTTCAAATCTGAAAAAAAAAAAAAAAAAAATTATCTCTCTACCCAAGTCTCCATGTCTCAAAACACACACATTCTCTCTCTCTCTCTCTCTCTCTCTCTCTCTCTCTCTCTCTCTCTCTCATGGCTGCAGCAAGCACTCCATGGCAATGATGGCTTGGGTTTTGGGTTGATTTAGGTTTTTCCAAATGGGTTTTCTGTTGTGTTTTATTTTGTGTTGATTTTGTTTTGGGTTAATTTTGAGTTGGGTTAGTGATGAGTTTGAGCTGATTTTGGTTTGATCTTCATTGATTTTGGGTCATTGATTGTGCTTGGATTATGTTGATGTTGTAATGAGTTGTGGTGGTGGGTGAATGTTGATTTTCGGTGGTTTTTCTCCTTCTTCTGGACATTGGAGAGAGAGAGAGAGAGAGAGAGAGAGAGAGAGAGAGAGAGAGAGAGAGAGAGGTTTAAAAAAATCAAATAGAAAGTTATAGTAACCATGTATAAGTATATGCACAATGTTATAAATGGACTGATGTGAGTAGTTTTTGAGCCAAAATGTATAAAGCTGAACACTTTTTTTATTTTGCACTGATTGTTTGGTGTGCTCTAAACGGAATCTTTTAACATTCTTACTCCAAGTAAGTCTCTATATCAAACATCAACAACAACGCTACCCATGAAATCAACTTCTAACCGAGCTCTTCCAAATTATAAATCCTAGCATTCTTATGAAGCCAAACAGCACTTCAAGCCACCTTGCATATTGTTTGCTGGCGCTTTTTGCCATTTGACTTCCTTATTACAGCCCAGTCTAGCTCTAAACACCAGTCACCAATTTATTTCCTCATTAGACGCTCAAACAACTTTCCAAACTTTTTTTTGGTAAAGAAACACACACACACACACACAAAAAGGTCCGAAGCTTCAATTTTACTCCTATTGAACGCACACATCACATCCCCTTTGAAACCCTAAGCATCTGACCTATATTTGGTAGTCAAACTTATTCTAAACAGCCAACCAACATAGAAAAACATGCTTAGGAATATTTTTAATAAACCAATTTGCAATTATACGTTTTATTTGCCAAAGGTAAATCACTCACAATCAATCATACAAGAGTTGTAACTCATGCTAGACTGGGCTCTAATGTGATCGAATATATATTTTTATTTATTTATTTATTTTTCTGTTTGTTTGTGAGAGGGCAGAAAGAGCTACAACGCATAAACTAAGTGGAAATTGGTTGTCAAATGGTATAGTTTTTTTTTTGGACAGCGATGACAAAGATGTGTGGTTTTTGGCTTTGAATAATTCAATCATACTTTCGAAAAAGTTGAGGGAGGAAGGGACAGAGACAAGGTGAATTTTTTTTTTTTCTTTTGTTTAATCTAATTTTTGTTGACAAGTGACAAGACGAAGAATAATTAGCTTAGCTCTCATTCACACACAAAAAAAACCTTCGTAGATACTATCTCTAATCTTCTTCAGTTCTTTTTCTTCTTCTTTTAAATCCCTACTTTCATTAAAAACAGTCAAACCAAGAGACTAGTACATCAAGTCATTGTTTAGAGCTTGCAGAATACAATCAGGACTCTCTTCTATCAACACTAACTATCATCCTCAACAGAATGTGTATATCGAGCTAAAATATGTGCAACATGATTTTGAGTCTCTCCTGGTATATATTCACTAATTTCCATTTTCGTAGTTGAGTTGCTAAAGCTTTTGTGTCCTCAATAATAGGTCTTGCTGCACAAAAATTAATTTTTTAATTTCTTATATCATCCTTATCTATATATATAATAATAGGTGAAGTAGAGAGAAACTCAAATAGAATTCCAAATTAGAATTTCAATTTTGTGCCATGTGTCTAGATTTGAATTCTCAATTTTGCGCCACTTGTCCTAACCAAAACTCAAAAAAAAAAAAAAATCTAATTAGATTATAAATTAGATTCCAATTTTGTGTCATGTATCTTATCTAAATTTTCTAATTTTTGTGCCCAAATAAATGATGCATTAACATTTAACACGGAAGCTAAGAAAATCATAATGATAATGCTCATTGGCCTAAGTAAGAACATCTCACCTGCACACTTTTACGACTGAACATCTCACCTGCCCACTACCAGAACCAAGGAGTTCAACAAGAAATACTATAAAAGTAAAACACCATCTCCTCCTAATGCCATATCGTCATCCCATGTCTCCTCCTTCTCTCTCAACCTCTACCAACTAGATCCACACACTACCCTCTCCTCCTCCTTTCAAATTTCTAAGAGTAAGGTTGGATTCAAACACAATGTTCAATCCTACTCTTCCTTACTTCACACTCACATACATTACCGTTTCATTGGCGCCTCCAAGAAAATTTCAAGCTCAATGTGAAAACTGAATCTACCAAGATGAACATCTTATCATTACAATTGTTAATATTTCTGTACATAAGCACAGACTACATGCTAATTTTTATAATATGTAAACATGGTTTAATTTTACCACTGCAGGTTCTACAATTTTCATATAAAATATATAATAGGATCAAAAAACATAGCTGATTCCTAAAGTTTACATATTAGATGATTTTAGTCCCTGAAGTTCTAAATTTTAATCTCTAAATTTTCAAAAATGAGCTATATTAAGTATTAACCTCTCCTTCTACTTTTATTAGTTTCTTATTTATGGGTCCAACATATTAATGACGTGATATTTTTTAACAATGTAACAACTTACTTTTTATAATAAAAAAAAAATACACATGCAATCCTAGAAAACCTTCTTTATTGAAACTTTAATGACAAAAAATGTTCATTTTGAAACTTAAAAGATAAAAGCATTTAACAAATTAATAAACTTAACAGACAATTATGTATTTTCACCTAAATAATATGTTCACAACAGAATGATATATGCATTCTTTTAATTCAAATATCCTCCTACTGTTTCGTCAGTCAAAACTTTTTTTTTTTTTTTTTTTGAGAAAGTTAAAGTCAAAACTTAGATATTAAAAACAAAAACAAATATATTGTGTTCTTTTATTGATAATAGTGACATATAGATATTAGTTAACGGATACATTCTCCAAAAAAAAAAAAAAAAGTTAACGGATAAAGTTTGACTATAACTTCACTTAATTTCTTTTTATTAGATGTAAATTTTTACAAATCTACTATTGAATAGTATTTTCTTTTCATATCTCCCATATTATTATAGCAAAATTTCCAAACGATCAAAAGTCAATAGCTATGTTATTAATCATATATTTAAATTTCAAATTTTTGTAATATAAAATTATGTATAAAAAATAAGTTTATAACTCAAATAGTAAATAATATCGGATTGACATGAAATTTGAGTATTTGACATATATGTTAATTAGATAAAGAATATGTAATTCAATGATTAAATTTTCAAAATATATAATAATATTAATATTTTTAGCTATTAACTACAATTAAATTTGTAACCATGCTTTCTTCCTAGCTAAAATACAATTGAAAAACACATATTTTTACATGTACTATCGATGACCTCGCAAATATTAATGATGATTAGAATTAACTAAGAAAAAAAAAAAATAGCAATAGCCTAACCTAAATAGTATAGTCTAATCGTGGAGCTTCAAAGAACTTTTCAGATAAGCATAGAATGTAATAAGGATCAAATTCTCTCCTTTTAAAAAAAAAAAAATTATTTAATTAATATGAAACTATGAATATGTTTTACGCACAATAACTCTATACGGCTATCCCCTATATTAAACTCCCTCCACCCAAGAGAACACTACACCATCACATTTCTGAACTCTCTGTCCCTGGTTTACAAGAAACATAAAAACCATGTATAAAATTGCAAGCCCATCAGAATACTTGGTGATCACCGGAGTAGGTATCACAGACATCAAGCTTACTAAGAAAGGATGGGTGCTCCCAGGCCAATCCTTCACAGTCTTCGACGTCTCTCCTGTCAACTACACCTTCGAAGTACAAGCCATGAGTGCCGAGAAGCTCCCTTTTCTTCTTCCTGCAGTTTTCACCATCGGTCCTCGCATGGACGACGAGCCAAGTCTCCTCAAATATGCCAAGCTCATTTCCCCACATGACAAGCTCTCCCACCACGTCAAAGAGCTAGTCCAAGGCATCATCGAGGGGGAGACTCGAGTTCTTGCAGCTTCCATGACCATGGAAGAGATATTCAAAGGAACCAAAGAGTTTAAACAAGAGGTTTTCGAAAAAGTGCAACTTGAACTCAACCAGTTTGGATTGTTGATATACAACGCGAATGTGAAGCAGTTAGTGGACGTGCGTGGACATGAGTACTTCTCTTATTTAGGGCAGAAGACTCAGATGGAAGTGGCTAATCAGGCTAAGGTTGATGTGGCGGAAGCAAGGATGAAAGGAGAGATTGGATCGAAGTTGAGAGAGGGACAGACGCTTCAGTACGCGGCGAAGATAGATTCGGAGACGAAGATTATAGCGACGCAGAGACAAGGAGAGGGGAAGAAGGAGGAGATAAAGGTGAAGGCCGCGGTGAGAGTGTATGAGAATGAGAGGGAGGCGGAGGTGGCGGAGGCAAACGCAGATTTGGCAAAGAAGAAAGCAGGGTGGACAAAGGAAGCGCAGGTGTCAGAGGTGGAGGCAGCCAAGGCGGTGGCGCTGAGGGAGGCTGAGTTGCAGAGAGAGGTAGAGACGATGAATGCATTGACCAGGACGGAGAAGCTCAAGGCTGAGTTTTTGAGCAAAGCTAGTGTTGAATATGAGACCAAGGTATGTTTTTGGGTAGAGTGCTTCTATGACAATAATTACTATTTTACAACAACAATTTTGATGTCATGGATTATAAGCATTTGTTTTTTACTTTTATATGAATCTATTATTTGTTATTTACTAATAGTTAATCACATCAAATTTGTGGAACAAAAGTTGTCTACAAATTTTCTTTGTACATGGAATATGAGTAGCTAGCTGTAAAGATTTTCTTTGTACATGAAATATGTGAGTAGCTAGCTATATATATATATATATATATATATATATATCATTAAAAAAATGTTTTAAACAAAATTTCATCCTTAAAATTCCAGAAATAAATTAAATAATCCAAAAGTTAACTCTACACCATCTTAAATTACTTCTAAGGGTCTATTTGAATAACGCTTATTGTTGAAAATTGAAAACTGAAAATACTGTAACAAAATAATTTTTAAATGTGTGAATAGTATCGTAGGACTCAGTTTTAAAGTTGTTTTTGCTAAAAAAAAGTATTTGCGGGTCTCATGAACAGTGCACGAAACCTACTAAAAAACGTTGAACGCAGTTGAAAAATCGTTTCAACTCTATCCAAACGTTCACTAAAACTTGTATAAAAAACAAATAACCTATCTTAATTAAAACTTGTATATAAAGAAATAGGAAAATTCACATTCATGATAGACCCTACCATGAATTTAATGAATGAACCCCACCATGAATGTGAGAGGAGAGAGTATCATTCTCTATGCTCCGAGAATACCTAGCTAAGAATTACTCAAAGAAATAACCCATCTTTTTATTATTATTATTTTTTTTGGTAAACTGGATACTTAATAAAACAAAAAAACTAAAGAACAGAGGCAACTTCAGGGCCTACTCTGTTCGTGTACAAACCACGTTTATCTGCCTCAATGAGAGGGAGCAAGTCCACAGGCGGACTAGAAAATGAAATAAAATTTACAGATTGTAAGAGGCTTAATTTGGACAGTTTATCAGCGCACATGTTGGCTTCTCGAAAGATATGTCTGATATGGCATTAAGGGATGCGAGCAACCAGCTGCTTACAATCATCAAATAGAGGGGAGAGAATAGTTTTAGCAAAAACAGGGTTATTGAAAGCATCAACTACTATACTAGCATCCAACTCAACAATGACAGATTGAAGATTCATATGGTGGCATAGTTGAAGACCGTCCAAAAGTGCCCAAACCTCAGCTATGAAGCTGTTGGTATTCCCAATATATCTCGAGAACCCCCCAATCCAGTTCCCTTGATCATCCCTTATCAATCCTCCACATCCTGCAGCGTTCAAAAGGTCAGAAGCCGACCCATCTGTGTTTAATTTCACCCAACCTATATCTGGCTTTTCCCATTTGATCTGTCTAAAATCATTCTAGTTTGGTTCCTTCTAGGCCGACTGATGTACAAGGCATACTCTGTGGCTTGCATGATGATGCTCTTTGCCAGCTGCGGATTTGCTCCTTTATATATATATATATATATATATATATATATATAAAAGATAGAATTTCTGCTCTAACCTAATCTAAGTGTATATGTGTGTGAAGCTCCTTCCTGGAGACTTGAATCTCGGCCCTTACCCCTCACATCTGATAAGCATTTATACTTGTGAAGTGACCACCGCACCAAGAGTGCGCGGTGGTAGAAATAACCCATCTTTATTCCATCTTAAATATATATAAAAAACATTAATTACAAGGTAACCATCTTAAATTGTCATTGGTGTAGAGTTATTATCACTTGTATAAATAACCCAGAATTCTTAAATTATTTCTCTACACTTCTAAAACCCCAAAAGAAGAAAATATAAATAAATTATACATTGTGATTTGGGTTACCTCACTCCATTTTCTCAAACAAAGGTACAAGAAGCAAATTGGGAGCTGTATAAGAAACAGAAGGATGCGGAAGCAGTTCTCTATGAGAAGGAGAAAGCGGCGGAGGCACAAAAAGCAATGGCTGAGGCAGCATATTATACTCGTCAACAACTTGTAGATGGAGAATTGTACGCGAAGAAGAAGGAGGCTGAGGGGCTTGTGACACTTGCACAAGCCCAAGGCATCTATCTACGCACCCTACTAGATGCATTGGGTGGAAATTATACAGCATTGAGGGACTACCTAATGATAAACAAAGGGATGTTTCAAGAAATTGCCAAGATAAATGCAGAGGCCGTGCAAGGACTAAAACCTACTATTAGCATTTGGACAAATGGGACTGGTGGAGAGGCCATAGATGATGGATCAGCTGTAGGTGGCAGTGTGGCTATGAAGGAGGTTGCTGGGGTTTATCGAATGTTGCCACCCTTGTTTAAGACCGTCCATGATCAAACCGGAATGTTGCCGCCAGCATGGTTAGGCACTTTGACTGACTCCAGCCACTCTAATCTCAATTGACCATGGTTGTAACTATATACTCATATTCTATCTTTTGCTTGAAACTTTAATATTATATAAAATATGACACATGCTAAGAGTTTTATAGTTCAATTGCATAAAAAAAATATGTGAATACTTTCTTGCTTGGATAAAAAAAGTTACTGATGACAAGTGACAACATTAAGTCCCTTGTGTTTCATGATTTGATTTAATTATTATTATTTTTTTCATTCAATAAAGTCATCCTGACTTTTTTTTTTTTATAAAAATAAAAATCTCCTAATACTTTCAACAAAAACATATACAATTCAAATTTCTCAATCCCAATTATTAATATGTATTGTGACTTGTTCCAAAAAGCTCTCTCGAATTACCCTATATAAATAAACTTGTACCATGACTTTTGTATTCTTATTTCTTAATCAATGTTATTGATTTGTTTGTAGAAACCAAACCAATTGGGCAACATATATAACAAGAACAAACGATTTTTCAGTTTAATATGAACTTCAGTTGTGTTCATCAAAAAAAGAACTTCAGTTGTGTTATAATTGTACAAACAAATAGAGCATTCATAAAAGAGTGAATTATCAATTAAAAAAATATCATTAGAGAGAACATTAGTTTTAAGACTTTTACAAATTGATGTGACGTAGTGCCATATCAACAATTAAAAAGAATAAATAAACAGGTCAGATTTTAAGATTACAAATTCATTAGAATTTAAAAAACAGTACTTAATTTTTTTTTTTTTTAGAAACCCCTATTTATGGCCCAACCGTCCATCTCCTCTATAAAGCCTCACCGTTGGTGTTGAGACAATTGGCACCTCGTGTGCTATAGTCAATTACTACATCCAAACAATTGGTGGCTCATGTGAAAAGAACAAGTGAATCAGACCCCCTTTCCTACGAGTTGGACTGGAATACTGGCCCTGGGTCCAGCTTTGTGTCTAATATGGTTCTCTTTTCCCTTTGTTTTGATTCTTTCGATACGAAATTCCCACTGTGAATAGGTTAGGTCCGTCCATTATATTATCTACAACAAAGAAATGCTGATTTGCATTTGCTAAAGAAGTGCTTTGTCTGTTTCAAAATTCTTCCATTAAATAGCATAATTAAGTACCGCCAGCTTCGCTTCCAACTAGAGAAAAATCTCAACGTGGAGATATTACAAAATCGTTATTCTCCATCTCAGAAAAAAGAACAAAAGAAATAAAAGAAGCTATCATTTGAAAAAAAAAAAAAAAAAAAAAAAACTAATACACACAGGGAAGAGAGAATGTGATTCTAATTTCTAACAAAAGCGCACCACAATCTCTACTAAAAAAATTGCTATTCTAGGCAGGGGCGGCTTGATGCATTGAGGGGCCTAAGGCGAAAAATAAATTGAGGCCTTCTATATATTTAAAAATGACTATAAAAAAAAATCTAAATATTACTTAACCTCTATTCTCTTGTTAGATGCAAAATTACTAATTAATATAAACCACCTAGAATATTTTTTTTTTTGAGAATGTCTATAAAGTATAAACGCAAAAAATTTGATAAAACATTTCACGCCTGTTGATGTGGCAATAATTAATAATAGTAAGTAAAAAAGTGATGTTAGTGGTGGACCTAAATAAGAATTAGTAAAAATTTGTCAACTCAATTATTGTGAAAAATCTTGCGAAATTTTTTGTGTATTGCTCTTTTTTTTTAGAAGAGCTAAATTCATACATTTTCACGACAAATTTTAGGTGTTAAGTTGTTATTAATTTTAATTTGAACTCACCATTGAAATTATTTTTTTAACCATCAATAACAGCCAGTAACATCCTGTTATTTAAAATTTATTGTGAAAGTATTGTGAAAAATATTGTGAACATAAAATTTCTTTTTCTTAAAAAAATACTATTTTATTTATTGGCTAATATTTGGACTTAATTAATAATATTAAAATGAAAGAAATAATTCTATTGGTTAAAATTAAGAGGCCTTTTTTTTTTACCCATGGCCTTAGGCGACTGCCTCTATTGTTTATATGCTAGAGCCGGCTGTGATTCTAGGTAATCATATATATATATATATATATATATATGATTCTAAAAAAAGAAGAAGGTAATCATATATGTCCTATGATCCTATCTTGTGCATTGTTGGCATGCAAAAAAAAAAAAAAAAAAAAGAGATAATTTTCTAATTGCTTTAAAATAATTCACACGAATTTTAATTTCTATATAACCACACGGGCCACAATCAACTTTGCCGTAATACTTGTAGACACCTTATTATGTATTTATCTTTGCATTATGGCAAAGTTGACGGTGGCCCATGGGACTATTACGTGGACACCTTATTATGTATTTATCATTACCTTAATCTTCTGCCTTAATAATAAAATGGTACCTCATTTTGGGATGCAAATGTTAGAGACTTAGAGCCCTAATAAGCAATTAACCACAAGCGCAAGGAAACTAAAATAGAAAATCATAAAATAGTTTTGAAGAACAATTATTTATGGATAGCCCCATATTCTACTTTTTTTTAAAGCATGAATTAATTTTCTTGATACTTGTGTACCATTTTTATTGAGAACAAATGATTTTAAATTATTATTTTTTTTGAAAACATGGTTTAAATGATTAAAATGTGCTATATATTAAAACCTTTTTTAAAAAAAATTATTGCGAAGCTCGTCCAATCTTTTTGAAAATATTATGTATTTGATAATGTACAAATATTATATTTATCAGAAAAAGGTCTCAATAATCTCTTTGGAAGTGTGCCTGAATTTGCAATGGGATTCTTTTTTCAGGGAAATATTTTTAATTTTAAGGAAGCATGTCCACTTCATTAAAAAGAATGCATTAGATTTTTAGACCGTTTATGGCCGAACAGGCCTATTTGGTGAGTGAGTTCAAACTCACATTTTCACATTTTAAACAACATTACACATGTTTCCACACATTTTTTCACCTATATATATTTCAAAAAACTACAAATAACAATTCTCAAACTACTCTACCAATTGCTTGTTGAGAAACTTTCTAGTTTCTAAAAGCAGATGATTTCTATAACAATTATCAAATATGTGATTCTCAAAAAAAAAAAAAAAAATCAAATCAAATATGTGTGATTTTGAGGCAAGTTTGCACGTAAAGCAGGTGCCTGACAATGATTTCATACCTCAAGGGCTCAAACTTAGGATTTCCGATGAACATTATTTGCATACATGGATTTTGACATTCCAGATCTCGATCGATTTAATCCAAGTTAGGTACCTTTTAAGAGAGCTAGCAACACCAATGTTTCATTCATACGAAGCTCATGGCTTAATGCTTCCAATTTTAACAACTATCAACATGGTAATGTGGAAACTCGAATATGATATTGTTCAAGTTTGTATTTTATTATAATTTATTGATTTTGCATTGGACGTTAGAAAATTCCACACTCGTAGACTCTCAGAACTAAGCACTTTATGAAATAATAGAACTCGGCTTTGAAAAAAAATGTTTGTTTAGCAAACAAGTCACAAGTCCAAGTTTAAACTCAACTATTAAATAAGTTAAATTCATATATAATAATATATTCGTGAACAAAAGACTCAATTTAACTATATATATAATTATATATCATATTATGTTTATATATATATATTTATCTAAAAATAAACTTGTATAGACTTTAAATTAGATTATATAAGTTTGTAAATAAGTTTATATGATATCAAATTATTACTTGTAGTTTATTAATAATTTATGAACAATCCATTTGTAGTAAAAAATTATAGATTTGTGAAGGAGTAACAAATTTAGTCAAGATTTACTATATATACAGGAAAAGAAAAAGTTAATCAAGTAGTTTGTGAATAAGCTTGAGCGTGTTTGATAAGAAAATGAACTAAAGTTGAACATGTAATATTGTTGATAATGAGCTTAAACTTGGCTCATGTTTGAAATAAAATTAAATAACACGAGCCTAAACTTAGAATACATAGCTTGTTTACAGTCTTGCTCAAATTGAAACTTTTCAGATTTGCATTCTGACAATATCTCTCACTTATGTCAATCAAATATCATTTGTCCAGGGTCAAAATTATGTCAAACATGTCAACAAATTTCTAAGTGTTTGGTATATTTTGCCTTCAATCTCTTGATATCTTACTCGATTTAAGTGAATTATGTAGACACCCCACTTTACAATCTACATTTAATCTCATCTGGAGGGTAAATAGATAATTTCATAAGGTTTATAAATTACTTCACATAAAACACATCATGAAATTATAAAGATCAAAACAATGGGTAACGAGCTTCAATTGGACCATTGGAAAAGACATTATGAAATAAAGGTTTAACAACTAAAATGCATTCACATAATTGAGTCTAATCACCCATAATTATGGAAATTTTATTCCGATTGGTCCTAAGTGGATTCAATTTTAAATCAATGACATGTCCTGGTCTTATTGGTTTGAACCAAAATTAATGATGCAGATGCACATATTTGATTAAATCGACATCAGCCATTAATGAATCCTTGATTTCTTTAGTTATTAATTTGACAATAATTAGGACCTAACAATGTTTGATTGAGGTTAGGTGGGTTGAAAATCGAAGAAAAAATGAATGAATCGTGGCTGGTGTTGGGTCCAATCGACGCATGGACTTGATTTCCATATGTTAACTGGTAGAAGGAGTAGGGATCGGTAGTTGGACCCATCAATCTTTAATTCCCTTCATTTTTCGGCGTTGCTTGCTTTTCGCACATCTTGACTCTAAGCCAAGCCACCAACCCCTTTCAGAACCTTTCCCCCTACTATAAAAAGTGGTGGAATTCTAATTTGAAAGCACCCACTGCCCTATGCCCTATGGTTCTAGAGGAAACAAAGAAAGACACCTTGTGACCCGTTTTCCTAGCCATACCACGCCGAGCCAATTCCGGTTTTCCTAGTCTCGGATTTGCTGTTGAGTAACTTCTTGTCTTGTTTCACTCTTCAAAAACTTTAGATAACTCTCCCTCCTCTACCTCTTGTTTGTTATTAATTTGAATGTAGATTATAGTAGTTATGTTTTTAGTGTTGTAAACATGTGTGGTGTCATTGTATGGTAGAGATTAGGATCTAAGCACGCCATTTGTTTCACTGTTGTTCTAATGTTGTACACGTTTTCGTGCTTGCATTATTCACATGTTAATGCATATGGTTATGTTACACGACCATAGAATTTCATGAATTCAATTTCAAAAAAATGTTTATTTTCCTGTTCTTGTCACTAAGCACGAACAACCACCATGCTTTAGTTTCCAATTCATCTATAATATGATTACATGCTAGAACTAGAGCATTTTTATAAAATGTTGATTGTTTAAATGATGTTACATGACCATTGATCATCACAGTGTATTTATCGAGGTGAGTGTCTAACCTTTTCCATCTTGTAACTTAGCATTCGAACTTAGATTAGAACATATTCATGCCGTTTTCAATTTTAAGAATGTAACTAAAACCAAGGCCATGTATTTCATCAAAAAAAAAAAAAAAAAAAAAACCAAGGCCATGTAAGCTTTTATTTTTAAAGATTCTATCTAAGACCAAAATCATGTAATGCCTTACTCATATTCAAAATGATGTACATTTTTTTTAACCAAATCAATAAAAATGATTCATTTTCATATAGCTTTCTCATTTTTTAATTATATAAATTAAGTTGAGACTTTATGAAAAAACCCTCGACATAGACGGAAAAATGTAATTAGTTAAATTATCACCGTGAGACACACCACACACAATTCCACCCAACTAGTGTGAGTATGGCCCAACAAGGAAATTGTGCAAATCAAGGTTGATTGTCTTTCACAAGTTAGGATGATGAAATGTCACATTGTTGAGAAATGTCATGCTCATTATTTAGTGCGACACTTACTCTAGTTGAATTACAAGATTTTTCGTCAAAAGTTTGCCAAACTTTGTCAAAGTTAGGGGGTTTAACCTTGAATTTGCTAGAATTTCTTGTCTTGAAATTTAACTGGGGTAAAAGAGTTCAATCAAACATCAGTTAATCATGATCAAATATAGTCAAACCTCCAACTTGATAAAAGTCTACAGACATTAAAGGTTTGATCAAGAATTCATGAAGACTTTTGGTCTAATTAATTCGATTTTTGAGACTCTAGATCTGGCATGAATGTCCTTACAACTGCACTATTGAATCATTGAATGAATAAATAGTAGGAAAGTGTTACATAGTTGAGTACAATGAGGGATTTGTAATTTGTGAGTAGATTTGGAAACAAAAACACAATCCAGAACAAGTATTCCTCCTTCTTCCCCAAAAGATGGGGGGTGAAAAAATGTCGTACTTGCAAGGGCATATGCTCCCATTATCCAAACACAACATCATGGTGGCCCCATCTTCCTCCCCTACCATTCCTACTCTCGAGTCTCACCCATATACCATCCACACGTGTCAAACTCTCATTCGCTGTTTCATTTGGACCCCCACCCCTATGGACCTCTCTGGCGTGCTTTACTTGCCCTTGTGACGCTACAGTCCTGACTATATGCTCTGACACTTTTCTAACCAAACCACACCCCCAGAGCTTTATTAACAATCAACGGCTCCATTTCAATCATGGTTTCTACAATCACGAAATTATCCAATCTAACGGCCTGAATTCGACAATCAATTACACAGTACACACGCGACGCGCCAGAGTGGCAGTGCCAATGTCAGTGTCCGGTCAGCTCCGCCTCGAAATACCACACCATCATCAATCAGATGCTCTCACTCTCTCTCTCTCTCTCTTTCTCTCTCTAGATAATCTAGGGTTTCCATTTTGCTTTGCAGTTGCACTTCTCTGATCTCGTTTCTTTATTCTGCACATGTATATGCTCCCTGTATTGAAAACTGTGGAAGGACATTTTCTGTGATTGATCTTTTGTGAGTGTTCACTTTGAGCTCTTTTGGTGGTTTCAATGGAGGAAAGTTAGGGTTTTTTGATTGTTTAGAGTGATGGAGAGCTTGTGGCAGCTCAAATGTAGTTCGACATTGCCGTCTTCATCGACGCCGTCGTCGTCACAGGAGCCTCGGGATCAGGTAAGCTTTTCGGTGCCGTTTTGCATTGCGGGTGATATTGGAGAGGGAATGGCTTTTGCTTTGTTGGTTTTGGTACAATGTGTTGTTGGGAATGTGAATGTTTAATGGTCAAATGTGTTTTTAGTAACATTTCTATTTGGTAATTTGGTGTTAATGAGTGTGAGAATTATTAGATAATGGCTATGTCTTTAAGATGTGTATGGATTAACTCTTGTTAATATTAGTTTTAGAACACTTAAATGGTCACTTACAATTGAGTGAGTTTTTAAAGAAATCTATTGATGAATTTCATTGTCTCTTTATGCCTTCCTTTCTTGAAGAATATAATGATTATGGGAGATCAATAGATGTTTGGTCTATAAAGTGTTTTAAGTGATGCTTGGAAATCACATTGAAAGTGAAATGACCTTGATGGAATCAATTATGAGCATTGCCCATGAAATTGTGACAGTAGTGTAGCCAATCAATGTGCACAAATGTTTGCGAGATATTTTTTAAATTCTATTTTGTTTTGGATTGCTAAATGGAAAGTTTTATTCAAAGAAAGATAAATTCAACACAGCAGGGGCTGTTAAAAAAAGATGTTGTTTTCGTGGAATTGAGTAGTAGACTAAAGCAAAGCTTAAGAAGGGTTTGATATTTTGGTAGGTTACAATTTTGGAATTTGATTGAATTTTATGGTTTGTTTGGACCCTTGGATTTGACATTGAGTTGGGCTTTTGATTTGGAATTGGGTGGTTCAATTCCAAATCCATTGTTTGGATCCCTAATCCCTAGCCAAGTCTTTTGACTCTCTCTCTCTCCACAAAGCAAAGCAAATCTGGTTTTGATGCCAAATTTTATGTTTAGTTGATTAGTGAATAGACTGTATCATTAAAGAAAACAAGGTAATTATATGACTATAAAAAAAATATTATATAACATTAATAGATTATACAATATGTATAGAATGAAAGGACGTAATTATACTATATGTTGTTTTGCCATTTTAGCTTAGAATTCTAAATACATTCCAAACCAATCCAAACTGCTGAATTATATTTCTGTGAAGTTGTAGATCAACGAAATTCAATGACAGAGAAAAAGGAAATGGGCAATGCTGAAAACTAATTTTACAATTACTGTAAGGAAATGGATTGAGTTAGCTTGAAGAGAGATTATGTACAAACATTTCAAGTATGCTTAAAATTCTGGCGGTCTTGTTGCTCAGATGAGGCCATTTGGTGGAATCAATTATGAACTGATGCTCTAAGAGGGTAATGCCTCTATACTGAAGAAGTATGTTTGGAAACATAGGCTCTGCCCAGTTACGGATCATAGTATAAGTTCTGGAGTACATGGGATTTGCTCTGGAATGCCAAATTGCACACAACTTAGCACCAGTATGCCCAAATGAATTTAATGAGATAATATTCTTGCGGCTAAAATCTTTCTACACCTGTCTGATGCTTCGTATAAGAGGGCAATGCCTTTATACTGAAGAAGTATGTTTGGAATTATAGGCCCTGCGAGCTATAGATGAAAGTAGAAATTCTGTAGTACATAGGCTTTGCTCTGTAAAGCCCAATTCCAATTTAGCTTTTCACACCAGTGTATCCAAAAGGAAGATTTAGACTTTTCTTGCGGATTCTTGCCACCAAAGTCTTTCTTGATCCATCTGATGCCCTGTTGTTGTGGCTTTGTTTAAGAGCGGCTGTCAAATTTAATGTGGTGATGTTAAAATACTCTGGCGATACTGCCAATTGGAAGTGATTCATGGGTATGAGAAACAAATTAAGCTTCTCTCTTCAAAATTTTAAGAATGAGGGATGAATAATTCTTTAAAATCAAAGTTGGGAGGGCTATGACTAGTCTGAACAAGCTTGGAGGAGTATTGGAACACTGGAATTTATTGACCTTGTTGTCTTGTTATTGGTCTTCTTTTGTGCCTATGGTGTATGTTTCTCCTTCATTGATGATATAATTTTATGTGATTTAGAATATGTAGATACTAGATACATGTATGTTCTGTTTTATTAGTTAGAGCTAAACATCATTGTCGAAAATTTTTCATTAATTTGTTTTTTGTTTTATTAAATATAGATGGAGACAAATATGCTCAGCTATTCTTATCCGCATGTTGCACCAGATTTAAGATCAACAGTGTTTGGAAGGATGCAAGATCATTTCACTACCCATAAGCCTGGCAGTGTAGACCTGGGAAATTCTTTTCTTGCTCTCCTCTCTGGGTCACCATCTTTGTTGCAGTGTGATTTTCAGGAACTTACATGTCCAAAATCATCTGGTTCCTATGGTAAACTTGCTACCAATCACAGCAATGTCAATGTGAATTCTGTTGGAAGTGATATTCCACTGATATCCAGTGGGTTACAGTCAGAATATCTAAGCAATCAAAACCTGCAAAATGGAGAAGATTTATGTCATATTGTTTCAACTAGGGCAGTGGTGAATTCCAGTAGCAGTGGCAATTCTGCTTTGCATGATTTTCAGGGATCGGACTTGGCTAAGGCAGTTATCAGCAGTCACATAGTTCCTGGTAATGAGAAAGTGAAGGTTCCTTACTCTTTGAGTGGAGAGTGGCATCATACAATTCCTGCGAAGCTCAGCAGCATGAATGTTCAATGTTCACAAAAGCTGCCATTAGAGGCAGACTCTTCTATTTCAAAGCAGTCATCTAGTTTCATGAGTGGATGCCCTCGTGTGTTTTGCTCGGGTACAAGTGAGTGCATATTGATTCCATAATTAGTTAAATTATTTATTATATTTTCATCGTATGTGCTCATATCTTATAATTTATTTTTAATTTGAAAAGGTGGGTATCTACTTCTCAGCAATACAGGACTTCTTGGTATTGTATGCTCATGCCATTGTTTCCACATGTCCGTGTCTAAATTTTGTGAGGTAACTTCTGCTTTGACTTCCTTTTTATGAGACACATCTGCATCCATTAATATGTTTTCTTGCTTAGTAAATGGTTTAATTGCTGTTATTTTGCAGCATTCAGGATTATGTGATGTTAACCCTGGAGATGCTGTTCATATGGACAGTGGAGAGACCATTGCTCAGTGGCGTAAGCTCTACTTCCAGAAATTCGAGGTAAGATGTACTTAACACTTCAGTGGTTGTTTCATTTCATATGCAAGCATGTGTGCACATTTGGGTAAGGTGTACGTTTTAAAAGACCTGAGTGTGGATGCATGTGTAGGCGTCTTCTATGTGTATCTGCAGATGAATATGCTCATTAGTAGTGCTATCCTGTGTTCCTGATTGTTTGTTGTGACATAAGTTCTCTTCTTGTGACTGCTGATATGCAGTTGTTAAAAAATATACTCCCTGCCTTTGGACAAAACTTAAAGAAATGTCTTTGTTTGTGTTGGCCTTTAGTCAGTCATGTTAATAGTTTTGTACAGAGGTGGCTGATTTGTTGTTCATAAAGTTCTTCTGGTATATTGGTGATTGTTTTTTTATTTCCCATGTAAACCAGGTAGCAAGTAAACATACCTTTTTCAATATAATCTTTGTACATGATTGTCCAAAACCTTGAATATTGCCTACATGCTGCCCCGTGCTCGTCTAAAGTGTGTGAATTTGTAAATGATGGTGGTGTGTTTCTTGGTATGATGTGATAGCTTCTGATGGTAAAAATGATAATAAAATTCAGAAAAGAAACAGGTAGCATGATACATGTGCCTTTTTAAAGATTAAGGAGCATTTCTTCAGATATTTAGTTGCCTCTAGCTAGAAGCCTGTAAGGGAGGAGTTTGATGGTCTATTCTATCATTATGGTACCAAGCCAACATTATGATGTGATAGCCTCATAGCATAGGTTGGTTTCATTTGATGTATGAATAACTACACTAATCCCATTTAAACTTTGGTTGAACTAGATGGTTTTCGATATTTTGTGTATGTAACATAAATCCGTATACGCATATGGGCTTGCACCTAAAAGTTGACTTTCTACTAGGATGATGTAGTTGAATTGAGCATTTATTGCTACGATACTAGGTTATGTTTTTTAACCACTCATTTTACCTTATCTTTGGAATTGAGAGTTGTATTCTTATTTGCATGTGTTTGAAGCAACGAGAACACTGGATGGTGATGTTTTTATAATGCTTTAGATTAGGGTTCCAGAAGAGCGGAGTGAGTGGGACTGGCCTGAAGGATTATCGGTGACTGCTGGCTTCGTCAAATCGTGTGCGACTATGCCCAATGTGTGCAAGAGCCCTGACTTGCCTCATCCAGTTGGTTCGTCTGGAGGTTTAGTAAGGTCTGGACAGTCTTTAGACCATGCTTTCTTTCCAAAGAACCCTCATACAGACCAGGATTTGCTTATTGATGCTTCACAAAATAAAAAACAGAGGAATGCTCAGGACCTTGACAAATTTCTTCCGAAGGGCTTGAATGGCACATCATGGAGCAATTTGCATGCCATTGGGGATAACCAGATAATGGAGTTCCCTACATCTAGGCGGTCGACCCTGCAAAAGTTTGTTGGTAGTGGACTGAATAGTGGTTGTCAGTCCATTTCTGCTTACAATGATTTTATCATGAAGAATGAAAATTCATCTGTCTCACACTCTGCTTTGCAAAATGTAAGAGACCTTGGTAAAGATTCTAATGTTAACAGAACTAAAAATGTAAAAGGTAGTGTGATTGTGGGCAGGGATGCTACTTCTTCAAACATTGAGTTAAGGCTTGGGCAGCCATACCAACCCAGTCAGACTTCAGGAAACTCAGTTTTACCAGTTATAGGACCACAGCTATTTGACAAACTTGTCAATCCACCAAAGTCCTGCTTCCATCGGCAGATGTTTGATAATGGTTTGTTATAAATAATTTTTTTTACTTCGCTCATTTTCTATGGTATATATGTTATTTTCTTATTCCACCTATTTTCTCCATTTTAGCTGAGCAACCATGTAATGGTTACTTTTGTAACTTTTGGTGCAGCAGCCAACTATAGCGATGAGGATAGGCGATATCATCACCGTGATGCTGACCCATTTAATTCAAGTGCAGAAAAAGAACCAAACCAGTTGAATCATGGGAGTCACACATTTGGAATTAGTAATTCTATGGATGCTGCTAGACTAGAAAAGTTAAAAGGCAATGTGCCCAAGAGTTCTGTGGCTTTGCCATGTACAGACTTTCATACTCCAACTAAGGACAGTTTACACTTTAAAGCTAATGTTAATATGGTAAATTGCACTGAGCATGTTATGCCTAGGGCACTAAATTGTGAATCTCATGCTGCCGAGTGTGATCCATTCAATGTTTACTGGAATGCTGGTAATGGTTTTGAGAGGCAATTGAATATTTCTGCGTTGGGTTCTCAAAGATTTATGGACAAGGGTAAGGGGGTTGGATGTGTTGCTGATGTCCCCTATGTTGCAACAGACATAGGATATGGCAATCATAAGCAGGTAGACAATTCAATTTTAGGTGGAAGCAGCGATCCCTTTTTTACAGCTGTAAATGATAAGAGCTGTTATTCATGTCAGTTGACTAGTATACCACCAGATGTGTCTGATGCCAGAAACTTAGTTAGCTATCTTGAGAAGGTTCCTTGTCTTGGAAGTTGCGGACAAGGTGATTATGTTGCTTTTAGATCGAATTTGCGATCGCAAGGAGTTTCAATGGGATTTCCTTTGGTTACTTCAACTTCTACTTTGGATGGGACTCCATCTTTCTTGAGACAGGATAGTATTGGTGTGAGCCCTTATTTGCTTGATGAGAATTTGAGATTGCTAGCGTTGAGGCAAATAATGGATTTATCCAAGCAACAGCATGCATTGTCTTCCCTAATGAACCAAGAACAAGGGAAATGTGGTAGCTCTTCTAATGTACAGCATTCTCTTGTTGACCCTTCAACTTCTCAAGAGCAAAGGCACAGACCTAATCTTTCCAGTGGACGAGACGTTTCTGAACCTTCCAGGAATTTGCTCCAATCTGCTGCTACTTTCAGGGTGGGTGATGAAATTGAAAAAGTGGCTTCTGTGACAGGCAAGTGCATATTTTGTTTTTAATTGTAAATGTAAAAGTTTGGTGAAGCAGGAATCCAAGTATTCCTGTTCTTGCACGGAGTTAAAATAGTGTTTATGAATGTCTGTACTACTGTTGCAATATCTCAACATTGACACTGGGAATTTCGTTACATCCTGAAGGAATTGATGTGCACTGTCAACTTTCTGATGATCCTAGTCGAAATGAGCGGCCCTCGTTAAGGTCAGTTTGGGATATTATTAAGTCAAGTTAAAAGTAAAGTCTTATCACTTTGCTTCACGTATATTCATTTGACATTGGTCTCATAGTTCTTTTAATTGGTAAGTCAAGTAAAAAGCAATTTTTTTTTCACATATATTAAATGTATATATGTACATCTGTTAAAATATGGAGAGAGAGAGAGAGAGAGAGAGCGTGAGAGAGGATAAACATATTTTTTATTGGTAATTATACACGCACTTGGTGAGTTTCGAGCTCATGACCTCACCCTCCACCTTGTTCTTTCAAGGGGGGTGGGTACCAATATTTTTTTATTTTATTGGTAATTACTTGTACCTTGGGGGTTTTGAACCCATGACCTCACCCTCCACCTTGCTCTTTCAAAGGGGGTAGAGAGGACTATTCTTTTATTTTTTATTGGTAATTACACGTACCTTGTGGGTTTTGAAACCATGACCTCACCCTCCACCTTGCTCTTACAAGGGAAGGAGGAGCCATCTGAGCCAATCTGTATGAATTGATCCAAGCATTTGCTGGTGGCAGAAATTTGTGCTGTCATACTAACATAAATGAAAAATTGCAAATTTATGTAGGTTAGCATATACATATGGAAGTATACATGTGATGGAGAAGGGTGTGGGGGGCTGAGATTATTCATTACCAAGCTTTAAGAGATCCAATCATAGTATCTGACTAACTATTTTCTGAGGCCATGCTAGTTTTTATTAATTTAATTAAACAGTTAGTATGATTAACTTTTTAACAAGCTATGTTCTAGAGGAAGGAGTGAGTGAGATTGGTTTGTGTTAGCAGACTGACTACATTCACTGAATCAATGCTTATTCTCTTTTCATATATAAACCCATATCTGAACTGGCTACACACGATGGTATTCCCTTTAATGTGTCTGTTTGTAATTCTTTAAGGGAACTTGCATTTGGACAACCCTTCTTTCTAATAAATTATTCTCATAAAAAAATGACAATATAGATTTCTGCATTTTCTATTGAGGGCACTCGCATTTGGTCACTGCATTTCTGCATTTTCTAGTGGCTTTGTAAAAATGACAATATAGATCCCATTCATTTGTTTGTGTGAGGTCTGTTCTGCTAACCTTTTGTTCTGGTATTTATTGCTTTTAGACTTGGCAGAAGTGATAACAACTTCAGCAGATCAAGTGAGCATGAAATATGCTTTCAGAGAGTCCCACGCAAAAATTGTCAGGGCAAGTGCAGCTGTGAAGTGAGCACAAATAATTTAGGAAGAAATTTTGATTCACAAGTTGGTAGCTCTTTCAATGCCTTTAAGGAGCAGATGGGAACCTGCAGTGGTGAAGCCTCAATTATTATGAATTCTAAATTTGCTAAAGATCATTTTCTGCTAAGGGATGCAAATATTTCCTTAGAACGAAGTGGGAAGTTGAATGGGCAACTTCATAGAAACAGAGTTTGTCATGCATCTGAGTGGAGAGATGTGCCAAGCAAGGTGAAAGGGGTTCGTAACGCAATAGTTGTAGAGCGGCTGGCTAATGTGTTGGATCGAAGAGGAAATGATGGTAGTGAACTTAAAGATGCTTCTGCTAAATGCTTCAATGGAGCAGTGCAAATTGCTGGTTCCTTAAAAGAGCAAGAAAATTCAAACGTTTCTTCAGGATGTTCTGCCCCTGCTGTTACTCAGTCATCGATTGAGGTTAACAATATAGAATTTTCCACTATTGATGCTGGGGATACTGGATATGTAAGCAATGATATAGTTGATGAAGGATCAGGCATTGATAAATGCTGGTCATCAGATGATGCACTTGGAAGTGAAAGTGCTGATTTCCTGGGCTCTACCTGTAGGACTAACTTGAGGAAAGAAGGATCATCCCATGTTCTAAATAATCAATCATCTCGTAGTCTTCTTGATGAGCTTAAGCTCATGGATTCCTTGACATGGAAGAAAGACCAAAATCAAATCCATAGTTGGCATCAAATCCATACTGGGCTTGCGATTTATGAGAAAAGCAATCCATTGCGAAAAATGGAGAGTGGCCTGAAATCGAGGAAGAGAAAGAGAGCAATAAAATTGAAGATGCTGAGTGCCTCATTTCCCTCTGTAGGACATTCCATAAAACCATATCAAAATCCCAATTCTGCTGAATTGCCCTCCTGTTCATCCAAAGATATTCAGTTGGTTATTCAATCTGACCAGGGGACCTCTCTTGTTTCTGGGTCTCGTGTCATTCGACCTAATTCCAAACGTAGATTTTCTTCAGCCACCACACACTCTCATAATAGAGGAGTGAGGGAAGATGATAATCAAACAGAATTAAATGGTGATGCAGACTTTTGTAAAAATCCTGAAGTTTCAGGCAGAAAGAAGTTGAGAAGGTGTTTCACATCTGGCACTCTCAGGAAATTTCGAATGCAAGAATCAACTCATGAAGAGGCTGAAGAGACTGAGAAATACAATTCAGTAGGTTTTGTAGGGACACCTTCTAGTCGACAATTAAACCTGTGTTCAAGAAAGACCAGACTGGTAGTATGTGGAAAATATGGTGAAATATCAAATGGAAAAGATGTGTCAAAGCCAGCAAAAATTGTTCCTCTCAGCAGGATTCTTAAAACTGCCAGAAGATGTACACTCCCCAAAATATGCAAACCCAGACTGACTTCCATGAGGGAGTTGAGAAAGGCAAACTCTACTGGAATTGATTTATGTTGTGATAAATTCACTGATTTGAAGAATGGAAGCAGTGTAGCAATTTGTGATAAAATAAATATCGACAATTCTACGGAAGAAACGGACAAGGCGTGGTGCAGTGAAGATGAGCAATTTGCTAAATCCATTTTGGTGAAAGAGAATGATGATAAAAGAGAGAAAGATTATATTATTCTGCACAGTAATGCTCCTTCTCAACCGAAGCTTAAGTGTAAGGAAATTCGCAAACGCAGCATTTATGAGCTGACAGTTAAAGGTAAACATAGAATATTAACTGCTTTTACTTTACAAAATAAATTATTTTATTTATTTATTTATTATTATTATTATTATTATTATTATTATTTTAAGGTCTGTTTTCTTTCTCCCAGTATAATAGGAATACTCTGTTTGTACTCTCGAATGTTTTTTTAAACCTTCTCGATTTCTTCAGATTATTCCTTCAACTTGGTTTAATGTTGTACTTTTAGATTTGATTTTCAGTATCACAATTTTAGTTTGGAGAGCTGAATAATGTATCACAAGTTTTATTGAATTGTTGATAGCCTTTAGACTTGAAAATGGGTGTCCTTTCTTTTTTTGAATGGCTTTGGGTGTTGATAATGACAACCCATTTAAGAAACACTACAGCTGGGTCACTGTATAGCTACCTGACATATTAGCAGAGTGCATTGCTTCACCTGTTATGGTGTCTGCCTTCTACTGTTGTACTTAGCCCTGTTTCCGATGCTAATACTTCTGAGAGGGTTGATCAGGGTGTATCACTGATTGGTGGATTAACAGTTGATGCTCCTTGTGCTAGGAAAAATGGCTTTATTGTTAATCTGCACTTATATGCACATCATATCACCATTTTACATCGAACCTCTTGACATGGGCATTGTCTGTTACATCATTGATATTTTTGCTCATCATCAGGAAATAAATATAGTTCCAAAAGTTTTCCATGTTCGAAGATGTCAAAGTGCATACCAGAAATGAAGGTGGGGAAAATTTTGAAGAATGCTGAAGATAGCAAGCGTGGATTATGCAAAGTTTATTCTAACAAGTAAGGAGGGAAAAATTGATCCTTGTTACCAATTTGATCAAACTTATGTTATATATACTTGTATGGCATCGAAAATTGGAAGCTTAAATAGATTGTGATTTTGGATCCAATTTATAATTTGGGATAGTTTACTCACAAGCTGCAATTTTAATATGAATTGATTTTGATCATAATGGTTGTGTTACAGATCTACTCAAGAGCACAAGTGCCTACCCACTTCAAGGTCAGCTGCATTCTGCTGTGTTTGTGGAAGCTCAAACCAAGATGATATTAATTGCTTATTAGAGTGCAGTCGATGTTTAATCAGGGTATGCAGCCACTAAAATCATGTCAATATGAGCTTCTTCTTTGTGCTACTGGTAATGATTTAATGATATTGATGTGTAATGATGAGCAGGTGCATCAAGCTTGCTATGGTGTTTCCAAAGTACCTAAAGGTCGTTGGTATTGCAGACCATGCAGGACAAGTTCAAAAGATATTGTAAGAGACCTGAATATTCATAATATAATTTGTCATCTAACTCAACTTGTCAACGGCTGTCAACGGTTACTTATATTTTGTGCTCTCTCTAATATGAGTCTCTCTCTTGCTCTCTAGCTCTTAGTTTATACACACACACACACAGAATTATTGTTTGTTATCTCATTCTCAGGCTCTTTCCTGCCATGATTCAAGCTGCAACAGAGTGGTCAACTCTAGGCCTGTATGGTAGACACTGACACTATGTTGCCACACAACTGCACATCCATGGTCTTACTTTTGCCATCTCTTGGCCAATACTACCACTTACACAACCACCTTTTCGTGATAATTTTAGCCTCAGTAATGCTTCAAGAACTTGCTCAAACATGCTTCCATCTTGAGATTATTGGTGAGTTGGTGATGTATGACAAATTAGGGATTTGCTGATGTGACTTGCGGTGGGTTAAGTTTTAGGAGGATTTGTAGATCCAGGGTTTAGATTTTTAAAAGAAAAGTTTGGAGCTCAAAATTAGCTAGGGTTTGACGGGTTTCTTTTAATGATCATTTTAACTAGTTGTAAGTTATTTAATGGCTTTGATGAGTCACTTGCACTGCTCAATGGAGATAATTTTGGGCTTGGCTATTTCAATGACGACTTTACATTCATATACATGATGACCTATAAGATCTTTAAAGGGGCGTAAGCATAACCTTGTAGTTTGTCTATGTTCTCCATACTTCTTTCCATATCAATCAATTATGAGAACCTGCTTACTGAATATAACAATTCAATTTAGTGACCTAAGGATAAGTATATCCGGGGACGTGGGTTTTCTTCCAGATATTGGTTTTGTGATGAGTTGTATGAAAACCAATAAACTGTTTTCTTTGTACATATATTTTTGCATATTGTTGGCACTGACTTAAGATATCTAGTTGTGTTTCTCTGCCATATATATCTTGTGATTCCCTAATGCCTTTGTTATTTTGGTTTATTGCCACCTAGGTTTGTGTGCTCTGTGGCTATGGAGGTGGGGCCATGACTCGAGCATTGCGAAGTCGCACAATTGTGAAAAGCATTTTGAAAGCTTGGAACTGTGAAGCAGATTGCAGACATAAGAACATGATTTCTTCTGCTGAATCTTTACAAAATGAACCAACTGCATTGCACTCCTCAGGTTCGGGACTTGATGGGAACTCATTTTCTGTTCTACAACCTGAAAATATCAAGTCGTCAGCTATATCAGTGACGAAAATGGATTTGCAAAAACAATTGGATGTTGAACAGGACTCCCCTTGTGCTAGTAATGTAAAGGTACATAACAGCATAACAGTGGGAGTACTTGATTCAACAGTTAAGCAGTGGGTTCATATGGTTTGTGGGCTTTGGACTCCTGGAACACGGTGCCCAAATGTTGAAACCATGAGTGCTTTTGATGTATCTGGTGCTTCATGTCCTAGAGCTAATGTGGTAAGAAATTGTGCTTAAGAACACTTTAGAAAAGAGTATGGCTTATACTATCACATACTTAAGATGTTAACATGGATTTTGAAATAGTTGTTAAGATAACTAAGCAGTTTATTGTTATGGTTAGTGGATTTTCTTGCATGTATGGAAATTAGCTTAATTTCTAATTTTTCGCATTGTTCTCTATATCTTGTGATACACAAATGGTACTTTTTGTATGTAAACCCAATGTATCTATTTTGTTTATCTTGACTGTACCTAACTATAAGATGTAATACATGGTATGAGACAAAGAAGTGCTCTACTGGCTGTTTTTGACTATTCTGTAAATTTTTTTCTTTTATCTTAAAGGAATCTGTAGCATTTGAAGACTTGTTAATTTTACTTCTCTACAAGGGCTCAGAATCAAATACTATTAACTTATGACCTCTAACTCATTTGTTGTCCATCTGGCCTTTACAAGTATCTATGGCATGGAATTTTCTATTGAAGTCCAAAGTTTAAAATCTTATTGTTGTGCTAGGAATTTGGGACCTATTAGAACTAAAAGCTCATTGTGCTCTTTCATACAATAATATAATTCAGCTTGTTGGACTGCATGTTTTACTGGATTCTGTTAAGTTAAAAGTGGAAATTCCTACCTATCAAAAAAAAAAAAAAAAAAGTAGTGGAAATTCTTGTGACTGGTAAGATATTATTCCTGGAAACTAAAATGCAGTGGACTGTAATGATTTGAAACTATTTTGTTGTTTTGTGTTCAGAATTTTTAATAGTGTTCTTTATGTTTGCCATTTGTTTTCCAGGCTTGCTCTTTGTGCAATCGGTCAGGTGGTTCATGTATAAAGTGCAGGGTTTTGACTTGCTCAATTCAATTTCATCCATGGTGTGCTCATCAAAAGGTTTCTACCCTTCAATATTTTAGACAGACCTTGAATTCATTTAGCAGCATTTTTTATCCTTCTTATCATTAGTATTCCCGTGGAGCCTTTTGCTGTCTTGATTTCATACATACTTCTCATGTGTCCCCTACTGAAATATCTTTAATTGGGCATGTCCATTTAAGCCTTAAACACTAATAAGGGAACTTCTTGATCTTATATGAACTTTCTGTAGAGTATTGGAATGCTTACTTGGTTTTTCATGAGTAAAAAAAGGCCAACTTCTTGCAAAGGATTGAAATGCTTAACTTGATTTTCATGAGTTAAAAAAGACCAAATTTTTGCAAAGGATTGAAATGCTTAACTTGGTTTATTATGAGTAATAAAAAGCCCAACTCCCATTTTGAGTTACCATATTTTTTACTGCACACTGTAAAACACTTCTATATGAACAAAGTTTTTGTGGTGTGGTTTTGTAAGGGGTGTGAAGCCTTATGTGGTGTCTGTGATCCATATGGAACTGTGGACCTTGTGTTCTTGTTGTTGATTAGACTCTCTCTCTTATTTATCTTGAATGGTTAAGGGAATTTCTGAGATAATACATTTCACTTAAAAATGGTTTTGTGAAATCTTCGCATGTAACTACATCTCTACTTGCTTTAGTTTGTAGGCTACTTTACTAGGTTATTTCTGCCTACTTTAATAGGTCTGATTATCCACTGACACTTATGCGCCTGAGATCCTATGGTATTTTCCTTTGATCTCATCAACACTACCTTGAGTATGCTGCCCTTTGATCTTCTCCTGTGTTTGCAATTCACGTATAACATTCCATTGATTTGTTCATGATGGATGTTTTAGTCAATACTTTGCTAATACTCAAATAATATATTAGGTTGCCATGTGTAGGGTAATGTTATCTCTCAAATCGAATTGTTCCTTTCACATCTTTAATACATTTTCACTTAGGTGGCATTAAGACCTTGTGCAACTGAGTTGTCTATAATTTTTGATAGGATAGTTTCTACCAGAAGTGGCTTAGTGGTTTTTGTTTGTTAATTTAGTTATACATTGTGAAAAGATGTATATTAATTGGTTAATTTAGCCATGATAACCTGGAAAAGGTTTTACCTGGCATACAACTGACTTGTTTATTGTCTGATTATAGAACATGAGATAGCTTGTCGGGCATAGATATTTGTTTGTCTTGACCTGCCATTTACTTGAAGTCTGAACACTTGTTTTAAACTTTTGTTTTGTCCGAATGTTTCATGGCGCTTTTACTGAACTCTCGTTTTTTATTTAATTTGTCAAGTTTATTCAGGAGAATTGATTTCCAAATAAAAGAAAAATGACTTTGTTGACGGTCTTTGCTCCTCTTCTTTGTGTCCTGATCACTTCTTTTTGTGCACATTACACAGGGTCTGTTGCAAAGTGAGGTTGAAGGTGTTGATAATGAAAGTGTTGGGTTTTACGGAAGATGTGTGCTTCATGCTACATACCCCACTACTGAGTCTGCCTGTGATCCCATCAACAGTGAGATTGGTTGCCAGGGAGAAAAAGAGTTTACCTGTGCTAGGACAGAGGTATTCTGCCAATTAATTGAGGTTTTCTTTCTGAGGGTTTTTTTTTTTGTTGGGTTTGGGGGGAAGGGGGGGGGGGGGGGGGGGGTGGTTGCATTCTGCTCTTTGAGGACCTGAGCCATATATATAACTTTTTGTACTGTCATAGGGTTACAAGGGCCGCAAAAGGGATGACCCCCAGAATAATCTTTATGGTCCATCAAAAGGCAAGGGTGGATGCCTTGTTCCTCAGGAACAATTAAATGCTTGGATACACATTAATGGGCAGAAGACGTGCACACAGGGGCTTCCAAAGCTGGCAATATCAGATATTGAGCATGATTGTCGGGTACTTTCTAGTTGCTTATGTAGTACTATGTTACATTGGTTTTATAAAAGATAGAATTGTGTATTTTTTTCCCCCTTTCATAGTCCCTTGTTTTTTTTTTTCTTGGCAGATTTGCTTATTGAAATTTGTGCTTTTCGAGTTGCTGAATTTTACCAGATGATTAGATTATGAATTTATGATTAACTCAAGTCATGATTGTCACTATAGCTTTTCCTTGTTTCTGTGCAGAAGGAATATGCTCGCTACAAACAAGCAAAAGGTTGGAAACACTTGGTTGTTTACAAGTCTGGCATTCATGCCCTTGGTCTTTACACATCTCGATTCATTTCCCGTGGTGAAATGGTTTGATCTTCTTACCCCTTAAGACATAGATCCGCAGGTTTTCTATGATTGGATTCATGATATATATTTCATGCTTTTGTAGGTTGTTGAATATGTTGGTGAGATAGTGGGTCTACGTGTGGCTGATAAAAGAGAAAATGAGTATCAGTCTGGGAGAAAACTTCAGTACAAGAGTGCTTGCTACTTCTTCAGGATAGATAAAGAGCATATCATTGATGCTACCCGCAAAGGGGGGATTGCTCGTTTTGTGAATCACTCGTGCCTGGTAATTGTGGTTGAGGCTTTCTTGCTTAAGAATTTAGCTATAAGACAACGATTTATTTAACATTAACCATTATTCCAAAACTTTAGGAAATGTTAAAATTTCTAGCATGTATCTGAAGCAAGGATTTTTTAAATTTAATTATGTCGAATAGTATACTAGTCTTGACTGGTTGTATTGGGTTCCAGCTACTATTGATGCCCCCAATTCAATAGTAACAAAAGACAAATTAAATACAGAAAGCTTCTGGTTATGAATTACTATTATATTTAAATAAAAATTTGGAAAATTTAACCCAAAAAAAATTATATTGGCATAGAAAGAATAAAAAGATTGAGTTTGAATATAGTCAGATTTGTGTTATGCTTATAAAAAAAAAAAAGAAAAAAAAAAAAGAAAGATTTGTGTTAGTTTTTTTGGCTTCTCGAACTGATTTTGATAGGGAAGGTTTTTCTTCCACAAAATTGGCTTTTCTGGGCAATGAGTTTTAGTTCAAGTGGCACATCCTCCCCTTATAAGTTACAAGGTCTAGGTAGAGAATGAGCTTGTGGGTTCAAGACTTGTTGTGTACTGGTGTAACTTACCAATAAATAATAAGAAAAGGCTTTTCTGAACTTGTGCAAAGAAGTTATTTCTGTGGTGACCATTCTGTGCTTCAACTCAGTTATCTTACTTGATTTTGAATTGATGTAACCAGCCAAATTGCGTCGCCAAAGTGATATCTGTGAGAAATGAAAAGAAGGTAAGTTGGAACTGGAACTTTGTTTTTATTTTCCATTATTTTTCTCCATCGTTACTATAGTTCATTTTATGTGGTCATGGCTGTGAAAGAAGAATGGTAGGGTGTTTTCTGGTCGTCTTATGCAAGTTAGTCATATGTTTGGTTTGGAATTTGGATGCCATGGTTAATGCGACTACAAACTATGCAACAGGGACATAACTACTTCTAGCATTTATATTTTTTTAAATGCGGTTGGGCATGTTTCAAGCAGCATTACCTATTGCACATATTTATTTGAGGTCACTAATATCTTGTATATTGTCCCTATTACCTAGGTGCTTTAATAATAGCATCACTTGTTTTCTGAGAAAATCTTCCCTCCCTTACTTGAAAGATAATCCTACAGTTAATGTGATTATGGCCAGATTTATCCACTTTAGACAAACTTACACTTCATTTTTGAAGTTCCACAGAAACATGGTTGGTAATATTAATCTATTAGCAGGTACCCCCCATATTGGCCATTAGAAATTACTGTAATGATCATCACATGTCATTTTTCCATAAAATTGCGTGTAGATTGCCCCTTGCATTTTAGCTTGTATGATGTTCTGAAGCTTTGGGAATGCTGGTACACTGGATTACTTGATGGTTTCTTGGTTTGCAGGTTGTCTTTTTTGCTGAAAGAGACATATTTCCTGGGGAAGAGATAACATATGACTATCATTTTAACCATGAGGATGAAGGTAAGAAGATTCCATGTTTTTGCAAATCAAAAAACTGTAGGCGCTTTTTGAACTGAGATAATATCAACCCAATTCCTTGTAAAAAGAAGTCATTTAAAAAAAAAAAAAAAAAAAAAAAAACCCCATTATATGGTTGTTGATTTATGGCCTTCACTGCCATAAGGACATAGTCCTGAAATTTTGACTCTGGCCAGAAAACATGCACATGTGCAAGCAGAAGTTACCTACCACGGAGGAATCTGATGGTAGATGACCCTGAGATTTCCTCTCTCTTGTGTGAGTGTGTGCGTGTGTGCATGCGCATCAGTTGCACATGCAATTCAAGTATGCTTTTATGCATTTTTTTATCAGTCATATTAAGTTTCTCTATTTCACCCCATGAGAATGTATATGGTTAAACAGATATTTTACAGAAAGATGGCCCAAAAAGAAACCCATTTCTACAAATTTTTTGTTACCTTTATTGCTTTATGGAAACTATCCAGAAAATGGAGAAAGATATGGAAAAATGTTTGCAGAAAAAGAATCTCAGTTTATCTGTCCTAGCCTCCTAGGCCTGGATCCTTGAAATTTGCTTGTATATTCCCATGATAAGTATGCTTAAATGCACATTATATCACTGTCATATTAAGTTCACTGTCATATTAAGTTGCTCTATTTCACCCCAATAGAATGTAGATGATTAAACAAATATTTTACAGAAAGATGATGCCAAAAAAAAATCCATCACTGTGAATTCTGCAAATTCTTACTTTTTTTGCTGAAAGGAAACCGTCCAGAAAGTGGCGAAAAGATGTGGAAAAATGCGAGCATAAAAAGTATGTCAGTTTATCAGTCCTAGCCTCCTAGGTCCTTCTGAGTTCTGACCCTCCAAATTTGCCTGTCAACTCCCTTGATATGGTAAAAATATTGTTGGAAACATGCTACCCACTAGATATGTTATCCCTTGTCAAATACTTTGAACGGATAGAGGGGTTTCAGCCCATTATATTGGTAGCCCCTTGGATTTTCAGTTGTAGCAATGTTTTCTAAAACTTATCTTTTGTATAAATCTGGTTCCTCTATCAATATGTTTTCATAAATTTCATGCTACGGGAATTAAATGATCTACATGACATGCATGAGTTTTCTGAACAATTGAGTTCCAAATTATTGTATAGCAGGGAAATTAGTAGGGATGGTACCCAACTTAACCCTAGCAATAAGGGTTTAGAATATTTAAATGGGAATGGATTGGGTTAGGGTTTGGAATGGTTTACGACTTTATGTTGGTAGGGTTTTGATAGTTAGGATTTTCAAATCCTTGATATAGGTCCTGTCTGTTTCTCCGTATACGTCTATAGAAGACTTTTTCATCGAAGGTAAATGTGTATGGTAGACGTGTTGAGGTTACATTTATTTTGGTGTAAAGTGGTAGACGATAATGGTTAGGCCTAGAGTAATGGATGGGCAGGTAGGTGATGGTGGTCGACGTTTGGGGGTTTGGGGAAGGGAAGGGAGGGGAGGATGGTGACAGCATATAGTTGAAAGGGGTAAGGGGGTTGGGATGAAGCATTGGCTTTGTTTGGAAACTGTCTTATGCTTTTTAAAAGCTTAAAACATTTTACTATTTTTGTGTAACATTTTCAATTGCACCAAAAACCGATAATTATTTTTGAGCAATATTTTACCTTGAAACAAATGCCGCTTGTTTTGAAAGATTTGAGAAAAGGATGGTACGGATGATTTGTTTTGTTGTCTTTTTTAAAAGATAGGGCCTTGTTTCAAGCCATCCATAAAATGTGACGAAAATCAATTGAAATATTATAATGGATCTTTAACCCCCTATTTGGTAATGTTTTAGGCAGAAAGCTAACTCAAAACCGCACCAGCTTCAAGACAGTAACGTTGAATCTACAAAAAAAAAAAAAAAAAATAAATAATAATAATAATAATAATAATTTACTGGTTACAAATACAATGTGAAATCCAAATTGCTTTTCTTGTTACAAATATAATGTGATTTATATATACTAGTTGCTAACCCGTGCAATGCACGGAAGAGTCGAATAAAAGTTATTTTTCACTTATAAAAGTTAAACTTTAAAGGCAAAAAAATACTAAGACCAATAGCGATAACTCTAACACCAATAATGTTATGTAGTCAGCACTTTCAGATGAATAAAATGACTTTGTTAGAAAGTGAAGACAAATAAATGTATCAAATATTTGAGTAAAGATTGCTTAAGTCATTTGGCTTAAATAGAACTTTTTTTTTTTTTACTTCCTTTGGACACTTTTAAGTCAAAATTTAAAGAACATGCTATTAATAACTTCCATAATATGAGAAAAAAAAAAAGGAATATGCCACAGCCATGGATAAGTGGCAAAACAACAAAAAAAAGAACAAATCAAAGTTTACAAATGTGTTAGTTTTTTTATCTATTATAATTTATTATAGTTTCTTGATTACACCTTGCATCATTGTATATAAAGGCTAAAATACAAATATATTTGTAATAGATTAATGGTGAAGTATGTCTAGGATTTGAAACCATGAAAAAGAAATAAACTAACAAAAAAAAAAAATATCCGAAAGATTTTCTTTTCTTTTCAAATTAGTGGTGAGGGAAAAAAAAAAAAAAAAACTATAGCTCCCCGATCTTTAATCTCTCTCTTTATATATATTAGTATTATGTATATACTTACAAGTCCTTCGTTGAGGCATTCCCCTAAAAAAAATCATCGACATTGCTAAAACCAATGCTATAAACTCCAATATGCCAGAGTTGGAAAAATCAATTAAAAAAAAAAATTCTGCTCGAACTCCATTCATAATTCATTCCCAACAAAAGCTAACATGTATTAAAAAAAAACAAAAAGATAGAAAATTTTTATTACCTTTAGCCTTAGTTTAAGGTTGCTCTCCCAAACTCCTTTCATAATTCATACCCAACAAAAGCTCACATGTATAAAAAAAACAAAAAGGTAGAAAATTTTTATTACCTTTAGCCTTAGTTTAAGGTTGCTCTCTAAGAAGCTTGGCTCGCTCCATAATTGTTCGCAACCACCTACAAATTAAAAAATCTCAAATTAAATTGCTGAAATTTTTGAGATTTACCGGTTTAGGATTTTGTTTTTCTCTCTCTAAACGTAGGAGGCTTCAATTATATAAATATATATATATATATATTGATTAATGATAATGATGAGTTTGAGTTTGAGTTTGAGTTTGAATTTAAGTTGGACTTGTTAGAAAGATAGAGTTTCACTCTTTATTAAGTTTGGACTAAACAAAAATAATTTTTCTTAAATAAAATGATAATTTTATTTAAATATTGTGCTGACATGAAAAATTGTGGGAGTTTCAAAAACTTCGGTTTTATATATATATATATATATATATATAATAATAATAATAATAGATGTAGGTGAAGGTGAATTTGAGAGAAACTCAAATTAGAATTTCAAATTAGAGTTTTAATTTTGTTCTATGTATTCTAAATTATTTATTCTTAAAGAATTTTATTTCTTAATTTTAGAATCAAATGTGGAATCATATCATAAATATTTATCTAAATGAGTTATTAAGTACAAAAACCAAAGAGTCTAGAAGAAATAAATCGTAAAAATAAAAAAAATGCTTCATAATAATAAATAAATAAACATGGACAATTTGCATTTTATACCTAATAACATCCTTATAAATTTTTTTAAAAAGTTAACAAAATATAAAAATGACTATCAATAGTATTTAAATTATATATATAGGAATTATATTATACATCTTATTATATATTTTTAAGTGTATTCATGCATATTCATGAGATTACAATCTACTATAAATAAGAAAAGAATCCTATTATCCTATGGTGACTATAGGCTGACAAAATAAAGCAAGGTGTTGAGAATTTTTTATCGAATAATCGTTTAAAAAGAAGTAAAATTAGAGAAATTACAAAATAAAATTCTGCCAGACTTTAGGAAATGTCGCAGGCTAACTATGATTAAAAAAAATTATTTAGATGTTATAATTAAAAGTTAAATTAAAAAATAAAATCGCCATAGCTAGCAAAATTAACCAAACATAAGCCTATATTAATGTTTGTTTTGTGTGTGTGGGGGGTGGGGGTGGGGGTGGATAATGAAACATATATGTGTCTGGTTGGCAAAAATAATTTTTATCAATTTATTTTACTATTTAACTTATTTTTTATACTATTTATAGGTTTTACTGTACTTTTTGGTACTATTCATGAGTCTAGCTATACTATTTCAATTAACTTTTATCTTTATCTATAGTACTTTCAGTAAAAAAATTTCAGTTTCAACTAAATAAGCTGTTCCTAAACGGACACAATTCAAAGTGTAAAACATTTTACTATTTTGATGTAGTTTTTTAAAAATAGTGAAAAAACCTACTTCAAAATATTAAAATTTTTTATTATCCACAAATACATTATTATGTCTAAACTTAACCTGTTCAATAATCAAGCCTAAACTTAAGGCTTAAACTTGGCTTATTTTCTAAAAAAATAAATATAAATAAGTTTTTTTTTCCCTGAAACGAGTCGAGCTGTTTATTAACAACTGTTTTTTTTTTTTTTTTTTTTTGAGAATCTGTTTATTAACAACTTGATTCATTTATAGCCTTACAAAAGTCGATGAAATATATCCTTTTGTCATTCATAAAATAATGATACTTTATATCTTTTAGAATAATGTAAACCTACAACACCATATGAAAAACCAAGATTTGTACATGTCATAAATGCTTGGCATGTCATAATGCGCCTCCTGAAATATTGCAAAATAAATTATCGTTATATGTTTATTGCTTTAACATTTGTATTTAATTATCTATCTTTTATCTCAAAAAAAATTGTATTTAATTTAATAGTAAATAGATATCCTTAAATTACTCCAAAAAAATTAAAATGTAATAATATTACATCTTTCAACATTTAATAGATATTATAAAAATAAGTTAAATCTTGATTTAAAAGAAAAAATAGTTACATGGAGAATAAGCCCATAAAAAAAAATTTTCCTTTATTTGTTTCATCCGTAGGATGTTACGTCTCTCACTCTCTCCCTCTCTCCCTCTCCCTCTCCCTCTCCCTCTCAAATCAATAGTCAACAACGCTTTCACCAGAATGCGAAATAATCAATAGTCAACAACGCTTTCACCAGAATGCGAAATAAATATATTAAAATTTTAAAAGCAATGAGATATCAGTTACAACTTTACAAGATGAGAGGTAAGGAGGGAAATAGATAGCTACATACTTACATGGACATGATTGTATAAAAATGATTCGTTTTCACCTAAACTAATTGTCAGAGAGAGAGAGAGAGAGAGAGAGAGTTGGCAATATAAGTTGAGAAGCCATAAGCTTTGCTGTAAAATACCACTTTATATTACGAGCCTCTTCAGTGTTCAAAATGGTAAAGGTAAATTGGAGCACAAATTGCAAATTACCTTTAAATTCATGTGGAGTAGTATTCAAGATTGTGAGAGTTTTTTTCTCTCTCTCTCTCTCTGGTAGGACTACCATTTTTGGACCAAAACAGAAGATGATTACATATATGATACTGTCTTGGATATAACTGTAGGTACTCTCTTATCAAATTTAATTGTTTTCCTTTCTCCTTTTACATTTTAAGTTATACAATTAAATAGGGTTGTCCAGAGACCTAGTCAACCGGACCCACTTGCTGCCACTGACCGAACCCGACCCGCCATCGACCGAACCGACTTTTGTAGCGGTCGGCGACAGGTTTATTCCTCCAAAACCCAAGTTTTTTGGGTCGGGTGTCGGTTTTCCTTCCTCCAAAATCCAATCAACTCGATCTGACCAATCCACAAAATTTTCAACGATAAAGTGTAGATTCATCGACATTTTCGAATTTTTTCAGGAAGATTTAGGCTAGATTCGGCGAGATTTCGCTAGATCTAGCCAAGATCTTGCTGAAAATGGCTGAGATCTCGCTGGGTCTAGCAAAATATGGCTGGATTTCTACCTTTTTTCAAAAAAAATTCGTCAGAGTTCTGCCGTTTTCATCTTTTCTTGGCCGGATTCTCACCGTTTTCCAGATGTCAACTCCGACCAATCCACCCGATAGCCATGGAAGCTCTGACCCACCCGATCCAATCAACTACTCCGGTCGACGACGGGTTGAAATATGGACCACCCGATCTGGTCGGGTCGGTTTCGGGTTTGGCACAAACCCGACCCAGACTGATCCGTGGACAGGCCTACTATTAAAATATAAACATTGATCATTTTAGTGACATGTAGGGTCTATTTGAGATTTGCTTATTTTGCCAAAACTGATAACTTTTTGATGAAAATACTGTAGATAAAGGTAAAAGTTAGTTGAAATAGTACCATGAGACCCATGAATAGTACCAAAAAGTACAATGGAGCCATGAATAGTAGCATAAATAAGTTAAATAGTAAAATAAGCTGGCTTTTTAATTTGGAGGCAAACACACACAATATAGATTGTGATATAGATACGGGTGTTTTTTATGAGTTGCCCTGTAGTGTGGGAAATAGGCAAATGTCCAATGAATATAAAGGCAAATGCAAAAGGTTAGTGTTGTTTCGTTTTTGTAAACAATGAACTTTTTTAGTTTATTGTTTGAATTATCAATCTTTTTAGTTTGAATTTTAAAGTCAAATGGTGATTTGCTCATCATGTGTTTGATGTTTAGTTTATTGACAAGCTCTGACCCACCCGATCCAATCAACTACTCCGG